>QXJR01000026.1:0-600000 GCA_020975725.1 Picocystis sp. L7 | reverse complement strand
AGTGTGTACACGGGGCAAAGGAAACCCTGCTGTTCGAAATAGTGCACGGCATCCTGGTATGGACCATAGTAGACCGGCTTCCCCTTGGCCAGCAGGATCAGATCATCGAACAGGGCCACCAGGTCGGAGTTTGGTTGATGAATGGTGGCCACCACGGTCCTGCCTTTATGCGCCAGCCGTGACACCGCTTGCATGGTGGATGTTGCCGTGCTACTGTCCAATCCACTGGTTGGTTCATCGAGCAGCAGCAGGGCTGGATCGGTGACCATCTCGATGGCCACGCTCACTCTTCTCATCTCTCCGCCGCTCAATCCTCTTGTCCTGGCGCCTCCGATCAAGTTTTTGCGCACCCCTTCCAATCCCAGGTCTTCAATTGCACGTGCCACCACCTTTTCCTTCTCTCTTTTGGATCCTGTCAGCCTCAATTGGGCGGAGAGAAGGACAGCTTCTTCCACCGTGGAGATGGCTGGGAGTGCGTCTTGTTGGGCCACGAAAGCACACATCCTGCCGAAGGACGCGTCGTCTCTCGGCCTTCCGTCCACGAACACGCGTGCTCGTATCTTGGCACCTCCATCGGCTTCGAATTGGCCGCGCAGGCTGCTCATGAGCATGGTCTTTCCTGCGCCAGAAGGGCCCATGATGGCGGTGAGCCGACCGACGCGACATGCGCCCACACGCACGTCCAACTGCGGCTCTTCTCCGCTCTCTCCGATCTGCACGTGCATGTCTGCGAACGTGAGCTCCACGCCACGATCGGAACGCCTCCCTTCCTCGCTCAAAGCTTCGCCATCGCCGTCGCCGTCGCCGACGTCCATGGTCGAGACGTGCCGACACCGAATCCGTCCTTCCAGATCGGTCCACTGGTGAATGGGATGTCATGGGGGGAGAAGAGGGTGTCCAAGAAGGGTGTTGTGTGGGGGGGACCCCACCACGCCCCGGGGGGGGGGGGTGCACAGGGAGGAGGAGGAGAGGCATGAACCAAGGTTGGGAAGGGAAGCAACCATGGCGTGCCCATTGGAGGTGAGCCGATGGCCGGAACCTACACAAGCCAAGAACGGAAGACGTCGCCAACGCACCATCCATCGCAACACGAATCGAATGACATCCGCATCAGGATGCACAGGAGACGGTCTCTCCCTTTGGAACGGAGCTCGTCGACATGAGGGCGCACGGCCGCCACGCCCGGCCACGCAAAAGGGAAACTCGTTACCCCTTGAAGAAGAAAAGGAAACCAGTGCAAAAACAATCAAAGCACAAGCAGTGGCAAACTACCAGCGTTCATCGCGTATATGATTGGAAGAGTCCGGTGATGTGCTTCAGCCCCAAGCAGGGACACCTCCACAGCTTGCATGGGCACAGATCGCCAGGAAGGTAGGCGGAATGCACGTGCTCAAACTCCGGATAAAGCAAAGGGCGGCTACTCGGCGTGGATCACGAGGTGCTGCCTATGTACAAGAGCGGCATGTTTTCATTCTTCCGTGCCCAAGAGGACCCGTCCCTGGCGACGGGCTTGAAGAGTTCGCTTCATGTGGTCCATCCCTGCCAGGTTGAAACCCAGGGTATCTTTCAAGGATTCCATTCGGGGACGCAGTCGATCCCGCAGGGAAGTCAACACCCGACGTGCATCAGGAGTATGAACCAACTGTCGCAGGTGAAGGCGGACGAGCAAAGTCATGACACGACATATCAACTCCACATCCTGTCCCCTATCCAAGTTATCTTGGAGGATGTCAAGCAGGCGAATCGCTGAAGTGAACGGCAAAATCATCAGAGCTTGCTCAAGATCCGCGCTGCGCACATTCGCAACTGTGCGCAGGACGAACTGTGCAGGGCGAAGTCCAAGAAGCAACGGGTTTGGTGGGGGGGGGAGAGGTGCTTGAGGACCCCTTGCCTGCATCTCCATGTACTCAGTGTCTCTTTCCATTTGCGCTTCTGCAAGATCCAGAGCAGAAATAATCGCATCGGTTGCATCAATCGTTTCGCCCGTGCGCTGCCCTGCAGGAAGGCTTTCCTGTTCGTGGCCCTCTATTGTCAAAGCATCCTCTTCTTGAGGAACACCAGTTGCACCTTCAAGCCCTTCTTCGAACATTGCATCCATACGGCGCTCCTCTTCTTCCTGCACAAAGAATGGTTCATCGGTGCGCTCCCATATACGTACACTACGGTCATGGGAACCAGATGTCAAGAAATCTCCTCCAGTGCTTACAGCTAGAGACCAGACTTCCGCATGGTGACCATCCAGGGTGAGCAGAAGCTGGAACTTGTCCGCATCCCAGTACTTGATCAGTTTATCTTTGCCTGCAGTGAACAGGTAATGCGTATCTTGCACGAATGCACAAGCCATGACTGAGTCTGAGTGGGCAAACAGGGAGCGGTGACAGTCTCCAAAGTCAAGCCCCCACAGTTTCAGATTTTTGTCAGCAGAACCACTGGCCAACAGTGTGCCATCTGACGAAATGTCCATGCAAAGCACAGGTAGTTTGTGTCCGTACAAACTCAAGAAGAACTTGAGGCTGTCTGTGAAGAACACCTTGATGGTTGCATCCAATAGTGCAACCGCAATCAGGGACCCCGACGGACTTACTCTCACGCAAAGCACATCATCCGTCATCTTCAAAGTCCGTGTGTGAGCAATACCAAGCTGTCGGCTGGCAAACTGACCATCACGCACGTCTTCTGTCACCTCATACTCCCAGAACTTGACATCTTTGTCAGCGGATCCGCTGACAAAACCAGATCCATCGGCCAATGCTGCCAGTGACCAAACAGCTCCGTTGTGCGCAGAGACAGCGCCTCCCACCCTCATCCCAGATCCTACATCAAAAATCTCCAATTCACCCGCTTTAGTACCGCAGACTGCCTGCCTGCCGCCAGGGACGAAGAGAGAACTAAGTCCGTATCCAGACTCTATTGTTCTCAAGCAAGATCCTGTACGTGGGTTCCAGAACTTTACACTGGAGTGTGAACATGTCATGAGCACCGAGTCGTCCTCCGATAAGCTCACGGAGCGGATATCTGCACGATGTCCAGCCATGTCGATGGTGTGCACCTTTTCCCATTTCTCTTCAATCAGCTCCCACTCTTCTATTTGATTGTTGTGGAGTGAAACGGCTACTTTGAATCGTAAGATGCTGTCTTCTAGAGACCAAGAATGAGGACAGAATGAAAAACCTTTCACTTTGTGCTTCAGACGTAGCGGAGGAAGCATTTCATACTCATCTTCCACGGTGATCCGGGCCAGGTCCCCCGCGGCTTCTGGGAGAGACTCTCTTCCTGCGATTCCTTCAACAGTAGAGGTACTCTTCGGTTCGGCCTCCACCTCCCCACTCTGAACTTCCTTGGTGGTTTGCTTGGACAGCTTTTCCCTTCTTCTCTTTTGCTTTCTCCTCAATTTCTTCCGGACTTCGTCGGCGCTACGTACCCTGTAGAATTCAATGCTCTTACCCGTGCCCAAAACCCCAAAACCATGCCCGCTCTCTTCCCAGTGCAGGAGAGTCGCTTTGCTGGTATCTGTTCTCTTCAGTGCTCCATGGAAAATCAACAGTTCCATGGTTGTACTCTCCGTTGCTTGATCCATAGCAGCAACTTCCTTCCCCTCTTGCACTTTTGGATCGGTTCCATGTCTTGCCTTCGTGCCGTCCACCTGTTCCCTTTCCTCATGTGCAACGTACACCAGAACTTTCCCATCTGGTCCTGTGACCAGCAGCCTCTCGCCTAGATAGTCCAAGGAAGCTCCCTCTCCCGTCTGTCCAACAACCAGCGTTTGACAGCAGTGCTGTTGATTGACATCCCACACCTTTAATCGCCCATCCTTCGATGCACTAACTACAAAGCGTTTCCTTTGCCAGTGGATCCATGCCAGGTCTGTAATGGGTCCTACGTGGCCACGCAGCCGGAACCTGCCCGCTTCATCGCCCACATCCCACACCACAATGTGCCCATCCACACCTCCGGAAGCTAGCAGGTCTCCATCTTGTGCGAATTTCAGTGCTTCCACACGCCCTTTGTGTCCTTTGAAGGTGGCCACGCATGTCTCTTCTTTCCAGATCCTCACTGCTCCATCTTCATAGGCGGTGGCCAGTCCTTCGTGTCCGCGTTCGATGGCGGACACGGCAGCAGAGGACTCTCCTTCTTGCACGTGCATCCGTTTGGCCACCACACCTGTCTTTTTGTGCCATGCAATTGCATCTTCCAGCGCTCCCACGCACACTTGTGCGCCATTCGCATCGTAGGTGATGCTCTGTCCGCTACACACCACACCCAACACCGACTTTTGCACGTACCTCAGGTACGCTTTCCCCATCCTTTCTCGTGCAAGAGGTGTGTGGGACACCTCCAGCAATCAGGACAGAAGCGGGAAGCCACAGGAAGTTCCGCAAACGCGCACGAAGCGCGTCGCAACAAGTGTCGGAATGGATTCGAAATGCCGCCGCCACACCTGTCCCACAGGTCCCGAATCGATCCGACCCGAATGGACCTCCTTTGAACCGGAACCGGTCTCCAATCGAAGGGAAATTCGATCGATGGGAAAGTACCGCATGGAAATGGCATTTGGATCGAGAAAACGAACCACCAATCGGATGACACCGCGAACCTCGTGTCCTTGGAGGCACGTTGGTCTTGGAACGACGGCACGTGCTTGGGGACCCAGCCGAGCCGTGCACTCCAGGATTCATGGTAGCTCCGACGAGTAGGATTGGCCAAAATTCGACCGACCATCGATCGAGCCGAGCACGATCCTCCCGAACGTGCCAGTCATGTGAGGGAGTTGTGTCTATGAATGTCCAACGTTGTCGTACAATGCAAAAGAAGAAGCGCGAACCAATTCCTTGCGTCTTGGACTCGTCCATTGAATCATTGGTGGCTCACCACGTGTTCGACTCCCATGAGATACACCTAGCATCCGCAACGGTGAAGGACGTTGACCTTGCCGTACATGACTTTGGTGGCACGACCATGTGTTACTCGACAATTCCGTCGTCCTCGTTCTGGCTTTTGCGAGACGAAACTTTCGGAAAGCGGTTCCGTTCTTCGTCAAAGGCTGGAATTTCGATCCTCCCACCGGATGTAGTCATTCCCAAGGCCAGTTCGAGGAAGGATTTGAAGTCTACTTTCGATCGCGCTCTACACCGTCTTTGATGACATTCGTGGCCACCTTCGGATCTTTTGAATGACTCGCTCGTCTCTCGACAGGCGAGTCCGGGTGTACAAGGGCTCGTCGAGAATGGGCCATGGACAGGTGCATGGGGAATGCGATGGGAAAGGTCCTCTTGGAACATGGACAGGGTCTCTCGCACGATGGCATCGTTTTGGCCTACTCAAAACGGCGTGCGATCTTGCATGGTGTGTACACGTCGTTTGCATGCGGTGGGAAGCGGGCCCTGATTGCATTCATCGCGTGGAGAAGCGGATGCGCTATATTTGAAACGGTCTTCCTTTCGCTTCGTCCTCCTTGGATGACGTCGGACGTCCGCCACTTCGGTTGTGTGCCCGACGTCTTCTTTCGCCACTTGGCACGGTTTGTGCACAACCTCAGGCGCGGACCACCTTCCATCCATCCATGCTCCAAACCGGTGGTGAGAGGGGAACCGCCCCACCCCCTCCCCACCCAACGTCTTGTATACAACCCCATGAAGGTCGCCCCGTTTCGGGACGAGGAAGGAAGGGTTGTCCTTGTTTGTGTGGGTGTGGTGTGGGGCAAGGGGTAGGGGCTGCCTCCGACCGAGGAATCTACGAGGAATATTCCTTCGGGGGAAGCTCCCCGGGGCGACCTCCCTCGGACCCGAAAGAGGTTAACCTCGAAGATAAGCTTGGGAATTCACCCTCCGGACCTGGGGCTGCGCCTCTCCCGAGCCTCGAGTTTACGAAACGGACGTGGTTACATTAACCCGAAGGGGAAAAGATTCCTTTGGAGACGTGCGTCTCGCCGCCTCCTGTCGCACTTCGTCGAAGGCGATTTACAACTGCGCTTCTTGTACCGAGAGAGATGGCTTTGGAATACAGGATCGTTCCCAAGAACAGGTACTGGTGGCTGTTGGTCTTGGGATTCTTCTTTGCTGCGTACGATGCGTTCGGAATCGGATCCAACGATGTGGCCAACTCGGTACGTGAATGCAGAGCAAGGATGATGCGTATGGCAGAAATGTCAAGGAACACACGGTAGAGGACTGCTTGGCTGACCTGGTCCGTGTTTCGTACTCCGACTGTGTGGCAACGCCTCAAAGTTTGCCAATGCAGTGTCCGCCAAGTCCATCACCCTCAAGCAAGCGGTGGTCATTGCTGGTATCATGGAGTTTGTGGGTGCCATATTCCTGGGATCAAGTGTGACCGACACCGTGCGGAGCAACATCATTGATCCGAACGACTATGACAATCAGTCAGATGTACTCATGCTGGGCATGCTGTGTGCTTCCATCGGGTCCTCGGTCTGGGTGAACACGGCCACTCGATTCGGCATGCCCGTAAGCACCACGCACGCCACGATCGGTTCAGTGATTGGCTTTGGCATCGCTTTTGGGGGTGCCAATTCTATCAATTGGGGTACCTGGAACGATGGAGTGATTGGTATCGTGGTGGGATGGGGCATCGCACCCTTGTTGGCAGGTGCAGCGGCTGTGGTGATCTACTTGATCACTGACTTCTCCGTCTTGCGTACCGACGATTCCTTCAATCGTGCCCTGCGAATATTCCCCATTTATGTCTTTTTCTCCTTCATGTTGGTGTCGTTTTTCATGTTCTACAAAGGCTTTGGCAGATATGAAAGCACCTTTCAGGAAATGACGTGGGGGAGCATGGGCAATCCATGGCCCATGATCTTTATTGCAGGCGGTGTGGGTTTGGCAGGAGGTCTGTTCACCCACTTCTTTCTGGTTCGCTACCTCCGCAAGAAGTACCAGGATCTACCAGACGACCCAGACAATGTCATCCTCTCACCAAGCAAGATTGACCCGGAATCAGCGGCCAAAGCCCACGCAGAAGCCAATGCCCCAGACAAGTGGCCTTGGTACAAAAGATATACCATCACCGCGTTCAACTATCTGTTCGGAGGCTTGAACAAGGATGTGGTGAGCGTAAATGCAGACGATGAGTACCTGGTCTCCGTGCATGAGAATGCCAAATCGTACGGGACGCGGACTGAGAAAATATTCAGCACCATGCAAATATTCACCAGCTCGTTCTCCGCTCTGGCTCATGGGTCCAATGACGTTGCCAATGCTGTGGGACCTTTCTCCGCAGTGTTCTACTTCTGGAACAACGATTCGGGCGTTATCTCATCCAAGTCGGATGTGCCCATGTGGATCCTAGCGTACGGGGGATTCTTTATTGTGCTTGGACTGGCAATGCAGGGATGGCGCATGATGGCGGTGATGGGCAATCACCTGACGAAGATCACCCCATCACGTGGGTTTGCCATGGAGATGGGGGCGGTGGTAGCAGTTTTGATTGCTTCCGATCGTGGCTTACCGGTTTCCACCACTCAGTGCATCATTGGCGCCACCATTGCAGTGGGACTGGTCAATCCAGGCGTCTGGCGCGCCATCAACTGGAAGATGGCCTTCATCTCTTTCTCTGCTTGGGTGATCACCGTGCCGGCCGCAGGGTTGGTTTCTGGTTTGATCTTTGCGTTTGTGGCGTTCTCCCCCAAGATTCAGGATTGTTCAGGTGCGTTTGGGGAAGAGCCGTTGATCAGCGGGGACAACGGCGCTACGTGGCAGCCATTCTGTGTGCCTCGTCCTTACGGGTTCATGTACACAGAAGAGTTTTACACAAATGCAAGCATCCTTGTCCAGTCGTGATTCAGTGCTTCCTAGTACTATCGAGATTCAAACTTAGAATGAGGAATTGCTATTGCTGCAAAAACGTGTCATTCGAATCCCTGCTGAGCCAGGGTATACTTGCAAGTTTCAACATCGTTGAAAGTTGGGTAATAAACATCAGCTTTTTTACACTCTTTTTTATTTTCGTTCACAAGTGTCTGGCTTAAAAAGCAAATCTCTTCTGTGCAGATTGCCGCATATATATTAGCGAGAAACAGAAGGTATACTGTGCTAAACAGCATGCCATTAGAAATCTTTGCCCATCACCAAGAGCACATGAGAAGAGGAAGGTCTCAGTCCATACCATACTTGCGACAAATCCCTGCGAACTGTTGCAAGAAATCATCACATTGCACCTTCAAAAAAAATGCAGGAACTCCATGAGTACTGTGCTGTCTTTTTAGAGCTGCATGGGAGAATTCCACACTGGAAACTTCTCGGTGCCGCAAAGTTTCTCATCTTCCTTCGGATCGTGCACAGAGAACCAAGATTCCAGCAAGGTTCGCATATTCCAATTCCTGATTGCGAACAAAGACCGAAGCAGATTCTGCGCGCCATTGCTTCTCTAGAAAGGATGGCACAGCGATCGGCTACCTTGTGCACTTTTCCACTCCATTGCTTTGCTTCTGTGTGCTTCTCCCTCATAAGTTCCAAGATATGCCAGCCTGAGAACCAACAAGCTTTCGCGCAGGAGAAGAGCCTGATGGCCAAAGAAACGGGGCGATCGACGTGATAACTGGAAGCACGACTGCAAGGGCTCCATGTAGAAGAAATTTATATGCCCATTGAGGTAGAAAACGCAGTTTCCTCCTGTGGAGCCCCAAAAGATGGTAAAGCACATCCGCACGTTTCACGGCTAGAACATGGGATACCAGAAACAACTCCCACAGCAACATCCAAACCAGACCGTCTCCACCCACCCCGTCCACCACAAACTTGCCAATGCCACCTCCCACAATGCCAAGCAGCACCACCAGGATCGTCACTGGTGTGGACTGGTACCTGGACACTGTTCCGCGGCGGAGCAACCAATAAGAGAGGAGCAGCAGCACCAGGAAGCTGAAGGTCACTTGACCCATAGTGAACGTCATGCAGATCCCCCATCTTAGTTCGGCCATCCCAGGGACCATTTCTACGACCAGCTTGGAAAGAGGAGAAAGGGCTGGGAGGTCCTCACATCCGTAGGAGACATCTGCTAGACGTCCCAGGTGCCATCCTGCCAACACCAATGAAAGCACCATGAGGGAGAGTCCCGTGAAGAGGTCGTCTGCAAAAGTCTTGCGGAATTGTTCGACTCCCTCTTCCGTTATTTGCCTTCTGTCTTGTTTCTTTCGGAGCGTGAGCTTGCTCCCAGACAAGTGGAGGTTGCCCTTGGCGATGGTGTTGGCGTCCCTTTGCACGGAGAGGGAGTCTCTCTGTGCACAGAGCAAACTTTCCTGCAGCTTTTGCTGTCTTTCTTGAAGCTGGCACTTGCGCCACTTGATCACGAGCTGTGCCATCTTGAAGTATTCGTCTCGTTCGAGTTGGTTTTCTTTGGCAAAGGCAGAGAGCTGTTCCCTAAACTCTGACAGTCCTGCGCTGGCATCTGGGGCTTGAAGCATATTACGCCTGGGTTGGGATTGCACTTCTTGTGAGTGAGAAGCGGTCTCTCCAGGCCGACAACGTTCCACTGCATCTTTGATCGAGTGTTGGATACTTTCTGGCATGGACTGGTGGGTCCGGTCCTTTTCCAGGACGTCACCGGATGTCACTGCCTTTTCAATCGTCGGTGCTGGTTTTTCCTCTGGCGTGGTGCTGGTTTCCAAGGTGCGGCGTCGGACTTGCTCGTGCTTTGCTTTTCCAATTGCAGCGGATCGGTGCCAGCCCATGAGGTATCCCAAGGCCATGCCCAAGGCGAACGCCGACGCCACCGCGGTCCACCGCGTTTCGACCGCCGTTTCCACCACGTCCAAGGTCGCCACGCCTCGAAACCCTCTCGTGGACGCCGTCCCGTCCATGGCGACGCGTCGAGGAAGCGTTGCGACACGCGGTGCCTGCCGCCACCATGGACATGGAATGGACAACCAGGCGGTGGGGGACCCTGGTGATGTACATGGACTTTGGGGGGGGGGTGGAGGGACACAACCGTACACAACGAACGAGCCGTTGGAGTCCACCCTGGGCGTGTGTGCAGGGGTGTGGTGTGCCCAGGCGCCCTCCACATCCCAACACCAGGTCCATGCACCAAAGTGCGCGGAATTCCGATTCCATGTTCGCGGATGCGAGAATGAACGCGTGGCACGAGACGGTACGGCAGAACACAGAACGAGGAGGACAATTGAACACACGCCGCCCGTCGGAGCGGACGAGGGAGGCGCGTGTTGCATGTGAAAGGAGGGTCGAAGAACCTATCATCCCCTAAATTGTGCCGACGAGGATAGAACATCGGAGACAAGCGGAGAGGAGACGCTCATGTGAAGGCAGAGGTGGGTGTCCGTCGTCAGGGAGATTGTCTTTCCGAGCATCCTGACGAAAAAATTGACGCTGCAAAGCTCCAATAACGGACGCCACGAGGGCCTGCGATGGACGAGTTTGCTTTCTTGGCGACTTCTCGAGTGTCCTCCGAACACTGTCGCGTCGGGTATCATCTACGATCGGTCCGTCGCACCCTTCTCTGCTTCTCGTGGATTCGAGCATCCATTTGTCATGCCACGGAGAAGGGTCGACTCGTGCGAAGCGAGGAAGCTCGATTTCGACCAAGGCCCTCGTTTGGGTCCACAAATGCACGCGATCACACTCACGAGATCTTAACGCATCGAGCAAACGCTTTTGTGCGAGGAATTAGGTGGGAAGTGGACGAATGCCCCACAACTACCACTTGATTGTAGCATGATACGAAACAAGAGACACTGCACATCCACATAATGAAGAAGATCTACGTGCACGAGATGTTTGGGAGCAATGCCCGTGTAGTATCGAAGGTTCCCAACCTTCACAAGTGGAAAAGTGCATCCGTTTTTGGACGTGGTCCCCTCCCACAATTGCGATTTGTTCAACTACGTTTTGTATTCCATCCGTTCGTTTGCGTCGAATCTTACGATCGTGGTATGCAATGAAGCACCCTTGTCATGCAAGCCCAATCGTAAGGCATGGCGCTTCCTTGCACGCGTCTTGCTTCGCTTGATTCGGCCTTTAGACCCGTTTCCTGTACGCATCGCCTTGCGTTCCGTCATGTCCCCTCTACGGCTACGGCCGTGCAAGACACTCATGGAGAACCTCTGCAATCCTAGGGTTTGCCGAAGCGGGTGGCACCTCCTATCCGAGAGGCTCACAAGGCCCGTCATGAAATCCCGTGAATGCACCCGTTGTCATGCGGCCACTACCAATCGTTGGGGAATTGGGCTCAAGACCCTTCCAATTGGGTTTGTGCCGATCATTTAGAAGGTGCGTTGGGCGGCGCAACCGGTGGACGAGATGAAGCGCACCCCAACCTTTGGAGAAGCAATCCGAGCGTAGGAGCTGGCAAAGATAAGAAATCTTCTCCACGACCAAGCCATGCACTTCATTTAGGTCGTTTGGTGCTTGTTCGGACAAGGTCCGTTCGTAGCTCCACGAGAGTCATCGGCATGCATGCTTTTCTTCGTGGTTGCATGCTCCGATCGCTTCGTCCTTCGACTTGTCGGATGCTCCATCTCCCGGCACTTTCGTCGTGGTCCATCCCGGTGCCGGACTCGAGCGCAAGTGTAGGTCCGCCCTTGCGTCCGAGAGGGGCGTTTGCTTGCTCAAAGGGGGGAGGGGATGGAGTGCGATCACACCAAGAGTGGACAACCATACGAAGCCTGCACAATCCGACCCTTTTACGAGCGAGGACAGTACCATTCGTAGCAAGTCAAAGCCCCAACGGAAGGGCCGAGCGTGGTTCCAAAAGAAAGACCAGCACCTCACACCACGATGAAAAGACCAGGTGGTGCGATCGTTGCGATTGAACGGTAGTCGTGTACGTGTGGGGTGAAGCTACGCGTAGGGTTTGGTTTCCACCTTGTCCACGCGCGTGCGATGAAATGGTCGGTGGGTCGACAAGTCCAAGCAAGGGCACGCCATCCCGCTGGGAGCGTACGTAGAAAACGACGGCCGAGTGGGACCCCACGGAAAACCCATCCGCGCGAGTGTGAGGACACCTCCCTGTTCGTGTTGAATCGAGCCCGGCAACTTGAGTGCCACCTCGTTCACCTGACGATTTCGAGGGTGAAGAAGGGATTCTTATTTCCTTGGAAGGAGGAAGGGTGCAAGGGTCGTGTCGGACCACGATTTACCCGCCGTTGATGGTGGGCACTTGCAAAGGGACCGGTTCGCTGGAAGCCGGAGTAGCGTAGCCGAAGAGACGGACGCTTGTTCGTTTCCCGCGTGCCATCCACGTGGGAGTTCGGTAGAGCGGAAGCACGAGGCCCACCGGACGCGACCGGGGACGCAACGCAAACGGCACTTTGCGACCCTCTTCCCGAACGTCGACCTGCGATGTGTTTTCCTCCCCTTCCCAAAGGGCGGCATTTGCCTACGACTCCTCCGTGCACGCACGCACGCACGGACGTGTGCCGGATGAGTTGTCCAACAGGCCTGGGTGTGTTGTCTCCCTGTGGTGGAGGTCCCTTGGGCTTGTTGGGGGGGTCGACCTCGGTCGAGTTAAGCGACGAGTTAAGGGAAGGGAGCGATGGCGTGGGCGCGCGCTTCGGTGATGCGCTTGGCGCGCCTTCGTCGTCCCTTCGGGCTCGGCGGGCGCCACGTGGCGGGCCTGGCGAGGAAGCAGGAGGGTCCAGACGTGGTCCAGCTGGCCGAGATGGCACGCATCCGCGTGGTGGAGGAGGAGGTGCGCGACTGGCAGCCGCAGATCGCACGTGTGGTGGAATGGTGCCAACAGATGGAGCGCGTGGACGTGTCTGGCGTGGAACCGCTCGTGCACGCCGGAACGGAGGAGGAGAGGTGGCGAGAGGATCGGGTGGAAGGGTTCTCGGACGTGGGCGCCATCTTGGCCATGGCCGAGGAGAAGGAAGGGACGTACATACGCGTGCCGAAGATGCTCGATGGCGAGTCCGACTGAAGCGCCGTTCCTCCGATCGCCTACGTCCACGCGGGCACGGCGACACCGACGTCGATGGCAGAGGAACGACGCTCGTGCGAGACCCACGCGTTCGTGGACGGTTGGTTTTATTCCTTTCTCGCGCACTCCGGGTGCGTCTTCTTCCAACTTCTCTCGTCGGCTTCGTCGCTCGCCTTGGGACGTGGATCGGGCACGAGCTTGCGTGTACGCCTCGCTTTCACGTCCTTCTTGCTTCTCCTGCGTCTTCGTCGCCCATGGTTTCGAAGGGACCTTGATCGACGTATTGATATCCGTCTTGGAGGGTTTTCCTCCTCGTGTCGTTCTGGTAGTTCCTGGGCGGCATGGCGTACGGCACCAAGGCTTGGCTGGCGAAGGTGTGCTGTTCGTCGGGAAACAGCCGCAGCTTGCGCATGCGTGCTCTTCTCAGGTTGTTCCTGGGCAGCATCCTTTCCACGGCTTTGCGGAGCACTTGTTCGGGTTGTCTTTCCAGCTGCTCTTTCAGCGTCCTTTCTTTCAACCCTCCTGGATATCCCGTGTGCCAACGGTACACTTTGCGTTCCATCTTCTTCCCCGTCACCGCCACGTGTTTGGCGTTCACCACCACCACCACGTCTCCTTGTTCCTTCCACGGACAGTACGTGGGCTTGTCTTTTCCCATCAGGATGGGCGCGAGGTGGGAGGCCAGCCTGCCCAACACCTGATCCTTGGCGTCCACGATGCGCCACTGCAAGCCTCGTACGTCCACGTTCTGAAGGCGTCCCCGTCAGCCTCGATCCTTCGCCAATCCGCACGACCGGCCGTTCGTTCCACGCACCCTCAGCACGCTCGCTCCCTTCCTCGCCAGTTCCGGATCCCTGCGCATGTTTCGGCGCGCGCGCGCACGTGCAAGATCGCGGACGCGCCTTGCCTGCACCGATCGAAAGGGGAGCTTCGAAAGGAGGAGGTTCGGGTTCGAACCCGTCCCAGGTCTCCGATCGAAAGGGCGGACGTCTCCCTTTCCCGACCCGTAGGAAAGGAGGCGAGGGAGGAAAGGGAGGAAAAGGGGAGGACAGAAGGAAGGTGCGAGAAGGAACGAGAAAGGGAAAGGGGAGAAAGAAAGGGGAGGGAAAGGGAAAGGGGAGAGACAAGGGGAGAGAAAGGGAAGGGGGAAGGGGAGAGAAAGGGAAGAGAGAGGGAAATGGACAGAAAGGGAAGGGGGAAGGGAAGAGAGAGGGAAGAGAAAGGGAAAGGGGAGAGAAGGGAAGGGGAGAGAGGGAGTGAAAGGGAAGGGGGAAGGGGAGAGAAAGGGAAGGGGAGAGAAAGGGAAGGGGAGAGAAAGGGAAGGGGAGAGAAAGGGAAGGGGAGAGAAAGGGAAGGGGAGAGAGGGAGTGAAAGGGAAGGGGTGTTGTCCGAATAGTCTTTCTCAGTGGGTTTTGGGTGAGAGAGATCGATAATTATCACCAGTAATTCACTACCTAGTATTACAGTTCAACTCACGAGCGTGCGAGTCACAAACCAGGTTCCAAGTTTGACTGTACGTGTGTTCCAACGGTTCCAGTTGCCGTGCTCTTCAGGTCTTCTCGTAGGCTCACGAGTCCAACACAGCAGCAAGCGTCCACACATCTCTCTACCAATCCCTTCTGACACTCCACTGGAGTATATCAGGTGGGGGGGCAGTGCTACAGTCCCATGCACTACAGGCTACCTACCACTGCAGTCTTCTGTGACGGGGTGACCCAGTCCCTTCGATCCCTTCCGAGACTCGAAACCACCGGGGTGGGAGTATCTTCTCCGAACTGGGGTGACTCGAGTGAACCATCATGATTGTACCGAGATACAGCCAATTGACTAACACTCCCCCTCAATCATGATTCACTCTTGTTTCTTCACAACATGAAGAGCATCTCTGATCTCTTCAAATCTTGATGATGGCAATATCTTCGTGAGATAATCTGCCAACATGATGTCCGTGGGACAGTAGTGAAATTTCACTTCACCACGCACTGCACGTTCTCGTACAAAGTGATGTTGGATGTCAATGTGCTTTGATCTGGAAACTGAATTCAGATCATTGATCATCCTCAAAGTAGCTTGGTTGTCATTCAGTATTGGGATGCCATCCCAAGTACCGTTCATCAAACTTCCCAAGAAGTTTCTGATCCACAGTGCTTCTTTCACGCAAGCACTCACAGCCATGTATTCTGCTTCTGCAGTGCTAGTGGCAACAGTCTTCTGCAACTTGCTATACCATGCCACCAGGCTTCCATTCAGCAGGAACAAGAAACCAGTCCTGGACCTCCTTGTGTCCACATCGGTTCCAAAATCAGAATCACAGTATCCTGTCAACTCCAAACCCATTTCTGCATTTGCTGATACAGGTTCATGCTGACCAAGACACAGACCATGTGTTCTGGTTCCTTTCAAGTACTTCAATACTCTTTTTGCTGCTTTCCAGTGTTCCTGAGCAGGCTTGCTCATGTATCTGGATAGCACCGCTGCTGCATGGGCAATATCAGGCCGTACCGTTGTTGACAAATAAAGCAATTGTCCAACCAACTGCTGGTACTGCACAACCAATTCCTCATCACTTTCTTCCTTTCCTTGTTTCATGCATTCAGAGAGTGGCACTCTACTCTCCTTTGCATTGTCCATTCCAAACTTTTCCAGCATCTTGTCAATCTTTGCAACTTCTGACAAGTGCACCATCCTGCTTTTTCTGTTCCTGGTCATGACCATACCACAGAACAAGTGAGCAGGCCCCAAGTGTCTTGCATCAAACTTACTACACAGTCCATCAATGACCTTCTGCAGTAATGTTTTGTCACTTGAAGCCAGCAGGATATCATCCACATACACACATATGTAGCACACTGAAGTATCTGACCTGCAGAGCAGCACAGATTCTTCAACACCGTTGCACGCACAGCCCAGCACCTCTTTCAGGGTAGTGGTCAGTAGCTTGTTCCACATCCTTGGTGCTTGCTTCAGGCCATACAAGCTTTTCTTAAGCTTCAACACCTTTCCTGGTACAGGTTGTACCCCTTCTGGAAACTTCATGTAGATGTCTTCCACAAGATCTGCATTCAGAAAAGCAGTCTTGATATCCAGTTGTTCAAGTTCCAGGTCTTGCACAGCTGCTACTGTCAAGAACATTCTGAGTGCTGTTTTACTCACAACAGGTGCATATATTTCAGCAAAATCAATGCCTTCCCTTTGCTGAAAACCTTTGATCACCAGCCTCGCCTTGTAGCGTTCAACGTTACCGGCGGCATCTTTCTTGATCTTGAAGACCCACTTGGTCTCCAGCGCTTTTCTTCCGGCAGGGAGATCCGCAACTTTCCATGTATCAGACTCATACAACGATCTGATTTCATCTTCGACAGCCATTTTCCAAAGATCAGCGTCGGATCTTTCCATGGCTTCTTCATAACCAGAAAAATCTGCAGGGAGCTTTTCAGATTCCACGTCTGCCTTCAAACCAAGAGCAAGTTTCCTGTAGTCAACGCCTTGACGTTGCCTCAAATCATATTTTCCTGTACTTTGAAGTTCTGTTGTTTCGCTTGACGTTTCATTTCGTTCATTCCGATCCGTTAAGTCGGTTTCCTCATCAAAACGACTTACTGCACCAGAATCTGAAATAATTCCTGCATTTTTCACATTGTCATTTTCCAGGTCATGTGGTGTTGTTCCTTCCAGGTTTTCCTGTACTGTGGTATCAGCTATACCATCACCAACAACACTTTCCACACTGGTTTGACCACCTGTGACCATCTGATCACTGCTTTTACCGCTCTCCAGGAGCTGAGGGGGATTTTCTGCTTTTTCGGAAACATCGCTCAACGGGCGATTTCCAGGTTCAACAAGCAGATCAGGTATAACCAATTCTTGTGTTTCAAATGAACCATGTAGCTTACCTGGCTCACTTTCGAAGAATTCTGCTGTCCTGGACAGCACCAACTGTCCATTCACCAAAAATCTGTATGTGCTGCTGTTTTCATAACCAATGAAGACAGCTTCCTGGGCTCTTGGAGCCAACTTTCCTGACCTTTTCTCTTCAGGAACATGCACCAGGGCTTTGCAACCCCATACCTTCAACAGATTTAGGTCTATACTGCTGCCTGTCAGCAGTTCAGCCGGACTTTTATCACCAGTACCTTTTGCCGGTACCAGGTTCCTCACATAAGCAACAGTCCTGACTGCTTCACCCCACAATGAATGGGGCATGTTGCTTTGTATCAGCAGGGCTCTTGTGCCCTCCATAAGTGTTCTGTTTAACCGTTCTGCTTGTCCATTCTGCTGAGGTTCATATCCAGCAGTCTTCTCATGGATGATTCCACGGTCCTTCAGCCACTCCATCAGTTCCTTGTTCAGGAACTCACTGCCTCTATCTGTTCTGATGGCTTTTACAGAACAACCTCCACGTTGCTCAAACCAACTGATAGTCTCCTTCACAAATCCTGCTGCTGCATCTTTGCTTGGTGCCAGGTGCACTTTGCAGGCTTTGGTGGCAGCATCCACTGCAGTCACAACATACCTGTGACCTCCCAGTGCTTCAGGTTCTACTGGTCCCATAAGATCAAATGAGATCCTATCCAGTGGCTTATAAGTCTGATTGATGGCTTGGTGTGGCTTCTGTGTCATCTTGGCCTGAGGACACACCACACATGGCTTGGGAAGCTGACTTGGCAGTCCCATGCTCTTCAACACAAACAAACTTGGATGACCAAGCCTGGCATGCCACAGTTCTGCATCTGTGAGCAGTGCCATTGATCCATCTTTTAGAGACTGTGCCAGCAGCTCTACTTCACCTTTCTTGATGGTGCAGCCTGTGTCATCAAATGTGACACTGGCTCCTGCAGAAATTGCCTTGGGTACTGAAAACAGATTGTATTTCAGTCCAGGCACAAAGAGTACACCAGTAAGGACAATGTTGTGTCCTCCTCTGGAGAGATACACATCTCCAGAACCTGCAATGGGAAGGTTCCCACCTGCAGTACTGATCTCTTTACCATTGACACTCTCCAGGGTGTCATCAAAGAATTTTCTGCATCCTGTCATGTGCTCGGTCGCACCGCTGTCCACGATCCAACTGGACAGCTGAACATCCTGTTCAATGAGTGATGCCATGAAAGCAGTGTGATTTGCTTTTTCATGTCCAGCATCAGTTCCTTTACTGATGTCCTCATTCTTCCTGGGGCAGTGGGGCTTGATGTGCCCAGCCTCTCCACAATGCCAGCAAACTGTTGTCTTGTTGCCAGGCCCTTTCTTGGGCTTTCTGCTTTTGCCTTTCTTCATGAAGGTCTTCAATGCCTTAGGTTTGCTGTCTAAGGTCATTTCAAACGCCAGCAGCTGAGCTCTCAGATAGTCCATCGTCAGCGGGACTCCGGACGCCTGTATCGACAACTGGACAGGCCGATACTCGGACGGCAATCCTCTTTTCACCTTCCTGCACATATCCTCCTCTGAAACCACTCTTCCAGTGTTCATCACCAGATTGGCAAGTGATTCCACCCTCTCCATGAACTTGCTGATCTTTTCACCAGCATGCATCGCAACTCCATCGTACACATCGAGGGCTGCCTGTGCACTTACTTCAGTATGGAGATCATACTTTCTGATCAATTTCTGCCATACATCTTTGGCTTCTTGCAGATTTCTGAGGGACAGCAAGTCCTCAGATCTCAAGGTCTGCATGATAGCACCTCTTGCTACCAGGCTCCTCTTCATGCCTGTTGGTCCGTCCTCCGTGGCATCGAGAGTATCTCGCAAGCCAGCGACAACCAACACATTCATCATCCTTTCCTTCCAACAAATCCAGTTGGAATGGTCCAACTCAGGTACCTTGGATAAATCTATCCTGTAGGACACCACTTGTGGTCCTGAGCTTGCGCTCATCGTCGGTGTGTCTTCAAACACCTCTGCTGCTCCTGCAGCTTCTGCCATTCTCAAGGCTCTTAACCTGTTGTCCGAATAGTCTTTCTCAGTGGGTTTTGGGTGAGAGAGATCGATAATTATCACCAGTAATTCACTACCTAGTATTACAGTTCAACTCACGAGCGTGCGAGTCACAAACCAGGTTCCAAGTTTGACTGTACGTGTGTTCCAACGGTTCCAGTTGCCGTGCTCTTCAGGTCTTCTCGTAGGCTCACGAGTCCAACACAGCAGCAAGCGTCCACACATCTCTCTACCAATCCCTTCTGACACTCCACTGGAGTATATCAGGTGGGGGGGCAGTGCTACAGTCCCATGCACTACAGGCTACCTACCACTGCAGTCTTCTGTGACGGGGTGACCCAGTTCCTTCGATCCCTTCCGAGACTCGAAACCACCGGGGGTGGGAGTATCTTCTCCGAACTGGGGTGACTCGAGTGAACCATCATGATTGTACCGAGATACAGCCAATTGACTAACAAGGGGGAAGGGGAGAGAAAGGGAAGGGGAGAGAAAGGGAAGGGGAGAGAAAGGGAAGAGAGGGAGTGAAAGGGAAGAGAGAGGGAAGAGAGAGGGAAGAGAAAGGGGAGTGAAAGGGAAGAGAGAGGGAAGGGACAGAGAAGGGGAGAGGGGAGAGAAAGGGACAGAGACGGGGAGAGGGGAGAGGGCAAGGTCACACTTCCATCGTCCATTTCTGCGCCGCCATTTCCCGTTTCTTCGCGGTGGTCGCACGCCTCCTTCTCTCTCTCTTTCCCTTCGGTTGGGCATCCGATCGAGCACGTGGCACCGACCGCTTCCCTCGGAGATCGAAGGATCGCACGTGCACGGGATGGCCCATCGCGTGCAGTACGAGAACAGCAACGACGTGGGCGTGTTCGTCACCCTCACCAATCGATACGCGCTGCTCGCACAAGGAGGATCCGAAACCTTCTACAGGTGCGTGCACGTGCGAAAGCATCCACCTACGCGTGCGTCGAGGTTGGGAAGAAGGGAAGAGGCGCTGACCAAGGGGATGGATGCAGTGCGTTCGAAGGCGAGCTGGGCGATTACGTGCCGGTGGTGAAGACGTCGGTGGCGGGAACGAGGCTGGTGGGAAGGCTGTGCGTGGGAAACAAAAACGGACTGCTGATGCCCAACACCGCCACCGACCAAGAGATGATGCACGTGAGGAACTCGCTCCAAGACGACGTGGTGGTGCAGAGGATCGACGAAAGGCTGTCGGCGCTGGGAAACTGCATCGCTTGCAACGATTACGTCGCACTCGTCCATCCAGACGTGGATCGTGAGACCGAAGAACTCGTCGCAGACGTGCTGGGAGTCGAGGTGTTCCGACAAACCATCGCAGGTGAGATCCTCACCGGAACCTACTGCAGGTTCACCAACAAAGGAGGAATCGTACATCCGAAGACGTCCATCGAAGACATGGACGAACTCTCCTCCTTGCTGCAAATCCCGCTCGTGGCGGGCACCGTCAATCGAGGGAGCGACGTCGTCGGCGCAGGAATGGTGGCCAACGATTGGACGGCCTTCTGTGGGCTCGATACGACCTCCACCGAAATCTCCGTCATCGAAAGCATCTTCAAACTGAGAGACGTGCCGTCCCAAGGCATACTCTCCGATCTCAAAGATTCACTCATCGACACACTGGCTTGAACACGAGGGAAATAAAACCGAAGATAAGGCACGCCCCAAGCACTCCGGGCGACACGAACCCCGCCGCCCGCTGCCGAGCGAAATGGGATGGACGAGAGGCAGGAGCGAAGGGCGGTAGAACGGTGCGATCGGAACCAACAATGCAAAGACGGGTGCGATGAATAAAGGGACGGTCGTGCGCTCACCCACGCCCTTGAACTAAGAATGCCCCCCTGGGGCCTGGTACGCGAAGGAAGACAGGTCCCTCCTGCCGCCTGCGGTCACCCAACCGCCCCCCTGCTGGCGCCGTTGGATCACCCGGGCGACTGCTTGGACGAGGGTGGACCCGAACTTCTGGATGTGCGACTGGACCAGGGTCGGGATCTTCTTCAAATCGCTCTCGGTGGTAGGCTTCAACTGGGAGATTCTCTCCAAAACCGCCTTGGTCAAAATCGTTTCTGCTTTCTCATTCCCTGGCATCTTCACAATCTCCTCTCGAGCCCGCATGAGCTCCTCGTAGATCTCCACGCCTAGCTCGTCTCCTGGCACGGTCGTGCAGTACTCGTCCGTTACGTCGATCACGTCCCTGGATCGCTTCTTCTCTCCACCCCCAGGCTTCTCCGCTTCCAAGCACTTGATGATCAGCCGCCGCCTCCCGTTGAGGTAGTCCCCTGCTCGACCCTGGTTCACCTTGAGGCAGGTGATGACGTTCTGGTACTGATTGTCCGCTCGGTGGGACTCTTCCACCAGAATGTTTTCAAGAATCATGCGACGCAGGATGCGTTCGACCTCGGATTTCTTCATGCCCTTTCCCGCCCCATATTGAGGCAAATCTTCATGACGCATCATTCTCACCTGCGCCGATTTGGAACCTCGGAAAACGTCCACGACGTACGACAACGAGCTCTTTCCCTGCATGGCCCCAACCAGATTGATCAGCTCGCAGGCCTGCTTGGTTATGTCCGCGTCCGTGTACTTGCTTGCCTGCCAACAATTGTCGCAAGTCTTATTGCAATGTGCCGCCGAGAAGCTTGTTTCTCCAAAGTGCGACAGCTGAAGGACCCTGCGACATTCCACCTTCTCTTCGCAGTACGCAATCATGCGGTCCAAGCTCTCCAAAGTAAGCCTGAGGTGTTCCGGCTCTGTTCGTTGCTCGATGGCGCTTTGCTTGATCATGTGCTTCGCCTTCTGCGCATCGGCGTAGCTGTACAACAAGATGCAAGCAGAAATCTGCCCGTCCCTTCCAGCCCTTCCCGCTTCTTGGTGGTAACCCTCCAGGGACTTGGGCATGGAGTAGTGGATGACGAACCGTACATCCGGCTTGTTGATGCCCATGCCAAACGCGATTGTTGCACAAATGATCGGTATCTCGTCATTGCTCCACCTCCTCTGGACCTCTTTCCTCTGGTTGTGCGTCAAGCCAGCGTGATAGTACCCCACAATCAGCCGCTTTTTTCGCACCTGACCATCCCTACCCCTGTACTCTAACATCGTCTTGCTGAGTTGGTTGGACAGCTTCTCGCATTCACCCCTGCTAAGACAATAGATGATGCCCGACATCACATTCCCAAACTTGTCGATGTAGTGGGTCTCAATCATGTTCTTCATCTGTTCCACCACCGCCTTGGCCTTCTTAGGCCTGACCTCGTAACGGAGGTTGGGACGGTTGAAGCTGCTGCGGAAAGTCACGCACTGCTCGAGGCGCAGCTGCAAGACTACGTCCTCTTGAACGCGTGGGGTGGCAGTGGCCGTCAGGGCCATGATGGGCACATTCTTGAAGTTGGACTTGAAGATCCACAGACCCTTGTAGTCCGGTCTGAAGTCATGTCCCCATTGGCTCACACAGTGCGCTTCGTCAATCACTATTCTTGCCAAATGCCTGTTCTCATTCAGACGTTGGAGGGCGGACTGAAAGGCATTGCTTTGCACCACCTTCTCTGGGGTGACGTACAACAGCTTCACACATGGATCGGGCGAACGCAAGTCGTCCATGATGCTTCTCTGCTCCGCATAGTCTATGCTGGCGCTGAGATACGCACACGGGATGTCAATGATCTTCAATTGGGATATCTGGTCTTCAATGAGGGATACCAACGGGGAGATGACCACGGTCACCCCCCCACAGAGGGCCGGAAGCTGGAAGCACAAGCTTTTCCCTCCTCCCGTTGGCATGAGAACGAAGCAGTCCCTACCGCTCATGGTGGCATTGATCGCTTCCAGCTGGTTGATACGAAAGCTGTCATTGCCAAAGTAGCTCTTGTTGTGCTGCACGATCTCCTGCGACCAACCGAAATCCTTCCTTTTCCACAATTTATCGGTAGACCCTTCCGTGCGATGGCAACTCACTGGGCCAATGTCGACGGCCGCCAGCCTAGGCCTTTCCTGGAGAGGAGGCATGGCTCCCATATCTATTGGAGGAAGTCCAGGTGCCGTGGCAAAGGTTCCATCTGTGGATGGCGCGTGCAGTTGACCTGCACCCATTTCCATCGTCGGGGGATGCAAGCGATTCGTGCCTCCCATCGAAGCAATTGATGGGTTTCCAAAGGCGGGCGGAGGATTCTCGATCCTTCGATCCACGCTGTAAGCGTCGAAAGGCGGGAGGCTCACTTTGTCGGCTTTGAGCTGCCTGTGCCTTCGCAGGAGCTGTTCTTTCTCCACCTGCGTTAGTTGTTCGAATGCCAGTTTCTCGGTCACCTGCAGCAGTTCTTCGACGATTTCCCGGTAGTGATACGCCACGTGCTTGCATTCCTGCACGCTTCTTCCATGTTCGCACGTTCGCTCGACGTGTTCGTCGTGTGCTTTCGTCGTTTCGACGTTCCTTGCGTTCTCTTCCTTTCCTACAGCACCACGTTCCATTCGACTGGCTTGGTGCACTTTGACGAGGCTTTCGAGGTCGATGGTGGCCAGCACATCGTCGTCCAGCTGGCTTCCACCGAAATCGTCGTCGGAGAGTACGTCGATGGCTTGTTGCGCCATGACGGTTGGACCAGCGCCTCTGGCGTTGTGTTGGACCTCGTTGGAGATGTCCTGCAGCGGCTTCGCTTTGCTTCCGAGGTCGGTCTTGGCGTCTCTCCGGCCTTCCAGGGCTGCAATGGCGTCTCGTGCACGCCTTCGATCCACGTGCACTTCGTCCAGCACCTGGCAGCACGCGTTCCACGCCTGTCTTGTGGGTGGTTTGGCGTACAGAAAGCCGCTCCATGCGTCTCCTTGGGATCCTTCCTTCTTCTCCGACACCTCCAGGTGGTGTTCCAGGTTGTGTTTCACCTGCAGGACGGTTCCACGCGCCATCCGATCCGTCCTTCAGGGCTCAAACATGCGCCATGATGGCGAAAGGTTCGAAGAGACGAAGCACGAAATGGCGCCAATGCGGCCATCGCCCAGCTCACCCCCTCAACCGCTTAACTTGGCCATTAATTTCATGGATCGAGGGAGTTTGAGGGGACGAAAACTTCGGTTCGCGTCCGCTTAACATCGGGGAGGGAGGGACCGAAGGGGTCGTGTTAACACGAACGAAAACTCCAGGAGGGGAAAGGTGGAGGATGGACCCGGTCCCATTGCAAAGCAAGGAAGACGTGGAGGATGTGCCTTCCAACCAAGGTTGGATGGCGGAGGCAAGGAGGTTAAAACAGACGGTGCATTGCAAGTGGCCATCCAAGGGAACCGGTTCGGTACGGTGCATTGGGGAAGCATGAAGGGAAACCCGAGGCATCTTACGCACGGGGTCCAAAGCAAGGCATGAAAACACACAATGCAAGGACACCATCCATCCAGGAATGGACGCGAGAACTCGAAACCTCGCTTGGGTTGCATCTTCCACCACTCTACGTTCGAGCCACCGCCGTTTCGTCCATGCCAGGCCCCCACCGCCCTACCCTTCACAACGATGTCACAACCGATGTCCCTTCTTCCCTGGATCGATCGATCGACCTCCCCTTCGACGTGCACCCCTTGGACGTGTCCCCTTTCGATCCGGGGACAGACCCGAACCCATTCCCCTTGGGATGGGGAAACGAAACACCGGATCACAAGGGAGAGGATCCATGGGTTCAATCTTCACTCGTGCTGGGCAGGAGACCTCAGAATGGACGTGTCCCCTTTCGATCCGGGGACAGACCCGAACCCATTCCCCTTGGGATGGGGAAACGAAACACCGGATCACAAGGGAGAGAATCCATGGGTTCAATCTTCACTCGTGCTGGGCAGGAGACCTCAGAATGGACGTGTCCCCTTTCGATCCGGGGACAGACCCGAACCCATTCCCCTTGGGATGGGGAAACGAAACACCGGATCACAAGGGAGAGAATCCATGGGTTCAATCTTCACTCGTGCTGGGCAGGAGACCTCAGAATGGACGTGTCCCCTTTCGATCCGGGGACAGACCCGAACCCATTCCCCTTGGGATGGGGAAACGAAACACCGGATCACAAGGGAGAGGATCCATGGGTTCAATCTTCACTCGTGCTGAGCAGGAGACCTCAGAATGGACGTGTCCCCTTTCGATCCGGGGACAGACCCGAACCCATTCCCCTTGGGATGGGGAAACGAAACACCGGATCACAAGGGAGAGAATCCATGGGTTCAATCTTCACTCGTGCTGGGCAGGAGACCTCAGAATGGACGTGTCCCCTTTCGATCCGGGGACAGACCCGAACCCATTCCCCTTGGGATGGGGAAACGAAACACCGGATCACAAGGGAGAGGATCCATGGGTTCAATCTTCACTCGTGCTGGGCAGGAGACCTCAGAATGGACGTGTCCCCTTTCGATCCGGGGACAGACCCGAACCCATTCCCCTTGGGATGGGGAAACGAAACACCGGATCACAAGGGAGAGAATCCATGGGTTCAATCTTCACTCGTGCTGAGCAGGAGACCTCAGAATGGACGTGTCCCCTTTCGATCCGGGGACAGACCCGAACCCATTCCCCTTGGGATGGGGAAACGAAACACCGGATCACAAGGGAGAGAATCCATGGGTTCAATCTTCACTCGTGCTGGGCAGGAGACCTCAGAATGGACGTGTCCCCTTTCGATCCGGGGACAGACCCGAACCCATTCCCCTTGGGATGGGGAAACGAAACACCGGATCACAAGGGAGAGAATCCATGGGTTCAATCTTCACTCGTGCTGAGCAGGAGACCTCAGAATGGACGTGTCCCCTTTCGATCCGGGGACAGACCCGAACCCATTCCCCTTGGGATGGGGAAACGAAACACCGGATCACAAGGGAGAGGATCCATGGGTTCAATCTTCACTCGTGCTGGGCAGGAGACCTCAGAATGGACGTGTCCCCTTTCGATCCGGGGACAGACCCGAACCCATTCCCCTTGGGATGGGGAAACGAAACACCGGATCACAAGGGAGAGAATCCATGGGTTCAATCTTCACTCGTGCTGGGCAGGAGACCTCAGAATGGACGTGTCCCCTTTCGATCCGGGGACAGACCCGAACCCATTCCCCTTGGGATGGGGAAACGAAACACCGGATCACAAGGGAGAGAATCCATGGGTTCAATCTTCACTCGTGCTGGGCAGGAGACCTCAGAATGGACGTGTCCCCTTTCGATCCGGGGACAGACCCGAACCCATTCCCCTTGGGATGGGGAAACGAAACACCGGATCACAAGGGAGAGAATCCATGGGTTCAATCTTCACTCGTGCTGAGCAGGAGACCTCAGAATGGACGTGTCCCCTTTCGATCCGGGGACAGACCCGAACCCATTCCCCTTGGGATGGGGAAACGAAACACCGGATCACAAGGGAGAGGATCCATGGGTTCAATCTTCACTCGTGCTGAGCAGGAGACCTCAGAATGGACGTGTCCCCTTTCGATCCGGGGACAGACCCGAACCCATTGTTGGAAGGAATACCCTTTCCAGTAAGACACAGCCCCGTACTGAACCAAGCCCAAAGGAAGACGCGCCAAAACAGTACTTCCCAGCAAGTCGAGACGGAAGAACCGACGAAGACGTTCAGGACGCAGAAGCCCCTGAACGCACGTGACGAAGAGGATGATCAGCTTGCGGAGAATACGAGGCGACCAACCCCTCGACAAACTCGCTAGAACGCAGTATTTAAAGCGCTCGCGACTTTACCTGTAATCAGTTTTTGCATTACCAACCAACACCGCCCATCTGCCTTCGAGCAACGCGCCTGCATTGCCAACGACGTGCCTCTCGTGTGGATCGCTACCACAGAGAAGGAGAAAACCTTCGCAGCAACGAAACCCTCGGATCAGACTCACAACGTGACCCAAATTGTCCCACACAGAAGGACCCTGATCAAGTTCTTTCTAACAGGTTAAGAGCCTTGAAAGCCTCAACACACCAACAACATGGTGGACCCAGCAGCAACGACTGCTGTGCCTGAGCTAAATGGTAAGAATTGGAGACAATGGTTCATCAGAATGGAAAATTATCTGAGAATCCACAATCTGTGGACTGTGACTGCAGAAGAACCAAAGGTGGAAAAAGAAAAGGATGGAGAAATGAAAATGGAGCATCAAGCCATGTATAACAAAATGCAGCAAGCCCGCTGCTGCATAATGAACTGCGTAAGTGAAGAGTACAGTGGACACATAACCACCTGTACCACAGCTCATCAAGTATGGACCACACTAAAGGAACTGTACCAGCATACTGGACTCCTCAGAGAAGGAGAACTGAAAGAAAAGCTCGCAAAAACTCGTAAACGCAGTGACCAGTCAGTTGATCAATACATGAACAACATCGTCCAGGTGGTAGATGAACTGAGACAAATTAACATCGACATACCTGAAGAGGAAGTGTGCCACCAAGTATTGGATGGACTTCCAGATAATTACCACATGGTAGTGGTAACGCTGAAGCACTACCACCAGAAGCTAACCATGGCCCGTGTCAGAGAATCCCTGGCCTATGAGGAAGCATATCTGAGGAAAGGTAGAGCATACATGACCCGAGAACCAGAAAACAAACCACAAACTGGATCACAAAAACAAAAATGCCAATACTGCAAAAAACCCGGCCACACGCTGGAAATATGCAGATTCTTCAAAGCTGCATACCCACCAAGAAACAGAAGCAGCGACACTCTCCAAACCAAAAGGACTGAAAGACCAATGAGCCTAGTAGCCAACAGTGCAAAACTCAAAGGACAGAACAATGAGACCTGGATAATAGACTCAGGTGCCAGCTGGCACATGACAGGGAACCAAGATTTTCTGGACACCACCACACTAAGAGCTCACACTGGTCACATAGAAATAGCAGATGGAACACTCCTAGAGACCAAAGCAATAGGAACAGTAAAACTGACACTGAAGGATGACCACCAAACCAAAATAGAACTGCAGAACGTAGTATATGTACCAGGACTCTCAGCCAACCTGATTTCGGTAACCTGCATGACAGACAACGGAGCATCAGTAAGGTTCAACAAAGGAACCTGCCTCATCACCCAAGGAGACAAGACCATAAAAGCCAATCTAACAGAGAGCGCAAACTACTGCTTTGCTGCAACAGCAAGTATATGGCACCAAAGACTGGGCCACATACACAGCAGCAGAATCAAAAAGCTCGGACTACCATACAAACTGAGCGAAAACTGTAATGCCTGTGCAGAAAACAAGCAAACAGCGACCAAATTCAAGCCAAAAGACTACCAATATGAACCACTGGATCTAGTGTACATGGACGTAGTTGGTCCCATACACCCTGAAACACCAGGAGGACACAGATACTACATGTCTGCTCTGGACCATGCAACCAAGACATGCCTAGTGTACCTGATGCAATCAAAAGGTCACACAGGGAAATATGCAAGAAGAGCCATAAACGTGCTGGAACAAAAGGCAGAAGGAAAAAAACACGTACGAGCCATCAGAACTGACCTGGGACAAGAGTTCCTGGGAAAACAACTCGCAGATTTTCTGTCAGAACGGGGAATAGAACACGAAAAAACAGCTGGCTACGCCCCCCAACAAAACGACGCAGAAAGACTCCACCGAGACATAAGAGAGCACGCGAGCACGATGCTGAACGCGAGTAACCTACCACAAAAATACTGGGGAGAAGCCGTACGGACCTACGCCTACACCAGAAACAAACTGCCCCCCACTCATGGAGCAGAAACCAAATCCCCCCTGGAAAAATTAACAGGAAGAAAACAATCAGTTAGCCACTTAAGAACCTTTGGATGCGAAGCATGGGTACTGAAGCCCAAAGAAAAGTGGACAAGCAAATTTGAACCCAGAAGTGAAAAAGGAATTTTCATTGGGTATGAAAACTCCACGACTTACCGTGTACTACTAAGCAACAGACTGGTAACCAGCAGAAATGTTCGATTCAATGAAGAGCAAATGGGTCAGTACAACAGATCAACAGAAAATGAACAAACAATGTATCTCGAAGACTCAATGGAAACTCCAGATCAGTGGGAGCTATCCAGCAAGAGCTCTGATGAAGAGCAAGAAGAAGAGGAACCTGAACCAGCGGAAGAGGAAAACAGTCAGCGATACAATCTGAGGCCAAACAGACAGACCAATTTCAAAGCTTACCTCACAGAAGGACTCCCAGACAAATTTGATGGATACCACAAAGCTATGAAAAGGCCGGACAAGGATCTCTGGTCTGAGGCAATCCACAATGAACTGGAGTCCCTCTCAAAGATGAGAACATGGGACATCTGTGACCTACCTGCAGGCAAGAAACCACTGGGGTCCAAATGGATCTTCAGAGTAAAAAGGGATGAAATGAACAACATCACCAAATACAAGGCAAGGCTGGTAGCACTTGGCTGTCATCAGAAACCTGGAGAAGACTATGATGAGATATACGCAGCAGTGGTCAGCAAAACAGGTCTGAGAATATTTCTCGCAGCAGTCAATCACCTGGATCTGGAAATGCACCAGATGGACATCGAAACAGCATTCCTAAATGCTGACCTGGAAGATGAGGTATACCTCAAAATACCAGATGGACTCAACAAAAGGACAGAAAACCAAGCTCTCAAGCTGAACAAAAGCCTGTATGGACTCAAACAGGCACCTAGAGTCTGGAACCAAGAACTAACAAAGACACTCAAGAAGATGAAATTCGAGTGCATAAGAGTGGATGAGAACATGCTGAAGTGCCGGACTGACCAAGGAACCTGCTACCTGTGTTTCTACGTAGACGACATCCTGTTAGCCAGCAAAAACACAACACTCATAAACCAAATTAAAGATCTAATCAGGCAACACTACAAGGCCACTGACCTGGGAGAAGCCAAAAATTTCCTAGGAATAACCATCAGCAGAGATCGCAATAACAGAATCATGAGCATGGAACAAGCAGCAAAGGTAAAGGAGTACCTGGAGCAGCACAGAGTCACTGAATGCAAACCAAATACAAAACCCTTGTCAGTACCAGTTACCAGCGAAGAAAAAGGAGAAATAGTGGCACAGACCACATACCAAAAAATCGTGGGACAGCTCCAGTACCTCGGTGGGACAACCAGACCAGACCTTACTCACGCAGCCTCAGTACTCGCAAGATACAATACCTGCCCCACAAGCATCCACTGGAACGCCATGAGAGGAACATTGAAGTATCTCAAGGGAACTGAAGACCTTCAGCTTAACTATACCGGAACGACTGAAGATGAAAACCAAGCCATACAAATCACTGCATACAGCGATGCAGACTATGCAAGTGACAAAGACAACAGAAGGTCTAGAACTGGATTTGCCATTCAAGTATTGGGTGGACTAGTATCATGGCAGAGCAAGCTCCAACCAACAATAGCTACCTCCACAACTGAAGCCGAATACCAGGCAGCCTCTGCTGCAATCAAAGAAAGTCTATGGATCAGAAACCTAGTCCAACAACTGCTGAATCCAAAACAAGTCAAAGTCACAATACTAATCGACAACCAGTCAACACTCAGACTGCTAAAGAACCCACAATCTGTCACACGGGCCAAACATATTGATGTCCAGCATCACTTCATACGAGAACGAGCAATGAGAAATGAAGTGGAAATGAACTACTGCGAAACAGAAAAAATGTGGGCTGACTATCTGACAAAACAAGTACCAACAGCAAAATTCAAGCTATGCATACAGCAACTCGGAATGACCTGGACCAATACAGAGCTGAGTGGGAGTGTTGGAAGGAATACCCTTTCCAGTAAGACACAGCCCCGTACTGAACCAAGCCCAAAGGAAGACGCGCCAAAACAGTACTTCCCAGCAAGTCGAGACGGAAGAACCGACGAAGACGTTCAGGACGCAGAAGCCCCTGAACGCACGTGACGAAGAGGATGATCAGCTTGCGGAGAATACGAGGCGACCAACCCCTCGACAAACTCGCTAGAACGCAGTATTTAAAGCGCTCGCGACTTTACCTGTAATCAGTTTTTGCATTACCAACCAACACCGCCCATCTGCCTTCGAGCAACGCGCCTGCATTGCCAACGACGTGCCTCTCGTGTGGATCGCTACCACAGAGAAGGAGAAAACCTTCGCAGCAACGAAACCCTCGGATCAGACTCACAACGTGACCCAAATTGTCCCACACAGAAGGACCCTGATCAAGTTCTTTCTAACACCCATTCCCCTTGGGATGGGGAAACGAAACACCGGATCACAAGGGAGAGAATCCATGGGTTCAATCTTCACTCGTGCTGGGCAGGAGACCTCAGAATGGACGTGTCCCCTTTCGATCCGGGGACAGACCCGAACCCATTCCTTTTGGGATGGGGAAACGAAACACCGGATCACAAGGGAGAGAATCCATGGGTTCAATCTTCACTCGTGCTGAGCAGGAGACCTCAGAATGGACGTGTCGTCGTCATCGATGCGCGCCTTCTGCGCGCCTCCTCGCCACGCTCTGGCACGCGTGCGTCGCGAGGTGAAGCGAGGGACGACGCGTGCGAGGGCTTCCAGCAGCGAATCCGTGCCGCGAGCCACGCGATCGGCCATCCTGGTCGCGGCCAAGCGACGTGGCGCACTCACCGTGGGCGATGCAGCCTCGGCAGCAGGCGTGGCCGTCGCCGAAGCACGCCGTGCGCTGCTTGCCATCGCGGAAGACGTGGGTGGAGCTCTGGAGGTGGACAACAGCGGAGAGATGCGCGTGCGACTGCCGCGCGACGCAGAAGCAGCCCTCCTGAGGAGGTCCTGGAAGCTCAAAGTAGAACCCGTGCTGCAAAAATCCGTCCAAGTCTCGCAGCTACTGGTGCGCATGGCGTTCGGTGCAGCTCTTTTCGCCTCCATGGCCATCGTGTACATGGCCATCGCTGCGCTGAGCGCTCAGGATCGCGATGATCGACGACAAGGGAGGGGCGGTGGAAGGGTGATGATGATGCACTTGAGCCCCTACGACATCTGGTGGCACATGAACCCTGGGTTTGGATATGGGAGGAGAACGCAAGCAACGTGGGACGGAGGGCAAGAGATGGGATTTTTGGAATCGGTGTTTTCGTTCGTGTTTGGGGATGGGGATCCCAACGCGGAGCTGGAAGAGGCTCGATGGAAAGCGCTAGGCGAATACATCATGGCCCAAGGCGGTGTGGTCACCGCGGAAGAGATCAGTCTTTTCATGAAGGAAGACAAGAAGGCAGGAGGAGACGAAGCGTTTGTCATCCCCGCTCTCATCCAATTTCAAGGGGAACCCACCGTGGACGAGCAAGGGAACATACTTTACGTGTTTCCCGCGTTGCAGTCCACGGCCAAGGTAGGACAGGGCAAGGGCAACAGCTCCAGGGGGAGACGATCTGCGGCTCGTCCTCGGGCATTTTTGGAGAAGAAGATCCCTTTCACTCGAGCATCCTCGGCCCAGCAGGTGCTTGTGGTGCTCTTGGGGGCCGCGAATGCAATCGGGGTCGTGTGGCTGAGCCGTCTGTTGACCAGTCCATACATTGCCAGAGAGTTTGGGGTGGGTGTGGTTGGCCTTGCAGTGCGTCTCATGCCAGCCTTGCAGCTTTATGCGCTTACTTTCTTCGCCTTTCCAGGATTGCGCTGGCTCTGGCTGCGTAGCCAGAACTCCAAGATTGAGGAGCGAAATGCACAGAAGGAAGAAGTGGAGTTCAAGCTTCGGAGCCCAGATCCACTTTTGTCGGACAAGCTCGCCAGTGCAAGATCCATGGCCAGGAGCAAGGTCTTTGACGACAAGAGCGTCATCTACAGCAGCGATCGGGACACCCTCGAGCAACAGTTTGAGCAGTTGGAGGATTGAAAGCTCCATCCTCTCCTGTGGAGTGCCGCCGCCAACCTGCACACGCACGAGGCCTCCTCACGTTTGGTTGCAGGAGCACGCAACCTTGATCCGCTGCAATGGCCACGGGCCTTAGTTTTGTTTTTGTACCTTCAGGCCCCGTCCGTTTCCATTGCATCCTTGCTGGCATCGGACGGTTTTCATTGTAAATAAGGGACCGACGCGTCCAGGGTCTGCTGCGTTTCATCCACCACGTCCTACCACCTCTCCCTCTTGCCAAGCATGTCCATTCCATCCCCTTTGAAGCATCAGGTCTCCTTCCTGCTAAATGGTGGTTGTGGACTTGGCACCTTCGTGCTTCCAGGACGGGTTCCATGCAAAAGGGGACAAGCCTGCACCACCACAGACAGATTGAGAGAATTCGACCACGAACGCCGACGTGTCGCGTCGCGCGGATCGCAGCTTCTCCTTCGCGCTTCTCGAGGCGCGTTCGCGGCTGGGTGTGGGTTGGACGCAGGCGTTCGCGACCATGCCGACGGTGGTGGTGCCGGTGGTGGTGAGCACGGTGTCGTTTTGGCTGGGCAAGAAAGCCGACGAGTACCATTCGCACCAGTGGACGGTGAACGTGCGGCATCCGGATGGAAAATCCATGGCGAAGCTGGTGGAACACGTGGTGTTCCAGCTGCATCCTTCCTTCCCGGATCCAGAAAGGAAAGTGTCGGAAGAACCGTTCGAACTCACAGAAACGGGATGGGGAGAATTCCACATTGGTGTCACACTGCATTTCCATCCAGAGAGTGGTATCCAACCCGCCAAGATACAACATCCACTCAAGCTGTATCCAGAAGGTGGGGAGAACGCACAAACCAACCACAAGAAGTATGTCATCAAAGAAAAGTACGAAGAAATCGTGGTGGTGGGCGCAACAGAAGCAGCCTTGAAAATGTGCGAAGAAGCGTTCCAAGAAGATGCACCCGCGAGCGTTGTCCAAGAACACTTTGGAAAGTTCTCCGAAGAGGAACAGCTGAAAAAGCTGCAAGAAGCTCGCCTGAAAGTAACCTACTACACGCGTGAAATCCAAAAGCAACTGGACAGCCTGATGCCTCCAGTGAAGCAAGAGGTCAAAGGAAAATAAACAGCACGATGTACCCTGTTGTCGGTGTGATGTGCTCCTGGCTAACATCTCTGCGTGTGGAATTCCTCGTACCGTGCTGTCAACCTCAATCGAGGCATCTCGTTGCAAGTCCTGCGCTTTTCCTCCCCGAAGGAAAGGTGGTTCTGGGAATGGACGCCCGCGGGAAACTTTGCTGTGGTCGTTGGTGCAGCTTAGCGGGGAAGGGTTTCTCTTCCCTTCCATGCGATTGGGGTGAAAGGGTGCGCCGCAAGACACGGGGGAACGCACTTTTGGTTTTCCCTGGTGCACTTGAGTACTCCAAAGAACACGGGGAAAGAAGCCGCCTGGGCTTAGCCAAGTTGTGGGAAAGTGGTCTGACCGTTTGTTTTTGGGGTTGGAACGTTGGCAAGACATGCTTGGTAGAACTGTGATGAATGTTCCTTTTGCTTCCTGCATCTCTTGCCCTATACCTTCTCCCAAGCGGATAACCTTGCTGGTCTTATCCTCGAAACTGGAAGCTGGAGTCCTGAATTTGGACCCTCTGCACCGAGTTGGTACACCAGTTGCCAGCCTTCCTCCACGTGCTCTTTCCCGTCGTAGACTAGGCTCTTCATTGCCATTTTCAAACGGCTTGTTTGATCCATGTTGTCACCTTGGCATTTACCCAAGAGCGAACCTCCAAGGCTACGCTTTTGGAACTGGAGAATCTTTGCTCCGACATCGCCATCCCTTTTTTTTCACTGGAGCTGTGGACTGTCCATCACCGGGTGCGTGGTGCTCTCCTCCCCACTCCCATACGCAAGTGCACCTTTCCTCGGTTCCACTATATGCTGGACTTTGCCCTCTTTGGTCTCTGCCATCCACCAACTTCCTGGGCTTGCCCAGATCCTCTCCTACAACGCCAACATCATCTTGCAGCTGCCCTTTCCACATCCATGGGTACCTTCATGCCCCCAACCCCCCACCTTGGACTTCACTTTTCACCTGAATTTTTGGAACCAAGTGTCGGTATCGTGGGACCACTTCGCCACTCTTTCTATTCGTGGTGGAGAAGACCGCTGGTGCACAGGACGAGCGTCGGCTGGCACTTGTGGCGACCTTGCGACATCCGACATGCCCGTGGCTTCGGACAGAGAACCGTCCAGTGCTGGAGAAGCCACTGCTAACGCTGGGAGTCGTGCTGGTGGTGTGGCCTGCAAGTATTTCCTCAGTGGTTGTTGTACCAAAGGTGAGAACTGTGCTTATGTGCATGACTTCCAAGCACCGGCATCTCAACTGTGCACACATTATCTGAAAGGGTCGTGCGTCTACGGCAACAGATGTAGGTATGTGCACAGTAAAGCAGCACGAAGCCGAGAAAGCCATCCAGCACAGCCGCCACAAGGCCCCACGGAGCCGAAGAGAACGCTGCCAGAGACAAGACCAGCGCAGAAGTTGACAAGCGGCGACGCTTGCATCAACAAAGAAAAAGCATGGGGTGCGAAAGATGTGGAAAGTAAAGACAAAGTGGAGGGGAAGAGGAAAAAACCTGCGTGTGCTATGGAAGCTGCAGGAAGATGTGCTAGGGGGGAACGGTGCCCATTCTCCCACCAGGCGGACGATTTGCAAGAGCTGCAGGCTATGCTTGGACAGCGGTTGACTTTGAGCAAGGATGAAACTGAAAGAGAAGAAGAGCAACTCAGCACAGGAGCTGAGCATCCAGTCAAAGGGAAAAGCGAATCACCAGCACAAGAGGACGGGGTGCCTTGTGGAATCTGCTTGGATGTACCCGTAGATAACCGATACGGTCTGCTCAACTGCAATCATGCGTTCTGCCTAAAGTGCATACGCAGTTGGCGTGCATCTCGTGCCAAGGAGGAGGACAACGAAGGGAAAGCAATGGCCAGGGCCTGCCCCATGTGCCGTGTGGAGACACATCTCATTGTACCTAGCATAGGATGGCCCACTGAACCTGCAGAAAGAGATGCGATCGCACAGCGTTACAAGGAAAAGCTCGCTTCTACAGACTGCTCCTACTTCAATTTTGGGGATGGAGAATGTCCGTTTGGGACATCTTGCCTATATCGCCACCAGTACAAGGATGGTACTCTGCACGAGAGAAAGCTACGTGCACGATTGGGTGCCGATGGGAATCTGGAGGTGGTTGCACCTGTGAAACTGTCTTCGTTTCTGGACCTGTGACTTGCTTACCTCTAGACAAAAGGGACAAAGGGCGGAGTTGATGACCCAAGACGGGTCCAGTATGACCCCGATCGCGAATTCGCCCCTGGCTTTGCCAGCTCTGCCCACCGGTCTGCTCTATCTACCGGAGAGGACTGGTATCAAGCTTGGGTGAAGCTTAGTTTCTATTTCTCGGGAAATGTTGGAGTATGGGATGCTCCCGCTTGACACAAGCACAGCAGCATTTGCATACTTGCTTTGGGTCAGGTGCCTGTCAGCTCAAATGCCAGCCTGCCTCACTGGAACGTGGTGTAGGAACGAACAATTGATGCCTGAAATTGAAGGGCTACCAAGTGGGAGCGAAATAAGGTGTTGATGTAGTCCTGATGCTCTGTCCGTAGCGGAACTCAACTATGCTACTCGGATCTATCCCAGAACTTAGGATTCGCTGGCGTGACAGATCATCCAGCGGCTTGGGATTTTGCGAAACGGAGGACATGTGGCATTCCAACGCATGCTTTTTGATTGAAAATAACGTTTTTCATTGCAAGACCTCCAGATGTGAAATCATGGATCTGAATGCAGTCCTTGGAAGGTGCAATGCACAACAGAATGAAACGCTGGATATCAGCGTCCAGTCAAAAAACGGAACAAAAAATCACTACAGAATGGAGTGGAAATAAAATACCTAGTTCTGTTGGATGTACCATTTGAACATGCAAAGCAGATATCGGTGGCATTGGCACATGTGCTTACCTCTTTCAACACTTGATGCCCACCATTTTTATAAACTCTGTGCCCTCGACCCTGTCTTTCCTTGAAGTCACAAAAAAATCCTTTTGCGCAATCCGGCGGCCTGTTTTGTCTTCTGTTGGAACAGAATGGCAGGTCATTCAAGTGCCATAGGTTCCAAACCCACTCAAAAGATGGGCAGTGTAAAGCAGATACGCGGCATTCAGAGCATGCAGGCAGGATTCACCACCGAAGCATAGGAATGGTGTAGGTGGGCTGCACGCCATACTTTTGAGCCAGTTCAATCACACTCTTCAAAGCTGCCTCCTCTCCCAATTTTATGCCCAGGTCCTGATAATGGATACCACCTTGCACAAACAGCACATCAATTCCTGCATTGTTTGCGCCCATGACATCGTGGGCCATGGAGTCTCCAATGGCCAGGACCCGACTTCGATCCACAGGCTCTCCGTTGCGCAACTCTTGTATGACTTCCATACAGAAGTCATAAAAGACTGATTCAGGCTTCCCCGTGCGGATGACCGTTCCGCCCGCCTTCTCGTAGAGCTCCGCATAGAATCCTGGCATCTTGGCCAGTTCTTTACCATACTGAGCGACCATGTCCGGATTGGTGCAAAGCATTACCATCTTTTTCTCTGCACATTTGAGCACCAGTCTCTCCATCTGGTCGTCTTCCATGGGTATGATTTCTTCTCCATCGGCGATGGCATCTGCTCCCTGGGAGACCATGAGGTTGGCTTTGTGCATTTCCTTTTCACTTACGCCTCTCACGCCCAGTTCTTGCAGGCTCTGGTGTCCTCTCCATTGCCATGTCATATGTACCACATCTTCCAGGTCATCACAGCTCTCACCGTTGGCCACATTGGATGGGCTTTCATCCGGTCCGTCCTCTGTCCGCTTGGACCTGTCTGCGTTCTTGTCGTTCAGCCGCTCCATCTTCCTCTTGTTCAGCCATCGATGGGACACTTCTCCACTGGTCACCACACCGTCCAGCAAGTCTGCATCGCATCCCATCTTCTTCAAGCCTTGGAGTGCCACTGTTGCGCTCCTGGAGCTGTTGCTGGCCAACACCAGCTTGTTGTTTCTACCTGGGACCTCCTGGAACCGACGTGCGGCATCCCAGGCGCTGCTGTGCACGTTTTTCCCGTCGTGCAGGACGCCCAGTTGGTCCAGAAGCAGCACATCGTATCGATGGAGGAGGTCGCGCAGTCCCGACACCGGCATCACCGACGCTTTGGGCGCAGCCATGGCGCAAGTGTCGGCTGGAGTGGCGAAGGGATGTCCCATACTTGCCCCACTTGGTTGTGTCCCCACCCCACACAATGCTACAAGATGTGCAGGATGCACAATCGACAGCATGGAGGGGAAGACACCAGACATACACAATGGTGTACATGGTGAAGGGTGGAGGATGGATGGAAAGGCAGAGGGGAAAGTGAGAGTGCCGGACGTCGTGAATGAAAAAAGGGAGAGGGGAGCGCACCAGACAGCTGGTGGACTTGCGGAACTCGGTTGTGAATTACGTATGTACAGCGTGGAAGAACAAGATCGGGCATGCATTGTGCGGCGAGCAGAAAGAGTCAGGTACCCGAAGGCACAATCAAACGGGATGAGGCCAACGACTGCTGCCCAGGGGTTTGCGCTCCGTCTCCAACCACTTCTCGTACATGTGAGCCAAGCTAAAATCATCGTCCCACTCAAAGTCCAGGTCCCCAATGATGACCGTGTCCCCATTCTTGATCCCTCTTTTCCGAAGCTGCTGTGTCAGTCCCGAAACATCCAGCACCTTCTGGAATCGCTTCACCGATTCAAAGTACTGCCAGTTGGTCATCTGCACGAAACGCTCCAATCCCTCCCCATGGACGATCCAGGTGCGCTCATGCAGCATCTCCTCGATGACGAAGCTCTCGTAATCCTGCTTTCCTTGGCCGTAGTTGCTCCCGCCAAGCTTCCCAGTCGGTGGGATGATGGATTGAAGGTCCTCCTCCGGCAGCTCCCTCATGATCTCTCGCACCTTGCGCACCACATGGACCACCCCTTCTCCAGTGGCCGTGCTGAGAGGATACACGGGTCGACCGGTCTTTTCAAACTCCTCCTTGAGACGTTCCCAGTTTTCTCGGGCCTTGGGCAGGTCCATTTTGTTGAATCCAATGACGGTGGGTTTGCTCATGAACCTGGGACTGAAGAGGCAGAGTTCGTTCACAATGGCATCGTAATCTCCCAGGGGATCCTTGCTGCTCCCATCCACCATGTGCAAGAGTATCCTGCACCTTTCGCAGTGGCGCAGGAATTCCTTCCCCAGGCCCACCCCATCGTGCGCTCCTTCCAGGAGTCCGGGCACGTCCGCGAACACCACGGACTCGAAATCCTGCTCGCAGACGCCCAGGTTTGGCGTGAGGGTGGTGAAGGGATAGTTGGCAATTTTCGGTTTGGCGTTGGACACCACGCTGAGCAGGGTGCTCTTCCCTGCATTGGGACAGCCGACGATTCCGACGTCGGCCACCAGTTTGAGTTCCAGTTCCAGCCAGAGTTCCTGTCCCGCTTCACCCTTTTCGGCCAGTTGCGGGGTCTTGTTTTTGCTGCTTTTGAAGGATGCGTTTCCTCTCCCTCCTCTTCCCCCTTTGGCCAGGACGGCACGGTCTCCATCTTTCACCAGTTCGGCCAGCACTTCCATGGTGTCTGCATCTTTGACCACGGTTCCTGGCGGCACTTTGACATGGAGGTCGTTTGCTGCTCTTCCTTCGCACTTGGACCCTTGTCCATGTCCACCGGGTTTGGCTCGGAAGTGGATTTGTTTCCGAAAGGTGCGCAAGGAGTTGAGGGAGCGATCAGCAACGATCCACACGTGTCCACCACGTCCTCCGCTTCCGCCTGCAGGTCCGCCGTGGGCCACGAACTTCTCCCTTCGGAACGCCACGCATCCGTTCCCGCCATCGCCACCACGCACGAGGATCTTGGCGGTGTCGAAGTAGCGCATCTCCGCCGGCATGGACCTCCCCCGCGGCGCCGCCTCCTCCCCCTCCGAGGAGGCGCGGGCGGAGGCGACCCGCACCCGCCCCTTGCCACGTGGACCTATCCCATACTGCCACGTGGAAGTGGGGCGCATCAGGGATCCCCCCATGACACGTGGAAGCCGACACAGCACCGCCATCACCGATGCGCACACGTTCGTCCACCTCGTCCCTCAACCCCACTCCCCCTCTCGATCGCCCTCTTTCCCCCCCCCCCTTTGGTCTCTGCCTCTCTCTTGCTCCCCATCTCCCTCCCTTGCTAGGGATGTCTCCCCCCTTGGGTCTCTGCCTCTCTCTTGCTCCCCATCTCCCTCCCTTGCTAGGGATGTCTCCCCCCTTTGGTCTCTGCCTCTCTCTTGCTCCCCATCTCCCTCCCTTGCTAGGGATGTCTCCCCCCTTTGGTCTCTGCCTCTCTCTTGCTCCCCATCTCCCTCCCTTGCTAGGGATGTCTCCCCCCTTTGGTCTCTGCCTCTCTCTTGCTCCCCATCTCCCTCCCTTGCTAGGGATGTCTCCCCCCTTTGGTCTCTGCCTCTCTCTTGCTCCCCATCTCCCTCCCTTGCTAGGGATGTCTCCCCCCTTGGGTCTCTGCCTCTCTCTTGCTCCCCATCTCCCTCCCTTGCTAGGGATGTCTCCCCCCTTGGGTCTCTGCCTCTCTCTTGCTCCCCATCTCCCTCCCTTGCTAGGGATGTCTCCCCCCTTTGGTCTCTGCCTCTCTCTTGCTCCCCATCTCCCTCCCTTGCTAGGGATGTCTCCCCCCTTTGGTCTCTGCCTCTCTCTTGCTCCCCATCTCCCTCCCTTGCTAGGGATGTCTCCCCCCTTTGGTCTCTGCCTCTCTCTTGCTCCCCATCTCCCTCCCTTGCTAGGGATGTCTCCCCCCTTTGGTCTCTGCCTCTCTCTTGCTCCCCATCTCCCTCCCTTGCTAGGGATGTCTCCCCCCTTGGGTCTCTGCCTCTCTCTTGCTCCCCATCTCCCTCCCTTGCTAGGGATGTCTCCCCCCTTGGGTCTCTGCCTCTCTCTTGCTCCCCATCTCCCTCCCTTGCTAGGGATGTCTCCCCCCTTTGGTCTCTGCCTCTCTCTTGCTCCCCATCTCCCTCCCTTGCTAGGGATGTCTCCCCCCTTGGGTCTCTGCCTCTCTCTTGCTCCCCATCTCCCTCCCTTGCTAGGGATGTCTCCCCCCTTTGGTCTCTGCCTCTCTCTTGCTCCCCATCTCCCTCCCTTGCTAGGGATGTCTCCCCCCTTTGGTCTCTGCCTCTCTCTTGCTCCCCATCTCCCTCCCTTGCTAGGGATGTCTCCCCCCTTGGGTCTCTGCCTCTCTCTTGCTCCCAATCTCCCTCCCTTGCTAGGGATGTCCCTCTCTCGGTGCTCCTACTTGATGTCCACGACTCTCCCACCCGTTGGATGACGTGGCTTGTCTGCCTTGACCGCTCTGCCTCTCCCACCGCAATGGTGCCCAACCACGCGGGCTTCGACCCCCACGCGACCCGCTATCCTTACACGCTCGGTTCGGGCTCGTCGCACGCGCGCGATCACCAGCTCTACGCTCTTGCGTTGCATTGCCTGCTCCTGCACGTACCCCAAAGATCCGATTCTCTCGTCCCAACTCCCTCTCTATGTCTCTCCCTCGAAACGAACACATACGCACATGTGCGTTTGTCTCCGCCCCCAACAACCCCTCGTGCTATCTATTTTGCATCAAGGCAGATCCTCGACCGCACTCCTCCCCCTCTTCTTTCGTCACTCCTTCGACTTGCGTAGTGAGAATTGGCGCGTCTCTTCTCAAAGGGGTCCATTTGCCTGTCTCCAAGTCTCGACGGATGCATGCCCAAACTCTCTCATGCAACTCCACCGGCGTGTCCTTGGAATACTCTTATCCGTTCCTTCCACACGTGATGGTCCGTTTCTTGAATCACCAAGACTCATGTGTTGCAGTGCTCTCTAACCTCTTCATGGCCCTCGTACCACCTTGCAATTACTTGCGCTTTCCTTGTGCTTCGCTACCTTATCCCGTACGATACTTGCCACCTCTCCTCTGTAGTTCTTTCCTTGCGGTGGCGTTTGGTGGCCTCTTTCTTCCTCCCTAACCCGCTCATCCTTGCTAGGTTGGTGTCTTCATTGCTTGGAGCCAATGTGTCATAGTGTCAACTTGCCAATTCATTGGCTCTCCAACAACAAAGTCGAACGTTCGGGGCAATTTCTCCCCATCCCATTGGACAAGGGGGTGCAAGGAGGGGAACCGGACTACCCCGTGTTAACGAAGGAGATTACGATATATTCATGTGTGAAGCAGCTAAATAAAGATGTGGGAAAATGGTAGGAATGGGTACAAAACTTTAACTCAGGGCCAAGGGGATCCATACCTTGGGGGATGTCTCCAACCCTCTAGCGACGGAGGGCAGGAACCAAAAGAAGCAAGAGCGAAATGCCCATCTGGTGGGAAACTCCCTCCCAGCCTGTCTCCTGTGATTGAACGTGCTGAGTAGTAGACACTTGCATCATGAAATTTGATTACAACCATTGAAGAAAGAACCCGCCACTGAAGGTATCAAACATGCATTGCAGTCAACCTTGCAAGAACGGACGTACCAGAATCATGGTAGGGAAGACCCAGTGGTAGGCATGGTCTGACGTGCTGATGGTGTGAGGCACTGCATGGGGAACACACGCCCTTTCCTATGACAGGCAAAATCCTGCGGCAGCTTAAAAGACAAACGACAAACATTCAACTTTATCAACTTGGTAGGGTTGTTGAAAGAGGAGGTTTAGCAACCCCTCCATATCCACCAAAACAATGCAAGACCAGGTGAAAACTTGCACGGATCTGAAATTACGAACAGATCGATGGAATCGAGGCCATGCAACAGAAGAAACGTCAGCATGAGTTTCTTTCGCCACTGCTGTCAAGAGTGCCTCTTTCGTCCTGTCCAATTTGTAAAACAGCACGGGTGAACATCGCCAGTGCTATCGGGTGTCAATCATTGCATCGATTCCCTAACATCGAAATGCAGGGGCCTCAGGCACATCCTTTTCCATGCGCATCAGCTTTTTTGCATCACCTGCTTGCAGTACCGTGTGCTCCTCCTCCCATTTCCAGGGTTGGAGAGTCGAGAATACAAGGCTCGCCCTGCAGTTTCCGCCGCACCTGAGGTCCAGCAGTCTTCGTGACCGACACAACGATTGGAATTGTCCACATGCCTGGTCCACAAACACCCTCGTTCAACCAAACATGGTCTCGAAGCATTCCTTCCATTCGTCTTTTGTGGTTGGTTGGTGATCTTCCACCGGTAAAACTCCCGTTTCCTCCTGAAGGGCCACATCTTGCTTTTGTGCTTGTGGTTCTGCGCTGGTGGACCCCTTCGCAACTGCGTTTAGAGAAGGGTGCTCTGCTTCTCTTTTCCTCTTCTTCCAATTGAGCTTCACTGCACATCTCGAACAAGCTCTCAGCTTGACAAGGGCTGATTTTCTTTCCTTTTGTTCCTTGTAGGCAAAGCTGACTTCGTATGTGCCCAGCGTTCCTGTTGCATCGCAAGACTGGTTACCACATGTGGTTTCTCCTTTGCCAGACTTGACTTCCTCTTCTGTCCTCCATCGCAATCCACACTTCCCTTCGCGATATTTGGAGAGGTCTGCAATGCAGTATTCCTTGTACAGATGTTCGTCGTATTTCTTCACCAATCGCTTCTCCCATGCTTTTCCATCGTCGCGTCCTCCTTCCTCCTCGTCATCCTGGACGAATTGGTAAGCCCTTCGCAAGAGGTCCTTGTCTGTGGCTCGCAGTTGCATCTTATCTGCGTTGGGATGCGCCTGGGACGACATGACATGCCGACACCTTCGTGGTCCTTCCGTTTGGAAAGTGATGGCATGTCCTTCCAATGACGTTCTCCAGTCCGGCATGGCATGGACAATCGGGTGCCATGCACAGGTGAAGGCACACGTTGTCCTTGACTTGCATCAACAGATGGTGTGTGCTTTGTACAATGGGAAGGGAAAGGACGGGTGGAGCATGCACCCTTCCATCAGGTGCGAGGTTGGATGAGGTTCAAATGGTTCTGCAGTGCTGACATAGGCTCAGGACGGAGTGCACACCTGCACGTGGAAATTGGCGTGGTGCAGATGTGGGTGGTGTAATGGACGATGTCCTTCCTGGGCATGCAACCTCGCCGTTCAACGAGGTACACATGGCAGCGGAAGCAGGGTTGTTTGGCCGCATTGCCGTTGGACTGGTGGGGTTGCGCATCGAGCGCATCGAGCACACCTGCCCATGTGGCCTGTGAACTCAAGAGCTTGCCATGTGGATGCACAGGTGTGCATCCAGCGTCGAACCGTGCATGGCGCATCCAGGCGTGGTATGGGACATCAAGATTCAGTCTGACGGACGTTCCTGCGGCTGCCCCTTTGCACGACCGCAAGCCTCCCATCGGAACTTCCTCGCATCACAATCATCTCCATGCGCCGCACCGTTGGTCTGGTGCATTCTTCCATTCCTTTCGTGGGTGTTTTGTTCGGTGGGATGGTAACCCTCTTCGTTTCAGGTTCCACAGGCGTGTGGTGTCCAGGACAGCACGAGGTTTCTCGTTGTCCACGTCCTGTTGCACCGCCAACGAGTTGCATTACATACCACTCCTTCCCCAGACCACGAGGGACAAGGAGAAGGTGAACATGACCATGAGGCCAGCCCATCCCACCTGCTGGATGGCAGGTGTGCCGATGAGTTCCGCCGCCTGTGCGCTCTGGACCGCCGTCAGGGTGGCCAAGGAGGCGACGCCACCGAGCACGGCTGGCTTGGCGCTCACCTGCTGCTCCTCGCACGTCGGCTGGCACGTCAGCACGCCGCCGTTCCCGTCCGCTTCCACCGTTTCTTTTTTCTACCTTCGTCCGCCGTCTTCGTCTCCTTCGCACGCGTTCTCGCACGCACCTGCTTCGCCATGCGCCTGGGCTGCACACGTGGCTTGCTGGTGGCCTGCACCTGCTTCTGGGACGTCGCACGGACGCTTCGGAGGGACGCCATGGCGCAAGACATCGTGCTTCGTGGACGTGGAACAACTGCGCCGAAATGGCCGTGCACGAGCACGGCATGCCCATCCCATCGTCTCAAATCCTGCCCCATCTCCCCTCCCAAACCGGGGAAGAAGGAGGGATTCGAGAAGACGTAGTTCAGGGCACAGGTTAAGCGACTAAACGGGTGGGAAATGGACCCCCGTTTTTGGCGGTTCGGAGAAGGAGGGGGGGACCACCGTCGCTGTCGGAGGGAAGATGGGGGCGCGTACCGAACAAGGGAGTCCGTTTCCCCGGAACCCGAGAAGTTTACGAAAGGTTAAGGAGATGGGTGGGGGGATCCCTGGGCCAACCCTCTCCTCTTCGGATGGACCTTATCCACCCTTCGAAGACCGTCAAAAGACCGTTCATGGACCGTTCATGGACCGTCCTCCCGGATCCGATCGGGGGCGAGTAACCGGTCTAGACCCGAAACCTTGATCGGACAGACGGGAAGCCTCGATCGGGGGACCGCCCCCTTTCGAACCCGACCGGAAAGCGCTCGATCGACCATCGATACCTGTGTGCAAAGATCTCGATGAAATGGGGAGATGATCTCGATGCGGAGGGTGTCGCTTCGTAACGCCATTCGAATGGAGACAGGACCGTTCTCCGCACCATCGCCAACTGCAGGAGCTGCGCCATCGCAAGAGGAAGAAACGCGCATTCTGGCGGGTGCCCATTTCGCGTTTGGATCCTTCGGAAAGGGTGGAGGGTTGGTGGTGGACGTGGCAAGGGATTCGGACCGACAGGAGAGACTCTCCAGGCGAGCTTCGAAACTTGGAAAGTGGACCTCATGCATTCCTGCAACCACAACAGCCAGAGAAGGGTTTGATTCGGATTGACACATCGATTCCCGCAATTACTTGCGAGTTCTTGATCATGGGAGATGGTGGCAACATGCCCATCTGGGCTTTGGTGGTGGTAGGTGTGGTGTCGGCAATTGCAGCGGCCACATTGACTGCCTGGCTCTTTCGATGCAATCAAAGGAAAACCAGGGTGTCGGTGATGCCGAATGGATCCAGGAAAAGACCTCCAAGATTCATCTCCAGGAGCACAGAAGCCGTCAACGACATGCTCCTGGAGGTGCTGGGCAGTGTCAAGGACAAGATGGGACTGCGAAGTGTGACCAAGCAGAAAGATGCGACCCGGGTGGGATGGACATCAAATGATACAACGCCCAACACGACCGCACGATCCAACAACCCCAGTCCAAACGACCTGCCCGCGATAGGTGAGAACCATGGAGACCTGCCGGACGTGGAGGAAGGTCGAACATTGGCAGTTGCAGGCAGCTCCGCAACGGCGCCCGATTCATCCTGGGACAAAGTGGCAGTGTCTGAAGTGGAAAGCAACACTGAAGAGTCGGACCTAGCGGTCAGCATCCATCCACAAGAGGATGGAACTGCTGCCACCTCGATTAGCACGTCAAAGGCTGTTCAAGTCGGCACCTCAGCAGAGGCAGGCGAGCAACCAAGGACCCCACGGCTCCAGCAACGCCCATCCGATGTTCCTTGTGCTAGCAATCCATGCAGCTCACCAGCACTTGCAAACGGACTACACAGGGAAAGCACAAGGCCAAATGGGATCGAAGTGGAAGGCAAGCAAGTTACAATGGAGGAGGTGACAATGGGCAGTCTGATTGGCACCGGCGGAATTGCCAGCGTCTACTCGGGATGGTACAGAGGGTCCGAAGTAGCCATCAAAGTGCTGCACGAGTGCGAACGGAACTCCGAGACATCGTACAAGGCCTTTTGCTCAGAGGTAGAGGTTTTGCAAAGGTTGAAACATCAAAACATAATCAAATTCTACGGGGCAAAGTTGCAGCTGCCTACTGTGTACATAGTAGAAGAGCTTGCAAGGAGAGGTTCCTTGCATTCCATGTTGCACCAACACTTGCAGAAACCCGAATATGGGACATTCCTGCAAATTGCAGCAGAAGTTGCTGATGCTATGCAGTACTGCCACCAGCTTGCGCCGCCTGTTGTGCACAGGGATCTGAAAACCCAAAATATCCTGCTTGCTGCCTCCGGACAGGTGAAAATTGCGGATTTTGGAATTGCCAAGGTCAAGCAGTCCACCTTTCTAGACACGAAGCACCTCAATGCTGGCACTGTGGCTTACATGGCTCCAGAGCTTTTCACCGGAGAACTGATCGACGAAAAAATCGATGTGTACAGCTTTGGTGTGATCTTGTGGGAGTGTTGGACAGGTCAAGTGCCCTGGTTGGAGGCGGACACGCCGATGCACATTGTGGCCATGGTAGGAATGCACAAGAAAAGGCTCAGGATCCCAGACGATATGCCTCGTTCTTTGGCAACGCTGATCCGAAGCTGCTGGCGGTTTGACCCCCGACAGCGTCCAAGCTTTATTGACATATCACAGCTGCTGGAACGAATTTTGAAAAAACACAGCATGGGAGTGCCACTCTCTCCCTAGAAACGCTCAAGTTGGTAGGGTTTTTCTAAAGTCAAAGATACTGCGTGATACACACCACAGTGTGGGCGCCGCATGACGGTGGCGAAATCCCCGTTGGCTTGCAGTGAACAGCGTCTCAACACGCAAATTTATTGAAAGCGCCTCCCAATAATAATATAATTCGACTTTTCTGAGCTTATGAAGAATTTCAAATTCGTTCTGCACAAAAAGGACTCAAGTGGGCTCCCAACGCACAAAATGATCTTCCGCGTCATACCAGACTGCGGATGCATTGTGCTGAATAGGATCACTAATGAATCTTTCCGGCTGCTGATCTTCAGGGCTCGAAAGAATCAAGGTCGGTGAGGATCGGCTGGCGAAGCGGCCATCCTTCTCACTTTTTGCGGCAAACTCGCTTGTTTGAAACCGCACTGATTGTGCGGTGGCCAGCGATTCAACGGAGTTCAAACCATCCAACGGCAAGAAAGTTCTAGGGGCATCCTTGGGTAGGGCAGGAGACGCTTCCATCTGTGCAATGCCCTGTCCCGGACCAATGATGACCTTGGCTTTGCTCAGCTCTCTCTTCTCCCCTGAACGATTGGCTACCTGCTTCGCTCGCAGCGCAGCTTCTTCTTCTGCAATCTGCAGCCTGTGGGCACATGATTTACACACCTGGGGACCTCTTAGCATGCTGGTGCGCCTGGCAAAGTACTCTTGAGACTCACCATGTAGATCTCCCAGGCAGTCCTTGCAGCATTGTGAACCGCAGGATTGGCAGGTCTTCATCTTCCGCTGTACAGTGAAGGAACGTGCGCAGCAACGACATCTATTCTTTGCAGATCCTTCATCAAGTCGATGCACAACCACAGCAGCGGTAAATGTTGAACCGCAAGAGACCTGAAGTACCCGGCGCCCCTGCAGTACAGCCGCTGGGGTATACACATTTGCCGTGTTTCCCAATCCCAACCGTCCTTCTTTACCGCATCCCCACATCCAGAGTGCGCCGCCCGGTTCGCTGGTAGGGTCACGACCATACTCAGTGTCCACCGAACCAGACTCCACAGGGGGTGGAAGACGCGGTGTCGAGTTTCCTGGCGTCACCCGACGCCTCACTGTTGGTGCAGGTTTAGCCCTACCATCCGGATCCGCAGAGCTTGTTTCCGTTTGTTTTCCATTCGGGCCAGGCTTCCTTTCCCAATCCGAGGCAACAGCCTCCGTGAGTTCTCCAGAAAAGTTCTTTCCGCCCGATCCCCATTGCTTCCCAGATGGCAAGACAACAGCGGCATTGTGATGTGGTCCACAAGCCAGCTGCAGTACTCGCACTCCCCGCAAACGGTTGATTTCTTTCGGAACCAAAACCTTCCCGCACACTTTGGCACCTTGACCGAGGCACCCGCATGACCCATCCCCCCAACTGAACACTTTCCGAGCAGGGCTAATTATCGCCGCACAAGTATGCTTCTCCCCACATCCAATGTGAGCGACGATCTGGCCCCGCAAACCCTGCACCTGTTGCGGAGTCCACACCCTTTCTTTGTTTCCATGTCCGAGCTGTCCATATGCTCCATCTCCAAAGGTGTACAGGACGCCATACTCCCAGCTCACTCCTTGCCTAGAGCCTAGCTCCCCCTGTTGCTGGTCCACCCCCATGGACTGCTCTTCTCTTTCCTTCCCGGCATCCTGGGGAGAAACGCGTGCTTGTTGGACTTGCATGAGAAAGGCCTGCTGCAGTCGCCTCCTGAGACCACGCAGATCTCCCCCATCGAGCGCACCTCCTTGGGTGGCCGTGCTATCCGTACTGGATTCCCCTGCTTTGTGTTTGCTGGGGCGGTCGACCACCACAGCAGTGTGCCAAGCCCCGCAGGAGACGGCCCTCGCTTTCATTCCCTTGAGGCTTTCTACTGGTTGCGGTTGATTTCTCGAGGCATCGTCCCCATGTCCCAAGGCTCCAAAGATGCCTTCTCCCCAGGTGTACAGCGTTGCATCCTCGGTGATGGCGGCCACGTGAAAGGACCCCAGGCTCACTTTGCTCACCCTCACATGGGGAGGGAATGGCGTACGTGATGGGGTCCATCCTTCCACCATGCCGGAGGTGTGCGTCCATACGTGGAGAGCCCCCCGGGTATCGGTGGCGGCGGCGGCACGGTACGCGCAGTACGCCGCGGATGCAGCTGCACCGCCCAGTGCCGCCCTGCGGGGTCGTGCACCGGCCCATCTGGCCAGGGCATGGGCTCTCCCTCGGGCATCGGCCAACAGGGCCGCACCTTCTCCACATGCCACGTGTCTTGCATCCACGCCTTTGAGACCGCCCACTGGTCTTGCCGTTGCACTCCCATCTCCACCAAACGCCACCAGATCTCCCAGCAGCCTGGCGGTGGTCTCGGTGTCCATCTCATCCGTTTGTTTGGCGTCTTTTTCCTTCCTTTTCTGGGCCAGTGCGTGCAGTCCAAGGCTCCAGATGGCGCATTCGCCTTCGTCTCGGAAGATCAAGCGCAGCGCATCCCTTCCTTCGACGTCTTCCTGCAGCACAATCGTGCAGGCACGGTTTCGATTCCGATTCTGCCAGGGCGTATCTCCGCCCATCCACACCTCCTTCACGTGCACCACCATCACGTCCCTGGTTCGTTTCTGCTTCCTCGAGTAGTACAGCAGCTTCTGTTCGTCCGCGCTCAGGCGCAGCACGACGGATTTGCTCCTGCCTCTCCGTCCGCGCTTCCACACGCTCGCGCCGCGCTGCATGGCCGTCAGGGCGTCCCTGGCTCCCGTTCGGGTGCGTCGGTGCTTCGTCCCGCCTTCCGAGGTCCCTTCCATCCTCCTCCGCGCACGAAAAAGCGCGCCTTTTCGTGCGCGAAAGCGTCGATGTGATGGACATCGTCGTCGGTCGCTTCGACTCGAGGCGAAGGAGGGACGCGAAAAAAAAGATCGAAAAAAAGGCGAAACGGGCGGGATTTCGGGATTTTCTGAGCGGGAAACGTGGGAAGGGAAAAGATGGACCGAAAAGGGAAGGGGCGATACGAACGGATACGGACGTCGCTCTGCGGTGGTTCTCCCTCCCCGTATCGGTATCCGTTTCTATGGCCGCGTTTCGGACGGATGTGGCGGATCGGGCCCCCTCCCCTTCGGGGGCGTGGGCTTAACCCGAGCTTAACCCGCCCGAGGGGGAGGGGAGGGAGCCCCGAAGTTAAGCGATGGGTTAAGCGAAGGGGGAGGACCACGAGGTCCATTCCGACGGTCCATCGCGTCGCATCTCGTCGACTTCGAAGCCGCCATGGCGGGACTGGACGGACACGTGGGACGGTCCGGGAAGTTCTGGTGCCTCGTGGTGCAATGGGTGCGTCGATGCAACGCGGGAGAAAGGAAGGGAGGTCCACCGAAACGCTTGGTAGGACCTGGCTGACCTGAAACGACACGGTTGCGTACACGGACAGGTGCTCTCCTTGGCAGCGTTCGTGGCCATGGCCGACTCGGACGGGGTCGAAGAGAGCGCAGCCTTGGAGTACGTGCTCGTCGTCGGAATCCTGGCCTTCGTGGGATCCACCCTGCTCGGATTCGCCTACCTCTGTGGATACTCCGAACACGTCCGGACCTGCCAGTGCTTCCACAGGCAAGGAGAAAACGTCTACTACATCCTCATGCTGCTGCTCTCCTTCGTGGCGTTCCTGTGCGGGCTCTTCTCCAGCCGACTCGACACCGCCGCGGAATTCTCCACGGCCATGGTCTTGTTCCTGTGCGGTGCTTACGGTGCCTCCATCGCCCTGACGGTCAAAGAAAGGCGGGATTACGAAAACTCCTTTGGCAACCTGGCTTCCCAAGGAGCACCCATGCCTGCATGAAGCAAGAGGACGCGAAAAAAGACGGAACGCACGCATGGAACACGCCGCCGGTGGAGCGACGGCCTGTGGGGCTGTAGCGCTCATTCAAATCGTGCTGTCGAGGGGCAGAGGGGGACGAAGCGCCGGGTCCTTCCCCATATCCTTCGTACCGTTCGCGTGCGGAGTGCGGGTTTCCTCTGTTTGCTGCCTGCTTGGCATCGGCCTATATTGCATCAGACTGAAATAGATGAATCCGGGTGTTCTGTGCTCCATGTGGTGAAGAACTCTTTGCTCTTGATTGGATCTGGGACGACGGACGCTGCTCCAGGCTTCCAATTGGCAGGGCAACCCTCCCCGTGCTTGTCCGCATACTGGAACGCCTTGACCAGCCGCAAGGTTTCGTCCACGCTCCGACCCACCGCCTCGTCGTTGATCTGCACGGATCTCACCACCTGTTGGGGATCGATGATGAACAGCCCGCGCAGCGCCGCGCCGTACAGCTCGTCCTCCTCGTCTTCCACGAGCACACCGTACATGGAGCTTATCCTCTTGCTCACGTCCGCCACCAACGGCAGGTTCAAGTGTCCCAATCCGCCCAGCTCTCGAGGTGTTTTGATCCAGGCCAGATGGGTATGGTGTGAATCGGTGCTGACCGCAGCCACTTCGGCTCCGATCTCGTGGAACTGCGGCATGGCTTCGGAGAACGCGACGATCTCCGTGGGACACACGAACGTGAAATCGAACGGATAGAAGAACTGCATCGAACGAGTTCGTCGTGGTTCGTCGTCAGCTTCGCACTCCTCCTTCGTCCTCTCCTTGGCTCGCATCCGCCACGCACCAGCACCACCCATTTCCCGCGGTAATCTTCCAAGGAAAGGTCCACGAACTTCTCGTTCACGACGGCCTTTGCCTTGAACGCAGGCGCCGCATTCCTGGGCACCACCTGAAGAACACAATTCACGTCGAGGTCAGTTCGCATTCGAACCGTCCATCTGCGCCTCCCAGGCCGCTCCAGCTCCGCACCATCCGGCTCCAGGTCGTCGCCAGCATCCCCAGGAAGGTTCCTACCGCCACCAAACCGCGCAAGAAGCCCGTCATGGTGGAAAAAAGCGGCGCGATGGCGCGACGATGCGCTTCGAAATCCGCTCGAAGCGACAACCGAGCGGCTTGGGTTAACTCGGGTGAGTTAATCCAGAGACGGGGCAGGGTCCATGGAAGGGAGACAACTGGTGGACCTCGTCCACACGTCCAAAACACCGCTTTGCAAGGCGATGAGGCCATGGATGAGGCGATACGGCGCAAGGAAGGGAGATTGAAGCGCGTGGCGGACGTGCACCCCACCGAATCGACGAGGAGAGCAACGGCGTGCGAGGGGTGGCGGCCAAGGTCGACGCGAGCGATGTTGTGCACACCAACCAACCCATCGCCGATCGAAACCCATGCATGCGAGGGTGTTCGGGCCGAAATCTTCGCATTGGAAGGAGGAAATGGGGAAGCACCCAGCGAACATGCATGCCGACGAATGTGGAAGAGGCGTCCTCCTAGCGTTCCAACCTCGATGGGTTCCATCCATCGCCGTCCACAAATCCCCTGGCAGTGGTGTCCGCACTGCTCGTTGACCACGTTCCGGAGGCGTTGTGAGGGTCCATCGCATCCCAAAGCGTCGAAATGCTCTTGAGTAGCAACGTCGAGCACGTCCTACTCGACCACTCCTAGTACCTAACCCGTTTGCCTTGGAGAGGACGATTCGGAGACGAATGGACACGACGAAGCACCCTTCCCTTTCAGATGGGTCGATTCAAAAGACGCCGATTACCAATCGAAAGGGGAGCGCACGTCCAATCGAAAGGGAGGGGATCGCGGGTTCGTGGTGGTTTGGGGGTCGGATGAATAGGGTTTCCATCACGGAGATCTCTGTGCATGTCCCAATTCAGGGTCCATGCTTCCGCCTGACATAGCATGAAGGCCCGAACTATGCACTTGTGCGCGCTTTTCCAACCGATGTGCCAAAGCACGCGTTCTCGTTCTGGTTCTTGCGTGCGCACACGCGGCTACACGCTAATGTTTGCGTGCGTTCGTGTGCAGCAGGTCGCATCCCAAGAGATGTGGAAGGACAAACATCCATGCTAGGTTGATTACGGAAGATGGTGCAGGAGTGAAGACGATAGCGAGCTACCCAGTCCCACGTCCATCCATGAGAGTTCACTTCTTGGCCGCGGGAGCGGCAGGTTTGGCCGCGGGGATTTCCATCCCGGCGATGCCTGCGGCGAGCCTTTCTTCGCGCCTCTGGAGTTTCCTAAGCCTGGATGCCTTGTTCTTCATCCTCCTGGCTTCGAACTGCTCTGCGATGGTCTTCTCGCGCAGCTTTTCGGCCTTGGCCTTGTGGATGTGTTCCATGAGCACGCGTTTGTTTTTGAAGACGTTACCCTTGGACTTCATGTACAGCTCGTGGTAGAGGTGCTTGTCGATCTTCTTCTGGTCGCGGTACTTGCGCAGGAGCCTGCGCAGGACTCGCATGCGGCGCATCCAGAGCAGCTTGGTCGGCAGGCGTGCTTCGCGGGTTCCTCGACGCTTTCCGTATCCGGAGTGGCGTCCCTTGCTCTTGGCCGCCGCGGCCGCCCTCGCACGTGCACGGGAGTGCACCACCGCCGGCTTCTTGATCACGAAGCCGTCTTTGATCAGCTTGCGCACCGCTTGCCTGGAGTTGGCCACGCTGATGTCGGCTGCTTCGTTGGGATCCATCCACACCTTGCGTTCGCCGCACTTGAGCACCGACGCCGCCAGGCGCTTCTGCAGCTTCAGGGACACCATGGTGCCTCTCTTTCACCTCCACGTCCCGCTTCTCGCGCCTTTCGAGACGTTCAAACCTCGCGCTTTGCGCGTGCGCCGCCGATGGGATCCGACGAACCCTTCTCTCTCTCTCTCCAAACCCTCTCCCTCCCTCTCCCTCCCTGTGTCTCTCTCACAGGGAGACACCCACCCACCCACACAGAGAGAGAGAGGGAGAGAGGGAGAGAGGGCCGCCGCCTGGAGGGGGGACGGGAGGGATCGCACCCCGCAGAGGACGGAGGGGGTGGGAGGGACGTTCCTCCGCGGGCGAGGGGAAAAGGGGACGATCGGGCGGCGATCGGGGACCGGTGCGCGTCGAGGATCGCTGCGCGGGGGAGAATGCATCCTCTGCGGGTCGCGATCCCTGGGGGAGGGCCGGCAGCGGACCCGGACGGGGTCCCGGTTCGTGGACCGTCCGTGGACCGCGGTCCACCCCGTTCCCCCGTTCCTCCTTCCCTTCTCCAAGGCGCCCCCATCCCCTTTCGAACCCGCCCTTCGCCTCCCTTTCGAACCCGGAGACCGCGTGGACCGTTCCCCAGGGCATGGCCCAGGCCAAGTGGCCATCATCGCGCATTCGCGCGTCCATCGCCGATCCCAACCGCGCACTTTTCGAGCGCCTTCCCGCCTGCTTCGGAGCTTGCATGGAGCGTCCATCGCTGTCTTCGCCCCCTTTCCCGCTGGAGGACCTCGCGCTGGGCGCACTGGCCGTGCTGTTGATGCTTCCCGCCGTGCTGTTCGTGGATCGACTGCTGCACGCCGCGACCAACGCCGCGAAAAAGCGCTGAAAGGCGCCTTCGAAGGCGGTCGCGAGGGACGAAAAATCGCGAAGATACGTGCCTGGAGGTCCTGCGGGAAGGAAGGAAGGTCCGAGGCGAGGACAGACGCGCGTGGAAGCACGAAACGCCGCGAAGAAGGGGCGGTGGAGGTGCTGGTCTTGCAAGCCGAGGAAGCCGAGCACGAACTGGAAACTGCACCGTGAAGCCAAAGTAGGATTGGAAAGGACCGAACGAACGTAGGAAGAGGCATCGAGGCCGAACTGCTGTCGAAAACACGAGCAGGAAAGCATGATCTCGCAGGTGTTCGTCCTGTCTCGCCGAGGGGATGCCATCGTCTCGCGAGACTACATGATGGACATGGCACCGGTGAGCGAATCGGCAGAGATATTCTTCCGACAACTCAGGAAACACATGGACGACAAAGAAGACCCTCCGCCCATCTTCAAGGTGGGAAAGACGCACTACTTTCACGTGCTGGAATCGGGCATGTACTTTGCAGCGGCCACCCCGCACGATGCCATGCCAAGCATGGTGCTGGAGCTGCTCATGAGGTTGGTGTCCCTGTCCAGAGACTTCTGCGGCGTGCTGTCCGAGGAAAACCTGAGGAAGAACTTCTTGCTGATGCACGAGCTACTGGACGAGATTGTGGACTTTGGCATCATTCAAACCACCTCTGCAGAGGAGATCCGGACCCTGGTCTTGCAGGAACCAGCGGAAGGATCCATTGCTCCTGTCGGACCCAGGACGGGACAGCGAATTTCTGCCTTGAACGCGCAAAAGTCGATCATGTCGACCGACCGAGCCAACAACTCTGGACGGGACGAGATATTCGTCGACGTGATTGAGAAGCTTGACGTTCTCCTCAACGCAAGTGGTTTTGCGTCTCGTGCAAACGTTGATGGTTCTATCATGGTCAAGTCTTACCTGACCGGCAGGCCTGACATTAAGCTCGCGCTGAACAACGACTTGTACATTGGATCTGAGAGACCGAGGGAGCAGCCCTACGGTTACAGCGAGGATGCATGTTACCTCGAAGATTGTCTGTTCGAGGGTGCGGCAGACTTGGACTTGTTCGAGTCCGAGCATGCGCTTGTGCTGCAACCTTCAGAAGGCGAATGTGAGCTGATGAGGTACAGGGCAGACGGGGTCACCCAGTTGCCCTTCAGGGTCCTGGCGGAGGTGGATACGGTGTCCGAGTACAAGATGGAACTCCTCGTCAAGGTCTTTGCAGATTATCCTGCCAAGGTGGTGGCGTCTGAGCTTACAGTGGAAGTCAAGATGCCAGTCACAACCTCCAAGGTACACTGTACCACTAGCATCAAGGAATGTGGACAGCTCACAGATTACCAGCCCAAGGATCAGAAGGTCATGTGGACCTTTAAGAAAGTTCCTGGGAAGACAGATTATGCACTCAAGGCGAGCATCTCTTGTGACGAGGTGGTTGGGTTTCAGACAAAGCGGGAGTTGGGACCAATTAGCCTCCACTTTACACTTCCCATGTACAACGTTTCCAAGCTGCATGTCAAATACCTGCAGATCCTGCACAAGGATAAGGCCTACAACCCCTACCGTTGGGTGCGATACATGACGAAGGCATCCTCCTATGTAGTGCGTATAGCCATCTAGGTTCGCTAGGCAAGCATTAAATTTACAATGTACTGTCTATGCTATGTTTCTCCTGGTTGCCATGCCTTTCAATGGACGAGGAGCTTTCGCTCTGCTTTTGCCAGTTCTATCTTCCTTTCGTAGTATGACAATCTTCCCCGGGCCTGCCTTTCGATGGTGCGAATGGTATTTCCGTGCTTTTCTTCGAGCTTTTGGACCCTTGAGATGGTTTCGCTTTGGAGGGCAGGTATTCCTTTTGCCAAAACTTTGTATTCAGTGAGTTGTCCGAGCAACTGCTCCTGCATTCTCTTCTTCGTCTGCTTCACAGACATTGCTTTATCTGTCAGCTTTTTGGCATGCACTTCAATCATGTTTTCCACCCACTGCTTCTGCTGTTTAGCATGCGAGGAGGAGAATGACTCCAGCTTCTTCAACACAGCATCGATGAAACCTGAAGCATCTCTGAGCAAGGTTTGGATTTCAGCATCGACTGTGCGCCTGTGTTCTTCCATGAATTCCTTGAAGAAAGTAGCACTGTCCCCTTGGCTTGGGTCCACCAAGAACCCCTTCCCGTTGTCCTGGCTGGGTGCACCATCTACCTCGGACGGTTCCCGTTGAGTTTCAGAAAGCAATTCCCGAGCTTTTGGCCCCAGCTTCTTTGATTCTTGCTGTTTGTGTCTGTCAAATACACTTCTATCCTGATAAGCAGCAGCCTTTGCTCTCTTGGGCGGTGTCGTCAAGGTCAAAGGTGATTGGCTTTCGGGCTCAGCAAAGAGGCGTTTCCTTGCTTTACCAAGGATGACTGGAGATGCCAAGGCACGCAGGGGTTTCTGTTTCGTGCCTTGGCTTGTACTCAAGTCCTCCGAAATGGCAATTTCGTGGGAAAAAGTAAACCCAGGAGCATCACTAGAACCTGCAAGCTGGCCATCCTGTTCCTTACCTACAGTACTTGGAGTGTCCTGATCTGACACTTGTATACAATCGATTGGTTCCTCTTTAGTCTGAATGCTGATGGCCAGCGCTGCATCCAGCTTTCGCAGATTTTCCAAATGTTCTTTGAGCTTCCTGGTAGTGTTGCCTTCCTGCTTGGACATGCTCTTGCTCTCTTCGACCTCTTGACCAGTCCTAGTCCTCTGGGGTGATTCGACATCATGATGCATTTTCTCTTCTGCCCCATTTACTGGTCTGGTTTTCGATTGGTGCTTCTTTCTCCCGTCCTTACTTGCCTTTCCAGCAGTAGCAACAGTGGCTTGTGGATTGTCAGCATTTGCTGGAAGCTTGCGCTTCTTCGGTGCAGTGATAGATCCTTTAGGTTTGGTCTTTTCTTTCCTGGTCAAAGGTATTCTCTGTGTTGATGGTTTTGCACCCGGATTAGGCATTGTGAATTCCTTTTCGGATGTGTTTTGCCTTGGTTGGCCCTTCCTTTCGACAGGTGAATTCACGTTTGGAACTGCGCAGCTGTCAGACCACGCTGGTAGTATGCATTTGGTCTCACAATCTTGCGATGACGTTTGCATCTCTTTTTTCACACGCATCACAAGGCTTTTGGCACCATCCTTGCCTGGCCCTTCAAGGATGGATTGGAGCTCACGTTTGGGCCTTTCAGCAGCCATCGGATCCTTGCTGATGGGTGGGATGACAAGAATGTGCGTGCTTGAGTGTTTTCCATGCGATGCTTTTTCCTCTGTGTGTTGCTGCTGAAATCTGACTTGGTTGATGCAGCACAAGATGGAGTCTTGTATGCAGGACTGGAACAAGGCCAGGTCATCTTTGCCAAGCCGGAGAACAAGCTGCTGGTTTGGGTCCTGGTGATCAAAAACATGCTTTGGCACTTTCTCATCCCCGGGATACACTGTCAGTGCCGCATGCAAGTGAAAGAGTACGGTTCGCCTGTTTGCATCTACCTCCATTGCAGATATCTTGCTGTAGTGAACATAGATGGAGCATTCTATATCCCCGCTGTCCTCCTCTTCAACTGCCGGTGTGATTCCAAGCTCTTTTTCTGTGCTGTAAAGGCACAGGTGAGATGGGCCGAAATCCACCCAGTGGAAGCAAAGGCTTCTGAGGGGTTTTGGGACACCAATGCTGGCGTCCACACTTGCAAATTCAACCACTGCTTTGCAGGTGTGTACCTTTCTCTTCTCCACGGGGAAGGTGTCATTGTAGCGAAAGGCCAGCTTCTTGAGACCTTGGCGGAACTGATCTTCCTTCAAGTTTTTGCTACTCCACTGCTGCTTGAACTTCTCGAACATATAAGACACCGGTCCTTGAGGTAGCAGTGAGATTCCCTGGTGTGATGGGCTTTTGACTGCACGAATCAAGATCTCGAAGAGGTGCATCTGAGTAGTCAGATCCCCACACTTTGGGAGAACCTCTGTGAAAAGCCTGCCGCATGTGTTCCCCCAGTCGCTCATTGATAAGAACCGCGACTTGGCCATTCTGCAGCCGCTCAGGTGATGAAGTAGAGTGTCAACTCCATCCCTTCGGGTCATGACATCCTTCGCCTCCAGGGAGATTCGAACGAGGCACGGTAGGGCGTCCGGAAGCGCGTGTTCCCTTCCACCTTCCGAGTCGAATACGTCTCGGAGTGATTGCAACAGGTCGTGTACCAAGGAGCATTCTTCGTCTGGTGTCCGCTTCGCCACGATTTGTTCGAGGATCCTGCAGATCGACGGGACGTACTTGGTGTCTCTTACATACCCCATCATACGCCCATCGAACTCTTGCGGCATGAATTTCAGCAGCAGGGACACCATCTCTTGCTCTTTCGCATCGTCCTGCACGTTCCCGTCCGCTTGGACGCGTCGGATCCGCTTGACGGCCGCGGTGAAGCTGGCCTTGGTGTCCAGCACGGCTCCGGTGCGCTTCGCCCGCAGTTCCTGCAGCTTTTCGACCAGCTCGTCGTCTGCCAGGTCCTTTCCAGCCACGCAGGCGTGGAGTTGGCGCTTCTCGACCCCTTTCGACGCCATGGCGAGGCGCCTCCGAGCGCAGCACGAGCGCAGCACGCGCAGCACGCGCAGCACGTTCTGGAAGGATCCACGCCCTCCCCCTCGGGGGCGAACCCGGACGAACCGGGATTCGAGCCCCTTTCGATTCCCATCCGAACCGGGTGTATCCTTCGATCAACCCGTCCTCGCCCCCTTCAACCGCCCCGGTCTGCGACCCCGGGGTTGCCCTCGGAGAACGTCCCCAGAAGGACCCTGTCTTCTGGTTCGAAACGGGTTTGATTTCGGATCCACCTTCCTTTTCGTGGGTCACCAGGGTGAAGGCAAAGGAGGGGGTGGGCGGAGTGGAAGGAAGGCCTTGTCCAACGCAGAAGGAACCAAAGTGGTGTTTATTCAAGGTTTGGCGACAACAATGTGGTGTTGGAAACGGGTTCGAGCATCAGGCCACGAACAGGACGAAGAAGAGACCGAACACAAGCAGTACCAGCAGTATCTTGATGGCCAACCAACGATTGGAGGAGATGCGGTTCAGGTACTTCATCAAATGACCTTGGGCTTGATCCACATTAGAGAGCGTGTCGTCCATGTTCTCGTCTATGCGGATGGCAACCTCTCCTTGCTCCTTCACCAAGTGGGCGAGCTGCTGGAAAATACCACCCAGTTCGGTGATGGTCGACTCCACATTGTGAAGCGCTTCAGCCCGAGATTCCAGATACGTGTCCTGTGCTGGCATCAACGCCTGTTGCTGATGCGCACTCCTGTCAAAAAAATCAGCAAAACCGCATCGAGTCAGCGACCTACACCCATGAAACCTTCCAGCGAGCGCACGTTGCTCTGGGTAATGCTTCACCTTCCCGTGTACGCAGCAGCAATCGGTTGCCGTTTGCGCAAACCCGCAGAGTTGTCTGCCACACCAGCAGACAACCTGGCATGGGGCAGAACGATTCGTTTTAGACTCATGAAACAACCGCCGCATTGCCGTGGAACTCGCTGCTGCGAGTTTTCCGCTGCCTCGCGGACGTCGCGCAGATACACTTACCCTTCAAATGTCGGTGCAATGGACGAATTGGAGCCATTGCTCTGCAGCGACCCTTTGGGTGGAGGTTGGAACAGCCCCTGCAGTTCTTTGCTATCGGGCGAGAAGGATTCCCTCGTTCCCATTCCTGATTTGGACCCCAGTTCTCCCCTCTTTTCCGACCTGGAAAACATCCGTCTTCGATTCTCGTGCGATTTGACGTTCTCTTTCCGCAGTGTCAGCACGTTCTGGAACTCCTTGGTGGTGTCCATGAGCTTCGACTGCAGGTTTTTCACTACGGTGGCCGAGTGGTCGACGTTCTGCTTGCTCTTGGAACCGCCTTCTTGTCCCACGGAGATGCCTTGCAGCTCCGCAAGCGATCCATTGAGGACGGTGATGTCTTGACGGATCACTGTGGTGAGTTCGGTGATCTCCCTCTCCGGATCGTCGAACATAGACGTCCGTTTCGCCAGCTGGGCGAGCTTGGCGAGCTTCTGGGAGGTGCTGTGGATCTGCATTCCGATCTTGGAGGCTCGCTTCGCGAACTCGGACTGCTTTCCAGGCGTCCGAACGTGCGCGGTTGGGCTCGACAGCCTTCCATCTGCCGTGGTCCTCGCGTCAGCCACCGATGTTTCCGCCCTCTCCCACCCTCCCAACGCCACGTACCGCTCCTCGGACCGTCCGACGTGCTCGCAAGGCTTCTCCTGCGTCGATCCACCGCGTTCGCGAACTCGCTCGTGCGATCGCGCGCCAGATGCGACGAAGGCGCCATCGCCACGAACCCACGCCGAGTTTACGTTCGAATTAACCTCGTGGAACGCGCCCCCTCCCTTTCCCCCCCTTCCGAAGGGAGAAGGCGGACGTGGGAGTTTCTTCTCGAGCGGCGGAGGGGGGAAGGGCGGGACCGCGATGCCGAGGATGGAGGGTGGAGAGGGAGGAGGCAAGACGCGAACCGCCACCATTCATTGGGGGAGAGGGGAGAGGGTAGGATGGACACGAAACATCCCGGTCCTGCACGTTCGGAAGAACATCCTTGGGCCCATCCATCGATGCCGAAACCCGACGTGGAAGTCGCAAACGAACGATCGATTGCCATCGTGCGATGGCCCAACGCTCGATCGATTCCCGCCTTCGAAGGTTTGCGTGCAATGGAGACGTCACGCACGCATTCCAGAGGCAACCGTTGGGTACCACGCGTTGCTTGATTGGCCATCTTTCTCGCATGCTGCTGATTTTTGTTCTTGCCCCCCGAGGCATCGAAACAAGACCGTCACGGACACCTCGATCGCGTCCCATTCGATCGCCCAAGGGCCTCGTTGGCAAATGGAACGTGCGCTAGGGACGGCAAGGATCGGGGTCGTAGGGACGTCCCTTCCAAGCCACGTCAAGCGCGAGCCGCTCTTCATGACCCTAGGGTCGTGCATGGGAACGCTGTGTCGCCTCATCCGTGGCGCACGCCTTCCTCCACCAGCTCGTTCTTCCAACTTCCCAGCTGAGGGCGCACGTTCTTCGGTTGAACAGAGCAATTCGGTGGGAGGACCTCCTCGGGCCTCCTCCACGCGTCTCCCTTTCCCGTTTTCCAATCGAACCCAACGGCTTTCCCAATCGAACCCGAACGCGTTTCCCTTTCCGCCCCGACCCCGACCGGGGCAGCCCACCTTATCCCCCGACCGGCCAGAAAGATATCGATAGCTCAGAGAAGATAGCGATCACCCGATCGAGATCTTGGCCGGGGGGACGAGGCGGCGCGGCCGCCAGCGCCATCGTCGACCTTCGCGACACGTGTTTGCGCTCCTTTCACGCGAAATCATGGCTGGATTCGCGAGCGCACCGGCGTTACGTGCGGCACCACGCGTACGTGTCGGGAAGGTGGCGGCCGTGCCGCCCACCAAGGAGCTGCGGGAGCTCTCCGACGCCGACATCGAGGAACGCGTGGCCAAGGCCAAGCGCAGATTGCTCGACCTTCGCATCAAGAAAGCCACCAGACAGGTGCGCGAAACGCTTGGATTGGAGATCGCAGATCACACGAGAAGCGAGAAACGTTCCACTGACGCAGGAGCTCGCCACGATGCTGCAGGAGTTCAAGCCACACGAGTTTGCGGAGAACAAGAAGGAGGTACGACACACGTCCGTTGCGAACTCGTATCGCCCTGAAAAGACGCGCTCGCCTCCGTTGCGTGTCTGAAAGAGCAAGAGCGATGCCGCCTGCGAATGCGGGAAGATGGCTGACCGAGCTGGGAATGGCGATTAGGTCTCGAGGCTGCTCACCATCCGGAGGCAAAGGGAGCTGGAGGAAGGCATCAGCAAAAGGGATTCCCGCAAGTTGAAGAAAAAAGCAATGTTAGATATGGACCGCCTGTCGATGTACGCACCTCTTCCTGTCGAAGAAAAGGCCGAGGAATCCAGCTAAACCACCAGCGTTGCACGGCTACGGTCTGCACGGGTAGGCTTGTCGGGAATGGGGTGTCCCACCCACTGGGCACTGTAATACAGCCTTGCATGCCAAGGACATACGATGCAGATTGGTGTGGACGGTTCCGTTCTCACGTCAAAGGCGAGTCGGGAACTTTCATCAAAGATCTCTGAGCGGCGCTTGCGCTGCGGGTCCCGCCGTAGGGTCACTCGTGGCCACGTACTGGGACGCCACTGGCCTCCCCAGCGGAGCAACATGGCAGGAAGGATCTGCCGCCGTGAAGCTACCACTCTTGCAGCTGTCGGTAAAGGAGACGCTTGTGACACGTGCGTATTGCCTTTGTGAGACGTACAAAGTCCCCGTGCTTGATGGACCGGACCTCTACGCCCTTCCACCCTTCTCCGGGTCGATACGATCGCCAGCCTTATTTTCCGTTGCTGCTGTTCAGCGACGGTCGCGAGACCTCGTGTCGGGGCCAAAGAAGCAGCATCTGCAGCCCTTCGTTGAAAGACCCTGGATCTCTGTGAAAACTCCTGCAGTTTTCATGCGCGTGCTGGCCCGAGCGTGGTGCTGCTTTCGTTCGGGGAGGAGCGAGCGTGGCGATGCCGATCTTTCCCATCCGTTTCGAACCGTGGCTTTGTGGCTGTGTTGCCTTGCATTGTGTTTGTCCGTTCATCTGGATCTCCATCTCATCCTACACCGATGGTTTTGGTTGCAGGGTCGCGGTGCAGCTGCGGCGCACATCTTGCCACGGGACGCGATCCGGGCGCTTCATGCCAGTTCCTGCACCTGAGATCCATTCTCGTGCATCTCCTGTGTTGTTTTTTACGGTGTGTTGCTGGTCTCATGCAGATGTATTGGATGGTGGTGGTGATGAGCCATCCCTTGGGCAGGGTCCCCCCTGGACCTTGGACCTCGCGACCTTCCCACCCATGCCGACCCGTTCGTCCATCCCCCGCAGAGGACGAAACCACCGCGGTCCTTCCCCCCTCCCCTCGGCCGCTCCTCGACGGGCACCGGACAACCCTCGCCCCGCCACCCTCGCCATCCCCGCAGAGGATCTCCCTCCTCCTCTGTTCCCGTCCTCTGCGCGCACGCGTCCATCCTCCCCCCCTTCCCTCGGTTTTCTTTCGAGTTAACCTCAGGCGATCCGCCACGAGTGGCGCCATTTCTCGTCCATTTCGATCCGAATCGCGTCGCACAAGCGCGCGTGCTTCGCCTCCTTCCGGTGCCATCGGACCTCCGAACGAGGCTGGGACGGCACGTGGGTGCGCCATGGACGAGCACAGCTTGAGCGAGGAGCAGATCGCGGAGTTCAAGGAGGCGTTCGCCTTGTTCGACAAGGATGGAGACGGCACGATCACCACGAAAGAACTCGGCACGGTGATGCGCAGCCTCGGACAGAATCCCACCGAAGCCGAGCTGCAAGACATGATCAACGAGGTGGACGCCGATGGAAACGGCACCATCGACTTTCCCGAGTTCATCAACCTCATGGCGCGCAAGATGAAGGTGCGAGCGGAACCGACGTGGCGCGCAACGGACGGGAAGATGGCGGATGGGAGCGAAACGCTGCTCGAGCGAAAGCAACGAGCGGCCGAGACGCGCTGGAAACGCGACAGGCACGAAGCAGCTCCTCCGTCCAGGTCGAATGGGACGTAACAAGCGGGTCCACGCACCTCCGGGAACGGTCTACGACGTTGACGAGACGAAGACGCCGCTGCAAAGGGTAGAGAAACTGACGCTTCGACGACGCTGCAGGACACCGACACGGAAGAGGAGCTCCGAGAAGCGTTCAAAGTGTTCGACAAGGACGGAAACGGCCTGATTTCCGCAGCGGAGGTGCGCCGACGGAACCTGAACGAAAGGGAATGCACGTGCGAACCTCGCACCTTCGGAAGCATGGCGATTGGCTCGAGTGCTGACCGAACGCGCGTCCGCGAATCGACATTCCTGCACGCTCGGAATCGTGCCGGTTCGCTCGCGAACTGTCCCCGTGCAGCTGAGGCACGTCATGACCAACCTCGGCGAAAAGCTCACCGACGAAGAAGTGGACGAAATGATCAGGGAAGCCGATATAGATGGAGATGGACAAGTCAACTACGACGAATTCGTGAAGATGATGACCTCCAAGTAAACTAGAGTGGTAGATCCTTTCTTGCAATAATGTGAGGAGAGTCGAACGTGGCGAGGACGGTGACGACTGCTACAATCCTTGTATTTTATGCCAACCGCCTGATTCAGTAGAACCTTGACACGGAATTCTCCCCACCTTCTTCGTCTTGTAAACGCTCGTTGCGCTCCGGGAGGGATAGAATGGGAAGGCTGTCATGGGCCACGGTTGTTTCCGTGCGAAACACAAGACCCTTGTCCAATGCATTGCTTCTTGATGCGCCGGGCAGGATGATGATCTGCACGCTTTTCACCGGAAGGCACACTCCATTGACGGAACTTGTTTGTAGCGCCTGAGAGAAGCCCCGCTGCTGCTGATGGCTTGGCTGTGGATGGCCCGTCCATGCGTCCCGTCTTCATCCGTCCCTTCTCGCACATTCCCATGTGGATCACCCAGTGCGTGGATGCGTTCACATGCCCACACACATGCTCCTATGCATCAGATATGGCCCCTTTTCATCAGTCTGGACTTGGCACAAGTGGACGTGCGCCACACCCACGCATTACGTGAGGGATCCTCCACTTCCATCCTTGGACGCTTTCGAACCCTTCTCGTAGGTTTCGCATAACATTGGTTGGGTGTTGACGCCTGCATCCCCATCAGCTGATACCCTGATGCTTCGTCCTTGGAGTTTTTCCTTGCCAACATCCCACGCGTGGAAGGATAGCGGTGGAAATTCCATCGCTGGAGAATCACGCTTCCTTTCGGGGATTGGATGCGACACGAGCGATGGCGCCGACTTGCCCGTGCCTTCATCTTTCGCAGAAAAGCAGCTCCTTGCTTCCTTTCTCAAGCCTTCCACCACCACCATCAGCCTTTTCTGTCCTTCCAATCTCCCCATCAGCCTCCATCCCTTCATCTTGGGGTCCATGTGAAAGTATGGATGATGTGCAGCCAGGGGGGTGGATGTTTCGCGTCGAGTTAAGTCGAGGCGTCCGTGAACACCACGTCGAAGCGGACGCACTTCCGACGCCGCCGACGCAGCCGCGAAGCTTCGAGCGGCCCAAAGGGCGCATGCCCATTTTGGCGAAGGAGGTGCAGATACGTGCTGTGCACTTGCCAGGTCGGTGCAAGCGCGAGACACTGCATCCAGGATCGGAAGAAGTCTGCCTCGGGAGGGCAGAGAATCCGCTTGGCGGGTGAAACTGGACGTACAACGACATCAAAGGGTTGTGAATTGATCCAATTTGTCAGCCGAGAGACTCATCCGTGAAAATTGCGAGACAAGAGAGCCAAGTCTGGCTGAACGAAGCAAGCACCATGTCCAGGCGCTGTACCCACAACACCAGGCTCAACCAGGGTGCACTCTGGCTGGCAGCTTTGGAAGCGGAATGCTCGACTGCCACCGAAGGGAACGTGCAAGGTGGGCCAGAGTCCTGCATGATGTCTTGCCTGTGCTGTGGAAGTCAAGTTGCCGCCACCTCTGCCATATCCCATTGCTGCGGTGGCTCCGGTAGGAACAGGAGGCCAGTGCTGCTTGATTTAAAACGAGGTGCATTGTTCTGTTCGGCATGCAGCAGTTTTCTGGGTGGTGTGCGCAGCCCGAAACCTACCAAGGCGGATGCCAGGAAGAAGAAGAAGAAGGGCGTTGGGTTGCGCAGATCATTGACTGCTTCAGATGAATCTTTGCTGCGTCAGGTGTCGCAACCGCTCCGACCCAACGATGGGCATCCTTTGGGCTTGCGTGGGTTGGTAAACTTGGGAAACACGTGTTTCGCGAATTGTATACTGCAGGTGCTTTTGCAATCTCCACCGCTGGCCATTCACTATCTTGGCGACAAGCACAGCCCCCTGAATTGCCCTTACAACTCGTTGGAGAGCGAGCAGGACGAAGCAGACAGTGCTTCAGATTCCGAAGGGAAATTTTGTGTGGGATGTGCATTTGATCAGCTGTGTAGGGAGGCATATTCGGGACAACGAAAGCCATACAATCCGAGTGACTTTTTGATAGACTGGTGGAATTGGGCTGGGTCGCATGCAGGTAGCCTTGCTACCTATCAGCAGCAAGACGCACATGAGTTCTACTTGTCTGTTCTCAGCGCGCTTCATGGTGCATCTACCCACTCCAAGAAAGCAAGCGCAGCAATGGTAGAAGGGGAGGGAAGTGGCATCGACTCCTTCCGAGAAAAAGGAACGGGATACCATTCTCCATGCTTTCCCGGAAGTCCACACTCGCACGATAATGCCAGCTGGCAACCGTTCGCCTTTGGTGGAGAGTCTTCCATCATTACAAAATGTTTCTCTGGGGTTTTGCGATCTGATGTCACGTGTGGAGAATGCAAACTGACTTCTACAAATTTTGATCCATGTCTTGATATCTCGTTGGACCTACGGCCATCCGTTTCAAAGCCAGGACAGGGCAATGGAGCGGCAAAGCCAGAAAGCTGTACTTTGCAGAAATCCTTGGAACATTTTACCAGTGCGGAGAAACTTTGCCATGGAGAAAAGTACTTTTGCCACTGGTGCAACGGGCCACAAACATCGGTCAAGCAGATGTCCATCAGCAAACTGCAGCCCATTCTCTGCATGCATGTCAAACGCTTCGAGTATGTTGCTGCTCAGCAGAGATTCACCAAACTGGACGGATACATTGCCTTTCCCTTGCAAGGGCTGAACATGAAGCCATACATGTCTACATCTGTTCTGGGGGAGCAAGTGCGCAAGGGTCAGCACAACTCTTCTGCGGAAGGCAGGGATCATCTTTACGACCTCTACGCAGTGGTTTCACACAGTGGTAAGCTCACGGGAGGGCACTACATTGTGTACGTCTGGTCTGCGGGTGCATGGTATTGTTGTGACGATGCATGGGTGACAAGGGTGGATGAAAAAGACGTTGCCAGTTGCCAGGCTTACCTGCTCTTCTACGTCCAGCAACATCTTCTTTCATAGGGCTGGAGTCTGTAGGTAATAACGATCACTCTTTCGTAAGGTGCAGCATGCTCGAGCAGATTCTCGTCTCCACAAGATGTTGCACCCCGTGTGGTTTGCAGTCCGCTTTTTTTCCGGAGCAGCAAGCGTCGTAGGTACTGGTGCATGTCCATTTCTGGCAGTGCATGAATCCCGCTGCGTTGCAATAGACCTCTTGGTTGGTGGTAGCTGCATCAACGTCTTTGTTCACCCCACTTCGAACCATTGCCTTACGAGTTCGTCAACATTACAGCTGCTGTTCAGAACGGAGGTGGATCCAGGCACAGACCTGGTCCATGCTGCTTGTCAAGTGCGGCTTTCCTTTGCACCTCGCCCCAATTCCATGTTCTCCTCGGGTTCACACGGGAAACCTCGAGTTTCGCTGGAAAGTGGCTTCGAACCCCTGCCAGGCTGGCAGGACCTTCCCGATTTTATCGCTTTTTTTATCTTCGGAAGCTTCCAGAAGAGCTTTGCAGGTGATCGTCGACGTGTCCGATCGACCGCACTTTCGCATCGAGGACGAACCTTACCGGCGCGTGTGCGAAGATGGCGCTTCGTCTCCTTTATTTTCCCCTTCGCGGACGCGGCGATTGCATCCGTGTGATCTTGCACGCGGCTGGCGTTCCTTTCTCCGAGGAGAGTCCGGATTTCGCGTCCATGAAGGCTGCTGCAGGCTCGAAGACGTATCCGTTCGGACAGCTGCCTGTGTTGGTGGATGGCGAGCTGCACGTGGCGCAGCAGGACGCCATCGTGCGACACCTGGCGCGCAAGCTCCACTTCTACGGCAAGGACGAGGTGGAGATGGCCGTGGTGGACATGGTCCTCTTGGGTGTCGAAGACGTCCGTCGCAAGTACCTGGATCTCGTGTACGGCCAAGAGCTCAATGAAGCAGCCAAGAAGGAGTACGTGGCCAAGCACGTGAATCCGTCTTCCATGCATGACAGGGTCGGCGGTGCGCACTTCGCCTACCTCGAGGCCTTGCTCGACCGACATGCCGGCAAGGACGGATACGCGGTGGGCGATGGTTTCACCGTTGCAGATGTGTTGCTGTTCGACATCGTGGATGCACACCTGAGGCCTGCCATGTGTCCAGAAGAGCTGCGTGCCAACTATCCCAAGCTCGTCAAACACCACGAGTTTGTGTCGCAGATCAAAGGCATCAAAGAATACCTGGAAGGACCCACACGTCCGTCCAAGGTCAACGGGAACGGTCTGGGTTGAACGCTCGTTTACGTACCAGAAACCTGCCTTGTGTCGCACACACGAACAGATGTGGCATGCTTGCTGAAGCGGTGGCTCGATTTTGATGCAAATACAAGTTATTCGAATTCTTCTCTCTCCCTGCGAGCAGGAGGAGGCACTCACTGCACCCACGGCGGTGGGCGTTTGTGAAGCGCTCAGATGCACTGCTCCAGTCGATCGATGACAGACTTTGTGTGCGCGACTTTCTGCCTCAAACAAGCCTCGGTACCAATCGAAGTGGCCTGGTTGGAAGACAACCTCGCCGCCAATTCTTGCAACTCCGTCACAATTTCCGAAATCATACCTTGCCTGCTCTCCTGCAACTGTTCCCTATCCTGTGTCACCGATAATCGCGCAAGTCTCTGTTGCAAATGATTCACATCCCTGCGTACCTTCGACCGCTCCCTTTTACTCGTTAAAGAAAATCCTCGTGGCTGGTCGTGACTGAGGTACTCCTTCAAAGCTGCATGGAAGTCTCCTTCCTCTGGGGTAGCCTTGTTATGGTCGAAGAAAGCCATCCCAGAGTCCGGCAACAACCGCCGCAAGTCTACTCCGTACGCAGCTGGGGACCTCGAAAATTCCACAAAAGCAGTCATGACCAGGTGAGCAACCAAGGGTTCCTCCACGGTGAACAAAAAGTGCCATGCTTCCATTGGTAGGCTCATCTGACTTTCGCCGATCACCAAATCGGTCAAGAAAAGAGCGAGTCTGGATCTCTCGACTTTGGAACACCATTGCTGGTCCCAAACAGGCTGACACAATGTCAACACTTCTCGCTTCATGCCCTCTTCCAGCAAAACAACCAAAAAGTCAAGCAAATGAAAATAGGCTTCCACAGCACAGGTGCCACAACACAAAGCTGGAACAAGTCGTGCAAAGTGTTCTTTGGCCAACATCCTCGCGCGACCAAACCACGTGCCATCTGGCATCAATACAGACACAGCCTTCAAGAAACGATAACCATACCCAATTTGGAGGAGGCTGCTTGCCTCCAACCTACTCTGCGTTTTCAGCCCTTCCAGAACATTCAATGTTTCAACTGCCAGACGATCGGCTTCTGCGATTGGTAGTGGAAAGCCCCGAGGTCTAATCCTACCCTGTGCTTCAACAATGGCTGACAAGAACAGCAGCTGGCCTGGGGAAGTGTCGTGCTCGGTGAACTTCCGAGCAAGAAGCTTTGATACTTTTTCTTGCAAGCAAGGATTCCTAGATTGCTCCACAACCATCACAATAAAACTTGCTGCTCTTTCCAGCTGCAAAGGGGGGCACCTTCTACGATCTGTACAACCACGGACAAGCCTCTCCACAATGTTCAAAACTGCGCTGCAATGTGCATAAACCACTTGCTCGTCCAATTCATGACATATTCGTAGCCATGACATTGCAAAACAATGGTGTACAACCATATCGATCGAAAGCAGGCCCTGTAGAGAAAAGGTTTCAAAGCGATTCCATGGTGAACCTCCTTCTTTTACTGCCACTGGCTGGTCATCCTCAAAGCGCAAAAGTGCTACTGCAAACTCAGCAAGGAAATCTGGGAAACCTGGCATAGTGCTTCCATCGTAGGGTTCCACAATACCATGCGCGTTGTCCATGAGTAGAGGAACACACGTATGGATGGCATTCATAATCACATGACAGTTCCTTGTAACATCCTCCAAAACGGCACGCGGGATATTTTGAGAGGAAAACGTACCACAAAGAGTGACAAGTCCAGCGTACATTTTGTCTACATTTTCGTCGTTATCCTGTCCATCTTCAAGGGTTTGTTGCAGCAAGACCGTGGTAAGGTGGTGAGAGCTTTCAGACGAGTCAGAAAGTGCCACAATGATTTCCCTGGCAGATCTGTGCAGGAGCACTAGAAGGTTGTTGCAAACTAGGAAAGCAAGCTCTTTCTGGAGGTACACACTCTTGAGAGTCATCGCTACAATCAGTCGGATGAGTTCTTGCCAGCTCTCTTCCTCGTGATGATAGAGAATCTCGTAATTATGCTCTATGAACTTGCATAGATGTTGCAACCAAAATCTTACCACCTTTAACCCCGCGGTAAACTCTTGGGCACTTTCTTCTGACACATTGTAATCCTTAAATGTGTAGGCCTCCCCCTCTCCGTTGCACCCTTCATTCAATTGCATAAGCCTCTCAAAACTATCCATGACTCTCCTGCAGAGTAGATCGTGCACTTCTGACAGTGTAAACTCTGTATTCTTGGCCCATTCTGGGTGTCGACAATCACAAATACCTAGCTCTTGAATCCATGCCAGTCTGGACCATGCAAAGTTGATAACAAAGTAGCTTTTCAAAGGCCCATCCATGTGCTCTGCTGTGGAAGAATTTACACCAATTCTCAGCAAGCAAGTCCACACCTGAGCAATCACTTTGGCGGGGATTTCTGCCAAACTACCGACCCCTTGTTGGTGCCGAAGCTGATGCAGGACCGACTCGATCAGTTTCAACGAGCCTCCAATGGCAAGCTTTTGGACCACCTCCTTGCAGCTTTGGACGTACTTTTCGGGTCCAATGGCTTCTCTCCACTCATTGGAGAAAGCAAGTTTTTCAGTGAAGAAAAGTGGGGGGACGACGATGGGACCCAGAGATTCTACGAGTTTCTCCAGCTGTCCTTGCGTTTCAAATTTGACGACGCTCTCGTGCAGTTTGCCGAGCACCTTCGCCAGCGTCTGCACGGTTCCTTCGACGAATTCCAGCCGATCGTCCTCCATCCGATCTACTTCTAATTCCACGCCTTCCGGACGGACAACCTCTCCCATGGCTTCGCACAGGTCCTCCACGGCAGTCCGCACGGCATCCAAGGCCTGTGGCGGAACCTCCTGCAGCGCATCGGCGGCTTCTCGTCCTCTCCTGACCGCATCTGCACCTTTACATCCCTTGAAATCCCTCAGAAATACCTCCAGATCCCTCCAGGACGGGCTCGGAGCGGCCACGCATGCGGCCATGCTGCGCGTGCTGCGCTCCGAATGAACGCAGCAGGCAAAGCACGAGTTAACCGAAGTTAACCCCGGAGGCTGGCTCTCCCCCTGCCCAACCGCGCCCCTGTCCATCCTGGGGGAAAGACCCGCAGTTAAGTAAAGGAAAGCGGCACTCGTCCCCGGAGAAACCGCACACAGATCGAGAGTTAAGGAATGTTTAGTACTCGAAGATCGTGTGGAGGTGAATCGAGGCGTGTCGCGGATGTTGGCTCCGAGAGCGAAGGGCGGAACCGGATGGATCGGAATAAGTCCGGTCTACGTATCAAGGTGCTCGTTGCAACGAGATCCTCTTCATCAATGGCGATCCGGTGGAAACGATTGTGGACGATCCGAACCCTTCGATTCAGGCACGACCGAATACCCCTTCGGCGAGGATTCCTTGTGGCTCGTCGATTCTACGCCGACGAATCCTTTGCGATCGGACGGGCACTCGCAATTCGTCTCTTCGTCCGTGTTGTGGCGCGTTCGTCTAAAGGTGGGTTCCTCTTGGGCTTGGTTCTGGGAAACAATCGCATTGCATTGATGGAGGCGATTTCCGTCGTGTTTGACGCTCGGTGGATGTCCCTTCGAACACGTTCGAAGGACGCACGTTGTCCGAGAAGCGTGGTGCGTGCTTATCCTTCTCTCCATGGATTGGGAGGTCGGATCGCTTGGCCCAGCCGTCCCTGCTTGGTTCGCAAAGTTCCCATGCCTTTCGTTCGGTCGATCCGAAGCGACTCGTTGCCCCACCTCGCCCCTCCATACCGTCGTCCGATTCGGAAGACAACGCCGCTCTTTGCTCGTTCCATCGTCGTGGACGTCGGTTCGCGAGCGAAGGAAGGTGTCGAGGAAGGGACGAGGGCGTGAGGAGGGGAGGTCGATGGTTCAGGATCCACCCATCCAAGAGCGCGGGAAATCCGATCCGAACCCAACCCTAGGCGTCGGTTGAAGCTCCTCTGCAGGCCGTGTTTTCGCATTCGACCCAGCCTGGGACGGTTCTCCGAAGCATCGTCCCGGGCACCCACGTGTCCTGCAGAGGTTTCCCGCCTGGCGTCCCCCCCCCGTTCCCCTTCCTCGTCGCGGTTCGCCCTCGTGCGTCCCGTTCGATCCCACGTTCTCCCCCCCTCCTCCCCCCTCTTTCGTCCCTTCCCGTCGAGGCGCCCCCGTTGTGGTGGCCGCCCCCCCCCCTGGTCCAGGCAGGCAGGGAAGGGGGGATGCATCTTTCCCCCCCCCCACAGTTCGGCCTCCCTGGCACGTCGCAGTGCGTTTGAGTGCGCCACTGCGTGCGTGTCCACGCTTCCCGTCTCCCTCGCCTCGTGCCACCACGCCCTCTCGGTTCGCCTGGACACGGCTGCAGCGAGTGGATCAGGCAGAGGCCGTTGGGGACACAGGACATGCACACGCACGTGCGGATGCGAGTGGGAACCCCCTTGCCTGGGAAAGGAAGGGGGAGAGGCAGGACGAACCGGAGTGGGTCCACGGGGAACGTCCGAACGCGTGCCGTGCGTAGCAGACGTGGAAACGGGAACTCGCTGCTCGGGAGGATCGGAGAGTTCCTGGTTGAACCCTATCCCATGGACGAGGTGCGCTCACTCCAGATGCGGAACGTACGACGGATGCCAAGACAACAAGACCCGAGATCAGGACCTGGGAAGCGGAGGAGGCTGACCAACGACGCGAACGATCACGAACGAAAACAGCTCAAATACTTGGATTACGGACAAACGAACTCGGAGGAGACGTATGCCCAGGACGTCGAGGAAACCTTGTACGAGGAAGTGGACATGAGCCTGCTTAGGCTCGAACCAGAAACCTTTGACGAAGTCTGGGAAGACGCCGTCGAAGCCCTTCGACAGCGGAAAAGCGTCGTCTTGTCGACGAAAAAAATGGTACGTTGCGTCGAAGATATTCTCGATGCACGATTCAACACAGCAGGAAGTGAACGCGAAGCTGACCTCGAGCCGTTGTGTGTCCCTGTTGCGCACCTTGCCCTTGCGCTTGCCTGTGCGTCCAATGGGTACAGGAACCAAGCAGTGCCCAGCATGCCATAGACTTTCTTTCTGGTTGCACGCTAGTGCTGTGGGGACAAGTAGAGGATCTTGGGAACGGTTTATTTATGTTTGTGACTCCAGATGAAGATGTACGTGATCGCGAATTTCGCACGACCACTCGTACCGCCCCATGCGAAAGCGGAGCAGCGGAGCTATATCTCAACGAATGGATGTGCCATTTGGAGAAAGTGCTGACGGATTGGAGCGCATCAGACGGAAAACTGGAGCCATGCAGGAGAGGGAAGGTACGAAGAGGATTTGTTGGGACTCAGCCCCTACTGGAAAACCACTGCCAGGTGAGATTGCGATCCTGCTGCAGAGCGGAGTTGATCATCCGACCCAATACGACCATGCAGGAGAATCAGCATGGACGTCCCCTTGTTTTCCTGTATCATATCGACGTGCCCATGCACGACAACCTCTCGAGCTTGTAACGTACTCCACCTCAAACTAGCCCTTCGTGGAATCCCTTCTAGATGGGCGCACCCCACGGCGCACTGGGCCTGTGCGTTCCGAACAATGGATCACCTCTTGTCTGTGTCGGGACAATCCCCACAGATTTGCGGAGAGGGACCCAGCATGCGTTCAAGCGCGCTACGCAGCTCGTCGCGTACGCTCGTCCGCACCTTGTCCACGTGGGATCAGACGCCTTCGTATGCAACGCACGTGCCTCTTTCGCCGGCATCGCGAGCTCTGTTGTCCGTGGGAGCAGCGGTGGGCGCGCTCGCGTCGCCTGCTCGTGCGGACCTGGTCGCTACGTTGGGCGAGACCACCGGTCGTACGACCTTCGAACGCCTCCGAGGACGCATGAAGAGCTGCGAATCGGGTCGCAAGCTCCTCCAGGAACGCCCGCTTCTGAATTCGAGCGTGTTGGAGCGGTGCCGTTCGCTGCCGGAAGGCACGTTTGGACGGTCCTATGCGTCCTTCATGCAGCAACGGGGATTCGACGCGGACGCTCGTCCACCGGTTCGCTTTCTGGACGACGAGGAGCTGGCTTACGTGGCCCTCCGCTTGCGGCAGGTGCATGATCTCTGGCACGTACTGTTTGGCTGTGGGACCAATGCGCTGGGTGAACTGGCGCTCAAAGCCTTTGAATTTTCCCACACCGGTCTACCCATGGCGTTTTTGAGCGTGGCAGGTGCTCAGGTGCGCCTGTCTAGGTCCCAAAGGCGACGTCTCTTCACCGAGTACGTACCATGGGCGTTGGTGGCTGGTCGTCGTGCGGTGGACTTGGTTCCCCTCGCCTACGAGGACCACCTGCACCAGGACTTGGCGTCCCTCCGCCAGCAATGGCGTATCACGCCTTCGCCGTCCGGCACCGAGCATCGGTGAACCACCTTGACACGTGGGAGCTTCAGCACACGCGTCCATGGCACCTGCAATCACACCTGTCTTCGCATACAACACCCATGTGCGCCCAGCATTCCCACGCGCCGCTTCGGGTTCCCGGATGGATCGACGGTCCTTCTCTCAAACACTGACACGGTCTCTGCGGTATTTCGGGGTCCCTGCTGCGCGTGCTGCGCTCGGGACCAGGGCGTTTCTTGGCGGAGGGAAGCACGATCCCGGGGGGGAGGGTCGGAGAGAGAGGGGGGTCAATTTCCCCGGGAAAGGCTTGATCGGTGTTGAACCGATCGTCTTGCACTTGCCGCGCAGGCCGCAGCACGTGCGCGCACGCGCCGCGTATCCTCGACACCTGGAGGTGCCGAAGTGTCCGAGAGGAACGGTCGAGGACGGGTGCCGCAAGGGAGGAGGATATGGAGGCGACAGCCGGTCCGTCCACGATGTCTTGCGACGGCAGGACGCTGGATTCCACACGTCCGATGTCCGCACCTCCACCGCTGGTGGCCAAAACATTCGTGCCGAACGACGCGAAGATGTCCACACCGTCGCATGTGGTCATTTGCAGCTTCTCACCCACGCGTGCCTTGCCGCGCTCGGAAGGAGGGGATGCCCAGGTCCTCCCCACAGACGCGACCTCGCGCCTGCCGAAAATCCTGCAGGAAAACCTCAAGACGAAACGCGACGTACCAGTTCCCGTGCGAACTGTAACCATGGAATTGGATGGATCTATGATTAGCTTGCCAAGAACGGATGCGCTACGCTTCAAGGACTTCTCTTCGAATGGGACCACGCAGGTCAAAGTCAGTGGACTTGGAAAACTGTTCCGCGAGGTGAATCTTTGTGCAGGAGACGTCGTGGAAATCCGTAGAAGCATCACAAGCGACGTGCAGCATCGTTCAAATGAAAGATTACTCGTGTACTTCATTCGGAAAAATAAGCTCATCAAACCAGCGTTGGACCTCTCAGATGTGGGGAAGGCAAGCGTCAGCAGCAGAGCCAAGGCACTGCATGCGATTCAGGGATCGGGCATCCTGTTGCCTATACCTCCCCCAGAAGGACCATCAGCAAGTGGCTACCTGTTTTCTTATGCGTTAGAAGGATCGCTGTCACCCACTACCATCGAGCTAAACAAAGCGCTGAGCTTCATCTTTCGCTGTCTTGTGGGAGACCAACCAAAGGAGCATTTTGTAAACCTTCTGCTGGCCAGTGACAAGAATACTGGAACTTCCATATTTTCTCTTTGCTACCCCCATGAAGCCAGACTGGCATATGATGGGCTTGACAGCTTCTTAGTACGCTATGGGTTGACACCTGGGGATTTGCTTGACTTTTATTCAGTAAACGATCGTGTTTCCATAGGCTGGCGGAAGCGAACAGTTACTGAACATGGTGAGTCTTTTGGGAACAGCAAGTCCAGACTACCCACGGATGCCTCTCAAGCCCCGGATGTTAGTATTAAAGGATACTTTTACCTGTTTACTCTGAAGTCGGCGTGCGTTGACAAACAGAGAGAGGCCCCCTTCCAACTGGACAAGCTGGAGCTACCTGGATGGGCTGCCACCTGTCTGGCCACTGGCCACCTGTACAATGTCGAGCAAACAAGAGAAGGATGCAACAACACGGAAGGGCAAGGATTTTCCTGTAGCATCGCAGTTGCAACCATCGACTTGGCCTCGCTCAAAATCGAAAAATACAGCATGAGGTTCTTGAAGAAACCTTTGGGGTATGTTCTGCATAGTTCCAGGGAGATGTTCCCTTCCCAGTTGGCAGAAACCCCCTTTCACATGCACTTTTATTCTCAAGTCGCCGGGAAGCGGCTTTTGATCGCTTTCGAGAAAGTGCAGAAACCGCGTTCAGCTGAACTGCAAGAGGCCGGTGAAGATGTCCACAAAGTGCCATGCAGGACTACCACTCCTGCGTCCTCTACAATGCCGGACTCCCCTGCGTTAATCCCAAGAGAAGACTGCAAGGGGAAGATAAAAAAAGGCAGGCATTTAGGAACAACAAACACTGCTGAAAATAAGTTAGAGACAGCAAAGGAACCTCGTGATAGCAATCAGCAAGTTCTTCCTTCCAGTAATATGAAGCCAAGTCTTAAGTCAAAAGCAGGCAACGGGCTCAAAGAAAAGTCAAATAATGTCAAGGAAATGAAACCCTTGGCGTGTCATGCCACTGTCGAAAACATTGCAGCTGCATATCTGTCTCCATCTGTGCCGAGCGGGGATGTCCAGGCCGATGGAGGCGCACCTGCGGCTGATCCTCTTTCAAGGGAGGGCGTGGAGAGGGAGACAGTTGGGCATCCCTCCTCTGCGCCGAGCGGGAATGTCCAGGCCGATGGAGGCGCACCTGCGGCTGATCCTCTTTCAAGGGAGGGTGTGGAGAGGGAGACTGTTGGGCATCCCTCCTCTGCGCCGAGCGGGAGTGTCCAGGCCGATGGAGGCGCACCTGCGGCTGATCCTCTTTCAAGGGAGGGCGTGGAGAGGGAGACAGTTGGGCATCCCTCCTCTGCGCCGAGCGGGAATGTCCAGGCCGATGGAGGCGCACCTGCGGCTGATCCTCTTTCAAGGGAGGGTGTGGAGAGGGAGACTGTTGGGCATCCCTCCTCTGCGCCGAGCGGGGATGTCCAGGCCGATGGAGGCACACCTGCGGCTGATCCTCTTTCAAGGGAGGGTGTGGAGAGGGAGACTGTTGGGCATCCCTCCTCTGCGCCGAGCGGGGATGTCCAGGCCGATGGAGGCGCACCTGCGGCTGATCCTCTTTCAAAGGAGGGTGTGGAGAGGGAGACAGTTGGGCATCCCTCCTCTGCGCCGAGCGGGGATGTCCAGGCCGATGGAGGCGCACCTGCGGCTGATCCTCTTTCAAGGGAGGGTGTGGAGAGGGAGACAGTTGGGCATCCCTCTGCGCCGAGCGGGGATGTCCAGGCCGATGCAGGCGCACCTGCGGCTGATCCTCTTTCAAAGGAGGGTGTGGAGAGGGAGACAGTTGGGCATCCCTCCTCTGCGCCGAGCGGGGATGTCCAGGCCGATGCAGGCGCACCTGCGGCTGATCCTCTTTCAAAGGAGGGTGTGGAGAGGGAGACAGTTGGGCATCCCTCCTCTGCGCCGAGCGGGAATGTCCAGGCCGATGGAGGCGCACCTGCGGCTGATCCTCTTTCAAAGGAGGGTGTGGAGAGGGAGACAGTTGGGCATCCCTCCTCTGTGCCGAGCGGGGATGTCCAGGCCGATGGAGGCACACCTGCGGCTGATCCTCTTTCAAGGGAGGGTGTGGTAAAGTCACTGCCAGCTACTTTGCTGAACCCAAAACACGGTGTGCATGAACGAGTAACAGAAGCAGAGACTTTGCGCACTCCTGATGCAGATGTAGCAGGGTTGAATACCTTGTGTTCCACCCTGGATGTTGAATTATTGGAGAATAATGGTGTCGTCTATGTGACAGAGAGGAGAGTGCAAACTTCTGATGGAGCACCCATCCATGCGCAAGCTGGAATATGTCGTCCCTCTGTGCACCCAAGCCTAATAAATAATGCTGCAGTAAACAGCGAGCCAGGTTGTGTCCCTGTTGACGCAACGAGAGAAGCTGCTCCCACAGAGACTGCGATGACTGCAGATGGAGCTTGGGACTCTTCTAAACACCATCTTCACGGGAGCCATGGAAGAACAGCCTCTGATGCCAGTGCCCAAGCTGATGTCGAAAATAACTATCAGCATCCCGTGAAAGTGCAAGAGGATCCTCCTGCGTCTTTTCAGGGCAAAGGAAAGGAAATGGATGGTGATTTAGAAGCTGGTGTAGCTGGCGCAAGCAATCCTATGTCTTCAGAACTGCTGCCCGGAAATGGCTTGTTGGAAGCGCAGCCTGTCTGTCTGCAAGAGTTTCATGCGCGCTTATCGAAGACCAAGCATCTCATGGGTGGATCTAGGCCTGTGGCTTCCATTGCAGCTGCAGGTTTCAGCAATTGCCCCGTCAGTATTGCCCCTTTGTATAACCACGTGTTAAAGGTTCTCAATCAGATTTTTTCTGATGTGGTTCCGAAGGAGTATTGCTGGGCAGAAATAATATTTGAAAACCAGTCTGCCCTAGTTACAAGGGAAATGAATGCAACTATCCCCGATCGGCAAAGAATCTTAAATTTTCTAAGGCAAATGAACTTGAGACCTGGAGATGATCTTGACTTATACATTCGTTCAACATCAGCAAATAACGCATCTGTCTTCATAGCCCTGTATGCTAATAGAATTCAAAGGCAGAGGGCTCACTACAAGCTTTTTGACTTTCGTTTGCCGCGAGATGTGAAAATCAGCGATAGCACGTGGCTCAAGATTTCACCAAAGGCCCTGAAACTCCTGTCTCAAGGCCAGCTTCACCTTGTTGAAGTCCGTAATAAGACTCATTTAGTGCAAGGCCATGTGATCAACCCTAGAAGCGGGACAGTAGAACCAATTTGGTTTGACATGGTACTTCATGAAAAGTCTTGCCTTTTGCGGGGGTTTCACCAATTAGCTGGGAAGTTTGGCACCCAAGGTGTTTTCCGGGCTTCTTACAGCAAAGAGCAGAATGGGTTGGTGATTTCGTATCTATGTGGCGACGACGTTCTTGCAGGTAGTGCTGCAAATCTGATGAGTGAAATTGCGAAAATGGCTGGCGTATCTGGAGTAGCAGGGCAGAAACGCAAGATTGATGAACAAGACGGAACTGCGTGCAAGAAGGTAAAATCTGATTTGGAAACTGCCCAGGCAGCACAAGCACTGGTAGGGTTGCAGGATGGCTCTTCAACACCCGAAGAAATCCATGGGCTAGTGCCAAAGAAGAAAGACCCAGCGATTGACCCTGTGTCACTCCCTCCTCCGACTGCTGAGGATTTGAACAACTGGTTGAGGCTTCCTGCGATGTCATACATTTGCGATAGCAAGCTGGCGGTGCACAACACTTCCATGCCATCAGAAACAACTTTGGAACATAGCCTTTGCCTTTGTTTCCAGAGGCTTGCTTTCTTGCAGGTGCAGAAGCACTTCGAGGAGGGCAGGATGAAGGCTGTCCGTGATGTCAGGGGGGAGGTCATGGTACTGACCCTCTTGCCCTTGTCACTGCACAGCGCTACCTTTGAAAGGCACTTTGACGGTGTGCATGCATGGGCGACTAATCTAGACTTGAAGGCAGGGGATACTGTGCAAATTTTCCAAGATAATGCTGGAGATTTGGTTCTGCTCCCTTCATGCTCCAGGCAGACAGGCCCATCAACCTTGCAAATGTCTGCGGAGGGCGCTGAGCAGCTGTGCACAAGAAGGAATGTTGAGGGCAGTGCTCGTCTTCTGAGATTTTTGTTTCGAAAAAAGATCGATGACAGCAGCGGGTCTATACTGTTCAGCAAACAAGCAACAAGCATTTTGCAGGAGAAGCATCCAAAAAGTGGATTGAGTTCCTTTCCAAGGCAACATGTGGGTAATTCACTAGCAATGATTGCAGAGTGCTCGAATGGCCATTTCGTTGTACTCACTAGCCAAGTACTTGACGACAACCGCCTACTTTTGCAAGGCCTGCAAAACTTCATTCCACCACATGGTGGAAGTGGGTTACGCTTCTTGGATTTCTACCGGGGTATCCACCATGAAGTCATCCTCACTATACCAGAAACTTGACACAATCAAATTGAGATCCCACAAAGCTCTTGGCATTTTGTAAATAGGAGGTGTGCATTGTCCAAGACAAGTAGCATACAAGTATGCTTCAAACAAAAAACTTTTTCATCAGCTTTGCTCGATCTACATGAATGCCACACGTTGGACACTTCCGTTGCTCTGGCCTCTGCAGCAAGCTCTTCCAGCAGGAGTAGCAGGCAATGTGCCCACACACAGCTGCGTGCGCATTTTCAACATTGCTGTTGCAAACAATGCAGATTTGCTTCTTCTTTTCGAAGTATTGTGGTAACTTGGGTTCGGCACCACTGACCTCAGGGTACTTCCGAGAGTGTTCGAAGCCCTGTCCTTTTCGAAAATGCTCAAAGTATTCTCTGAAGTCTGGTGGTATAAATGTTGCTAAACCCTCCAAGAGCTCCATTGCATTCTCACGTTGCAGCAAATGCATCAAGTTTTCCAGAAAAGCTGTAAATGAATCGACTGTCTTACCATCTTTCTTAAACGTGACCAGTAATTCTTTGAACTTCAGAAGTCCGTCTGCAGATAAGGAGGCCTTCGCCCTTTGCAAGAACGTTTTGGTGTCGGGTGATATCTGCGCAGTGCTTACCATTGGGTGTGGGCCTTTCTCAGCCTCTTGTATGTGAGAAAGCTGCTGCTTTATCTTCATTCCATTCGCTAGAGTATGGGAAGCTTGAGCAGTGGCTGGTCTCAATTGCTCTGAGAGGCGAAAGGAAGATGCATTCAGGTGTTTCTGGGGATGATCTTTTTGCGTGCGTTGTAGCATATTAACTAGAGAGTTTCCCCCGGGTACTTGGGCTTGAGCATTTGCTGTGTTTTCACTCATTGTTTGATGGGAAGCAGCTCCCTTTGCTAGCCCCACAAGGCCAGCGATTTTAGCAGCACCAATGCTGCTATTGGGTAAACCTTTGCCATTCTCTGCACATCCCATCTCTTGGTCAGGTATACCGTTCTTATCATCAACATACTTGGCCCTGCCCTCAAAGTTGTCCTGGATCACCGATGCTGATGCTAGCCTTTTTGCGGGAACAGCATTGATGTATGCTTGATTCTCCTGTTGCCGAAAGAACTGACTCAACGAAGCTGCTGCACTCCCAAAAGTGGAAAACACTTGGAGGTGAGGGCGCAGCCACATCGACATCCTCTCGCGGTACGATGGATTAGAGAATCGTTCATCAGCGTAGATGATAGCACCATAATCACTTCTATGGCGAATCACCCGACCGACTGCTTGGTTTACTGCACGAAAAGCTTCCTGAGTGTACCATGCTTCACCCGACAAAAAGTTCCCCGTTCCATTGAGACCTTTTGCCTTTGGAAGTGCACACTTTTGGTCCAAATATTCTCTTTTCAAACTGACTTTGGGATCGAAACGCATGGCATAGGGAACACCAGTAACCACCACAGCTCTCCCAGCACGGTCACTAAAGTCTATCCCTTCGCTCACTTTTCCTCTACAAACAGCGAAAAACACAGCCCCCTTGGCTCTGTTGCCTTCGATCCACGTCCTGAATGCCAAAGCAGCTTGTGCGTAGTCTGCAGAATTCTTGGGCTCTACCACAGGGTACTTCAGCTTTGCTATTCTTTCCCAAACACTTGCAACCCCACTCTGTCGTACTTTCCAGGATTCTATACATGAGCTCAGGACACTGTATGATGGAAAGAAGACTAGCAACCCATGAGGAACCACGCGAGCAATATTCACAATTGCGTTGCCTAATTCCATCTTGTAGCTATCAGAGTTGCGATGCCTGAAAGAAGAATTGAGTTTTCCATTGGACGGTCCAACTGGCATGACCCCAGCAAGTATTTGAGATTGCTTGATGACATGCGGATTCTCCAACCGAACAGGAAAGTCCAAAGAGAGCTCGCTGGCCAGAGTATCTAGTGGTGCAAGTGTACCGCTGGTCAAAAGAATAGAACGAATATTCTTCCTACACAACTCTCGCATCGCCAAACCAGGATCAAAGCACCAATAGGACAGGGTGGGTAGCTTTTTTTTGGTAACCTGATCATGTTGCATGTGAATGTGAAATTTGTACGGGATAGACTTTGCTTTCTGAACTTGACTGGCTGATTGGGACTCTACGCGAAATGCAATTTCTAGACAGTCCTTCACTGCCGTTAACCACACTGCTGAGTTCTCATTGCTACTGGCAACTCTATTCTCCAAACCATCATCTTCCGCATCGGATTCAGGAGGCTTTTTTGCATCTTCACTCATTCCAGTGAGAAGCTTTTCAGCCTCTTCAATAGTTTGAACAGCATTCGTCACATTCGAGTGGTTGATCCCAATTCCTGGTGCAGCCAGGAATTCTTGAATGTAAACCCCATCCCTGGTGAACCCATTCTCACCAGTTTGAATGTTGGCGAGGGCACGCTCAAGCCCAACCAATTGTGCCTTCAGAAGCGAGAACTTATTTTTGCTTTCCTTCCCTGTACCTGAAAAATCGTAGGCAAACATTCTGATGCACCTATCAGTATCCCCGATCGCACGTCGGAGGTCATTTGCAGTGAGATCAAACGACGAGGCATCACAGCAGACCGTCTCCACATTGTGTGCTTCGTCCATGATCAAGATGGTATTTTCATCTAGCACGATGCCCTTCCTATTCCTGGCATCTAGCAAGTAATTGTAAGGCATGAATGCAATTTCACAGGTTTCATGTAACCCTCGTGTCATGTAGTACGGGCAACCCCTGTGCTCCTTCCCCAACTTTACGATATCTTCGATGTCGAACGGCTCGCTGATGGTGCGTGACAGCTGCCCAGCCACCTCCTTTGCCCTTGAGCCATAGACACATCTCTTGCTGTTTCTAAGCATGCTGCATATCATGTTAAGCTGGCCTCCTCGATCGGCTTGGTGGGCTTCCTGATTGATGCACATTTGGTTCCTTGAGCCCAGGATACTCATCCTGGGCCGATACGGCGTGTTCTTCAGCTCTTGGATGACCTGTTGCAGCTGTGCATGGGTTCTAGAAGAGTAGATGATCTTCGGTGCGTCTTTCTCTGGGTTCCTTTGCAAGTACTGTTGGCGCCAGGCCAGAGTAGCACACAACAGGCAGAGCGTCTTCCCCGTTCCCGTCGGACTCTCCAGCAAGGCGTGCTTCCCTTCTTCCAGCGCCTCCACCACGCGCTCCATGTACACCAGCTGGCATTCGTACGCCTCGTGGGGAAAGCTCACGCGCACGCCACGCACGTCGTATTCCGGCATGGCGTGGCTTCACGCGCCAATTCCCAATGCGACTTGGATCCACCAACGTCGGTCTCTCCCCACCCCCTCACCGAAGGGCGGACCAATGGGCGAGCTTCCCGCGAAAAAAATGGCAAACGACCCCCCCTTCCATCCCCGCCGGGGACGGGGAGAGGTGACGTGTCATTCCGATCGGTACACGTGGCAAACTCACGGGCGGACGATGGGAGGACGCGTCGAGCATGGCGTGCGGCGAAGCGGACAAAGGGAAATCGTCTTGGACACGTGCGTGCGGGTCGTACTCGCAACGCCCTCGTGCGTTTTCGTAAGAACTGCAGATCACGCATCACGCATCGACAAAACCCGGGTCGTGCATGGCTTCGAGCCGATCGCCACACGCATCAAAGCGATGCACTCCTCGGCCATTCCTTCACGTGCTTGAATGCAGGTTCGTTGCATGTGCTTGGGGAAAGAGAAAACGAATCCGTTACCGTTGGATGCACAGCATCGAGGACTATCTGGTCGATGCAGGACACAAAGAACAGAGCAGGTCTTCAACAAGGCACCATTGGCTTGAGAAGCAACCGTCGGTGGGGGAGGCGTTGTCGACATCCTTCAACGAGCTTCGGGTTCATGTACATGCATCCTTCCATCGTGAGTACGTATGCCGCACGTTTCTTGGGACGCGATGATTCCCCTTCCCTTCACGCAAGCCGAGGATCGATCATCAAGGTCGGGTTTTTCGTGAACTGCTTTTGCGCTTAGCGCGGTGGGCTTCATAATCCACGTGTATTGATCGAGCGCTCCATCCATCCATGCAGATGTGGAAAGTGGTCGGTTCCAATCTCGAGAAAACAAGGGACGAGTTGAACGAAGGGGTCGAACAAGATTCGCATCACGAGCCTTCCATCGAAGACGTGCGTGGAACGGAGGGAGGGTGGGGTGGTGGAGGGGTGGGACGTCCATTCTTTTTGGATCGAAGTCATCCATCAAAGGAGGCGAAGAGTGTTGGTGTTGAAACAACTGCCCGTTCAATTGGGAGCAGCCCCACACACGATGCTTCGACCCAACTTTCGACCACGTTCATTACCAGGTCACCCCGTCGGCGAAGATGCGGAGGAATCCTACATGGGACGGGACGAACGTCGGTCTCTTCAAAAGCCCGTACCGACAGCGAATCGCACAAGTCAAGAACGGCCGTGATGCTACGAACGAATCGTCGTTTGCACGAATCCGGGGCGCCATCCATCAGGCGCTTCCATTGCCTTTGTTGCATATTTTTTTTCCTTCGACCGAGTTACGCCAGCTCCTTCATCACCCCGCGCCACGTTTCGTCGCCAGCCATCGGACGTGCCGCTCACGGCACCGCCCGCCCGACGGACGAGTCCGTTCGCTTCGGGTTGTCCACGTCCATCCCCGGGCCCTCGCACGTGTGGCTTCGCGACGGTCGAACGAGGGAAGTGGACGTGTTACAGGAGTGGGTTTGCCTTCCCTACCTCTTGGCAGGAAGGCACAATCCGAAACCGACGTGGGCGTCGCGCATGGCCATCCCTTCCAGGCGGCATCGGTGCAAGGCGCCTGTTACGTTCGTTCTGGCATGGCGGAAGCTGCTTCGGACGTCCTCCCGCGCGCTGCTTCGGGCCTCCAACCGCGCGGCGGACGCGAGCTGGGTTCCCTCGCGGTGTGGAGCGCGTCTTCGGCCAAGTCCGGCAACGGCGTGTCGTGTGCAAGAGACGGATGCACGGACACGTACTGGCAGAGCGACGGCGCACAGCCGCACACCGTGACCGCCCAGTTCGCCAGGCGCGTTTCGGTGCAGTGCGTGTCGGTGCACGCCGATTTCCGACGCGACGAGAGCTACACGCCGCTGCAGGTGGCGGTGCGCGTCGGGAACGCGTCTTGGGACCTGCGGGAGGTGGTCCGCGTGGAGATGGCGGAACCGCAAGGTTGGTGCACCGTGTCGCTCACCGCGGATCCACGCCGCTACGTGCGCGCCTTTGTGTTGCAAGTGGTGGTCTTGGCCAACCACCAGAACGGCAGAGACACCCATCTGCGCCAGGTGCACGTGTATGGACCGGCCATGGAAGCAAATGAAGCGGCATGGACGCGTGCAGGCGTGGCGTCGGCGCCCATTCGACATTCGTGCGCCATTCTGCGATGAAAACCGTTCCACAAACGAACAGAACGCTTCCACCACCTTCCACCACTTTCCACCTTCCACCACGCGCTCACGCGTCCTCCGAGCTGGTCTCTCGTCCTTCGTCCTCGTCTTCCCAGCGCCTGCGGATGGGCACGGCCACGTGCTCGTGCGGATAATCCCTCGGACAATGCTTGCACACGTACGCGCTGCGCCTGGCGCCGTCCGCTTCGTCGTCCGAACCGTCGTCCATGGCGTCCGCCAGCACGTCCGGATCCAAGGATTGGCACCGTGCGATCCAACGTGCGACTTCCCACGGCGATGGCGCATCCGAAAGCGGCTTCACGGACACCACGCGTCCCGCCATCGCCATCGCCAGCGCCGGCGGAGAAGGTGGGCCGGTCCAAAGCGGCGAAGCGCAACGGTACCACGTGGCCGAGGCACGCGCCAAGGCGCCTTCGATCGCCACCACGTGCTCTTCGTCCGCACAGACGTGCACGAAAACGCGCCTGTCGGGTTCCAGGGACGAAAGCGCGCGATAGAGATCCTCGGACGACGTCCAAGGCGCGTGCTGGGCACGTGCAGGTGGCGCAGAAGGCGCGCCGGAACGCCTCGCCGCGTCCTTCCTGCGCCATCCCAGCGCGTCTCCGTCCTCCAGGCGATGCCTGTGCGCCAGGAACTGCTCCCGTTCCCTTCGGTCGCGCGCGCAGCAGCTGTCCAAGGTGGCGTCCATGGCGCAACAGTCGTCCGCATGGACGTGCGCATTCGACGCCATCGGTTGGGAACACCACCGCCAGTCTGCCTCCCCCAACCCACAAGCCACAACTGCACACCACGGACACAACACAACACAACCCAATCCAGGGCTGCAAAACACCACGGGCACGAACGAGCCAAGGTACACGAACGCGCACGCGGAGGTGCGGACCTCGAAACGCAACAACGCATGGTCGGGCTCGACGGAAGATCCGACGGGAATGCGAAAGGAATGGCGCGTTGCGTGTGGGTGCCCACGCGAGGACGCGATCCTCCGCTCGACCGAGAGACGTGCAAGGGACGTGTGGACGTGGAGCGGATGTTTGTGGATCCAATTTCGTGCCGCATGTCGTGCCACCTCGGTGGACCGCACGGCCAGTCAAGAACCAACATGTCACAGGGATCGGACCTTCGCGCGAACGGACGTGCTTGAGCTCTTACCAATAATTTCGGTTGTTTGCCACACACAAATCCCTCTGATCGAAATGGGATGCAAGAATGAAACATGTTGCAAGGGATGTGATGCGCAACGCGTGGTGTGTGAACTAGTGCAAAGGGGCTATGCATCTCCTTTGTATCCACGATAACAATAGGCCATTCGCGTCGTCAAGCGCCAAGCCTGAGTCGAACTACATCCCGATCATGCACCTTCTATGAACGTACCAAGCTTCGTCGAAGCCCATGGGAACGTAAAGGAGCTTGCAAACCCGAAGCAAACCTCAAAGCATTTTCGAGCCTCGCCAATCCCCAACAAACGTGGCTGCATCATAGGATCATGCGAGCGACTAGACGGTCAGATGAAACGAAAGATCACGGTTGAAGAATACCATCACCCCACACCCGGGGGTATGATCATGTCCCGAAAGTACGGAGATCGAATGTCGATGTATCGGAAGTCGTCGAACCAAAAGGCCAACTCGTCCTACACCATTTGTTCCGTCTTCTAGCGTTTCAAGGCTTTTGGGCAACGAGTTCGCTTGGGTGCGTACGTACTTGCAAGGTCCGTGGAGAGATTGGATGGCCCATTGTCCACGGCGATTGGAAACGGCTAACTTCATTGCCATTGAGCGACGCACGCATCCGAATGTTTGGATCCGCGTACGTGCGGTAGTTCAAAGGGATTTGGTATCGATCGCGGTGGTATAAGGACTCGTCATTAGGTGCCACGGCGGTTCGTTTTGTCGTGAACGATGATTCTTGTCGGGGCACGAAGGCGACGAGATCGAGGACGCGTTCGTGAGGATCGAAGGCGTTTCTTTGCCCTTGATTCTCCGAATTCAACGCACGAGCACTCATGAGAGGTCGCTCATCCACGCCTCCGTCCAATCGAGTCCTGCGAAGGAACCGTTGGAGCGCCATGGCTCACCCTGCACGTCTCTCCTTTTCCCGCGGATACGTTCGCACCTGGGCTGCATCCTTTGCCCGTCCTTTCACCCCACGAACTTCGGGTTGCATCGATCCGAGTCGACCCGAGGATCCCTTTCAACCGCTCCCAATGGATCCCGTTCATCCCCCCCTCTTCGAGGACCCACCCGGTCCGATCCCCGGAGATCGATACCTTGTCCCCGTTTCATTGGTATCTTCGGGAAAGATATCGATAGATTATCAAAGGGTATCGAAGGGGGAGGTTTCATGGCGTCTCCATTCGCCGATCCGCGCTTGCTTCGCGCCTGCACGTCGAGCGGCTTCTCGCGTCGCTTCCGGACCTCGTTTCGGCCTTTCCGGTTCGTCAGACGCGTCCTTGAACGCGTCCTCGGATGGAGGCAGGTGGAACGCGCACCCCTTCGGATTTCTTGCGCGGGATCCGCGGCAAACGCGTGATCGTGCGCCTCCACAACGGCACGGATTACGTCGGCGTGCTGGCCTGCTTGGACGGATACATGAACGTGGCGATGGAGCAGACCCAGGAGTACGTGCAAGGACAGCTCAAGAGCAACTACGGCGACGCATTCATCCGCGGAAACAACGTCTTGTACATCGCCACGGCCAAGTGAAGCAGGAACAACCCTCGATCCGGCTCGCGCGCGTCGTGTACGACGCGTCGACTTGCATCGCATTGCATCGTGCTTCTGGTACGTTCGTCGGCGTCCCCATCTGTCGGATACGACATGGCTGGTGGACGGTATCCGGCCCGCAAGCGCCAGCCGACCGCCAAGGCGCAGGACGACGACGTGGCGCCTTCCGACGAGACGGAGCACATCTCAGGCGACGCCTTCGAGACCGTTCCGTCCGATTCGCAAGGCACGGTCCCTGCCGTCGACGAAAACGAGGACGAAGAAGACGAAGGAGGAGGGATCGATGACGCGGTGGAGAGCGAAGACGAGACCGTGGACCTGGAGGACTTGGACGTCGAAGACGGAGACGAAGAAGAAGCGGGAACCTCGAGTCGAGGCGGGTCTCGTGGGCGATCCTCGCGTCGTCTCACGGCTCGACAGCGCGCCAAGTTGGAAGGAACCAGCGAGGCGACGGATCACTTGCTCAGCCTGCCTCCAATGCCGGCGAAGCGGTCGACCTTGACGACCGAAGAACAACAGCTTCGCAGGGCCGAAGCGGCCAAGAGAAGGAAGCTGTTGAGCGACAAGAAGAAGAAGGAAGAACAACACCAGACCATCCAGAAGATCCTCGGGGGCGTGTCTGCATCCAAGCGCAGGGAGACGGAAGCCGCGCAGAAGATGGAAGAGAAGGAAAGCCAGCGTGCCATCGGCGGTGCGCTTGGTTCCAACGTCATACGGGTCCATATGCAGGGGGAACGCACGCGGGTGACCTGGTCGGAGGACCTGGACGTCCCAAGCTGCTTGCATCAAGGATCCCGCTCTTATCCGAATGTGAAGGAGGAATTCGCGTTGAACCCCGTGCAGGACGGTGCGCAGGTACGCTTGGGCTTGCTCCTACAGCCCACCCCCAAAGGGAAGAAGGAATTGGCGTGGAAGACGCCAGAAGGGCAGGTGGTGTGTTGCACTCCAGCAGGCTCCCATCCTCGCGTGCCTTGCGTGGTGCGTACCATCCGTCGCCATCCCACCACACACGAGCTGTGCAGTGTATGGATACGTCCATTGTAATGCATGGTCATGAATTGGACCACCATGGCTATTCGTAGGGGTGGTCCCTTCCCTTCCCATCCGACCCTCGACGTCTAGGAACCCCCCCTCCCTTTCGAAAGGGAATCCTTCCCCCAATCGAACCCGAAATGCTTCCCTTTCCGTCCACCCAAGTACCCCACCCCCCTTCCTGAACCCGAAGGTTAAGTGAACCCAACCCTCCACTCTATCCCCCCACCCCTCCGAAGTTAACCTCGAAGTTAAGCCATGCCGAGGTCGAGCAGGTTCGTGCTCGACGATCGGCTTTTATTTCGACGCGATGGCGACGGCCATGCGCGCGCTTTTCGCGGCCGCCATGGCGGTTTCGGCGTGGTGTGCGCCCTCCCAGACGCGTATGGAGGCCATGCGACCGGCAGAGGTGGGTTCAGAGGCGCGAAGGAGGGAAAAGCGGAACCGGACGGGCCACGTTGCCGGAGAAACACGAGACGACGTGGCACGGCCGCAGCTGCACGCCATGGCGAAGACGAGGCGGACGTGGAACGTGCTTCTGACCTGTGAGCGTGCAGTTCCACGTGGACCTTCGCACGCAGTTCCATGACTGGACGGTGCGCTTCGGAAAGGTCTACCAAACCGCCAAGGAGTGGGAAGAACGATTCCTCACCTTTGCGAGCAACGTGGCCTACATCCAAGAGTACAATGCGAAGCACACCAGCCACTGGCTCGGTCTGAACGGGATGGCGGACCTGAACCTGGACGAATTCAAGGCCAAATACCTGGGCCTGAACGCCGTGCCTCGCCAAGGGATGCTCCGTGACAACAGCACGACGTTCCGGTACGAAGGTGTAGACCTCGAAAAACTTCCTGCCACCGTCGATTGGAGAAAGAAGGGAGCCGTTTCTCACGTCAAAAATCAAGGGATGTGTGGAAGCTGCTGGTCCTTCTCTACCACGGGGTCAGTGGAGGGAATCAATGCGATCTACACCGGGAAACTAGTCGCGCTCAGTGAGCAGGAGCTCATCGATTGTGACACCACCAGAGATCACGGCTGCCACGGAGGACTGATGGATTATGCATTTGAATTCATCATTCAGAACGGCGGGATCACCACAGAAGCCGACTATCCGTACACCATGAGCCAAGGCGTGTGCAGAGACAGCAGAGCGGTGGTGACCATCGATGGCTACGAAGATGTTCCTTCGAACAACGAGGATGCACTTAAAAAGGCAGTTGCACACCAGCCTATCAGCGTAGCTATCGAGGCGGATACACGGGCGTTCCAGCTCTACTCGGGCGGAGTATTTGACAACACTGAATGTGGGACTGCATTGGACCATGGTGTTCTGATCGTCGGCTATGGGGCAACGTCACCATCAGAAGAGACCAACAAGAAATCCTCTGAGTATTGGATCGTGAAGAATTCTTGGGGCTCACTATGGGGAGAAGAAGGATACGTTCGCCTCGCGAGAAACGCAGGTGGTCCTGAAGGAATGTGTGGCATTGCCATGATGCCAAGCTACCCAACGAAGGACAAACCCAACCCTCCTCCTGGACCGCCTCTGCCCCCGCCATCCCCTCCTAGCCCTGGACCATCTCCGGGTCCGCCCACACCACCAGGGCCAGGGCCTGTGCAGTGTGCGAACGGACAGCAATGTCCTCCGCACGCAACATGCTGCTGCCTGGTCAACTTCAGCGGTATGTGCTTTGTTTATGGCTGTTGCCCTTACCCACAAGCCACTTGTTGCGATGATCATATCCACTGTTGTCCTACAGCGCATCCTATTTGTGACTCTCAAGCAGGAACGTGCAAGGCAAGTAATGCACCTGGTGCGCTCGCAGTTCCTATCGGTGTGAAGACACCTGCAGAAAGGACTTTCACCCGGTCAGATCCGATGCTTCTTACCGACAAAAAGTTCGAAGAGGCTTAACTCTGGTTGATTTGTGATAGGGCAACTGTTGTGGATAGAGAGTCTTGCTTGTGCCTGCCCATCATCTCTCAATTGAGTAGTTGTATGGTGTAGAGCGGTTCATGTACAGCGCGTGAATGTAAATGATTGAAATAGTAGAGAATTGTTGATTCTCCTCCATTCCCTTCTCGTCTTTGAAGATGTCTTGGCATCATCACGGCTTTCAGGGTCACGTGGTTGTCTGAGCAGCTGTGTTCCAGAGATCGAGTGCAAGACGAAATTGCTTTAGAGATCAGGCATGACCGACCCCTCCTGCTGCCGTAGGTAATGAGCATTTTGGTTCTCTCCACAATTCATCTACATTCACCACCAGCAATCCACCGTTGCTCCCTCTGACCCAACATTTCATGCTTTACTGCAGGCAGAGCATTTGCGATTCACCAGTGAAGATAGTGCCGAGATGGATGCCGTGTTCAATCGTTTTCAAGATTGGTGATTGATGCAATCAACGAACTCATTCGCAACGGAATTCGCTCTACGCATTCGGAAACTTGATGTAAAAGGTGGTAGTGCTGGCAAGACCTACGCCACCCGCAACGTTCCCACAAATGCGAAGCATTCAGGGGTGGTAGGTGGTGTTCGCCTACCGTCATGTCCCTTACAGGAAGATCCTTGGACCTGTTGTATCTGGAGCTCCATCAGCGCTACCGATGCACTCTAGTTGTTGCCTGCATGCGATGAAAAGGATGCACTGCCAGGAGATCCGGCTTCGTGTGGGGACAGAGCTGTGGTGTGATGGACGGATGAATATATGAAAATTACTTTGCAAGGAGCAAGCCCGAAGTGAAGGACAGTTTCGCAACGCAACTTCGATTGGCTGGAGGAGACATGCATGCCGGCAGTACGAGATAGTCCTTGGTCGGGTCCAGGCACATTACGGCTAGCTACGCACGAGACAGGGCTCCCGTATGTTTGCCAATGAAGTAGAGTTTTCTAAGTCCTTACTTCATTGTGAAGGAGTAGAAACACACATTGGTCCATCGTAGGCGATCCAGCATGAAAAGAAAAGTTTCCTGAACCGTCTCGCTCTGGCGATTTCTGCTTTCTTCTGAGGGGACGAGGTACACACGAGGACATGTTTTGCAGGAGAGACCCCCGTAATCGGATCTCGTTCATTTTATTTCCGAACTCAAAACCGTACAATTTTGCTCGTTTGTCCGTGTGTGTTCCACTTCGAATGCGATGGTGCATTGCCCGCATCACGAGGCAGTGCACGTGGCACGGTTGGGATGGGGTTGGGGCGTGGGGTCTCCCCGGTCCACCACGTGGTGCGACCCTGGTTCCAGGGTCATCCACAAAATCGGGGCAACACCTGTCAGCCTGGCACGAACCGCCCCTCCAGAGGCATCGCTTGGCCCCGACCCTGTACGGAATCGATTCGAGGACGGGATCTACTGCGACGTTTGGAGTTGACCCTTCCTCAACGGATGGAACGTTCCCACCATGGACCACCTCCGTCCTTCTGGCTTCATCCTAGGATGGGCACATCGGCAAGTCGGACGGTGCGTCTCTTCTTCTCCAGCTCAGGATGGGATCCCGTCGCAGGTGTTCGCTCGGGTCGAAACGCGTTGGCTCGAGGACGGGCTCGCGCATGCGTCTCTTGGAGAGACGTACAGGAGGCATCGCAGACGATTCCAGGTCGCATCCTTCTCGTGACACGTTTGCATGCGAATCGCTCTTGGTCGGAGTCGATGGCTCTCGTACAGACGAGTCACGGATGCCGCCTCCCCTTTCGTTCCGGGAACCGCATCGACTGGGACGCTTTGGGTGAAGTTGGAGAGTCGCGAGATTCTTCGGACCGCAGGAATCTGCCTTGTTCCTTGTCTTTCAAGCCCTAGACGTGTCCTGGGATCTTTTCCAGTCGTCACGCACTTGGCCGCTGTCCACGTTGACCCCACATCCGTTCTTATCCTATTCTTGGCCACCCGCGTGTCCGTTCTGGACCTTTCGTGGCGGGAAGGGGTGGTACGGACGGCGTTTCTTTGGTGGACCAACGTCCACGTGATAGGGCCTGTGACTGGGAGACCCTCCCCCCCGGACAACAGGATCGCAGGATCCGCCCACGCGATCACGTGGTCTCGAAGAGGGCGGGGCAAACGGCGACACGTGGAGGGCTGCCACGACCCTCCCCCTTCCTCCGAGCACCATGGTGTGAGGGATGGGGTCAAACCCGTTCGAATGGGGGCGAGCTTGAGTCAACCAAAAGGATTTGGGGCGGGGACGCCCCGGGGTCCGACCCTACCACGAAATTGCTGAAACTTCGTCTCCACTGGAGGTGTCGCTTGGAGGATGGATGGATGGAATCGACACCCACACGTGCATTCGCAGCGGCAGCCGCAGGAAGAGAACGTCCCGTCCACGTGGAGACAACACGCCCAGCGCGAAGAACCAAGAAAGGCACAGTGCCATGGGGAAAGAGGAGCTCGAGGACGGGCTCCTCGTGGAAGGAGCGGAACTCGAACGAAGAGAATCGTGCCCAAGCAAGGGCCACGTACTACCGAACGAACTTGAACTCGAAGACTTGCAAAACTTCCTCATGCAGTTCGACTCCATCGACCTACCGAGTAACTTGTTCGGCTGCAAAGGACAGTTGCCAGACGAGCCTGTGGTGCGTGTGCGTTTCGAGTGAAGACCCCAGACGATGCACGAAGCTGGAAATCAGTAGCACATCCTGCACTCTCCTGCTGTTGAAGCTTATCTTTTCTTTCTCCCTAACGATGCCTTCGACTCGGGAGCTACTGGACTGACACGGTCAACCCGCTCGTTTCATCAGCCTCACATGTCAGAGAAACCACGGAAGAGGACCAGGAAAGGCGAAGGCCCCTTTGAACCTGGCTGTAAGCTTGCAGGATACGAAAATAGCGTCCAGGATCCATTCCTACGAAAGGATCCTTCGTCCCTGGACAGCATGAGTGCCGCTTGTGACGAGACCGGTGATAGCATGTCAGAAGTCATCCTGCAGCAGTTTCTTCAAGAAAATGCAGACGTGTTCTGGGAATGGACCATGCGGGACAAGAACCTGCATGAGTTCACCTTACCTGACCGCCAACAGCACATCTTTTTCTTCAAGGACCCGTTTCCGATCCATGATGTTTTCTACTTGAAGGAGCTCCGAGCCTCAAAGCACCACAAATCACGACAGCTAGATGTCCGTGTGCGTGAAGACACAACATCATGCTTTCTCGGTAAGTACGCCCACGAAATCCTCTGGCCATTGGCCGGAACAAGCCCTCAGTGGAGATTGGAAAAGGCACCTAGCCATCTCGTCTCTTGTGACAATGCACGAGCAACGAAAAAAAATATGGCCAGAGCCTTGGAGGCAAGTCTCTGCGGAAGCTGCGCTGATAGAACACCGCCAACAGAAAGCCTATCGAACTTGACCACCAACTACTACGATACAGGATTTTGCTCCAAGCATCTTCTAGAGTTTGCAAGAAAGCAGGGGGCTACTAACAACAAGAGGCCAAGGCACATGCTGTGTCTCGAAACCCCTGACAAAAAGAAAGTATTTTTGAAGTGGTGCACCAGATGCAAGAAATGGAAGAACTTCCTCAAATTTCTTTACAGCCCAAAAGCAAACGGACTGGCTACGCATTGCACGCATTGTGTGAGCTGCAGTACTTATACTATTCAAACAGAAAACGAGCACACCTCAAATTCATATCCAGTGATAAGGCCAGATATAGACCATTTGTCATTTGCGTACTCAGATGAGTCAGATGAGTTGGACACTGAAAAGGAACCACTGGTTGTGGTCAGCATGCTGAAAAATAAATTTGAAGCTTTTCTGCAAGGGCAACTCGAGTCGGAGGCGCAGAGAGGAATGCTTGTGGGTCTTCTCAAGTCTGAAAACGAAGAGAGAGTGATTGGTGATGCTCTGGAAGCCATCCAGCAAATAGTGAAGGGAACAGTGCTCTCCAATGAGCTTTCCTCAGAAGTGATTGGGCAAGCGCGTGTTTGCTTGTACTTGGTTGAAGAAGCAGCGTCCTTTTCAAGCAAAAGTTTTGAACCAGGTATGCCTACTCAGGATCAAATTTTAAGAAAGTACACAGGTGCGTTCACAAAAGCAAGACACCTTGTGATCATGATCCAGGCACAATATTTATTAGCGGTTAGCGGTACATTCAAAAAGAATATTATATACTTGGGACTATCACTTCTGAAAAGTAAGATTGAGAAGGAATTCAAACTCAAACTTTTCCTGCGTCAGTGGAAAGAAGGCTGCCTGCTCTTTTGTTTCCAAATCATGGAAGGCAGTCTTGAAAGTCCGCTGCCCCAATTGAATCATGTGGTTTGGCTCGTTGATTGCATGGTACATGTCAATCAACATCGACAGTGTGAGTTGCTCTGGAAGAGTCCTAATGTATGCATCAGCATAGCAGAGTGTTTACTTGGGATACCGCAAAGCAGTCTTACTTACGACTTCAGGTTATCTAAATTCCAACAGCTGTGCAAAGTTTATCCCATCTTACATTCGTCAATATTATGCAGGGTGCGCCAACATTTTTTGCTGCAATGGGAGACAGGGTTGAAGGACTGGAAAGGTAACAACCCATTGCACTACGCTGTCCTGGATACACCATCAAAAGAGGCCCAGATACACTCAAGGAAGCTGATCAGCGTTTTGTTGACTGTTGATTTTTTTGCTCTATTCGAGAAGAACAATCAAGGTTTCACACCCTTGGATGTGTCAGCCATCTTAAACCACACACTTTTCGAATGTCTACTACAAGATATTTTTTCGCTCATGGCTCAGTGCGATGCAACATCCCTCGCAGCAAGAAAACTGAAATGGTTTATGAAAAAGCTCTGGCTAACACTGCATGCTAATGTGAGGGCGCATGCCATGAATGGGATCGCTACTGCAGCCGGAAAGGCTCTAGGCATTTTCAGCACTTACCTACAAAAGATTGACCACTGCAGTGAAGGATCATCATGGTGCTTCCCTGCTGCACTGTATAAAGAGGCACAGAAAGTTGTACAAGCGCAAAACTTTGTCTGCCCACTGCAAGAGAGAAGCAAATGCATGTTTACTCCAGACTGCCAAATGCCCGCCAGAACAGCATCCGGCTTCTCACGGGTCTAAGGTATAGCTTTTTAACAGGGTCTTGCTGGTAGAAAAACTTGCATAGCCACTAATTGTGCGAAGAGATTGGTAAAAGGTTAACTGAGTTGTTTGCAGTTTGAATATGCAATATCATCGGTAAAATCTCACAGCGTGGAAGGATGAAAATGAAGGACCTTATTCGCTCGTTCAACTCCATGCAAGGTAAAATGGTGCATGTTAAAAGTAGTTTGGAACTTTCAATGCAACAAAACAAAATTTGCTTGACAGCTCTGCATGACTATCACTGCAATTTAGCAAAGCGGATGGCGCATTCTCTGTCCTGAATCGTGTGATATAAGGGCTTGGCAATTGACAATCTGCCCCCATGCTGCTCTTTTTACCAACTGATTATTGTGCATCCACATTCAATTTTTTTAATAAAACATTTTTAACAGTAGCAGCAGAATTTTGTTGCACTGTGAGTTGCCTAACGCAATTACCTTTCCTTGTGGGCTGATAAGTGCACAAGAAAGAACTTTTAGAATGCTTTCGCATTTCCAAGTTGCCTTGTCGGTATACTCGTCCACGGTATCCTGTTGCTGACTTCTTTGAACTGCTCTGCTAGAACGCCAGCAACAGCATCAAACTCAAAGGGTAGGACAGGCAGCACTCCGTGTTTATCCAAGATGCTGGTTTCTTATTTACTGGTCATTAGTTGTATCTCCCATGCTGCACAAAGCGAAATCTGGAGTACGGAGTGGGGTGGTGTTGACTCTTGCGACTTCTGTTGAACAAAGGCACAATTGCTGCCCCCCCGCAGCTGGGCAATTTATTGATGCAACACAAAGTACCGATCATTTGTTGTATCGAAGCAATACAGTATTGATGAGCAATTTAAAATCCGCTGCATGGTCAGGACGACCAGCCTGATGGAACACAATCTTTCTCAACGTATGACATCTCAACAGTTTCATTTCTACCACGCGAGGCGCCCAACTTCAGTTCACTTGCTGATCAAGTCATGATTCTCTTCTCGTTCCTTTCCGCGTCAAGTCAGCGTGTTGGTCTCCAGGGCCTTATCCACCCTTTCCACTTTTGACCTGTGCTTTTTGTTCTCACGGCTCCAGTCCCTTGAATTGCTCGCATCGTTCCTTTGGATCCACCGACACCAGCAGCCTACAAGATACACATGGATGCTCCTTGGTGACCTGTCCTCCCATGTCCAAGGGCCAGGAGACATCCTGCAGGGGATGGTATTCTGTGGTGACATCCGGCCTTGTTGCATTCGGACTGGGGGTGTGGTGCTGCCCACTATGTTAACACAGAATAACACTTAAGTGGGTCCACAAAGGGGTTCTTGGAGGGCCTTCTTGGAATCTGCTTGAACTTTGGCTTCGAAGAGCAACGGTGACTTGCGGAGTCGCTGGAGGTAGATGTCTTCTTCCAAGAGCGAGAGTTGGAACGCGTTGTTGATGATCCGGACTTGTGGCTAGCGAAGGTGTCAAGAGGTGCACGGCTAGTCAAGTCAAAAGGGATCTGATCTATTACAACACAGCGTGTGCCATATATAGGGGTTGTCGGAAGTCGAATCGTTGACCGATTGACTACGGGGGAACCCTGTCGATAAGGGACCTGGTAGAGACCCTGCGATTCTGTCCGGTATGTCGAGTCTTCACCGAGACACAGCGTGTTTATATCAAAGTTAATATTGTGACGAGGCACGGGGCGTCACAGTCCCCCCTCCTTAGATACCAAGCGTCCTCGTTTGTAAGATTTTCTGGTATCCTGGAGTAAACTGACAAGTTCTTCAGGTGATATGTATTCTACATCACCTTGTTCATATCTGATTCTGTATCCATCATTAGTAAAATTCATCACCTTTCCTTTGTACCACCGTTCTGTATCAGTTTCATCCACAAAACGTTTGCAAACAATCCGATACAGCAAATTTTCTTGAGGATCCAATACCATTGGTTGGCTAGGTCTGACGGAGCGATGGCGGCCTGTGAGTGTAAAAGTCTTCATTGGGTGTTCTGTTGTCCAAGTGTCATGCAGAATTGGAAAATACTGACGGTAAACCTTGTACTTGTACTCTGAAACTTGCTCGCGATGACGACTTCGGTGTAAGGATGTGTCACCTTGAGTTATGTTGAGTTCTGGAATGGGACCATGCTGATATTCCCAGTCCAATATAGCTTGTACACCTCCTGGTGCCCGTTGTTCTGCGAGGAACGATTCACGATTGCTTCCTTCTAGTCCTCTCCATTGAACCCAATATCGAGGCGGTATAGTGGCCCAATGTTAGGACCCAACACCTCTATTGGGTCCTCATCCATTGGAGGGCTCCAATGGATGGGTGACCTCCGGTTGAGGAAAGTACTTAACCTCCCCCAACCGCACAGTTTAATTAAGTTGATCTTGACCTCGAAGGACGAGCCGCCTCCCAAGCGCCTCCACGTCCTCCAAGGCAACTTCCTCCGCGTAGGCGGAGCTCAAGAGCGAAGGATCGCACCCCTAACAGTAAAAAGGACTTCCAAGCGCGGTGAGAACACCTACGCGTGCGTTGGAAACTTGACGAACTCGTCCGCGGTTGTCGTACGTGGCGGTCGGACATCAAGGGTTTCTTGAAGTCGTTTTTGGCCATAACTTCGTCGGAACAAGGCCAAATCGGACGTTCAACGTCTCGTTAGAACGGCCGTGAGGAGACGCATTTAACGGTGTGTAGAACGTGTCCTGTTGAGTTCCCTGTCAAAAGTTCAAAATCGACAGGTGAGGAAAAAAAAGAGATGACAAGGATGGAAGAGCTTAAGGAAGAGTTGGAAGCCCTCAAGCTACAACTCACCCTACAAGGTGAGGAGTTGGAGAGAATGAGAGACAACCCTTCCTCCTTTTCTCAAGGAGGAACAGTAACTCATTCCACGCTACCTCCGCCGTCTCATCACGGCTCCGTGGAGACCATAACGAAACCCAAGACGTTTTCCTTCCACAATGTTGGGGAAGAAGTTCTCTCCGAGATGTTTGAGGCTTGGTGGAGTAGTGTTAGCAGGTGGTATGGTCGGCGCAAAGCGCGTATTCCAGATTTGGAGGAAGCCGAGTGTGTCGTGGATCTTCTCGACATGGTACAAGGGTCCAAGTGTGCCGTTCTTAACTCATTGTATGAGAAGGGAACGCTCCCGCGAGAATTGGAAGCATTTAAGAAGCTGCTCATCCAGATCTATCGTATTCGTCCATCGGCGGAGGCGGCCTATAAGGAGTTCGAGAAGGCATACCAAAAACGTGATATGAGTGTACGCCACTACTTGCTACACCTTGAGGAGTTGCAAAGGAAAGTGAATTTGGATGATGGGAAACTGATCCCACAAATCAGCAACGATATGGTACTGCTCAAGCTACGTAGTAGCGTATGGGTCGGCATCCGTGACCAATTGCGTGCTAAGTTGGAGGTGGATAGATTGGACGGGAACGAAAAAGCATTGGAAACGTTGGAGGATTGGTTGGAATTGCTGGAATATTGCGAGGAACGGCATGCCCGTGAAAAGGAGGCACGGGAACGCGAAAGTCAGCGTTACGTGCGGAACTCGAAGGCAGTCCATCAGAAAATTGAACGCTCCTCTGCGGCTGTGGCTGTGCCAACCCTGGAACACCGTATCACTCTTGAACAGAAAAGCTTTCGTGCCGAGTGGAAGGGGAAGCGACCGACCCCCCATGCGATAGAACTATGCAAACAATTGGGATTGTGCCTCATCTTTCGATGCTTAAGTCCAGACCATGTGGCCAATGACTGTCCCTTCAAAAACAGAAGTTTAGGAACGGGAAACGGCCAGGCCCCCGGCAACGGGATACCCCGGAGGGCGTAAACACAGCTTTCCCTTTGAGTGAAGGTGAGGGGCTTGAGTCTTACGTTGCCCCCACCAACAGGGTGAACCCATTGGAACATCGCCCGTTTAAGGAGGAAGGAAGTGCTGTAAAACCAGCAAATTTAGCAGCTATCCAATTAAGGTCGCAAGACGACACAGTTTCGGAAGACAGTAAGTACCATGTTGATTATTGTCGAGACCGCTCCACTTTTCAGAGGAGTGACTTAACAACAGGGGTTGGGGAGCACTCATCGACAATCGCTCGTTCCCAGGTTGTTGTCAATTTAGCCCAGATAGGATCGCAAGTCTTTCTCAGACCTGCGTACGTCCAAGGAAAAGAATTGAGGGCACTATGGGACACCGGCGCAGGCCGTTCCTATGTGCACAAAGAGTTCCAAAATTTGGGCAAAATTATCAGCAGGTCACACTATGTTCGAAGCGTATTTGCCAATGGGCAGACGCATACGACCAATGAATTGTTGCAACTTTCAGTCTTACTGGGTCCAGGCGATCAGCCAACTGAAAAAGGAATTGAGGTAAAGGTAAAGGTCATCCCCATGGACCTACCTGAGAGTTACGATCTGATATTTGGGTGCGATGTTATGAGCCAACTACAAGCGTCGTTGAATTTGGATCGTAATACGATCCAGTTGACACACCGCAATCAGACGGTAACTTTGGTTGAGGCCAAGTTCAAGATAGGAGAGACGTCCCCTGTCAATGGTCTGGCTTCCGCAAGCGTAAGTACTGCGGAGCAACACGCTCACCACCCTGTATCTTTTAGCACTATGGAAGAAGAGTTCGGGCCATTTAAGACGGCGCTGTTCGTAGCAACAACAACTGGCCTGGCGACGCTCAACTATGCTGAGCCAGAAGAAGCGATGCGCCAAGACTGGGGAATATTACCTGGACCCATTATATGTGTCCCACCTTTGAGATTGTTACCCCAGGTCACACAAAAGCTGCAAAGTACAGCACCCTTAAGTTTGGTGCTGTTAGCCCCTTTCATGCCTAGCAGTCCATGGTTTCAGGAACTAAGACCCTTCATACAGAAGGGTAGGGTAATACCGTCAGCGGACACAACTTATGGATACGAAGCGGCAACACAGGCAAGCAGCGCCACCACCTGCCCAATGGTAGCCCTGCAGATCAACTGCCATGCTTCAGCAGAACCGACAACCTTGAGTGCAATACAGGAAAGTCGCCCTACAATCACTAGGACAACCATCGAGAGTTTACAGTTGCCTGAAACCCTTGATCCTGCACAGCAAAAACAATTGAAAGACTTGCTGGGAAGATATATGCATCTAATGCAACCTCCTGGGGACAATGAACCACCACCTGCCCCTTCAGAATTCGATCATCGCATCGTCTTAACTGAGGGAGGAACACAACGAGTACAGACTCGCCCAATACGTTTAGCGGCAGATCAGACAATTGAATTGCAGAAACGGTTCGAACACCGTTGCAACCGTGGTATCATGTGGAAGGCTGCCAGTGATAGCCGAACTTGCAGATCTGCAGTTTTTATGGTAAAGCGTAAGGACGGCCCCGATCGCGATGTCGTTGACTTCAGAGCGCTGAATGAAGTGACTGTGAAGGATCATTTTCCCTTACCTCTCATTGACGAGCTCTTGGATAGGTTAAGTCAGGCCCGCTACTTCATCAGCCTCGATCTTAAGGAAGCATACTATAACATCCGTATGCACCCAGACAGTATAAGATACACCGGTACAATCACCCACTTTGGGTTGTTTGAATGGCTGGTACTGGTTATGGGCATGTGCAATGCAGTCGCAACCTTTCAGCGCATGATGGACGCAAGGTTCCATCATCTGATATATGACAAGCGAACAGTTGCTTGTTATCTGGATGACCTATTGATCTACGCAAACAGCTTCCAGGTCATGATAGATACCCTCTCACAGGTACTGCAAATCTGCGATCGATATCGCTTCAAACTAAACATGCACAAAAGTACCTGGTTTCAGACACACCTGACCTACTTAGGACATATTATAGGGGAGGGACAGTTGCGGCCGGACCCCCGACTAATCAGTGCAGTAAGGGATTTCCCCCAGCCTAGGACTCCCACGCAGTTGCGTTCATTTTTGGGGTTGGCAGGATACTACAGAAAGTTTGTTTCGGGATTTCAAACCAAAGCATCACCGCTTTACGAATTGACCAAGACAGCAGAGCCATTGGTCGCCCGATGGACCGACCAGGCCGAATCGGCCTTCCTGGCTCTTAAGCTTGCCTTGACTTCAGAACCTGTATTGAAGCTTTGGACGACTGGATGTGCAACGGAGATTCATACCGATGCATCTAATATTGGTCTTGGAGCTGTATTGCTTCAGCAACACCACGGCCGTTGGCACCCTGTCGCTTATTGGAGCAAAGCTCTACAAGGCGCACAGAAGAACTACACCACCACTGAACTGGAGATGCTTGCCATCGTGCTCGCACTGGAAACGTGGCGCCATTATTTGTTGGGTGTCCGCGTTGTTGTGCGCACTGACCATCAAGCGTTGGTACATTACCTGCACAAGCGACCGGCAAAACTACAACAACGCGAGTTGTCGTGGCTTCCCCGTCTTGCCGATTTTCAGATTTCTATTGAGTACAAACCAGGCAAGAGCAATTTGTCGCCGGACGCTCTCAGTCGTAGACGCCCCGAGCTGAAGCTCACTATACTGGATTTGTGCGCAGGAACTGGCACCGTCATTCGTAGTCTCGTGCACACTGTACCAAAACACATCCGCATTGATTACCTCGCAGTGGAAAACAACGCAGATTGCCGATTGGTGATCCAAAGGGTGTTTAACTTGGTTCAACGGGACCGCCCAAACCTGTTCCTGCGCAAAGACATCTTTCGGTTGGGCCATGATGCCAAAGACTTGTGCAACAGGAGAGTTCCTCAGGTGGACTTTCTCATTCCAGGTGTGCCATGTCAGCCTTTCAGCACCGCTAACCCAAATAACAAGGGATTACAGGATGAGCGTTCGCTTTTCCAAACGGCGCACCAGCTCATACTCCGAACGCAGGCTACCTTCTATGCCATTGAATGTACGCCGTTCGCTGCCCACCTACAAGGGGATCTTACACAAATTCAGCATTGGTTGGGACAACCAACTGTCCATGACTTGAGCCAGTGGTCAGCGCAGCGACGCACTAGGCTGCTTTGGAGTAATTTGGATACAGATAATCTAGTGCCGCAACCAACGGAACTAATTCAGCCGCTCTCCTGGCAGGATTGCTTGCAGGTGGGGTGGGTAGCACCCACCGATAAGGCTCCCACTCTGATGGCCAGCTGGCGCAAAACGCACAACGTGCGTAATGGCCAATCCTTGGTGCAACAGGAGAAGTCAACAACTAAAAGGCATATGACTCCCGAGGAGCGCGAGCTACTGGTAGGATTGGAGCAAGGGGACACAGCAGCCCCAGGGGTGGACAAAGCAGCCCGTAATCGCATGCTAGGCAATGCCTTCCCAGTTTCCTGGATCAATTCTATCTTACGCATATGGATCAATACAGTAGATGATAGCGCTTCGCATTCAACAACATGCTACTCTCAGCCCTCACCCGGGGCACAGGATAGTCCTTTTAAACAAGCTGTGAGTACTTCAACGCAACCGCTGCAATCGATACTCACAACAGTCGACATTGGTAAAATCAGCCAATTGGATGCACTAATTGCGAAGGCAGCATCGAACGATCGAAAATGCCAGCAACTACTGGAGACAGATAGTTTGCAGAAGGTCGGTGACTTGAGATACAAAATTATCAACAATCAGAAGAGGTTGTATGTACCTGACGATCGAACAGTCAAGAACCTGCTTCTTATGACTGTGCACGATCTGCCTTATGCAGGACACCCAGGAATCCTTAAGACAACCGAGCTCGTGACTCGCCAGTATTACTGGCCTGGCATGCATGCAGACATTAAGGCATATTGCAAACAATGCTATGCCTGTCAATTGGGCAAGATTAGTAGACAGCGTTACAAGACGCAGAACCATTTTACAGACCACGGTTCGTACCCAAACAGATGGGTAACGTTGGACATAGCAATGGGGCTGCCTACCACCCACCAGCACAATGCAGTCCTGGTTATCGTTGATCGATTTACCAAATATACAGTCTATGTACCCATCACTACCACTATCAGTGCAGCAGAATTGGCCTTCCAATTTGAGCAGCATTGGATCTCTAAACGTGGTTGTCCTACCAATCTGATAATGGACCGCGACACAAAATTTACCAGCACATACTGGCGCGACTTCATGGAAGCACTGGGCATCACTGCTAGGCTTACTACTGCCTACCATCAGCAAGCCGACGGACAAACAGAGCGGCAAATCGCAACGCTCGCTGATAATCTGCGCGTAGCAATTATCGATACACTCAGTGCAGATACAGATTGGTATCGCTACCTGCACATTGCAGAATTTGCAACCAATAATACCATCCGCGCCGCTACTGGGGTCACTCCATTTCAGGCAGAATTGGGACGCCATCCGACAATGCCGTTCTATTTACTGCCTGGACCTATGGATCGTACGATGGATCAGCATGTCTCAGAATTATGCGAACACCATCGGACACTATATCGCCAGATGGCGATCAACATTGCCAAAGCAGAAGCAAGTATGAAAAATTTCAGCGACCGGCAGCGAACCACCAAATTGTTTAACCCAGGACAAGTGGTAAAGGTCCAGACTGGACGTGCAACGCGCTCCGACCAAAGCAAGTTGCAGCCACGCTTCCGGGTGACCGAGGTCGTCCGCTCGCTGGGAAAAGATAATTATGAGATCCGCTTGCCGGAAGGCAGCACCGTACATCCGATCGTCCACGCAGAAAAGTTAGAAAAGTTCTGGACTACTGATTCAGCCAAATTCCCTTTGGCTCAACAGCCTGCACCATCATTGTTGCCAGCACAATCACCTGTGCAGACTTCAGAGAAACAACCATCCTATCCTATCAGGAAATATCTTTTGCGCAGTTGGAGTACAGTACCTCCACGATATTATGTCCAGTGGGATACCCCCTCCAAAGACCTGGGGTGGGCAGTCGAAGACGCCGGAATTATCAGCGATGTGATTGTTTACGAGAAAGTCAACGGTATCTTGCCTGAGACAGGAATCACACCAACGAACTCAGCAGCCGTACAAGAACACAAGCGGGTCAAATACCTGCAGAAGACACCAATCCTCCGCAACACCTGGACAGGAAAGGCTCCTTGGGCAGCAGCCTTGGGACGTACACCCACCGTCAAGCTAGCAAGCCTGCATGACACCCCTCAACTAAACTTACATCGCGTCGTTCAAAAACGTTTCGATGAACATAATCTGCTCATGTATTATGCAGGAGAAGTGGTCGCAACTCCACAAAATGCCAAGGGAAAGTACACAATTCGTTACACAGATGCTTATGAGGAAAAAGTTGGACATCAAGAGCTGAAAGGACTGCTGTACACAGCATCCAATCGGATAGATTAGATAAGCTAGGGAGTTTTTGACCTGAGGGCAGGTTTTCTCCTCTATTACCTACTAGTTTCAATGCGTCAAGTACCGTCGAGGACGCCGGTGCTGGGGTTGGGGAGTGTTAGGACCCAACACCTCTATTGGGTCCTCATCCATTGGAGGGCTCCAATGGATGGGTGACCTCCGGTTGAGGAAAGTACTTAACCTCCCCCAACCGCACAGTTTAATTAAGTTGATCTTGACCTCGAAGGACGAGCCGCCTCCCAAGCGCCTCCACGTCCTCCAAGGCAACTTCCTCCGCGTAGGCGGAGCTCAAGAGCGAAGGATCGCACCCCTAACACCCAATCACGGAGTATGTACTGTTCAACAGTGGTACATTGAGTATCAGATGGCATAGAGGGTGATACAACATCTCTTGAGGACTGAATGGGACCTGAGAATGGTTCCAAGTGTTCCACATTCACCCATGCACTGGTGCGTGAACCTGCAGGAAGATCCAATTTAATTGCTCCAGTGGGTAGTACATCCAGAATTTTGAAAGGTCCACAGAAAGGAGTAGCATGCTTTGCGAGTCGACCAAATCTACGTAACTTGACAAGCTGACCCACAGCAAACTGCGATAGCTTTTCACGTCTTGACTGATTTGCATATTTTTCCATTCTGGAGTACTGAGCATCCATATTCTCAAATACTTCATGGTAAACGTCTGCGAGTTGCTGCTGAGTTTCTTCGCTACGGGCGCTGATGGTTTGCCATGTGGTGACGAGCGTCGGTAAGCGCGGCGATCTGCCCATATGCAAGTAAAATGGCGAATATTTTCTCGAAGCTGTTACGGCGTTGTTGTGCGCAAATTGAATCATCGGTAGCAGATTGTCTCAGTCTGTTGGATGTGCCATCATTGTGCGCAAGGCTGCCTTCAATGTTTGATTCTGTCGTTCGGTCTGTCCATCAGATTGTGGATGATAAGGAGTACCTCGATGCAGTTTGGTACCAAGCATCAATCCAAAATCATGCCATATTTCTCCAACAAATCTCGTGTCATGATCTGTGAAGAGCCTTTCTGGTGCTCCATAATGACAAATAACGTGTCTTAGTAAGAGATGCACTAGCATGGAGGCTGTGGCTGCTTTTACTGTTGGAATGTAAATTGTCATCTTGGTGAATTTGTCCACAATCACAAATACTGAGTCGTATCCTGTAGTTGTAAGTGGCAAGTCTGTTGTGAGATCACAGTAAACATCTGTGAATGGTCCTGTGGGTGTAGGCATGCGCTGTAGTAAATGTGCTTTACGCCGGTAAGACGGTTTAGCCAGTTGACATGCTCTGCAATTTTCCACATACTCCTTGATGTCACGTGTCATTCCAGGCCAAACATGTTGTCTTTTCATCAGTTCCAGCATCCTTTTCTGTCCAGGATGTCCTGCAGTGGGTAGGTCATGGTTGATGTACATCAGGTGCTTTCGTAGATCGGCATCGTTCGGTACAGCGATGCGACCCTCTACAGTTTGTAAACCTACAGGCTCATCATAATTGTCATCATTAGCTGCTGCTTGAAGTAGGCGTTGGTACAATTCGTCTGACACAACGTAGCTGTCGATCGTATGTGCCAACTAGACACTGTCGCATACGTCGTCAACCCGAGTACTCGGTTGATTCATATCTGTGTGAAACTGAATAGTGGTAGGCCCACTATGAAATACCCACCTTGGTATAAAATGTTTAAGAAGGAGCTGCAAGAACTGAAGTGGAATTGCGTTGCCGAGAAAGCGTTGCTTTTGTTCTTGGTTACCCATCAACAGGCTTGCTGATGGCAATCCAATCAATTTGGCTTTTTCGTCCAGCGTCATTGGGCGTAATCTCATTGCTCTCGTGGTATCATGCACCCACATTGCTTTGTTTCTGTCACTGTAGGTATTAGATGAAGCCATTAATGTTGCTGACTTTCTGCGGGGTACACCGTTCACATCGAGTTGCGGGACAGCGTTGATTAAGCAATCGATCCAGAGCGGGGCGGATTCTGCACATGTTTTGCTGATCTGCTCATTGTCAAGCTTAATGCTTGTCCATAGCCAACGGATACGTTTCTGCGCGGTGTATCGATCAAGATGATGTACCTGTGGTTTGCATTGCAACATTGTATTGACTGTCTCCAAGTCCTGTTGCAAATGTTCTGCAAATGGGACACATTCAATTGCAAAGTTGTGAGGCTTTACTATCTGTATGAGCTTTGCTGCTTGTGTGAAACACTGTCTTGGATCTTTCAAACCTTTTGCGTTGGACCCGGCTGCGCGAGAAAAAGGTTGACAGGGAACTCCAGCAAACAACAAATGTATTTGGGGTAGTTCCTGTAGTTTTGCGTTTGCGATGGTTGTTCCAAAACAGTTGATGTTGTCCACTGATCCAAGAAATGTATGCGGTCGTAATTTCTGTACGTGTGCGAAAGCTGATTTCAATGAATTAGCTGCTGATAAATCATGTTCCACAGCGTCGTACGATACGCGTACATAATCAGGCATTTCCGCGGCAAGTGCATGGAGTAATGTTCCTGTGCCTCCAGCACATAATTCCAATATAGTAACTGTAGGATAAGTGTTCCATCTGGAGATTGCATCCGCAACGACATTCTTAGGTCCAGGTTCATACGGGGGCGTATAATCGAACTGCGAAAGTATATCGATCCAGCCTTGTTCCACTCTAGTGAGTTGTTCTGCTCTTTTTGTTTTCAGGTATTGTATAGCAATATGATCTGTAAACAAATGGAAATGTTGACCCAGCAGGTAGAACTTCCATTTACGCAAACATGAAATCACAGCGAGCGTTTCTTTTCCGGTGGTCGAATATCGACGTTGTGCAGGATTCAGCACCTGTGAATAAAAAGCTACAGGGTGCCAATTCTTGCCATGTAACTGTGATAGGCATCCTCCCACGGCATGGTTGCTGGCATCGGTATGTACTCTGATGGGTTCATCTGGATCAAAGATGCGTACAACGGGCGGTTCACCATGTAAAAAGTAATCCTTTAGTTTCACAAAGGCCTGCTGCTGTTCGCTATCCCAGCACCATTGTTCTTCCTTTTTGGTGAGCTTTGTAATTGGGGCTGCCATACGTGCGAACTGCGGTATTAGTTGTCGATAAAATCCCTCTAGGCTTAGAAAAGATCGGGCTTGACTTAGGGATTGAGGCGGTTGCGCATTACGTATGGCTTCCAACAAGTGCTGAGTAGGAGTGAGTGTACCATTGTGAAGGGCATAACCAAGAAATTCCACTTCTGTTTGACAGGAATATGCTTTGCTCATCTTCAGTCTTATGCGCTGGTGGCAAAGTTCAGGAAACGTTGAATATTGCGAACATGCGATGCGTGATCAGCAGTATGAACCAAGCAATCGTCTACATACACTTTCAGGGACGACCATTGATGTACCAACTCGGAAAAGGCATGATTCACAAATCTTTGAAAAGTAGCACGGGCATTGCATTATCCCATGGGCATTACTTCCCATGCATAATGTCCAAAGGGTGTGGTAACTGCTAATTTTGCAATGTCCTCTTCCCTGATTCTCATGTGGTAATGACCATCCTGCAGATCAAAAGTAGAATACACTCTGCTTCCATACAAACTGTCAAATAATTCTTGGCTGCGCGGTATCGAATGACGATCCTTGACAGTGATTGCGTTGAGCGCTCGGAAGTCAAATACGATACGCCACTGTCCAGAGGTCTTCTTAGGAATAAGCATCATTGGGGCTGCGAACGGCGATTTGCTCGATCGAAGAAACCCAGCATTTGTAGCATGAGGCAGGGGCCACCTCCTGCGAAGGAGGCCAGATACTAAGCCACCCACGGTTGTGGATGGTCCTAAGGATACCATGTTACAATTTGCAGTGTTTACCTTGGAATGGGACGAGCAACGTAAGGGGAGTCGAGCTGCCCCCCCAAGGAATCGGGCTCCCTTTCATAAGGGATACCCGACCGGAGAACTGTTGAAAGGATCTGCTGTTTAACCGCAAGGTTAACAGGCAGCGTTGGAGGACCTGGGTTCGTGAAGGTCCTTGGGAGTTCGGAGCACGGAGGTGCACGGAGGAGCGAGGTTGGAAAGAGTGTGTGGCGTGCATTCAAGGCGTGGCCCCTTGGGCCCTAATAGCCGCCACAATGCCTACGTGGCATTGTGGATAGGGTATCCTATCCACAGCCGCCGCCGAACGTGCGGCTGTCCTGGTCGGAAGGGACGACCTGCACGACCAGTCCCATAGAGAATAAACTCCATAGAACTGGTCCTGTACTTAACTTTTCAATAAGAACCCGGAGGGACGGTCGACTGACCCTGGGTTGACCCGGTCTGCAGACCCTACTGATTGGGAACGGGACGAGGAGAATCAAGGCGAATCTTTCGTCGGGTGAATCCGACCAATCAGCGGGCGTGCAAGCAGATAAGACCAACAGGGGAACCAATCGGAGACCACCTGAGGGAGACGTGAGGGCGTAGGAGCCCCCACGTCTGTGAGTAACCGCCCCTCGATCCCCCATTCCATGAGAGGCCACTAGTATTAGACTTGCGTCCGTGGTTGAATGACCCAACACACGTACTCTTGGTGACGAGGGTCTCGTGGAGGACGGGCTTCTCACCCCTTGTCCCGGGGTCTTCTTCTCTCTCTCTTCTCCCTTGCGTTGAAGGAGCCTCGGCCGGCGTGGGAGGCGTGGATGGACGTGCTAGAGCGTCCAGGTGACGTGTTTCCTCGCGTTGGTCAGGGTCGGAGGAGGAGGCGTGTTGCGCACTTGGCTTGGCAAGTAGAAGAAGTGTATCACAAAGCAAAGAGGGACCAAGGGTCTACCTCTCTCACCGCCTCTCACTGGCGGTTGGAATTGGGGCAACTGGGGCGTCATGGCAGCCCACGTGCTCCCTAGAGTCACATCTGACCGTCCGTTGCGTTCGCCCCGGGGCGAACGTGAGCTGGCAGTCGCATCGACACCGTCCAGCACCCCAGCCCTACCTTCCAGAAGCAAAGGTAGAGATGGGGTCGGTCCCCTTCAGTCGGTCTGTTTCGGTCTAAATCCCCGATGTCCCTTACAGGAAACCCGTTCTGATCCGGGGCGACCTTCCTTCAATACGAACCCCCAAGGGGACTGACTCTAGTTCCGGAACGGTACAGCCGTTGTTTGAGAGGGGACACCATTGCCCCTCATCCATATGGGGTCCCGGGGGTCTAGTCCCGTAGGCCAGGGTCTCGTAGGGACCCTGGGAGGCCTCGCTGGCCGTTACACTAGTAGGGCCCTCACTTGAAGTAATAGAGACTTTTCTTGACGACCAAGGACGTAGGTCCACGTTGATCCGCGCCTCCCACAGCGCTCGGCTGAGGCTCACGTGCACGAGAAGGGCGCCAAAGTCGCCCAAAAGTGCCTACGAAGCCTCCCAAAGAAGGACCCTTCGCCAAAGTCACGTGTACCCTCACGGACGCATTCTCCCATCGTGCAACACATTAAGAAACTTAGCTAGCAGTTGCCTTGCTTCATTCTGCATTTTTGCTGGTATAGGATAATAATTACGATGCGGAATCGTCAATCCAGGCTGCAATTCAATGCGATGATCGAAATCTGAACGTACCGGTGGTAAGTCATCCTGTTCCCATTCCTTGAACAGAAAGTGATGCTGTTTCTTTAATTCCTCAACTTGCTGAAGTGCTCGATCGCGGTCAGCTAGGCTGCAGCCTGCACAGTCATGGACACTGTACACTTTGTCCTTGCTGTCACTGTGGGAGTTCTCCACATATTTACTGGTAGCCTGAGACACCAATTGCACCTGAACAAACAAAGGTCTCAAACCTTCTTGCTTGCATTCCTTGAGCTGAGACTTGATCTCCTCAATATTATGAAGGATGTTACTGGCAGGGTGTTGATGTTTGACACCATGTTCTCCTATCACCTTTCCTTTGAAATGTCCAGTAGCAAAGTTGCGATAAGTATCCAGGACGATGCGATGCTGTTGCATCCATAATTTTCCCAACAGTAAATCATAGGTAGGAGTCTCTGGCAAAACAGAACAGCATACTGATGTTTTGATTCCATTTCCCAACCTGATGTTCAGTCGTACAGCGTACGTATGGCGTTCCACGGGAGAATCAGCAATGCGATAATGTACGTTTCTTGAAACAACCGGGCAGGTACCAAATTGTTTTTCGTAACGATCCAGCCATGTTTTGCTGATGAAGTTGTGCGATGCTCCGGTGTCCCAAAGCACCTGTAATTCCATAAATCCTTTTTCATCAGGTGGAGTGGCTTGACCACTAGTTATAAAGTATCTGCAGTGTTCCAGCGTATCGATATAAGTAATGTCAGCGGTTGGTGGCTTGGTGACCGTTCGTGTCATGGGCTGGTGCTGTACATGAAAAGATTGTAAGGTCGGGACCAACTGATCGTTACGGATCGCGGTATCGGTGCCAGGAGTGGTGTCTAGTTTGCTTTGCTCTGCCTGTCCACCACTCAGTGAGACAGAGCATGACCGTTTTCCGGGGCCTCTTCCTCTTCACAGTAAATCTGTTCCAACGCGGGATCGGAAAGGTCCATGTCTAGAAAGTAAAAACTCTCGGGATCCATGTCTTCCTGAGGATCTTCTTCGTCTTTATCTTGAGAGATTTCATTTTCAACGAAGTGTGACTGATGATGTCCTAGATATTCCACGGGGGGATCGCTGTCTCCTGCCATCACTTTTCGTAACGGGCAGTCACGGGCAATGTGGTCGCTGGAGAGACACACCACTGCTTTCTTGATTCTGCCGAGACCTAAGTTCAATTCTCTTGCTTGTTTGATCGGATCGGGTGTAAGAATTTTATGTAGGAATCGTTGGCGGAAGGAAAGCTGGCGCTTCATAAAGTTTTCGATCTCCTCATCTTATGTGGTAGCATGGAATGATTGTGGCTTCGTGACGTTCGGCATCGAATACGAGGGCGGCTTTTCGCGGCCGATCGTAGCACGCAATTTGTTTTGCTGCTGCTGCCATATCGCTTGCGCGGCCTGGACGATTCGGGCGAACGGCACTTCCGTGAGTATGGACAAAGTAGTCCTGCCCATTTCCAAAGCTTTTCCCATGAAAGTGGTATGGAGTTGCTGCGATATGTAACGTTGCAAGCCTGTTAGGAATTGTAATTGCTTCTTATCATCATGAAGCTGGGCTCCTGATTCCTGTCCAAAGTGCTTGAGTACAGCTTGATACCCATCAAGACGGGTGGCGAATTCTTGCGGGGATTTGTCCAGTCGCTGCCACGCGCGTTGTATGTCCACGAGCGTTTTCGTGATCGGTTCTTCAGCCAGGTGGAACTTCGCAAGCCGCTGGAAGAAATCATGAAGGCTATTGAACTGTGTGGACTCAAACTATTCTTGATTGTTGGCCCAATCATAATATTTTCCAGCCAAGCCTTCGGTGAGTATTGTAGCGAGACTCTCCATTTCATTCCAGTTTTGCTTCATACCAAAGGCTTTCCACTGTCCTTTAAGAGTAACAATTTTAAGGCAGTGGCTTCCTATCCCTAGTCAAGATTGAACTTTCTGGGCTGTTCGGGTTTGTATTTGCCCACTCTTGAAGCAATATGTTGCAATCCCGAGGAAGCTCTGGAAGCTTTCTGTAAGGTCTGGTTTTGGAGTCCGGCAGGAAGGGATACTGGGGAATCCTAGGTTGGGTTCTTGGGTGAATCCTGGGGTATCCCTGACCGGGGCTGGTTTGGGGCTGGTACTGGGGCGTTTCCCTGGGTCGAAGACCAAGGGACGGAGGTCGTCCCAGGTGGTTCGAGGTGTCGAAGGATCTGGTCCAACGTTGTACGGAGGGCCAAAGCTTGTTGTCCTTGGGTCTCGAATTGAGTCTGAAACTTTTCCAACTGGTCTTGAATACTTGCGGTGACCTGATTCACCGTTTCGCGGAGGCTGGAAACATCTTCCACGGATGCGAAACTTTGCACATTACTTCCTTCACCTTCTTCGCCGGTGGGAGCTGCTGGTTTGGACTTCGGTGCCATTGTTATAGATTTCCAAACTTGTATTCAGTTTCTAATTGTGGTGCTGCCCACTATGTTAACACAGAATGACACTTAAGTGGGTCCACAAAAGGGTTCTTGGAGGGCCTTCTTGGAATCTGCTTGAACTTTGGCTTCGAAGAGCAACGGTGACTTGCGGAGTCGCTGGAGGTAGATGTCTTCTTCCAAGAGCGAGAGTTGGAACGCGTTGTTGATGATCCGGACTTGTGGCTAGCGAAGGTGTCAAGAGGTGCACGGCTAGTCAAGTCAAAAGAGATCTGATCTATTACAACACAGCGTGTGCCACATACAGGGGCTGTCGGAAGTCGAATCGTTGACCGATTGACTACGGGGGAACCCTGTCGATAAGGGACCTGGTAGAGACCCTGCGATTCTGTCCGGTCTGTAGGGTCTTCACCGAGACACAGCGTGTTTATATCAAAGTTAATATTGTGACGAGGCACGGGGCGTCACAGGGGGCGTTCCCCAAGGGTCGGTTTCAAAGGTATCGATGCATGGTATCGATGTCAGAGAAGGACAACTGTCCCACACGTCAGCGAATCTTCAGGACGGCGAAAGTCCGATCGGATAATCCACATCACCTGCCGAGGATGAGCTCAGAACCCAGAGCGAATCTTCGGGCTGTGCTGTTTGGAAGGCCGATCCGCGAACCCGCAAGATCGTTGACTTCCCGCAGAGGATTACATAGGTTTTCATTAAGATATCCTCTGCGAGTGATGCAATATCTTCGCCGCCGGTTCGGCAGATTTACACGTTCCCCGTGGAGGAGCCCCTATCCGCCTGGTCCTTTTTCGTATACCTGATCCTTCACCTCTGCGGTAGCTGATGGTCTCGATCGGCGCCCCTAAGGGTCCTTCGGGCAGATATTTTCGTCGTTCGGCGAATCCTGGCAGCCAGAATTCTGAGACGCGATGATGCACGCCACCATGCGCGCCACGTCCAAGCCTTGCACGCGCCTCTCGCGCTCCCCAGCTCGCCTGTCGAAGTGCAGGAGAGCACCACGTGTCGTGGCACGCGCCCAACGTGAAGAGGTATGCGAATTCTCGAACTTCGCGTGGCGAACGACGGCTCGAGGCCAACGAACCGACAGGACGAACCTGCCCGTCGAGCTTTTGGCCCAGCACGTGAGACTGACGATTTGGTTCCGTTCTTCGCTTGGATTTTCGAACGTGCAGAAAAGTGTTCACGACACCGTAGATCATGGCGTGCGGCAGTTCTTCTCCCGCTACGACGTATTGAGTCCGGGATTGGGGGTCATGTGCGTCACCTCGTATTGTGTGGCGAAGGGGCAGGATCCATGGACGGCAATTGGCATCTCTTTCGCAGCAACGGTGCTGGCCCTCGTCCTGTCGGAAGCCATGGACGAGTTCACCTGCAGTAAGAAATAAACAAGGAGCTTATCACCTTCACGTTCTCGCCATGGATCTTTAGTTTCTGACCCACGCATGGTGGGCCCAAGCATGGTGCGCGCGGATTTTCACCAAGCTACCTACGCACTCTACTCTGCATGTTCATACACATATGTAAATCATACCCAGCTTGAAGCTGCGGTCCACTTCGGAAATGCGCTTTCTTTCTTTTCGTTCCCAAGTCGAGCCATGGACCCAAGGGGTGGTCCACTGGATGTGCCTTATCTCCGACACGCACTGCGAAGCAATCCGCGCGCGAATGCCACTGCAATTCGTCTCGGGCACGGGTCTCTTGTGCTTGCATTCGTTCCTCTATCCATCTCCTGCCTCGTGGGCGACGGCAGCCACACGTGTGGCAGCGTTGCTTCAGCTCGTGCTCGTCCGCACGTGCCCAGCGTGCCTCTCACCGTGCCCAGGACGCCACCTCCCATGGTTGTTTCGCCCATCCCATTGGCTCCCATCCCCTTTGACCAATCCAAACGCTTCCTAAACAATTCGACCAATCGAATTGCCCCATGTATTGCTTTGACCAATGGGAGCCTCGGAGGGGGTGCCCTGGGTCCTCGTCGGTCCTCGTCGAGGGGTGCTCAGTTCGCGGGATGGGCATGGCGGTGACGCGGGAGGCGCTGATCGCCGTGGACGGGGAGCAAAAGCGCAGCCGCGAGGAGGACACCCGCGAACGCATCACCCAGTGGATCGAGGAAGCTCAAATGGCGGCTGGGATGGAAGTGGAGAAGCCGCCGACTCGACACCGTCGTGTCTCAGGGAGTGGTTCGAGTCCCATGAAACAAGGGGAGAAGGATGGCGAGGATGGTGGTGGTTCAGAAGGCAAAACCAAAGGTTCATGGTTTGCATGCTTCAAGTGGTGGTCCAAGAAATAAAATGGAAACCGTCCAAGGCTCCATGGAGGGGATATTTGCCTGCACCAGGAACAAAAGGTAGGAAAACAAGGCCTAGGGAAGCGAAGCTTTACAACAGCACACAGCGCACGCATACGCACATGCACATGCACACGTGGTTGAGAGAGCGCAGTGGACTGGAAAGGATCCCTCCATGTGCCCACTCTACACCTACAGATCAGTGATGCATCCTCGAGAGGCAGAAGCCACGTTCTTGATGAACTTGTAAAGGGTGCCACTCGTTGCAAGGAGGGGTGGTGCAGTCCATGCAGCACGCCGCTGCTGCAACTCTTCTTCTGATACCTCTAAATTCATCACGCGCTTTTCTGCATCGATCGTGATGATGTCCCCATTTTGCACCAAGGCGATAGGTCCGCCCACCTGGGCTTCGGGAGCCACATGCCCAATCACGAAACCATGAGATCCTCCACTAAAGCGACCATCGGTAAGGAGGGCGCACTCATTGCCCAGGCCAGCACCCATGATAGCACTTGTGGGGGTCAGCATCTCTGGCATGCCGGGGCCACCTTTTGGTCCCTCGTAGCGGATCACGATGACTGCGCCTTTGAAACTGTCGGGGTCCTGCGAAAGTGCTTCCAACATGGACTCTTCTTGGTCAAACACACGGGCTGGGCCAGTGAAATGCAAACCTTCTTTGCCTGTGATCTTAGCCACAGAGCCCTCCGGGGCCAAAGAACCATACAGTATTTGGAGATGCCCTGTCTCCTTGATAGGTGTTTCAAGAGGGACGATCACATCCTGCCCGCTGGAGAGATCAGGGCACATCTCCAAATTCTCCCCCAACGTCTTTCCTGTCACCGTCATGCAGGATCCGTCGATGATGTCATGTGCCAAGAGGTATTTTAGAACCGCAGGAGTTCCTCCCACCTTATGCAGATCTTCCATCACGTATTTCCCGCTCGGTTTCAAATCTGCGATGAATGGCACCCTATCTGAAACGCTTTGGAAATCATCCAGAGTGAGGTCAACACCCACGCTGTGCGCCATGGCAATCAAATGGAGCACCGCATTGGTGGATCCTCCCAGAGCCATGATGATGGCCATCGCGTTTTCGAATGAAGTGCGCGTCATGATATCCCTGGGCTTCAGGTCCAACTCCAGCAAGTTCAGGATCGCCTTGCCTGCAGCTCTGCATTCCTCTCTTTTCATTGGATCTTCTGCTGGGATAGAGGAGGAGAACGGAAGTGTCATGCCCAAGGTCTCGATGGCCGAGGCCATCGTGTTTGCCGTGTACATCCCTCCACATGCTCCTGCTCCAGGACAGGCGTGGCGGACCATGTCGAATCGAGTTTCTTCATCCACGAGTCCTGCCACAAACTGACCATAGCTTTGAAAGGCAGACACAATGTCCAGTGGTTCCCCGGTCCTGCTTTTGCCTGGTTTAATGGTGCCACCGTATACCATCAGTGCTGGTCTATTGAGCCTTCCCATCGCAATGAGTGTCCCTGGCATATTTTTGTCACACCCTGGTAGAGATACGTTTGCATCGTACCATTGGGCCCCCATCACGGTCTCAATGCTGTCGGCTATGATTTCCCGCGACTGCAAGGAATAGCTCATCCCTGATGTACCCATGGAGATGCCATCACTCACACCGATCGTGTTGAAGCGATATCCCACCAGTCCTGCTTCTTCCACTCCTTTTTTCACTTCCTCCGCCAAGTCCATCAGGTGCATGTTGCATGGATTGCCTTCATACCACACCGAAGAGATGCCCACTTGCGCTTTATCCAAGTCCTCTTCTTGCAGTCCTGTCGCGTACAGCATCGCTTGGCTCGCGCCTTGCGACTTGGGCTGCGTGATATGCGAGCTGTATTTGTTCAGCTTGGTCTTCGGAGGCGCTTGAGCAGCGTAAGACGCGCAGGCGCGCGGCTGGCACGGCATTCGCATCGCCATAACTCGAAGGCGGCGCAGCGTCGGTTGTGACCACCCGATCCCGACACGAGCAGCATTGAAAGGGAGTCCTTCCGATCAACCGTTCCCTTTCCACCCCCAAGGCCTGATCGAAACGTCCGATCAAGTCTCTCCAATCGGTTTGGTCGGAGGAAAGGGGGTGGACTGCACCCATCAATCGCTTTTATTTCAACCCTTGAAGCAGAGAAGCAAGGCCATGAAACGCTACCTTTCAGATCAAGACACGCCACGAAAAGGATGTGGAAGACCAACCAAAGATCCGTCAATTCGAAGAAGACGGACTCATCATGGCTCGGATGGAACGCTCCTGAGAACGGAGAACGTGATGTGGGAAATGGTACCGCTTCAACAAACCATACCTCATCAGTGTGGACTTGTACTCTTCGACGTCTTCCACCACGCAAAATCCCTTCTGCTGATTGACCACACACCGGAGGGCAGATCCCTGCTGCATAACCATACGAGATAGGAAAAATTTTCGGACCACTTCAGGGTTTCCGGTTGCGGCCACATGATACGCATCCTGATCAAAATCGAGCACGAAGCAGTCCTTGGTCTTATTTCTGTCACCAGCAACCGCCGCATCCCTGTACTCTGGTGGACATGAGCGCTCTGCCTTTGCAACGATGTCAGATTCCTGACAGTATGCATAGTGCAGCACCACACTGGTGTTGCTGATGATGTCTTGCCAATCGCCGCCTGGGTTGTCCGGAGTTGCCCAGCGCTGCGAGCTGTCTCCCCTAAACATATGTGGGCCAACTTGACGCAGCCCTGGTGCATCCACACGAGCTGCGCTCTTGCCATTCACATACAAGTTTAAGTATGACCGGTTGTCACCCAGTCGTGCCTTGGCTCTTTGCAGGTTTGCAGCAGGAGTTAAAAAGTTCTTGTGAACCCTGAACAGAGACACTTCATCGAAACGATTTCGTACCATCTCGTACTCCGGTGTGGCTTCATTGTTCATAAAACGCACAGAGCTCACGTATGGATACTGCCTATCCAGCACATCGGCAATGCTGTACGACGGCTCAGACTCAGCCACAAACAGTTCATCCGGATCGATGTGCATAATCCAGTCCATGTTCTCCCCCTTGGCGATTTGAATGGCCAGGGTGATGGCAAAGGTTTGCTTAACCATCAGCTCGTAGTTTCCTGGACGATGCCCCCACTGCCTGTGCCATCTAGACCATCTTTCCAGTTGATGCTTCAAAGCATCATCTACCAGAGGCGCGCGGATAGGAACTACCTTTACAACATCGATGCTTTGAAGAACTTCGAACGCTTTCGTATCCGATCCATCGTAAAAAAGGTAGAACCTGTCCACTCCAATTTCTGTATGGTATTGGATCCATGGCAAAAGTTCCTGGCGTATTCCCAAGAGGTTGGCAGAGGTAACAGTAACAAAGCATACCTTCGTGCGCGGGGCAGGGTTCACTATCTTTTTGAGCTGGTTCAAGAAACGGACTCGATGAGGTATAGAATCAAGTTCATCCATACTGTCTGCAAATGGATCCACCGCATCAAATACACGATCGACATTCGCTTTGTCGTGAATCTTGGTGACATCGGAGTGCCATTCATCCTCCGTGAGAAACTTGCTGAACCGCAGCTTGATGATTTCACTGGCGGTAGGCTGTGGCGGTGTGTTGCTTCTGTCCTGTTGTTGGCCTTGCATGTCTTCAGTATTTTGGGCATTGTTTTCGGAGTACTTCTGTGTGCTGTTTTGGGAAATTTTACCTTGCTCCTCCAAATGCTGCTGCTCGAGTTCACTATCTGTGCTCAGATTGCTACCCTTCCAATTGACGCTGAAGTCTGGGTCTTCCTGTTGGTTCGTTTGGTTTTCTTTTTGATTGTATACAGATCGCTCGTCCACTTGGTAGTCATCAGTGGAATGTTCTTGGTTTGCCTTCCATGACTGCTTCTTCATGTCATGCTGCTGGGCATTTTCTTCACCTCGCCCGTGCTCCACATGTTTGTGCAGGTCCTGCAGGTTGGCATCCTCCTTGGTTTCGTACGTTCTCCAGCCATCTTCACTTTCCCCTTGCGTGAATTCTTTCCCGATCGAATATCCAAGTTCATTCTTTTCGGCTGCTTCCACTCGTTCTCTTTCCTGTTTCACGACTTGGTTCTTGTACCTCTGCCATCTCCACTCTTCCGCTCCCTCCACCTCGGTCCTTTCCTCCTGAGACTTCGCACCGCCGTACGAATCGAAGGGGCGGTTCTGTGCACCGTGCCCGTCCACACCCGTACCTCCGCCCTTCCCGCCAAATTCCGACGTTTCGGGGTCCTTCCAGGTCACCAGGATCAGCATCGTGGTGGTCACCAGGATTCCTCCCAGCAGCAACCAGGTGGAAGGGCGCGGTCCCTTCCCACGTGTACGTCTCATGGCTGCATCCGAAGCACGTCGGATGGACGTGGAACGATCGGAGCAGCAGCCGCGAATCCGAAACGCGCGTCGAAGAACGCCGATGCGACGCGCACCCTCCCGAACCAAACACCAAAGTAAACTTGTGAAGTTAATCCCAGGCGGTGCCAGGCATCGAGAGGAAGGAGACCCCCCGAAGTGCGGTTTTCGAACGGTTAAGTCGAAGTTAAGGCCGTCGCTTGGGGTTCTCTCGGTCGACCGAGACGACGGCTTCGAGGTCGAGGTTAACTCGTCGCTTAATATCGGGGGGGGGATCCACAGGGACCGTTGGATGACGGGCGTTTGAAAGGTTGAATGCCGTCCCGAAAGTTCCTAAAGGACGCCAATCGCCACATGGTGTGCCGTTGGTGGGATGTCTGCCCAAGGTTGGGCCACCCATGGACGATCCGTCTCGTCGAGGTCTAGACGAGTGCAATGGATCCGTCGGGATCGTGCAAAAGCCAAGGCGATAGTTCGAAGCGTGGTGGGAGAATCGAGCAAGTTCGGGAAAGAAGGTAGACTACATGGTTGCACGCCGTGCAGAGTGGGCTCGTATCGAGCTACATCTTTTTTTATCAAAACGTGGTGTGTGTGAGGATCGACCGCAACGGAAGATGTGCGACGGTGCTTTTCGATGGGTGTCCGAGAACCGATGCGTTCGTGCCGTCAACTGTTTCATCCCTCGACTTGCTCATCACGGAGGCGTTCGACTTCGTGCTTGGGTCGTCTTGGTTGCCCTCACTTGCATGGGCCATCTTGTGTAGAGAAACGTGTTTCTATGCGACCTTAGGGAACGCACGAGTGAAAGCGGAATGCCGTTGCCTTGGCGATCGGAACATGTGGGGTCACAAGGAAGGATACAAGGTGGCGTGCGACCCGAAACGCGCCCTTTGCAACAAACAACAAAGCATGGAGCGGACCCATACGTATGCGTGGCTTCAAGGGAGACCCAAGGACACAACGGCACCACCCCGGACGTCCCGTGCCAAGGATAACAGCCAACGTCCAGGGTCGCACCACCTGTGGTGCATGTCGAATGCCGGCATCTGCACCGTCCTCCGTCCAATAGAAACGCGTGGTGTTGTGCCATGAAACTGGTGTAGGAAATGGTCCACACCGACCCTCCACACCCCATCGTGGAAGGGTGCATCTGCCACGTCCGATCGACGCTTCCACCTCCCATTGAGGGGAGGGAAAGGAGGGTGCATCTGCTGCAGTGGGTGCAACTGCCTTATCGGGTTCCTGTGGTGGAGGTCGTCGACACTTTTCCGCGCGTCCGCCATGCCTGTGACGATGGCGTCGCAGCATTTGCGACCGCATGCAACACTTCAGCACGCGTCCGAACTGGCCTACACCGCCAAACGGGTGGCCAGGAGGGGACGTGGCATCCTGGCGTCGGACGAATCCAACGCCACCACGGGAAAACGCCTGGCCACCATCGGTTTGGACAACACCGTAGAGAACCGCAAACAATGGAGGGAATTGCTCTACACCGCGCCAGGACTCGGCCAGTACATCTCTGGATCCATCCTGTTCGAAGACACACTGCATCAGAGCACGGCCGATGGCAGAAGCTTCATGAGTGTGTTGGAAAAACAAGACATCGTGGTGGGAATCAAAGTGGACTCCGGACTGCAACCTATTGCTGGAACTGACGGCGAAACCGCCACACAAGGATTGGATGGACTCTCTGAGAGGTGCGCGGAATTTTACAAGATGGGCGCTAGGTTTGCCAAATGGCGTGCAGTGCTCAAAGTGGGCGATGGGTGTCCATCTTCGACGGCTATCCTGGAGAATGCCCATGGACTTGCAAGATATGCGCAGATTTGCCAAGACAATGGTTTGGTACCTATTGTGGAACCAGAAGTGACTCTTGGACCTGGGGACTACAGCATTGAACGCACTGCATACGAATCTGAAAAGGTGTACAGTCATGTATTCCGACTTCTCAATGAGTACGGTGTGATGCTTGAGGGCATTCTCCTCAAGCCTAACATGATCCTACCAGGGCTGGACGCTCCTGTTCCAAGCCCAGAAGAAGTAGCTGAATACACTGTGCGCACCATGAAGCGCACCATTCCAGCGGCGGTGCCAGGGATCCATTTCCTCTCGGGAGGGATGTCCGAGGAAGAAGCAACACTCAATTTGCAGGCCCTACAAGGTCATGAAGGCTGCCCTTGGTCGTTGACCTTTTCCTACGGACGTGCCCTGCAAAATGCAACCTTGAATACCTGGGCAGGCAAGCCTGAAAATGTGAAGGCCGCCCAAGATGTCCTTGTTGCTTTGGCCAAGGCTAATTCTGAAGCCCAGCTTGGAGAGTTCAAAGGACCCCACCCTGTACCAGGAGGTGGACGCATCCTGCAAGCCCTTCGTCTAGGCGGAGCTGGCAAGTAGGCAGGAGGCCGTGTCCCATTGCTCATGGTGGTATTCACACAGAATCGGAGTTTGCTGCAGCGTGTTCTTCGTTCTCTCCTTGCTTTTGGCTCTCTGCTGCGCATTTGATTGATAACTTCGATACTTCTTATAAAATCCTGCAACACCAGAGACTTTGTTGAATCCCAGTGCCACGACTCGCTGCGGTTTGCTCGCTGGATTCTTCATCCCGAGCGTTTCGATCCCTTCGCATTTGCCAACCAACACCCAGCTGGATGTGGTTGCGAAGAAGAACGCTTTTGCCAAATGATGGGTAGGAAGGCAGTTTAATACTCAGCATACTCTTTGGTGACGGTGGTATTGCCTGTCCTGCACTGTTACATGACACAAGAGCATCCGTTTAGGGGAGTTGCTGTGGTACAACCATTATTCGCCCTTGAGTGTGCTCAATGCAGCGTCTCCTATGGATTTGGATACCGTAGCTGTTTCCTGTGTCCATGGATGCATTTGCTACCCTTGTCATTGCCTGCCTCAGTCATTTGTACGCCATTGTCGTTTACACTCGACCGCTTCATCGGTAGATGCAGGTGCAGTGGTACCTGGAAACTCTACCTTGTGATTAGCTCCTATCCTGGATCACCTTGCATTGGATGTGCACTTGCCATTGCCTTCCGTCTCCATTGCTTCTCCAATGCCATCTTCTCCCTATCCTTTGGTGCATCCTGCCATCGTCCCTTACGATGCATGTCATACACCTGGATCCATTCTTCAGGTGTCGGTGTTTCCAGCTGCATCGTCGGTTCCACCGCGACATGCGCAGCCGTCGCGCGCCATTCCTGGCGGCTGCCGCGTCCTTCTCCATCAGTTCCTGCCTCTCCATGGCGAGTCTGACGTCGGAGGATTCGGATGTGCGCTTGGAGCGCATTCGTCAGGTGGATGCGAACTTGCAAGCTTGGCTGGTGGAACGAGGCGTGTCCATGCGACAAGCCGCCGTGCGCTTCTTGGACGAGCGGAGGGGAAGGGGATTGGTCCACGTGGCGTCCAAGGTTTCCGTACCGACCCACGCACCCGTCACTCCGCCAGCACCGGGGCGAGGGTGGGGATCCGGTCCCCTGGTTGCCATCCAAGAACATGGGAACGGTGATGGAGCAAACCACATCGATGTGGAATCGCACGAAGATGCCACCCAAAGGAGACAAAGCAGGTCCTGGTGGAAGCGATGGCAGCAACGGAGAACAGATGAGCGATCGCACAGGAATCCAACCAACGAGATGGCCACAGAAAGGACAACCTACTCCGATAAGGAGAACGGAAAGGAACGCATAGCCATCGACGTAGAAGGGGAAAGATCCACTTCCAAACGCTTCCTATGTGGCTGTCCCCTGCAGGATACCATCGTAGCTGATCCCATACTTCGTGAGAGACTTTCCAACAGGGACATAGGGGATGAATGGACGGTGCTAGCAACATACGTGGCCGCACACAAATCGCTCGGCCTACTCTCACCTTTGCATCCCTACCTCCAATCCATGACGGTACCCGTGATGGATCCCCATCCAGATGCTGACGAAGACTTGGCGCTGGCCATTGAAGCAATCAGGAAAGCGTGGAGGATCCGGTGGGAAGGGGGGTGCAAGGAAGAAGCGAATCGCTGCATTCAGGACATGCTGAAAGTTAAGCACCCAGGATTCAACAACGAGGGAGCCCATGGGGTCACCTGGGACGATTTTGTCTGGAGCCAACACATGGTGAGGTCACGAGCAGTGGGACTGCATGTTCGTGGAGAAGAACTCCTGTGCGTGGTTCCAGGATTGGACTTTGCCAACCACGAGGCTGCTGCCCCCAATGCCACCTGGCAGGTGCTTGAAGATCCTACAGGTCCACACGGAGATCAGGTATGGCTGGTACGGATGGTTGACAGACCTTTGAGGGATGGAGAAGAAATAAATGTCCAATACGGAGAAAATAAAGCCAACCAGGAGCTACTTTTCAACTACGGGTTCGCAGTCCCCGGAAACCCCACAAAAAAAATTGTGTTGCATATACCCCTTCCTCCCCCGGAAGAGTGGGACGATCTGCTACAGACGAAGGCAAACCTTCTTATGCAAAGAAAGATGCTACCAAGGGTGTTCCTCGGCAACCCATCACAGTTCAAGGCCGACCAAGACCTGCCTATTGACAGTATGTGTGTGCTTGCAGTGCTTGCTGCAAGGGAGAAGGACCTCGAACCATGGCTGGATACAGCAAACTCGGAGAATGCACTCAACGCAGGGGATAAAATGGCAGCTTATACATTGCTAGCCTGGTTATTGGAAGCAAAGATTCGAAATATGGAGGAAAAGACAGGTTCTGCATACGAGGACCAAAAGCTAATTGATCGAGAAGGGAACACCATGGACCCTCTGCGCTTGCACCACATCATTCACAGGTTAGAACAGAAAGAGCTTGCACAGGAATGGCGAGAATGGACAAAGATGAAAATTCAGCATTTGGTGCACAGCAATGCCTCACAACATGAAGATTGAGTGGGTATTTCGGTATTGCACCGGACTTTTCCAGAATTTTGAATACTTATTTGCGAGACGCTGTTTGAAAATACCGTGTTTGCTAACAGTTGTCAGAGGCTACAGCTGTTGTGCTCCCAGTATCCGTGGCAGAGAAGCAAGAGATAGAACCAATCTCTTCTCTACTTTGGACACGCAGCCAGTCGTCGTGTGAAGGTGTACCTTGCATGTATTGGGCAGCGACTGCTCAATGTCTTGACAGACTTGAAACATGAAGCAGATTCTGAATCATCCTCTCATGCATTCTCAATATCTGTTGTGGCAATAGGTTACGTTGCAGCACACCAACCCTCATGAGATACGTTTTTAAGCCTTCTACATCCTCAAGGAGGCAGTACCCAGGCCTTCCATGCTGGTAACACCTGCCCACTGCTCCTGGCTCCAACACGATCCTGGCGAGGAAAAAGCTTCGTATTTCATCTGAATCCCCTCGTACAGCAACATGGTAGGCATCCTGGTCGAAATCTATCACGAAACATTCCTTGGTTTTGTTTCTATCGTTGCGTATGGCAGCTTGCTTGTACTCCGGTGGGCATGAGCGCTCTGCTTTTTGTTGAATGGCATCGATTGTGCAGTAAGAATAGTGCAGGATGGTGCTACGATTATTCTTTGTCAAAACCCAATCACCGTTAGGGTTGTCAGGAGTCACCCATCTTTGTGAGCGATCTGCTCGAAATTCGTGCGGCCCACCCTGCCGCAAACCTGGCGCATCTACCCGCGCAGCGCTTTTACCATTCCCATAAAGAAATATCACCCTTCGGTTTGGGCCAATGACTGCTTTCCACCTTTGCTGTGCCATTGATGCGGTGCTCAGTGCAGGATTAACTTTGAATAGTGTGACTTGGTCAAAGGGATTGGACACATCTTCTTGCTCCGGAAATGCCTCGTTGTTGAAAAATTTAACGCAAGCTACATGACTAGGCTGCGAACGAAGCAAATCTGCTATACTCGATGATCTGTCCTTATCACCAGCAAAAAGCTCGTCTTGGTCCAAATGCACGATCCAGTCCATGCCGTCTTCCTTTGCTCGTGCGATGGCTTTTTGAATGGCGTAAACTTGCTTCACCATAAGCACGTAATTTCCCGGACGTCCTCCCCATTGCTTGTGTGCCTTTTGAAAGTTATCTAGGTCTGAGACAGTCGCCTGATCTGCGAATGGGGCTTGCAGAGGCAGAACGTGCACAGCATCCAATCTCCTCAGCAACACAAGAGCCCTTTCGTCATTCCCATCGTAGTATATGTAAAAACGATCAATCCCAACCTCGAGATGATACTGAATCCAAGGAAACAACATCTTGCGGAGACCCCACACGTCTGCTGACGTTACGGACACAATGCATACTTTGGACCTGTTGACCAAGATTGTTTGTTTTCTCAGCATGTTGATGAAAAAGACGCGTGACTCCAAAGACTCCAGATCGTCACCACGATCTCTCAAAGCATCATTGTCTATTGGGGGATGGTCTCGTGCTCGTGCGGCTTCATGAAGTGGAATGACCATCCTCATGAACTGTCCTTCTGTCATGAAGCTGGACAGGTTCAATCGGTATCCCTCTGGCGCAGGGGGTATGGGCAGCGGTGCTGGAGGTACCCTGTTTTTCGTGCCACCCGTCTCGTCTTCTGCTTCGTCTTTTGTTTCAGCAGTGCCATTGTCCATCCCTTCTCTCCCTCTTTCATATACAGTCCCGTCGTTGGTTTCCCCGGGTTTCGGCACGGATCGCTCGGCCTTGGTTGCGTTCAGTGGTGCCGGTGATTCGCTCTTCGTGTGTTCCAGTTCCTGGTCCCATTGTTTCACGATTTCCTGTCTTATGTGCTGGCTTGAGCTGCTCCTTTCATCTCCTTCCTCCCGATGGAGCCCGGTTCGTTGCTTGGAAGGTTCCAGGGACACCTCTGCCGATCTCTGTGCGTGCTCCGGCGCCCACTTCACATCTGAAACGTGTGGTGGAGGTTGTTTCGAGATCTTCGACCTGTTCCAAAAGGTGAACATCACCACCACCACATATCCGACCATCAGTGCCACCAACGCCCGTTTCTTCCATCTTTGCATCGTGTCGGTGGTTGACACGCGATGGCACCAGCCGAATGCGGGTGCAGAAGCGAAGCCAATCGAAGCTGGTTGTGTGAACACGATGTGGACGCGCTGCTTCGAAACGTGGACGACGAAAACGAAGTGGTGCGGACCATTCTGAGGAGAAACCAGGATCGGAAAAACGAAAACAACCGGAATGCGGACCGACGCTCCCCTCCTCTCCTTGCGGCATTCCCTGCTCCAGTATCGAAATTGCCGTAAGGGGAACCTGGCTGGAGGGCGTTCGAACGTTCGAATCGGCCAAGGACCGGGGCGGCTTTCCCACCCCACCGAACCGCAAAAAAAAAAACAAAAAGACGAATAAAACGCCTTTTCGAGCCCGATTTTTCGTGTATTTTTGGGTGTCCGTTCGCGTCTTCGCGTCGCGTCGCGTCGCGTCGCTTCGCCATGGAAACGACACATGCGCACGAGAAGGAACTGGAACGAGGTTCAGAAGACGCCGAGGATGTCTTGGAAGCACGTGGTGGGAAAAAATCCGCTCCGAAAGGGTCCTCAGGGGTCCCTGAAGGGACACCGTTGGTGGAGACCTTGGCCGAACAGCTCCGACTGCAATTGCTGGACGTCGCAAGTGGAGGAGAAGGGCAGCACGAGCTCAAAGAGACGTTGGAAGGACAGCTGAGAAGGGTGGAAGAAGAAAGGGACAAGCTCGACCAACTGCGTGCAGATCTTGGACGGATTGCACCCGGTGAATATGCAGCATACAGGAAGGAAAGGGAATCTAGAGAACAAATGGTCACAGCACTCAGTGCTGCCATCGAGGCCGCAGCCTATGAACGAGAAAGGAGGATGATCGCTGCAGAGCTTGCAAGGAGGAGAAGGGAACGGCTGGATGGATTGCTGCAGCCCCCGAAGCCACAGCCCGTGCATAAAAAGCACGGGATGAAAAAAGCGGCCGTTGGAGCCATTCTTACCTTGGCACTCATAACTACCAACAAGATGTTTCGCGCCCATCCCAGAGCGCGACAGGCCCTGGTGCAGAAAGCACAAGGGGTGCGAAGAAAGGTGGGCAGGTGGATGAGAGTTGTACAAAGGCGAACGATAGCATTCTTGGTAGGTCCACAGACTACATCCGAGCCTCCTCGAAGGCGGAGACGTCCCAATGTGTCTGAAGAGAACTTTGAGCAGTGGTTTGATTCCGATGCAAGAAATGGATCCAATCAACAGAACCATCGTTCACCCACTAGGAGCAGAACGATTCAGCCCCATCACGAGACGAGGGTGGCACAAGAGCAATCAGAGAGAGGAAGGGAGGCTTCTTTAGAAGGTCAGAGGGGAGAGAGGGCTGAGCGGCTGGTTAGGCACCCAACTTCACCTGATTTGTCTGACAACACGCACTCTTCGAACAGGACAAGGGCTTCTACTCCGGAGCCGCACCAGAGAGAACAGTCTGATTCTGGAGAGCGGACAACAAGTCTTCGGCGGCGCTCTTTTGACGAGCGGGATTCTGCATACTTTCAGTCCAATGGCATGCCAGAGTTCAGCAGCGTTGCCACTGCGGAATCGGGTCGGAAGATCCCGCATGCTTTCCTCTGTCCAATTACGAGAGAGATCATGAAAGACCCTGTCATTGCCGCAGATGGTTACTCCTATGAGAGGAGAGCTATCAAACAGTGGTTGGAGCAGCGTGGGACTTCACCAATCACTAACTTGCCGCTTCACAACTTCAATCTAGTCACCAATCATAGCTTAAGGTCTGCCATCCATGAGCTGTAACTTTAAATTGTCACTTGAAGCCGTGCAGTACCTGTTTTCCTGCTGCGCATGATGTCATCTCTCTGTAGCCCAGCAACCAACAATTTTCGCAATCACAAACCTTTCTTTCTTTCTGCTATTGTCCCAAGTGTGCTTTGGAATGGCTTGGAGCTGAATGCCTCTGGTCAACTTTCATGGACCCTGTGGAGTCTTTCCGTGCACAAAGAAGAGGGGTTTGCGTCGTCATCATTCTAGCAAAGCGTTCTATGCTGGAAGGAAAACAAGAGAACCAAGTTTTGCAGAATTCTTATAGACTTGCACTTGGCATGATGCGCCTCGCTGTGGCTATCAAGAACTTAACAACCACCTTGTATTGTCCATATAAGCCTTTTAGGCATTATGCCGTGCCTACTGAAACGAGCGTAAGACCTGTTTGAGATGTCCTTGATAGAAGATTCACTCAAGGCACCAGAAAATTAAAGCATACTTCAAGTAGCCATGCATCAAAGCACTAGGTCATTGGGAGCCTTGCAAACGATGAATTTCCACTTTTATTTCAGTCGAGCACAGGGAAATGCAGGTTGGTCTGCTTGTGAAAGGTGTTTCCAGGTCATGAAAAAGGCACTCTCTTTGTTTCTGCAATCTCCTACTCCCCAAAAGGACAGCAAATTCTTTGCGATACACTGGCAAATATATAAATCCAGCAGCTACCAAAACATAATCGGAAAAACGGCATCCCACTGCTGCCTTGTATGATCCAGCACGAACAAAAATATGCGCAAAACACAAGCAGTTGCTAGACAATTGGCTGTCTGCATGATCGAACATGGTATGGATGTCTATGTCGCATCAGGCTCTGCTACTGCAGCAACAATCGCTGCTCCGAGACCAGATCCATCTTTGCTCAATTGGAGCTTGATTTTCTCGGATCCAGGACCCACAAGCTCATCTAAAGCCCTACAAAGCTGTTTGCGGAAAAGGTTGTGGTGCTCATACATGCTGCCATCGATCGCCACAATTGTTGTAAGGGTCGTCACTCCACCAACTCGATCCATTTTCTTCAGCACACTGTAGAGCGCAGCAGCTGCTAAACGAGCTGCTCTGCAGGAAGTAAGAATCATGACTTCCCGTATGACTGGCCCAGCCATCTTTGTGGTTTCACTGTCATATCCTAGGCTTTTAGTGAGTGCAGAGAACTCTGTACTGAGCATCTCGCTGTCTTCACTGATTGCTGCAACCTGCTCTCCACTAATAGCATCTTGCATGGACAAAAACCTCTTGCCGCTTGATGACGGAGCTGGTAGTGCTCCGTCTCCAATCAATTCCAACAGCATGTTGCGAGCAACTTCTCCAATGTACATGCCACCAATCATTTTTTCGAATGAGGCTTTCCCTGGGTGCAAGCTTTCTTGATCCACTTTCCGATCAAAAGACAGAATGGGTAGCTCAGATGTATAAAAATCAGACCATTCAATGTCCACCACCATGTACTTGCTTCTGTCGTGCGGTGGTTTCAGTTTTCTTATATTCTCCATTTTTTCCACATATGCCGCGTTGCTTCCTGTCCCAAAGATGACCCCTACCTTGGCTGTTTCGTCGAAATACTGAGCAGCAGCCAAGGTCCCCACAGTATCGTTTAGGACTGCTGGGATGACAACTCCATCAACACCAGATTTGTTTATTGCATCTGCCAGCAGGACAACCACGTCCTTGCCAACACAACTTGGGATATCGAATCCTTTAGTCCAGAAGAGCAGCTTCCCACTGTCGAGGGCACTTTGATCCATCGGGAAGGAGAAAGTGAAGGACAGCACGATTTTTTCTCTTTCAACCGACACGCCTTCCGCTTCAAGCTGTTCCAAGAATTCTTTGAAGGCTTGCGCGAGCAATCCGAAGAGTCCGTCTGCCGTGCCTTCCATGATTTCTTTCGGGATGTTCCACTTCATTTCCCGTCTCGCTTCCACTTTGTTGGCTTCTTCTGCGAGGTGTACGTATGCGATCCTGAAGTTGGTCCCTCCTAGATCCAAGGTAAAGTACTGTCCTGATTCGTTTCCACTCGGTTGTCGTGTGACGTAGGTCGGCAGCATGGGCAGGTTTCTTCCTTTTTCGGCCAATCCCGCTTCCATCTCTTGGAGCATGGCATCCGAGACCTTCCTCATGCGTTCCAGAGGCACCAGGCATGCTTCTCTCCACGCCTCCATGCGCTCCATCGCCGCGCTTGTGTGCCACGTGGCGACCTTCGGGAACGTCGGTGGATAAGGGGGGCATTCGAGTGCACCGAATGCCAAGCCCTCCCTTTCCTGCCTACGAAACCGTGTGCCCCCATCGGATCCGTTCCGATCGAATGGGGTTCTCTTCCCTTTGGATCGCGGTTTCCTTCCCTTGGGAGTCCCGGTTCAGACCCACACGGTCTCCCTGGGGTGACCTTGGGGGAGGTGCCCCATCGGATCCGTTCCGATCGAATGGGGTTCTCTTCCCTTTGGATCGCGGTTTCCTTCCCTTGGGAGTCCCGGTTCAGACCCACACGGTCTCCCTGGGGTGACCTTGGGGGAGGTGCCCCATCGGATCCGTTCCGATCGAATGGGGTTCTCTTCCCTTTGGATCGCGGTTTCCTTCCCTTGGGAGTCCCGGTTCAGACCCACACTTTCTCCCTGGGGTGACCTTGGGGGAGGTGCCACCCCTATGCCACTTTTTGGGCGTGTGAGTCCGAGAGGGTCACGTGCCGCCCCGTGGTCCATTCCGCACGTGCTTGGCCTCCCTCAGCATGATTTTCGATGCTCTTTCCGGTGGTGTGGGTCTCGCGTGCAGGATTCACGCCCCTGACATCGAACTCGTGCGGGTTCACTCTCGCGACTTTTGAAACCCAGGCCAATTTGGGCTGTTTGGGACCACAGATGGGAATGCGTCGGAGGACGCCCATCACGCCGATTGAGTGCGCTTCTCTTCTCTCGTCCGTGAAACCGCTTCCGCTCTTTCTTTGAGGACTTGTTTCGCCCCCTTCCCGGGCGTGGTTGGGGAGATGTGATCCAAATCTGCCCTTTGCGCCGGTCAGGCGGACCTTGTTCGAGGTGCATGCCTATTTCGGTCTCTAACATCGCGCACAGGCCGTTTCAGAGCATGCCAAGGACACCATTCAAAAGAACGCAACAAGAGCTTTCGAACGAGAGTGCTTACAAGTCAATCCAACACGTCATTGCGAAGATAGAGAGGTTTGAAGTCGAACTCGTCGACCGCTAGTAGATGGGACCCCAACGGACCCACGCGCCTGCCCACACGGGAAGGCTCCGAGGCGTGCAGGGAAGATCGTTTCGGGACATGTGTCATCGGTCGAAAAGATGCACCGTAAAACGCAGAACAACTTTGATCGAAGACTCTGAGCCTGGATCGGCCGTCCCCGGCCAAGGCGGTGGGAAACGCAGAAGTACCCCCGCAGCCCACCAAAAAAAGTGGCACAGGGGTGGGTAAGAGGGTACAACAAAGGCCTTCCTAGCTGGATTACCGTTCGAATGCTCCTGATATTTTGTACACATCGATAATGAGCTCCTAGTAGTAGTATGACGGAAATTCGTTTGCAAAGAAGTCGTACATGTGCCTGTAGCCCCTTGAGTGTCGACCCTGAAAATGGACCCCGAAACCAGTAAATTGGCCACATAACCTGAATCGACACATACCCACGTAGATCGCAACGTACATCACTTTTGATGCTGTAATTTTGTAAGCATATTCTTAATCACTGTTTTACACCCTCTGCAAAAAATCAGGGCGTAAAACGGCCAGATCAGCGCTCGAGACCATCAGATTTGTCTGCTGGTGGGGCTGTCCTACATATTCCATGAGTCCGGCAGGACCAAACATTGGTCTCCACCGACCCATTTTGGCTTGAAATCGTCTCAAACTTTGTATCATTGCTGTAATAGATGTTTGTACAAGCTGGACAAAGTTTCACGGCCATGCATGATGTCAATGGGGAATGGCGGAAAGACTGGGTGCTGTGTTATAATATTAGTAAAAAATACCCACATTTTGGCTGGATCTAAACATCCCCACTTCTCGTTCCCTCTAGTACTTTGTTCGTCCACCCTTGGATTGTATGACCTCCTGAAGTCGACGTGCCATACTTTCCAAGAGGGCCTTGCCCATACCGGCCTGTGAGAGCTCGAACCAAGCCGCTTTGGCTGCCTCAACGAGCCCCTCAAGGGTGGTAGGCTTCATGGTGGCCAGCTTCCCATCCAACAAAGCCCATGCATTCTCTATCGGACTGAGATCGGGACTAAGAGGGGGCCAGTCGAGGACCACTCTAACGTTCTCACGCAAACTCATTTGGCCTAGAACCTCCAATGTGTCCTTGCTTCGATGAGCTCCGTCACCGTCTTGTTGGAACGTCCACTTCCTCTTTTTGAAAATCCGTTTCCCCTCATGGAAGAGCCAAGGGAGCACGTCTTTTCTATATTCCTCGCTTCCAACACCTTTGGCTCGCCTCTTGGTGCCATCCATGTACCGGCTCTTCCTTCCTGTGGTGCCCGTGACAAGTAGAAGCCGGGTGAACCCATGCAACGTGATCCCACCATACACTTTGATTCGCGGTGGGTCCTTCGTGTATTCCACGGTGGGGGAAACCCCACGAGGTACCATGGTGGTGGAAGCTCCTTTATGCTTCGCCACTCCAAGATAGATTTGGTGGGCGTCCGTGAACATCCACCTCGAAAAGTCATCGCCCAGGTGCTCGAGTGCAAAAGCCAACCTCTTTTCCTTGTGGGAGAACGTCAACCTTTGCACTAGCTTTTGCCTACGGGCTCGGATGCCCACGTCCTTGGTGATTCGATGGAGGGTTCTCAAGGATATCTTCTTGCCAAATTGGGCGTGCCAAGCGGTTTGGATATCCGCGCAAGAGGTGGGCTGCCCTTTCACGGCCGCCTCACGGACGAATTTGTCCAACCATGCCTCGTACTCCGTGGCGTAGCCCACGCTATGCCTCTCTCTCTTGGGCTTTGAGATTTTGGGCACCGTCGCCACCCATGCTCGTATTGTGGTGGGTGACCGTTTCATGACCTCGGCTGTGGCTGTCACATTTTGATGCAACATCTCGAACACCACTTGGGTGGCTTTTCTGGCCGCCTCCCGCTTCATGGCGAGTGTGGGTGTTTCCTTGCCTCGCGCAACCATCGCCGCAATCCGTGATACCTCACACGTACCACAGAGACTTTCGTCGTTCCTCTTTCGATTGGTGTGCTGGACGTGGTGATCGCCCCCTCTCCTGTCCCTTTGTACCCTCCTAAAAACACCCCTCTTTCACAGGCAGAGGCACCCCGGAAAGGGGATTCGAGGCTAACCCTGTCCTTCTACGAGGAACTGCCCTTCGGCCTTTCCTTCACGTGTTCCTCATGCACCGGGCCTGCTTCCATCGGAATATCAAGATCTGATTCCCCGTCGTTCGTACGTGGCGATCGATGACGTGCGCCGGTTGAATACCCCTCCCAGTTTTACCCACCCCTATGCCACTTTTTGGGCGTGTGAGTCCGAGAGGGTCACGTGCCGCCCCGTGGTCCATTCCGCACGTGCTTGGCCTCCCTCAGCATGATTTTCGATGCTCTTTCCGGTGGTGTGGGTCTCGCGTGCAGGATTCACGCCCCTGACATCGAACTCGTGCGGGTTCACTCTCGCGACTTTTGAAACCCAGGCCAATTTGGGCTGTTTGGGACCACAGATGGGAATGCGTCGGAGGACGCCCATCACGCCGATTGAGTGCGCTTCTCTTCTCTCGTCCGTGAAACCGCTTCCGCTCTTTCTTTGAGGACTTGTTTCGCCCCCTTCCCGGGCGTGGTTGGGGAGATGTGATCCAAATCTGCCCTTTGCGCCGGTCAGGCGGACCTTGTTCGAGGTGCATGCCTATTTCGGTCTCTAACATCGCGCACAGGCCGTTTCAGAGCATGCCAAGGACACCATTCAAAAGAACGCAACAAGAGCTTTCGAACGAGAGTGCTTACAAGTCAATCCAACACGTCATTGCGAAGATACAGAGGTTTGAAGTCGAACTCGTCGACCGCTAGTAGATGGGACCCCAACGGACCCACGCGCCTGCCCACACGGGAAGGCTCCGAGGCGTGCAGGGAAGATCGTTTCGGGACATGTGTCATCGGTCGAAAAGATGCACCGTAAAACGCAGAACAACTTTGATCGAAGACTCTGAGCCTGGATCGGCCGTCCCCGGCCAAGGCGGTGGGAAACGCAGAAGTACCCCCGCAGCCCACCAAAAAAAGTGGCACAGGGGTGTGCCCCATCGGATCCGATGAGGGAGGGGTGGGCAGTGGAGAACCCGAGGAATGGACAAGGAACACCGACACCAAAAAAGGTTGTCGGGACACCAAGCGCACCACAGCTCGGAGTGCATGAATGGAACGCATCCTCATGGCCAACCACAAGACGGAGGGGACCGACAGACAAGCACCCAAGAGCATGTACTGCAACAAATACACCCACGTGAGGAACAAGTGGGTGTGCAAGGCAGCCGATGAACAAGGTGGACCGGAAGGTGGGACACCACCAGGCATCCGTTTGCGGATGTTCTGCGTCCCACAAGCAGGTATGGGCGCTTGGGCTTTCCACGGATGGTGCAAAACACTCCCGCAAGACGTAGAAGTGATGCCCATCGAACTGCCAGGAAGGAACACCAGAGCCAGAGAGAAGAAATTCACCGACATGGGAGAACTCGTCCGTGCCATGTGCGATGCGCTCGAGGAATACCTACGCGACATGCCGTTCGTGCTGATGGGACACAGCATGGGAGCGTGGGTGGTGTACGAAATGACACAAGAGTTGCGCCGGAGAGGATGGCCCATGCCACTGAAAATCTACGTGTCTGCCAATCGAGCACCACACCTGACCGGATCGCAACACGACGTGGATCCCACTGTGATGCACGTGCTGCCAGCGGATCGTTTCTGGCAAGCATTCGTCAAACGGTACGGTCCCAACAAAGACCTCCAGTCCCAGGCCATCAGAAACTTCCTGTGGCCGACGCTCCAAGCAGATTTCCAGATCATCGAGAACTATTGTCCAGCCGACCTGGATGCACTCCCGTGCCCATTGGACGTCTTTGCAGCCAAGGAAGATAATCGATACCGCCCAGAACAGATCAAGGCTTGGGAAAAGCACGCCAGTTCCACGTTCCACGAGGTATGGTTCGATGGCAAACACAGGTACATTGTGGACCAGCCCGCCGAGGTGCTCACGTACTTGGCCAAAGACCTCCCGAAGCTGCTGAGCTAAGCGCACGCTTGGTCCGGGCATTGGAAAAATCCACAGATTCCCACCCGACGCGGAAAGCTGGGAGCCCAAGCCCATCGTTGTCCAATTCGATGCGTTGCTGCCACGAAAGGACCAGAATCTGAACAGGCGTCGATCGATGCATAATGAGCGCCCGGGTGCGTCGGGACGAGGTGGAAACAGCAGGGCATCGGGGCCAGCAATAGGCAAACCTACGGAACGCAGCAAAACTCACCCAGGTCTGCAAGACTTGGGAGTCTCGAAGCACCTTGGCACGGATTGCGTGGTGGGAGTGCGCTGCACTCCAGTACCGTCCATCTGGCTCCGCTTCGAACGTGTATGCGGGCAACACTCACAAGTCAACCCCAAGAAAGATATGCTGGGGGCATAAGCAGTGGAACCCAGTACTGGGTCCACTGGAGGCTCAATTTAAATTTTCAACGGTGTAAAAATGCGCATCAATTTAAAATGTCTCGACCCGAGGAGACAATCAAGCACACCCGCACGATGCACAGCGGCCAGTGCTGAGATCAAACCACATGCTGACAGCACGCTCATTCTCCGACGGTCATTCCAAACCCGAACTTGTAATCCTTCTTGCTATGATCTACTTCAGCAGAAAGGATAAAGTTGACACCAACGTTGAGCCGCTCTTCCAGATAGGCAGCCACGGCCCCGTTGGAGTCGATGCGACCTCTGAGCCTGCATTGACGAAGGATGTAATCGTAGCCGAAGCTTGCCGATGCATCTCTAGCATTCCAATTCCACATCATTTCGCTGACCAGCGCTGCTTTGTCGGACAGCTTGTGGAGATAGGTGAGGCTCAAGAGCCCCGTGGTTGCTACTTGGCAGGTAGCAATGCATTGCTCGCTCTGGTGGCGTGCAGCGAAACCCACACCTGACTTGCGCTGGCTTCCCAGCCAGAAGGCTTCACCCCCTAGCGCGAGATTGTCGGTTACGCTCTGCAAGTAGTTGATGCCGTAAAACTGAGAGTTCCCCACTTTGAGTTGCGCGTTCCAGTCGGTACCCTTGTAGTCTAGATCCAACATGCCCTGGGAGTATCCCGCCTCATTGGTGAGCTGCGTTTGGAACTTGACAGACAAGTCTTCTGTGATGTCATGTTTGATGCGTCCCGTCATCCTTCCATCGGTGAGGATGCGTCCAATGAGCATGGTCCTTGTATCCAACCAATTGGCTCCGAATTCGTAGGTTGCCATGGGCATCTTGACCACCTGGGTGCTCTGCGTGGGCACTTCGATGGATCCCATATACACGCTTTGTCGCATCGTCGTCCACATTGGACGGTCAGTCTCCATGTGTCTTGTTTCTTACGCTTCCATCGGTCTTGGACGTTTTCTCGTTCGACGTGTTCAGGCTCGCGTTCCTCACCTGTGGCTGAGGGAGAACTTGGCATTGAGCGGTTTCGCAAAGTCGAACCTCACTCCTTCGAACAGGTCTGGTTTCAGAGACACTGTGGTTTCACACGCATTCGTTTTTGTCATTGTTTTTCCGCTTGGGTCAGCAAGGTGGTTTCGTCAAATTTGCCCTCGTCGTCGCCGTCGTTCCTGTGCGTTGTTCGCATCCCTTCCTTTCGCGAAGGAAGCAGTTTGCACCGTTTGGTGACGCCTGTCCTCTCTCGTCTCGTCGCATCGTATCTATCACTCACTCAGCACTTCTCTCTGCAAGTCTTCGTACTTGACGGGTTGTGGCAGCTTGGTGGTTTCCGACGGTGTGTCGGGTTCGTCTTCCGGCATGGGCACAGGCATGCGTGCCTCTTCTTCGGCTGCATGCGACACGGATGCACCCATGTTGGATCGAGGATCGCACGTGCGCTTCTTTCTTTCCCTTGGATGCGATCGACGCGGATGCGACTTGTGCGACTCGTCCGCCAATGGATGCGGTTCCTTTCTGGGCCTGGGAAGTCGGTCGATCCTCCCTTCTCCCCTTCTCCTTCCCTCCAATCGAACCCGCACCACTCCCCTTCTATCCTGGCTCTCCCTCGGGTATGAACCCAACGCCTCCCAAACCCTCACCCCATCCTCGACCGACTCTCATCCATCCTCCTCTCAACTCCTCCCTCCTCGCCTTTTCCCAACCTCGCTCGTCCACTCTGTGCCTTGCATGTACGCATCCCTGTCCTCCCCGTCCTTGAGCATCCTCTCGCCTGCCCAACCTCGCTCCTCCACTCTGTGCCTTGCATGTTCATATCCCTGCCCTCCTCGTCTTTGAACACCCTCGATCCTCCCTTCCCGCCTCCAAACCTCGCTCGTCCTCTCCATGTGCATCCCTCCCACTCCTCCTATCTTCGTCGTCACTCGTCCTATCGCGAATCCCGCTTGTCAATTGCTCTCTTCGGTTTCTCTATCTCTCCCGCCCTCACCCCCTCTTTCTCCATCCTTCTCCTCCGATGCATCCACCGCTCCCGTACATGCCGTGGCACCCGACTTCAATCTGGCATACGACGCCTTGATCTCGACCTATCGAGCCTGCTTGGTTTGAACGAGTTTCCCAAGCCACGCCGCCCAATGGAGGATGGACAAAAGTGGGATGGGGACCAGGGTGGAAGGAGAAGCTCCTAGGTGGCAATGAAGGAAAAGGAGGAGAGAGACAAGAGGAAAGAGAAACACATGCGTGGATCCATCCAAGTAGACGGTGCCTTTGACGATCTCCACGTCGGTACGAGACCGAACCGTTCACGTTCCACAACCGCCATGTCTCGATCACCCACCTTCCAAGGACGAGGAAGGGTGGACCGTCCTCATCCCCAAACCGAATATTCGCTTCCTGAGCAAGAGAAGGGATGGAACGAAAGGCGTCGATTCGCAGGGGAGAAAGGAGAGAAGGAGCGAATATTTTTCGGCAGGGACGTGGGAAGCGGACTGGCGATGGCGGCGATGGCGGCAAAGGCGTGTCGCATACGATGGATGGTGCCAAGACCGCGCGTTGACAGGAAGGATAGGAATCTCAAAACGTATGCGGCAATGCGGGATGGCTCGAGAGACGTCTTGAAGACGTTGCAGCTGCGCGGCTTGGTGGAAACCACCACTGGAGACGAGGCACTGCAACAACACTGCAAGGAGAAACGTGTGCGCGTCTACTGCGGGTTCGATCCTACCGCAGACAGCCTGCACCTGGGAAACCTGCTGGGAATCGTCGTGCTCTCCTGGTTCCAGAGGTACGGACACGAACCTGTGGCACTCATGGGAGGAGCCACAGGACGTGTGGGAGATCCGTCGGGAAAGTCGATGGAAAGGCCCTTGCTCGAAGAAGAAGAGCTTGAAAGCAACATCAAAAGCATCGGGAATGCACTCAACAGAATCATGGGAAGCGAGGTGAAACTGGTGAACAACCTGGACTGGTTTGGAGACATGGGCTTCCTGGAGTTCCTGAGGAAGGTGGGGAGATACGCACGCATTGGGACCATGACCGCGAAAGATAGCGTCAAATCTAGGATCAACAGCGAACACGGCATGTCCTTCGCAGAATTCTCGTACCAACTGCTGCAAGGTTATGATTTCGTCCACCTTATGGACAAGGAGGATGTCACCGTGCAGATAGGAGGAAGCGACCAATGGGGAAACATCACAGCGGGGACAGACCTTATCCGGAAAATGCTGAAGCGTGAAGGTGCACATGGATTGACGTTCCCGCTGCTGGTCGGGAGCGATGGAAAGAAGTATGGTAAGCAATCGCTCCCGCAACCGCGACCGCCGTGAAAGAACAGAAATGACGATAGAAACAAGTACCATCAAATTCTTAAAGCACTCCGTGCATGTGCGGACTTATCCCACACACACCGATCTGTTGCCATGTGAACGGCTGCGGTTGCGCCACCTGCCCCCATACATCTTGCTGACGATGGGCATCTTGTTTGCAGGGAAATCGGAGGGCGGAGCAATCTGGTTGAATAGCGACAGACTCTCTCCCTTCAAATTCTATCAATACTTGTACAACACCCCAGACGCAGACGTGATTCGATTCACGAAGATGCTGACCTTCCTACCATTGGACGAGGTATCAGCACTGGAGCAAAGCATGGTGCGTCACACGATCAAAGGCCACGAGCGCACTCACAGAGGATATGATGAAAACTCGATCACACACACACACATTTTGTTCTGAAACGCATTGATGAGCATTATCCTGCAATTCTGATCCTCCACGGGCAAGGTTCCTCACCTGCAAGATGGCAGCGACAGACCTGCTTGCTTGCTCATTGTGACTGACGGCTTGTTTCGATTTCTGCGTTGTTGCAGTCGGAACCCGGCTATGTTCCGAACACAGCACAGAAGAAATTGGCGGAAGAGGTCACTCGATTTGTTCATGGAGAAGTCGGTTTGGCACAGGCGCTGGACGCCACGGAGAGTTTGCGTCCTGGATCAGACACGAAGTTAAACGCCGACGCCTTGGAATCCATCGCGGACGGGGTGCCCAGCGTAGTGCTGGAGAAGGCTGAACTGGTGGGAAAGCAAGTGACGGAAGTGCTGGTGAGTGCTGGTCTGCAGCCTTCTCGTTCGGCTGCGAAGCGCATGATCAAAGGCGGTGGGATTCGCCTGAACAACGTCAAGGTGATCGACGACGGCGCCAGCATCTCCGAATCGGACTTGTTGGACGGTCGTCTGCTTCTGCTCGCAGCTGGGAAGAAGAACAAGATGTTGGTGCGAGTAGGCGACGAACCGCTGCTCCGGTGACACTGAATAACAGTTGTGGTGCTTCGCACTTGGAATCCAGCGGACGCCTTCCGTCTTCGACACGCCCGCTTGGGCTCCTGTCTCTCTTTATTCGTGCTTGTTGGGCGACCTCGTGGCCTGTCGTTGCGCGTCTGTGCGCGTTTCCACGCCCATCAAGGGTCCCAACCGTCGCCATCGTGGGGCCAATCGGCCGTGTCCAGCGCGTCCTCGTCGTCTTCGTCTTCGTCATCGTCGCGTGCATCGATCCAATCGTCGACGGACCGCGTGGGCATGGCACGTCCGAATCCAGGCGGCGGCTGGGACGGTTCTGCGCCGCGTTCCTGTCCGCTCGGCGTGGGCACGCGACGCAGCCTGGCTTCGATGGCGCGCTGTTTGTCCGCGTTTCCGCGCGAAGGAGCCGCGTCCAGGTCCACCAGCGGTGGACACCTCGCGTAGGGAGACGCCATGGACGCGCGGATCCTTTCCGATGCGGTCGAAGAGGCGCCAAGTGCGCGCACGCGATGCGCCAGAGCACGTCTCCTTCGATGGACAACCACGTCGGATCCATCCCTCCTTGGCCAAAGGGGGAATCGAGAAAGAAGGGTGGAAAGGAAGGGTCGAAAGGGGATAGAAAGGAGGGTGGAAAGGAAGGGTCGAAAGGGATGGAAAGGAGGGTGGAAAGGAAGGGTCGAAAGGGATGGAAAGGAAGGGGTGGAAAGGGGATGGAAAGGAAGGGATGGAAAGGAAGGGATGGAAAGGAGGGGTGGAAAGGGGATGAAAAGGGGGTGAAAAGAAGGGTGGAAAGGGGGATGGAAAGGAGGGATGAAAAGGACCGCGAGAACGGCTGTCTTCAAGCTACACCAGGGCATCGCCAGGTATGGCCTCGTCCATCCGCCGGGATGGAGTGGCCGGATGGTGCGGAGAAGTGGCCAACAGACTCTCCGCCGCATTCAGGGTCGTCAGGTCCGTGTACGATTGGCGAAGCTCGGGGTGCTGCACCACCAGCGGGACCGTCTCGCTGTAGTGGGTCTTCACCTTCTTCTCGTTCGCGTTGTACTTGCACACGGGACAAGTCTTGTGCTGTGTGGTCAACCAAAAGTCGATGCATTCCTTGTGAAATAGGTGAAAGCATGGCAGGACACGAACCTTCTCCCCGTCCTCATACTCCTCGATGCAAATGGGACAACCCTCCCTCGACATCCCGCCGACGCGGGGAGAATCGGAGGAGGCCTTCTCCAGGCCCTCCTCCACCAGTACCGTGTCGTAAACAACAATGGGAAGCTTCTCTAATTGCTCCGTGCTCAGCGTGTCCGGTTCCGCCTGCGATGATTCGTCCACGCCCAACAGTGCGCTGTTCAGCTTCATGAGGTAGAAGGTCGTCATGACTATCCCTAGCGCAAGGCATGATAGGACCACGGTGGCCAGTCCAGAAGCAAGCGTACTGCCGTTGATGTCCAGTATGGTCACTTGTGGATGTCTGTCGAGGAGGCTGATGAGCAACTGGGAGGAACGTTCAGAAACAAACGTGGCAGGAATGGTGGGTGCGTAATCGGTGTTTGTGCGGTGCATCACGAGCAGTGGTTCAACGACGGTATCGTATACCACAGCCGCCGAAGCACCGGCTGCTTGGGCCTGATACACCTGTGTCGCAAAGTGGCAGTTGTTTTCCTTCCCCGACCGCTGGATCAGCGCAATCCAAGGACCTTCCCCATGTGGTGTGATGGTTGTGCACGCTTCGACAGGATCTGCTAATCGCAGTGTCCCTTGGACCCCTTCGAGCGGGATGTCTCCGCCGAAATCTGCCGGTTGGTCTCGAACGTTCGGATACGTCATGCTGCCCACGTGGAGCACGAGCACGCCATGCGCGGCAAGTGCGCCGCTGGAGAGCACCAGCACCATGACCATCGCCTTTTTGGACACCTCCATGCCGCACAAAACGCCGGTTTCGAGCTGCTCAAACGTCGTGCATCGCGTCTTGACGCGCTTTCCTCGTGCTCGCACACGTCTCTCGTCCCAACCTGGGAGCTCGAACCCAAGGGACGGACACGTAGCCCTACATCTCGATCCCAAGCCTAAAGATATCGATCGGAATCGGAAAAGGTATCGATCCGAGAGGAGGGGTTCCTCCCCCCTACGAACACACAGCAAACACCCACACCGAGAAAAGGTGTGTGCTTTAGGGTCCAAGAAGATCACATCGACAACGGGTGCGTCTCGCACCACGTAGGTTGCCGCATCCGACCGTGCACGACATCGATATTGGCGATTGGAGGGGAGAGAATTGTGCGTGTCCAGGATGGATTCCATCGCCGATTGTTGCACATGTAAACCCAAACACTAGGCGTTTCAAGGGTGGTGACGTGTTTCATCCTAAACGCCAAAATATGCAACGGCCCATGTACGTTGGAAGGCCCTGCCGCGTCGGTGCGATAGACCTTGAACATTCACGTCCTCAGTACGAAAACGTAGACCATAAGTTGCCCACATTCCACGCACGGAAGAGAGCAAGCATCTCGTGCAACGCTCGAAGCGCACCGTTTGGTAGTTCTTAAAGGCGTCGTTGGTAGCGTAAATTCGAATTTAAGATTATGTAAGCACCAAGCACATTAAAGGAGACATCCCTTGGCGGTGGTCGTTTGTCCCCCTCATGTGGGGATCCCCGTGTAGTTGTCAAGATAGCAGTTTCCTAGGACGTAAGTTCATTTTTGTTTGACAATTCCTTCCGAGTTGAATCAGGCAACATCGTTTTGCGTGTAATGTTGGACATGTACATCCAACGCAACTCTCCAACAAGTTATTCCCGTGCCCTCTTTTGATTCATGCTTCCCTTTATGAATAGAACAACGAAATACAAGCTCCCAACAAGTTTTTTTGCCTACTCGGTGTTCTATGTCCATTTTCAATCTGCCTGCCGAACTTACATGTCAAAACGTACTACTTTCAACACGGGCACTACTTTTGACGAAACGTGTGTGTGTCCTCGTCTGCTTTTCTCACACGTTGGTGGTTTGGGAGGGAATCGACATATTGAGTTACGTGCACCTGCATGCACCTTTGAGCGTTGAAGACGAAAAAAGAAAGCTCTAGACCGATGCTAGGGTTGGTTGTCTAGTATCCATAGGACGAAACGATCCACCCAAAGGCGAGTGCGAGGATTTTTTCAAATTTACGCCAATCACTGTTGCCCAATCGTATCAAGCGAAAGTTGACCAATGAACATGCGCCGAGCATGAACATTTTTGCTCCGGTGTTGGGGCATTTCATCGTTTGCATTTGCTTTGCGCATCGTCGCTTGTCTTGTAGATGACATTGGCACAGCGGATATTGTGCAGTTCGTGGTGGTGGCTTTTGTGCCATCGCATGCATGTCATTCCATGACCGTCTCTTGCTCATTTCCGTGGACCATGGGGCTACACAACCGCATTCATGCAACAAGAGAGGATGGATGGATGGGTACCCACCCTTTGGTTTGCAGTTGCTCTCCTTTCTTCCGAGGTGTATGCGAAGCACATGTCCTTGGGTGGACTCGGCCAGGTGGGGACTGCAAGTGCCATTTCCTCGAATACAAACGATGGAAAGTCCGAAGGAAGAATGGAGCGGAGTCGCACTCTTCGAGCAAGTGCAGAAGATCCTGGAGGCCAACAAGTACGTCCATGCATGTTCACAGGAGCGCGGAACGACCGTGGACACGTGTCGGAGGAGCTGACGGCGCCACGTGCAGGGAACTCATCGGTCGCATCAACGCCAACCACGACTCGAGAGATCCAGAGAGGTTGCAGGAGAACGTGGCACTCATCCGAGAGCTCAATGGAAACATCTCCCGAGTCGTCGAAATCTATCGACACGTCTCGGTGGACCTGCAAGAATCCATGGACAAGGACTCGACGCACGCCAGCTGAACGGACGAGGCCGGATAGTTGCACAGCCGCTCATCGAAGGGTAGAAGTCGAACGCCATGAGAACTGAAGCGTGGACAGTGGGATCGTAAAATGGGCACGTGTCGGACATGGGGAATCTGCTCTTGAACAGATGGAACCCGGATGGATTTGGAGCCTTGCCCAGAATATACGACGAGGGAAATCTTCCTGCAGCCTTTGCACGCCTCCTGGGGATCACGAGTCTCTCTTCAGGTAAACAGGAAAGTGATGTGGATTCGACCATCCAGTGGATGAGTTGCACTCTACGTGCAACCATGGCCGGATTGAATGCTGTGGCCGTAGCAGCCATGCCGAGGCGATGCATTGGCGATGTGTGTTGCACTTGGTTTCGGCTTAGAACCACGTGCACTTCAATGCTTCACGCGGTGGATCTTGGACCTGGAGTGGCATGCGTTCCATTTGCAAGGCCTTCAACCCATTTGGATGGGGCCAGGGTTGCGTTTGAGGAATGATCCAGGCTTGTCCAAACGTTCGTTGTGTCCAAGAATATCCACATTACGTAGTGAAATTCGATTTTTTCAGGCAGATCGCTTATGCATTTGCTCTCCTGTGGCTTGATGCATTTGCATTGGCATTTACCTATCGCACAACCAGAAGGCCGCTATCAGTACATGGCGTGCAATGTTCAGACAAGGCATGTGGAGAAGCTACCCTTCAACATCCACCATGCACCAGCGCCTATCCATCTTTATAAAAAGTGGCTTTCTCGTTCGCTATTCTGGTTGACTGGTTGCAGCTTCCTCCTCGCACGACCTAAATCACACTTTACTACGTCGTAGCTTCTGACTTGTTCTGCTTGCGTTGGAACTGCAAATTTTCTGCAAAATGCTCGGACGGATTTCTCATCGGTCCTGTTGCAACCTTTAATCGGTCATGGATCTGTCCACATTGCCATCCTGTGGCTATTGCTGCTTTTTTTTTTGCATCGAATGTATACCAATTGACCCTGCCTTGATGTCACCCATTTGTTTGGTGGAAAGTTTCACAACTTCCGTGCACGTGCCACAACATCAGTTCGCGGTAGATGCGCGTCGGATTCGGAGCAGTTCGACATCCCGTCTCAGGCACGTCGCACCGTACCAAATCCATGGCCACAAAAAGCTCTTCGAAAGACGACGGTTGGATGCGAGCATTGGCGGAAGCGGGCCAAGCCCACGTCTTGCATCACTGGGACACATTGGACGAACGAGAGAGGGTCGTGTTGCGCAAAGACATCGAAAAGGTGGATTTGCGAAGGATAGAGAGGCTGTTTCGCACGTCCATGGAAACTGAACATTCGTCTGGAAAAGTGGAACCTTTCCAGGATGTGTTTTCCTACAACCAACTCAAAGAAAACGAAGGTCGTTTGAGGAAGCTAGGTCTGCAGTTGATTGCAGAGGGAAAGGTGGCAGTCATCTTGCTTGCAGGGGGTCAGGGGACGCGCTTAGGTAGCACCAATCCGAAAGGATGCTACGACATTGGCTTGCCATCAGGTAAATCTCTCTTCCAGTTGCAGGCAGAGCGCATACGTCGTGTGCAAACAATGGCAGCAGAGCACGTGGGTTTGAAGGACCTCAACCCTCCAATCAAATGGTACATCATGACCAGCAATTTCACTGAAGAAGAGACACGCCAGTTTTTCGTTCACCATCAGTTCTTTGGACTTGAACCTTCCCAAGTGACTTTATTCTCGCAGGGTTCGCTTCCGTGCCTTACGCGAGAGGGAAAGCTCATCCTAGAGACAAACTCTCAACTTGCGTGGGCTCCAGACGGCAATGGTGGCATCTATAGATCGTTAAAAAGTTCTGGCTGCTTGGAAGAGATGCAGCGGGCCGGAATCGAGTGCATTGACTGCTTCAGTGTGGACAATGCTCTGGCACGAGTTTGTGATCCAGTTTTCCTTGGCGCTTGCAAGGAGCAGAACGCAGAGTGTGGAGCACGGGTCCTTGCAAAGGCGTATCCCGAGGAGAAAGTTGGCGTTTTTGCCACCCGTAATGGCAATCTTGAGGTGGTAGAATACAGTGAACTTCCTCCGGCAGAAGCAGCTGCAATGGATCCCAGCACCGGGCAGCTACGATACAATTGGAGCAATATCTGCATGCATTTTTTCACCCCAGCATTTTTAAGTAGGGTGTGCGATACTCTGGAGGCGCAAGGCTTGTACCACGTGGCTCAGAAAAGCATTCCCTCAGTGGACGGACCAGTACCAGGCATCAAATTGGAGCTCTTCATCTTTGATTCATTTCCATTAGCAAAGCGGGCATTGCTGGTGGAAGTAAAAAGAGAAGATGAATTTTCGCCCGTCAAGAATGCCCCGGGTTCAGCAACCGATTCACCAGAAACGGCACGTGCTTCCATCCTTTCCCTGCATGGTCGATGGATACGTGAAGCTGGTGGCGTCCCTGAAGGAGACACTGTAGAGGTATCTCCTTTGCTTTCTTATGCAGGAGAAGGTCTTGGTGATATCTGCAGCGGACAACGCATTCCATCTATGACTGTTCTCGAACCCTAGGTATTTATCTATTGCCAGGATCCGCCCAGGAATCTAAAGCCGGCAGTTGCTTTATAGCACTGGAGAATATCTTTGAATTTGGACGAACATGTGTCTCGCACAGTTGGCAAGGTTGTGCATGATGAACTTCACAGGATTATTTGTCTTTTTCCAGAATCGAAGGGGACACTGGGGAGTGGAAGGGCCTTATATTCAGCACATATTTGAAGAGGTGCGGGAGGATCTGCCATACATTACAGAAATGCCCGGGTATTCGACAGCGGTTGCAATACATCTCACTGGCATCACCCATTCCTCACTCTGGGTTCCTCTGTTTGATTTCCCATCTTCTTTCGGGTCTCCATGCCGATATAAGTCTATGCCGATCCTTGGCTGGTCGATGTGGGTTTTCTCAAGGGAGCACCCATCCCCTGTCCATGGATCCCATTCACATGCGTTTGATTGGTCCGTTTTCTGGTATCCTCGCTCTCCCCCCCATTAATGAAAGGTCCAACTCGACTGTGGTTGGATGCTCGTCCTCTCCCTCCACCAACCGGGGTGGGAATACCGTACCGTACACAGGCCTGGTGGCCTCTCCGTGCCACCCTCACCGTTCCCTGCCAAACCTGGAGGTGTCGCTTCGAGGACGCAGCGGCCATGCACTGGACAGGCCCAGAGGACGGTGGACCGAAGAGGAAAGGTGGGGATGGACACAGGTGTCCTCGATTGGGCGTGGTTTCCTAGGGCCAACGGAATCGACAGGAATCGGATCGGAATCTTCCTTCGAAGGTCCTCGACGGGATTGGCCCTCGCGCCGGACCGAACGACCGGGAATGAAGAGAAAAGCGGGGGAAGTAGCTCGTACCCCGGCGAGGAGGCCGATCACCAGAGTGTCGACATCGGCAAACGTCTCGATTTTGCGATCGAAAAGGAGGGAATATTACCGATACCGTGGAGGAATCCAGGCGCAAAGAGGGATCTTCTGTCCTCTGCGAGGAACGTTTCGGGAGGCGTCGAAGCGTTGTCTCTTCGCTTCGGCCCGTTCCCCGCAGAGGATCGTTCGCTTTCCCCGACATTCCCTGGTCATCCACCATGGATCCCCAAGGGCGTCCTCGGGATCCAGGAGGGAATATCCCAGGGTCTTCCCGGCACGTCCTCTGCGTGTCATGCCGGTATTCGCTTGGATTCCGAGACACGCCCATTCCACGCGTTTCGCACGTGTGCGAGGAGCGCTCGACTTTGCAACACAACATCACAATTCCTCGTCCATCGGAGGCGCACAGACGCACCAGTCGATCCAGGAAGACGGTGGAAAGGTGCCTGCGCAGTTCATTCGATCGGGACGGCGCAAGAGGCCGAGGTGGTGGAGCCTGCAGGTTTCGACACTCGTGTGACAGCTGGAGGACGGCTCGGAAGAAGCGACGAACTGAACCCATTCTGGTCGGAATCGAAACGGTTCGGCATATTCTCGGTGGAAGACTGGAACATTCGGCAAAGATACTGTGTGTGCTTGCAGTTTTCAACAGAGACAATCAACACCTGCACGAGAGGTGCGTTGCAGAACCAGTTGTGGAACCAGCGGGAAGTCGGAGCATAGAGGACGGCGCGGTGCAATGCGCTTCGAAGAAGGTACAGAGGATTTCAATGTCGCGTCTTGGGCGGACCATGAATCGTATTCGGACGGGAAGCAGAGTATCGACTCCTCGCCAAGGGAGCTGTCTTGGAATGGGGACAGTGATGGATACTCCTATGATGTGGACTCGGTTGCACATCAACTCATGGAACATGCCAAGAAGGTGCGAGGAAGCGAACGTCGAGGCAGGTGGAAGCTTGGCACAATTGCTAACGAGTGTTCATTGTGTCCTTCCTCCAAGGTATACAGCAGTAGCCATGCTGCATCGTACGATTCGGACTCCTCCACAGGAGCCCCAAACCAGTATTTGGGATGTATCGGAGCATTGTGTCCCAAGCAGAACACGGGGCCAAAGAAGAGTGGCCCGCGACAAGCAGGAGAGGGATGCGAGGAAATGCAGCAGGGTATAACCACCATGAAGGAACTCCCAGGTGGTGGGATGGAGATGAGAATCACCCTCCTTGCGGCCGGCTTTGTTATTGGTTCTGGCGGGGCTTCGGTCCACCAAATCATTCAGAAAACAGGAGCTACTGTACAGTCTTGGAGTGAGAAGGCACTGCCAGGAAAAAGAGCATGCAGGGCTTTCCGTGTTTTGGGAAAGCGGGAGAAGATTTCCTATGCTGTGGAGATCATTCAGGCTGCAGTGCAGAGGTACAAAGACCTCTGCGAAGGCAAGTCGCAGGGGATCTACGTCCAGCGACAGCAGTATGTACATGGTGTAGAGTTTTGCTACCAGCCTCCACCAAAGTCTAAGTGTCCAACTGCTGCACTGCTTGGCAAAGATCGCAACAGCAGATCAAACGGTCGCCGACGAGGAAGGTCAAAATGTCCAGGGGAAGGTCGGCCTTGCGTACCCGAGGCAAAGCACTTTCCTGAGGTTTGGACAAATGGCGAACACACCGCACCACACGAGCAGCAAGGAAGATCGGGTTGTAGATCACCACCCTCTGTGCTCCCCCATGTATCCAGTCCTGTGCGCTACGATGGCTACTTTCGCCATTCCTCCAACGAGTATGGCAGTTGTGGGGACATTGTGACAACCGTGGCCACTTCTGCCGCAGTTGCTGCTGCAACATTCGCTTCCTCTAATGACGTTCCCATGGTGACCAGACAACCAACCAGGCAGGATGCATATTCTGAGGAGCGTATGGCACATTGCTTCCAACAATTCACCCTGTTTGATGAGGAGCAAGGGGATGGACGTATCGGTGTCCTTGATCGTGGGCACAGCAGTCTGGAGGACCTCTCTTCTGGGCCATCTTCCTCTTCGGAGTGGTTGGCCAACGAGTTCCGTCCTTGCTGGTTGGACAGCAGTTACACTGCGCCTGAATTTTTGCCTGGTCTTCGTTGTTAGTTTGGTTTGTATCATAGGTCCTACTTCGGAGCCCCTGGACGATTTCCCTTGCAATAGAGTTGTTCATTGTCACCCGTCGGCATGTGATTCCATCCCAACCTTTTCCATGGTGTTGTTGTTCGATGGACCCACCTCTTCCAGGGCTCCAATCCAGTATAGGTGGAGAGTCCTGTCGGTGGTGGCGAAGGGGCCTGATCCAGTCCATCCCCATCCGATGGTCCATGGCCTTTTGGGTTCCAGGCACGTCCTCCGATTCGTCGGTCCGACCTGGCCCTGCAGGTTCGGATGGGTCCCCTTGCCCAAGGGGAGAGATCCACCAATCACCGTGGAGGAGCCCATCCCCCGAATTCCTGGGTCCGATCCCCTGGTGCCATCCGGACCCGTGGCAGGCTCGAGGGGGACACGCGCCATGCGCTTATCCGGAGGGAAGGGGACGTGTGCCGAAGAGATCGTGCAGGGATCTCCTCTCGACCTCCCTCCGGAGGAAAGGGAGCCTCTGCGGGCGTGTTTTTTTCCCTCCCGTTCACCCGCGGTTTCGAACCGATCCGTGGGGGTTGGGTGGAGGTCGGTGCCACCGAGGACCTTCCCGAGGATATCGAACCGAACCCTTCCTGTGTCGCAGAGGATCATCCGACGTTCATCCTCCCTTTCCTCGTCAGGAACGGTCCGCCTCGACGCCTCCCTTTCGATCCCTCCCATCTCCTGCGTTCGCGCAGAGGACGCCGGGATCTCCTCCCCTTCCCGCCCCCCCTTTCCTCTGCGCCCATCGTCCCTCCCCCCCCCCTTTCCTCCCCGATTCGACCTGGATCGGCCTCGCAGGCAGGATCCCGTCCTGGCTTCCGATTGGTCGAGGTGGATTTCCAGGTCGATGGGTGTTGGCTCGGGACCATCTCTGCACCCAACACCACCGAGCCTCAGTTCCGCGTGTTCCTTCGCCAACAGCCCACGCGCGTCCTCCTCCTCCTCCGAACACCAGCAAAGACAACACCCGCGACGCCATGGCTGCCACCTCCTTCGTCCAGCAAGCTGTTGCCAAGACCCTCGGCGTCAACAAGGTCGCCAAGGTGAGTGAAAGGGAACCCACGAACCACGAAACGAAAAACCGCGGAAACGAACGCGTCCTGGAGAAGTGAACAACGAAGGATGCGCAATGGTCGACGGATCCGCTCCTTTGAGCGACGCCACGCCGGACGTGCCAACACAGCCACCCGGTCGCAGCCCTGGATGGACGGAGGATGATCTCGTTACGAACCGGAACCGAACGAGACACGGGCTGCCATCCAAACGCACCGGATAGGCGCCGCTCGAGCGTAGGACTGACCCCTTCCGCTCCGCTGTCGCATCTCGATTCCTCAGGGCAAGGGAAAGGCCGTGACCAAGGCCGCCGTCGAGTTCTATGGACCCGACCGCGCCAAGTGGCTGGGACCTTACTCCGATGGTGCCGTCCCCACATACTTGAAGGGAGAGTACCCAGGTGACTATGGATGGGATACCGCTGGTCTCTCGGCCGACCCAGACACCTTCGCAGCCTACCGCGAGGCCGAGCTGATGCATGCTCGCTGGGCCATGCTTGGAGCCCTTGGCTGCCTCGTGCCAGAGCTGTTGGCAAACAACGGAACTCCGATCGCTGAGCCCGTTTGGTTCAAGGCTGGGGCCCAGATCTTCGCTGACGGTGGCTTGGACTACCTCGGCAACCCTTCCCTTGTTCACGCCCAGTCCATCGTTGCAACCCTGATCACTCAGGTCGTGCTCATGGGACTCGTGGAGGGATACCGTATCAACGGTGGACCCGCTGGTGAGGGTCTGGACAAGAACTACCCCGGTGAGGCCTTCGACCCCCTGGGCTTGGCAGACGATCCCGACACTTTCGCTGAGCTCAAGGTGAAGGAGATCAAGAACGGCCGTCTCGCCATGGTTGCCATGTTCGGATTCTTCATCCAGGCCATTGTTACCGGCGAGGGCCCACTCAAGAACTTGCAGGATCACCTTGCAAACCCAACCGTGAACAACGGCTTTGCTTTCGCAACCAAGTTTGCTCCCGGAAACCTGTAAATGGTGCTCTTTCTGCATGGAATGAGTATTAATTAAAATGGCATACCATCCCTGGGGCAGATTCCTTTGTACTTACATTGCGAGCCGAAGTTGCTTTAGGAGCCTCTTGCCTGTGGCTTGCGCCAGGTAAATCATGTCTTTGCATGTCTCATGCGGTATGCTTTGTGACCCCAGCTTGGTGATCCCAACCACGTTGCCTGTAGATGCCACCCCCACGGCCAGCGCCGAGTCGGCGCAGGCCTCTTCGTCCTCTGTCGGATCTACCAGTAGGTTCCTTTCGACCTGACATACCGTGACCGTCGAGGGTATGCTCGACGAGTCCAACCTCCACGTTTCTTCGGTATCGATTTCAATTTCTGGGATATCATCGTCGTCTTCCATTCCACTCACCTCTACTTTGGGTATTGCCGTGTCTGCAATTGCCGCCTTCATGGCCAGCGACAGTACGTCAAGTAAATTACCACCCACAGACAACACGACAGCATCGATGTACATGATCCAGCACGACTTTCCGTGAACTATTGACAAGGTTGTCAGGTTGAGTGCGCAGTTTTCTTGCTGGCTGGAGCCCTGGAGGAGGCTTTCCAGTGCAGCTGCCAGTTCGGCAGAAATGTCGTCACCGCCACGTCCCCTGAAGGACGGGGATGCGGTAGATGACACGTCTACCTCTACCACCATCTTTCCACATCCCGGTGTATGTGCATCCGGTTGTCCCAATTCCAGCTTCAGGCGAACACGCGGGCATCCCATAGGTCAGCCGTGGATTCGGGAGGTCGACTTGGGCAGCGTTCGTATCGAGGGCGCACCTTGATTCCCACCACGCAATCCGTCCCACCTGTTTCGGAGAGAATCGTCGCAGCGGGCAGGTTTCCCTTCGTTTGTCAGCACGCTGTTCCACTTCTCTTCGCGCGACTCACGCCGATGGGTTCGTTCTCTCTTTTCCTGACCGACACCTACCGACGGTGACCCTGGACGACCCGTTGGCCTGCGGTATGTTTCCCTTCTGCAGGTAGATCTTCCGGAAATCGATCCGTCTCCTGCCGTCTGTTCGGACGTCCTCCACCACCCCATCCCTCACGAAATCGCGCTCGGATCCGGACAAGTGCGTCGCCATCGTCGTCCAGTTGTGTCCAACCGAACGTCGGCTCCTCCCTTCCCACCCTCTCGGGTTAACTCGTGTCGAAAACTCCCGGAGGGGATCCACCCCACCCGGGTCTCGGCCCAGGGGGGAGTTCTTTCTCTCCCCCCCCCACATGGAACAGGTGGGATCCATCGAAAGGGAAACCTTCGACCGGAAGGCTCCCTTTCGAACCCGAACGACCTTCCGATCGATGCCGAACGAACCCGGGACGGGTCGGAAATAAACATACCCGCAGAGGATCGCGTCCGTCCTCAAGCTGTGAGGGACACGAGAGGGGGTCCTCCACGGGAAACGTTTCGAGAGGGGGGACCTGGAGTCCGCCGACCGCCGCCGCCGTCCTCTCCATTCGCTGCGCATCAGACGCACACACGTGCTCCTTGCATCGCCATGGTACGTCCGACGAGCGAACGAAACGCGCCTTCCCGTGCACTGCTCGGCTTCCGAACGAAGGAGGACGAAACCAGGACAGGTCGAAAGCGGTGCGGACCGCGATCGGAGACGTCGGCACGTCGTCCTTCTCAAGTCTGGCATGGAAGGGTTTTCGGAGAAGACCGAGACGGCGACGATGCTGCAACCACTGCTACCTCCCCTGTTTCGTGTGCCTTTCGACGGCAAGAAGCAATCAGCACGTTCGTGATTCGGGCTCGATCGAATGCGTTCGCTCGGACGAAGGCGGAAGCGAGGAAGGAGGGACGGCTGCGAGGAACGTCAGGTGGGCGAGGTTGGAGACGCATGCTGACGGGATGAACGCCGTGATGCAGGATCAACCCGTGAAACTTGCGATCGTGATGAAGGTGCTTGGACGCACAGGATCTCGTGGACAGGTGCGTCGACGTCTGGAACGTATTCCTGCAAAGGCATCCGCAGTGCATCCTTGGCTCCAGAAACTGACGACGGTTGTTCGAACGTGACAGGTTACTCAAGTCCGTGTGAAGTTCCTCGACGACCAGAATCGTCTGATCATGCGCAACGTCAAGGGACCTGTGCGTGAGGGGGACATTCTTGCACTGATGGAATCGGAACGCGAAGCACGCAGGCTTAGGTAAAAAAAAGGTGCTTTCAGGACCATACACGACAAATGTAAGGATTTTCCTGTAGATCTCCAATTGAATGAATCACGACCTTTCGTATTATTGGATCCTCGCTGCAAGAAAAGAGGAGTCCAAGGCTAGCTCCTTCAGAGTCCAAGTCCACAGTTCCTGGGCATCGTCATCCGATTGCGCCGCCTTTGAAGGCATCAGGGGTCTGCAATTGGAACCCAAGTATCCACCTGTAGCTCCCACGGCAGGCTCTATGTCCCCCACGTTCCCGGATGCCGCAAACACCGTCGATCTACAACCCTGCCGAGGTGTTAGTAGGAAGAATTGCATGACCATCCTGTACAGTCTTTGGACCGGACGGGGGAGCGTCTTCACCACGTCCGTCAGCACCTCGCCCGGGTGCAGGGAGAGACATACGATCCGAGGGTTGCTTTTGAAGGCCTCGCGTAGGTGCCTCACGACAAGCAGCTGGGCTAATTTGCTCTGCGAGTAGGCAAGAAGAGGGCTGTACTTGCGTTCCAGTTGAAGGTCGTCAAAGTGCACACTTCCCACCTTGTGAAGCTTGGAAGACACAAAGATGACGCGTGCATCAGAATGACGTGCTGCATCTTCCAGATATGGTAGCAGCAGGGAGACAAGGAGTACATGCCCCATGTAATTGGTTCCTAGATGTGCTTCGTACCCATCGACGGTCGAAGACCTGGGGACGCCCATGTTGAAGATTCCTGCATTGTTGATGAGTACATCGATGGGATCTCCAATCGACTTCCAGTGGTGCGCAAATCTGCGCACAGACTCCAGCGACGAAACGTCAAGTTCCATGACTTTCGGTACATGGACAATTTTTCCTATATGCCGTGCTTCTTCGACAATGCTTTGGGCCAGTTTCTTCCCTTTGTCCAGGTTCCTGCAGGCAAGCACGACTTTGGCCCCTTTCCTGACGATGGCGGATGCGGTTTCCACCCCTATCCCACTTTCGCATCCTCTCCGGTCAGCCTCTTTTTCCCCCTTGATCGTCCTGGAAGTGTTTCTTTCGGTTTCTTTGTCGTCACGGACCTGGTGGGTCCGGTGATGATGCAGGTTTTACCTGCCATGTCTTCACCGATGGCGTCCACGTCCCCTAGCTTCCTGAGTTTGATTTTTTGGGTGAGTATCTCCCCTACGACGTCTGCATAGAGTGTCAGTTTGGTTTTCCAGGACAGCATGGTCGAAGCGGGTCCACTTGCACTTCAGCAACGCATCCGAACCAATGCCACCAGCGTTGTCGGGAATGGTGAACAACCACGAAGCGTCCACCAGTTACCCCTGGGGAGAATATTCTCCATCGAAGGGATGGGAAAGGTTGGGCGAAGGGATGCGGTGGAGACGGGACGTCGAAGCAATTGGAAGGTGGGCACGACGTGCAAGGAACGACGCACGAACGGTCGTACGTCTTCTCGAAACGCCCGTCTCGATCGCCACACGAACTTTGCGGGGAGGGACGCGGGTGGGACGTCGCTCCATCCACGTGGCAGTGGCACTTCGAGGCACATGCCGTCGTGGGCAAGCGGCGTCTACCGCCTCAGGAACTTGGTGTTCGGATGTCTTTCGAAGGGAAGGAACTTCCAGCGTCGCGCACAGACGATCCACGTCGTCTTTCTCCCTCCCTTTCGTCCGTCCTCGTGGACAAGGTGCGGTCCCACATCCGCTTCCCACCCTCTCATGGAGAAGAAACTCCCATCGGGGATGCATGTCCCCCTGCGTTTCCCCCCCCCTCCCACCGGGAAGAAACTCCCATCGGGGATGCAACTCCCTCCCCCAGGGACAGGTGGTCTCTCTTCCTGGTGTGGGCAGAGGCAGCCTGGAAGGTGGACGTGGAGGAACGGACCCTTCGAAGGGGAGGCGAAGACGATATGAGTGCTGCCGCCGCTTCTGCGATCGAAGTAGACCTGGAACGGGCCGTGGTGGCACAAGTGGGCAAGCTGGGACACGCGTACAACCGATGGGTGTACCGACCGCAGCATCGGGTCACGCTCCGGTTCTTCGAGAAAGATTGGATGGAGAACCTGACCAGGACACCCTGGTGGGTCATACCGGCAATATGGATGCCTCTCGTCGCTTGGACAGGACGACAGTCGCTACTGGTGGATGATACCCATCCACAAGGGCTCACTGCGTTCTTTGCCATCGGGATGGTGGCATGGGGAGCGATGGAATACTTCATCCACCGGTGCCTCTTTCACGCAACACCCACATCCCACTGGGGCATCACCATGCACTTCCTCCTGCACGGATGTCATCATAAATCGCCAGACGACAGACTCAGGTTGGTCTTCCCACCCGCACCTGCAGCAATTGTCATCTTCCTGGTGCATTCAATCCTTACTGTATCCTTACCCACGGCATTGGCCAAAGCGTGGTTTGCGGGGATGCTGTTCGGATACGTGTGCTACGACTGTTGCCACTATTTCATCCATCACGGCGGGAAAATGGAAGGAATACTGCTGGGCATTCGAAAAAATCACATGAAACATCACTACAAGGATCCCGCTCACGGATTCGGAATATCGACACCGCTCTTTGACATCGTATTTGGGACTCTTTCGCAAAAGTAGGGTTGAGAGACGCCTCCAAGCCCTTTGGAGCGAGTCTACGCACAAATAATCGAAATGTTGTTTCCTGGACCGGTCTTACAAGGGGATCATTTGCTTGCAACATGTGAAGATGACCCCTTTCAACACGCAGCTTCGAGGAGCGTAATACCTCCCGCGCTGCTTCTCGCACACAGTATTTTATTGTTCTTGAAAAAATATTTATATGTTTTCCTCGAAGTGGACAATTTCGTGCTCCATACCTTTGATCCCAGGAAGAAAACTTCCATCCTGTCCCACGAAAATTCCATGGCGTTTTTCTGCCAGGAGCCCACACAACCGATGATGTCGAATCCAAGTGGTCCTAGTTGTGAGGTGAGCGATACTCCTCCTGTTCCTACGTGATGTGTGAGATATTCGGGCACAGGTATGTACTGGAACGCTTTGATATTGGTTGCTGTCGAAAAGACAAGCTTCCACTTGCCATGAACGTCCTCCAATCTTTGCGGACAGGCCTCTGCCTGGCATGACTTCTCCAGAAAGAGCAATGCACCGGTGACCAGGTTGGGCTCGACCTTCTTACTCTCGACTGCTCCTTCGAGTAGTCGAACCGCTCTCTCATCCATCGTATCGTGGTTTGCCATCGATGCTACGAACTTGGCCGCACAGGTCGCTTCTTCCTCCTTCCTCCGCGACGCTTGGTCTTGCTTCGTGCGGTCTGTCGCGAAAGCCTCGCATCGTATGGGCGCACGAAGCGGATGGTTCGTTCGATTTCTGAAGCATGGGAATCTCTTGTGGCTGCAGGAGAGCATCGCAGCGCGAGGATTGGACGATAGCGGCTTGGCCATCGTCGACGAGACCTTGTGGAAACGGTTTGGAGGATCTCCCCGATCACCAATGGATCGGGACCATTCCTGGGTTGACACGGATGCTTACCATCGTGTTGGTTGCATTGAAAATCACCATCGTTACATTGCTTGGTTGACAAGAATCAAGAAGTGAGAGCCTGCGTGCTGGTGATCACATTAGTTCGCACAGGATCTGCCAGATGACTGAGCAGATTCTCAACTGGACCCTTGCCTGTGACGGTGGCCTGCACGAAAAAACCAAGCATGGTCACCATGGCGATCCTCCCGTTCTTGATTTCCCTGACTTTGAGATCTTTCGCACAATCTGCATCGAACGCAAGCCCAAGCGGATCAAACACCTGTCCTCCAGGGTAGACACGTTCAATGCCTTCTTCTTTCGTGCGCAAAGCCTCAGAGACAGATACCAACACCAGCATGATCATCAAGGCCACCAGGGAGGGGTTCTTCTGGAAAGAATCAACAAGGTTGGATCCATCGCTTGCTCCGGCACTGTTGTCGATCGAGATGGCTTTGAACCAAGCGGCTTCCACCATGCCATCTGGACCCCTTGTTCCGGATCGGATCGCTTCTGGAAGGAGGCATCCCACCACCCCAAGCATGGCCCACCTGCCGTGCATGATTTCGGATTCTCTCATCCTTTGAAACTGCGCAGGATCGGCAGACAATCCAGCTGGATCGAATCCATAGTCTCCAGCGACGGTCCCTTTCAGGTGGCTGGGCGGCACTGTGCTGGCTCCCATCCATTTGGATCTGGACGTCCCGTAATGTAACCTCAGGTACTTTTCATCAAACACGTTCTTTTTGAACCACTTGGCAACCGGCGTCACGTTTTCGGTCGCGACAGCATCGTCTGCAGCTTCGGTGAGGTTGAGTATGTCGTCCAAGGAGAGTCCTGTTTCCTCTTCCCCTTCTTCTTGTGCGGCTCTCCTGGCCACGTCTCTTCGTTCGGGTGCTTTCCTGTACCTCTGTCCCACCTTTGCATTCCATCCACCATTGACGATCCTTCCCACGCACGTTCCGGCCATGGTTACGGCGAGCTGTGGCTTCCACTTGGGACCACGTTCACCACCTCCACACACGAGCTTGGGTCTTCCACTGCCCTTCGATCCCGAAGATCTTCCTTCTGTCCTCCTTCGGATAAGCCCGGTGCGAAAGGGAAAGCCCTTCGGTTTCGAACCCGTACACGTCCGGACGTCCTCGGACATCGGCCTGGGTTGGGTCCTCCTTTCCACCCCGATCCGACCGTGGATCGATCCGATGAGGAGAGAAGAACCGATCCGGAGGGGATCGATTTAGGGTTTAGGTCCCAAGGGGGACCCATCCATCCGAAGGGAGTCTCAGTCGGCGATTCACGAGGCGGCCGACACCGGACATGCGCACGGTGCTGGCCAGGACAATGCAGGCGAACGAGAGAAGGAACGTCAAGAGAAAGGCCTTGCATGTGGAAGGGAAAAACAAGGGGATGGTGGACGAAGGAGACTTCCAGCGGATGAAGCAGGAAATGACCAAATATGACGCAGAAAGGGAAGTTGTCATCAAGAGGAGCAGAGACATCCAGAAACTCTCGAAACAAGCCATCTTCAGCCTACACAGAAAAGACGTGGTAAAAGCGTCCAAACAGATCGAAGACGCCTTGGCAGCTGCCAAGGAAATCGAACCGGTCGTACAAGCCAATCCGACCCTGCGTGGAGGGTCCTTCTCCAGCGCACTCGAAGAATACGCCGAAGCCGTCATCTTCCGACACTATCTGTCCCATGGAGAACTCATCAGCTCGCAAGAAGAAAACGTAAATATGTGCAACATCGACGAATACCTTGGGGGAGTGTTGGATTTCACGGGCGAGCTCAACAGATTCGCGATCGCTCGTGCGACACTGAGGGACCTGGAAGAAGTGGAAAGGTGCAGGGATTTGGTGGAGACCCTGATGGGGGTCTTTTTGCAATTCGACTTGCGGAATGGTAGCCTTCGCAAAAAATACGACGCACTCAAGTACACACTGAAAAAGCTCGAGAACACACTGTATGAACTGTCACTCACCAACGCAGGACTCGTCACCAAACCAGAGGAAATCGAGGTACCAGAGGTCAAAATGGACAACGGAGCGGAGGATTGATTCTGGCATCGATTGCCAGCATAGAATCGTCCACGAGGTAGAGAGCCGATTGCCCATTACAAGAGATGGGTTTTCTAAGGTTGGATGCTTGCTGTTGCGGCTTCCACAGCATCCGTAGGCATGAGCGATAAAAACTCGTCCAGTTTGGACGACGCAGCTCGAATGCACTTTTTTGAGAACTCGACAAATTCTTTTTCCTGTTTTCCTGCAGGAACCACCCTGCTGTCAAAGTATTTCATGTAGTCAACCTCTTCCAAGTATTCGACCGTATCTCTTGCCAACGCATCTGCTCTTGTGTACGCCTTTCTATCTTCTAGATAACCTGCAGCCAAAAGGAGGTTGGACTTGATGTTGTTAGGCGGTCCCAATAACCTTTCCAGTAGGTTCTTCGCATCTTCCCAGCGCACGTTTTCCACGTCTTCTTCGAGTTCTTCGAGAGCACTTCTGGTGATGAGCACCGAAGTCAGGTAGAAGTATAGGGGTTTTTTCGGTTTTTGCTTCCCCACCGGTACGAGTGCGAATGCGATGGCTCCAGCTGACAGTGCGATTCCTCCAAACAGCCTCCGGTTGACGACGGCTTTCTCTTCTTCGGTGATCGGTGCAGTGTTTTCAGCTTCGCTTGGTCCGCCACTGGCTAAGAAATCTGCCAATTGAGATTCCTGTAACCATGGGCTTTTCCCTTTCCCACCTCCCAGAAAACCTCCTTCACGTATGTACGTCGTGCGCTCGTCCACGCGTTGCTTTGGATCCAGACCCCACGTGGGCGATTCGGAACCATCCTGTCGATCTTCCTGCTTCTTCTGAAGCTGCTGTCGCAGCGTCGCCGCTTCTTCTTCTGCTTTTCGGAGCCTCTCCTGCGCGTTCGTGCACCCCCTTCCAGGTCAGCCCTGCTTGCAAACACTCCACCACGTGTTTCAGCTTTGTGTGAAATAAGCGAATTGCGACGCACCAGAACGTCTTCGTCCAGCGAACCCTGGTTTTCAGGGCCGGATCGAACCTTGTTCGCCTTCCTTTCCCTTCCTCTGTTCCCTTTGGATCCCGTGCGCCACGCAGCGTGCGGTGCGACGCGGCCAGACGTGGTCCACATCGCCTTCCGACTCGCCACTCTCACCGACGTGGCGATCCCCCCTGGACCAGGAGGTTAACTTGGCGGAAAACGGACGTGGCCTCGGTGGACGATCGGGAAAGGTCCAGGTGGGATCGATGAGAAACCGAAATAGCCGACGGTCCACGAGGTCCATCCGGGCATGAAAGCCGAGAGAATCTCCAAGATGGAAGCAACAACTTGGAAGTACCCCTTCCATTGGTGCGCACCCGAAACCCAAGCCAAAGTGGGAATGCGCCGAAACGAGCACTCCCAAGCATTGAAGACGGAAAGTCCGCCCCATAAGACATGCACGTCGGTATGCATGCTTTTGACGACCAAGCCATATCCGAAGACTAGCAATGATTTAAATGCAAAGTTGCCAAAGATACTGAAAACGCGTTTGTCTTACTCGGATGCGCTTTCGGAAAAGCGCTTGCGAGCAAACTACGACGAATCTCGTGCATTGACATCGCTATCCATGTATCCTTGCTTGCGAACTACAACAACACGCATTCAATGTCGATTCATGTAGAACGGACGTCTCCAATGTCGCCAAAGAGCATTCAAACCCAGGCCACGAAGCTCTACGACCCGTCTCGTTCATCAAAGCTACGGCCTTTGACCTAGAGGACACCTACAGCTTCCATTAATGCAATGTGTCTAAGCGAAAGGTTGATCGCATGGTTGTGGGATCAGACATGGATGAATCGAGGCTAGGTACCAAGCATGTGTCGAACACTAGTATTGCGCCATTGATTGCCCAAATAATTGTTTCACAAGCGAAGATCCCGAGCCTTTCTTGCCCTACTTTCTAACTACTCCCGTCATTCAAAAAAAATTGATTAGAACGAGCTCGTAGTTTCCCGTGAATCGTTGGACCAATGTTATGTTGCAACCTTGATCGTAGCAGTTTGAGAAGTGTACTTGTAGTCCTTCAAACACGGGCGATGACTCCTTTTGTCCACAACCAATGTCACATAAGACTATGCAAAAAATCGGGTTGTTAGACATAGGCGCACCTATGTACGGATACCCATGTCTCCTGTATATAGGACAATCTTCCTAATAGGAGCGTTTTCTTGCAAATTGCCCAATTTAGATGGGAGAAATGATACCTAGATACTCCCGACATGTTCCAATCATGGAACGGAATTCCGATGGGCAAGTTCAGTACTGATTCTCACCTCGAAGATCCACAAAGGAAGCCCTACCAGTTTTCGGACGTGATCGGTCATGGCGCAACGGCATGAGCAACGCCGGCAACGGCTGCCGAACCCGCTCATCGGTGTGAGCGTTCGTACTCCAGCAGCCGAGTTCGGCAAAGAATGGGCCCGTGAAGCGCTTGGGGAGGCGTGGAGCGACACGTGATATGATAACGTGGTGCTCCGCCTGATACGTTTACGTACACGAGAGCAAGAGGCCATCGTTTGCTGCCACACGTCGGGCACCTCGCCGGAGGAAGGGCCGATGATTGAGGATACGGTGAACCGTTACAGGGTTGTCGAGCAACCACCGGAAGAAGATCCGCAACGCGCGGCCATGGTGGAAGAAAGACCCACCGAAACGGATGCCGGTGGGGAAGACGACGTGGTACCTCCACCCACGGAGGTACCACCGGAGGAGGCCTTCCTCGACGTCCAGGAGTGCACAACGCTCCACGAGGAAGGCTTGGACCCGCTTGGAGATGGCGTGGACGCCAACAAAGTTGCTGGGAATGGTTTTGGACTGGTGTGGGAGGAGGAAGAGGCGCACGTGATGGTCGACTCACGTGCAGCCAATGGCGTCATGGACAGGCAGCAAGGCTATGGCTTGCCTTCGTCTTACATGCTAGAGCCTTTTCGTGAGACAGAAGCATTGCAGTATTTCCTGCGCTTCTTCCCGTACGAGTTGTTGCTTGATCAGACTTCTGAGATCACCAAGCGTGGTCGAAGCAAGTACAACAGACCAGGTGACACTTTCTTGTCTTACGACAGAGAGTGTACACTCGGTGTGTTGTTGAGGGTGTTTGGGTGCTTCGTGTACATGTTGTTGCCCTCTGGGCACAGCAAAAAGTCCTTCTGGCAGGTGACTGATGTGGAGAAGGACCCACTGGCGGTCCTGCTCAATCTCAACAAGTTCCTCTGCAGGAGGGACTTTGACCGCATCTTGGAATTCTTGGCAGTTTGTGTGCTAAAATACACAGCGGAGCGAGGTGCGAGAGTGGACAGACCTGAGCAAGCTGGAGCTTGCAAGGGACCCAGAGGCACCCTGCATACACTGCGAGATGATCCTCATTGGGAACTGCGCAGGTTCTGGGATGCATGTAATGCACATGCATCCCGGCATTACACTCCAAGCTGGCTGGTGGTTGTGGACGAACCCATGTTGAAATGGATGGGCCGGTACATGCCCTCTCGGATGTTTCTGCGCAGGAAACCTGACCCGCTGGGCAGGGAGCTGAAAACTGTATGTGATGGGATGAGTGGTGTCGGTTTCCGCATGGAACCGGTGGAGAATGCACGCTTGATGAAGGAGAAAGAATTCTTCACAGAATTTAGCACAGCCACAGCAACCACACTCGGGCTCATGAAGCCGTTCTTTGGCAGTGGGCGTGTCCGCCTTGGTGACAGCTTGTTCGGGTTAGTCAAGACATGCCGAGCGCTGCTGGAGCGCGGTGTGTACTCCGTGCTGAATGTGAAAATAGCACATAGGGGTTTCCCCAAACTTGCACTTCAACGTTTCCTCGCCAGTGTGCCCAACTAACCTGAAGTGACTGTTTGCATTCCAAGAGAGGCACGTATGCGCACGACCTGCACCAGGATCAAGGCAACTGCCCATCGTAGGCTTGCTCGTGTACCACTGTGCTTGGTGTCTTCCTGCTTTACCACACAACCAACAGGCACCATGAAGTACATGATTAAACATCCAAGTGACACCACTTATCTACTGGAAAAGAAGATCCCAACAGATGACACGAGGAAGATGTACAGGTCGAAGTACAACATCGCGGACTAGCACAAACCGCTACGAACAGGTGGCAATGAGTTCCACGATGTGTGGAAAACGCACGACCTTCGGATTCGTGAATTGAGCGAGTTGATGGGGTTGGCGGAGGTGAACACCTTCCTTCTCATGCGTGCAAAGGGAACAGGGCAGGGGCGCCAGAAGTAGTGTTGGAAGCTCCTTGCAAAGGAGTTGCTGGAGAATCCGTGGGTTACGGCAGAGTTGGAGACGGAAAGGCATCAAGCTCTCCCTCTACGTCCGTTGCTCGCTGTGATGGGTGATTTGGGTGGAGGAAGTGCACACCGTCTGGTGGCACTAGAGGAGGTGATGAGGACGAGTGGCAAAGACACACAGGCGAGGAAGGTGACGCAGCGTCGCTACGTCATGTGCGGCGAGAAAGCCCCGGCAGCATGCCAGACGTGCCACAAGCCAAGCGAAGGTGTCGTTGACTACTTCTTTGGGCCATACACGGGCCGTAATTGCTTTAAAGATACATGGCAAGGGTGCCCTCCTCGTGACGACGGAGGGTGCCACGGGGGACGTGCACACACCTGCACCGGCCGGTCTGATGCAACGTCAGAGGCATAGCTTCACAAAGTAATAGATTCAAACATTCACCTCTTCAGCTTTCGAATGAGCCGTGTGGCGCGGCGTGCGATTGCGCGATGCGTGTACACGGCACGCGTGAAGTTGGTCGCTATTGTCCTATGGGTCGAAAAAAGTCCGAAAGTACGGGGCGTTGGATGACGACACGGGGCGTCTCTCTGCACATGCGCTTGAACCTAGGTCCTTCAAGGGGTTTACAACACGTCATTGAAGGCCTGAAAGAATCATGTATGGTTATGGTGGCAAATGTGCGACAAACGTCATTGTCCCCGATTGTCCTAGAGATAGGATAATGAGCTAGGGATTTACACATTAACGGATTGTAGAATGTCTCTCAGCATGCATAAGTGGGTATTTTAATGGACACTTTTAAATATGAAAAAATGCGTTGGTCCTTGCAATTCAAGCCCATTCCATTTTTCCAACATAACGACTGGAAACAGCTAAAAATGCGATAGTTGAAATGCTTACTATTTGTACAAGACGGATACGTGTTTGAAACAGGTTTGAGAGGACGCAACAGACATGCGATACCATAGAAAATTGAACTTTTGATGAATCGTGGAAGTTGGTGTAATTATGAGATGCTTGAATCAAACCTTTGAAGAGCAAAAGATAGCGTGTATCCTCCTCACCAAATCAGCACATTTCTTTGCTCTATGTTTGAGAGCGCGGGGAATGCCTTGTTCCTTAGAAATGATGCTCTTGTATCAAAGAGTTAAGAAGCTCTTCAATAGGATGATTCACCAATATCAAAAACCTTTGTTACATTTTCAGACGGATTTCATTTCCTACACGTGTTAGGGACAATGTGTGTGATGTTGGCAAGTAGCTCGGTAGATGAAAAAGGGAGTCTTTGGTCACTTCGATACAATACTTGTAAGAAAATGCCCATGATACTCAGTCTAAAAACTCTACGAGGGCAAACATGTTTTGACAATAAAAGAAGTATAGGCAAACTCGTGGTCCATTTCCTTACATCACTTGATGGGATTAACCTTATAGCAATCAGTTGTTTAGGTTTACCCTTCCCACAACCTTACATACACAGCTTAGGTCGAGGACAAAACGCATGCACTCCGTTGCAACACTCCTTTCATCAGTTCTAAACAAGTTACTAAGGTTTCGTGTCGGCTCAATTTTCATGGCAGATATATTTCGAAATAAAGATTTAGAATTTCAACAGCCCTAGATTACAAGGGTGAACGAGCACGTGATTTCCACTCGTCACATGAGTTTCTGCTACTTAAAGAAACAATCTTCAAACCGACTCTTCTTCCTTTTGAGCAGTGGGAGGTTTGCTCTCTGCTGTCTTTCCAATGAGCTGGTAAAGAACCGCTACAATTAGACCACCAATCGAAAGAATGAATGCCACAATCATGAGCCAATAGGACCTGAAAGGGACTCTGGGTCCCAGGCCCCCCTACGAGGAGCCTCGGTCTCCCCTCCATCCTGGGTCACCCAACCAAGGGCCCCAGGATTCGGTTATACTAGCTTATGCGTGGGTGGTCCCCTCTGGCTTGATTGGAGACAGACAGTCCCCCCCGGTCATTTTGGGTGAACCCCCGGTCCCTATACAGAGATCGGTCCCTACCTCGAGGCCCCAACACAGAAGGGTACTCGATCGAGGGTTCCCCAATCCCGAGGCTCTGCCCTGGAGGATCGGACGGCCAGAAGGGCTCCAGCAGCCCTTGCTCCCCAACAGAACGGATCTTCACCGTTGGGTTGGGCACCAGACCCACCAAGAGATCTTTGCGGAGCAGATCTCATGGTGGATAAGGCCTGGAAACACCACCCCCCTGTGAGAAGCCACCTAGGGCTTCCCACAGGATCTTGTAATTGAATTAGAACCTTCCTGATCTCAGCTCCAGGTGCGCTTTGGTTCTCCGCACCTCCCAACTCAACGTGGAACCTTCTCCACACGCAAAGTGCCAGAAACTTGGGCTGTTGTACGACCTGCTGTCGCTTCACAACCTGCCCCAAGCCATCCAACCACAACAGAGTTTACGAGTCCATCAGGCGTGATGGAAGAAGATTCGGTTCTGGCTGCTACCACAGTAGCACGCCTTGAAGAAAGGATAATGGAGCTGGAAAGGGACTTGGCCAGGTCGCTGGCCACTCCCGAAGACATCGAGGAAGAGGAGGACTTCAAACATGAACCTGCTGAATTCAGCGACATGTTTGAAGCCCTCCGAAAGTCCGGAGCAGTCAAAGGCATTGTAATGCCGTCTCCCACAGTCTTCACTGGGGAGGAGCTGAATAAGGATCCTTATGCCCTTCACAGGTGGTATAAGGAGACCTCTTGCTGGGTCAAAGCAAGAGTGGCGAAGGACGTTCCGCAGGCCGCTATGGCCCTCCAAACACTTGGAGGCACAGCCCGCCTTGCAATGGAAAACATGGAGACAGCAGCCCCTGGAAAGCTACAGTCTTTGGATGCGATATTCAGCGCACTGCTGAATATCTTCCAAAGATGTGACCCAGGTCCAAAAGCATACGATGAGTTCCTCAGAACTCGTATGCGAACGGACGAAACAGCGGTGGATTTTCTGAACAGGTTGCTGTCACTGTCAGTAGTGATAGGCAGCAGCAAGGATCCCACAGTCTCCCGCATTTCCGATGCGGAACTGGCCGCACGCTTCCGCGCAGGGCTCCCGATATGGATGATTCAGCGGATGCGCGAAAAGCATCAGCTGCTGGTGACACTTCACCAGACCCCGGACATCAGCCCCTGGGGATTAGCAGGAACTGCCATGGACATTGAGCAGAACTGCTCCAGTGAACAGACTGGACAGGCTGCCAAACGCCCACAGCGTGCAGGACGCGTCAGCGCTGTGAAGGACAGCAAGTCCTCCAAGGAGGAGGCAGTGAAGACCCAGCGCGCGTCCAAGCGCTTCAAGGACCTGGAAGAGAGGGACCAAGAATTGGTCATGGCCCTCCAGGGGGACCTCAAGGGCTATGAGCTGAAGGCAAAGCTCCCTGGTGACCTGCTTCAGCGATGCCGCCAACTCTCGGTGTGCGATATCTGCCATCGCTATGGCCACAGCGGCAGCGGCTGTAAAGCCCGTGCCGTGTTCAGTTCAAAAAACTGAACGCGCTCCAGCGGTCGATGGGGGTTGACCGCATGGAGCCGGGAGCGTCAGCGAACGCTCCCCCTAACCTGGACCTGCCCCCCTTGAAGGAACCAGGACTCAAGCAGAATGATTTGCAGAAGTTGCAGCTGCAGGCCGTCCAGAATCGCAGACCTGGACAGGTGCTGCCATTGCATGCAATAGATAATTTAGCTCCAAGGAAGGAGTTTCTCACCTCTCAATGCTCGTTCGGTCGCAGACCAGCGAAGGTGAGCAGTCAAGCATACCTGGACACACTGTCCAGCTTCTCCTTTGTAACACCTCAGTTGTTACAAAGGATACAACGGGCTGATGCACAAGGCATCACCTGGAAAACCACAGATGAGTATGTGGAATTTGGTGTGGCTGTGGGGAAGGAAACCCACAAGGCCCCCATTGTGCGCCTGGAACTTAGTATGGACAGCTTCAGAGTTTGGCATGACTTTGGTATTGCTCCTGTCCAGGATTTTCAGTGTATCCTGGGCAGTGACTTTTCAAACTCTTACCTGCAGGTGCTGAATTGGCAGCAAAGGACCATGATCCTCCAAGACGCAACCGGACGTCGCCATACAGTACATGGCGATGGGGACTTCATCCAGGCACGACGACTCGACTTGATCGTCCCTGCCGCTGAAGTTAGGCAAGCGGTGCGCACACCGGGTTGCCTGTATCTCATCGTACAACCGCAGGACACGCGATGGGAATTGGAAACAGAGGAGCAGGAGCTCCAGCAGGACAGAAGCCAGTTGAGTGCGCAGGCCGCGCTCTCAGAAGCGGAACAGCAGAGGTTGGACAACCTCCTGGACCAATATTCAGACTGCTTTAAAGCAAGGAAGGGTCCACCCGCGGAACGGGTCCCCGGCGAAAACTTCAGTATCCCCCTGGAATCTGAAGCAAAGCCACAGTTCACGCAGTACTATCGCTTGTCGCCAACAGAACGCGAAGAGTTGCGAAAGCTGCTGAGTGAATATGTGGATGCAGGGAAAATGGATGTTTGTGCAGGCTCAGCCTGGGGTGCACCAGTGATCCTGGTCCCCAAGAAGGATGGAGGCTGGAGAGTGGTGTTCGATTATCGCAAGCTGAACAATGTTGCGATGAAAGATCGATACCCTCTGCCACGCATCGATGACTTTCTGCAGGGGCTGGGCGGTGCCCGTTACTTTTCTGCGCTGGACGCATTGGACGGGTTCCATCAGTTGCCAATGAACCCAGAAGACATCCAAAAAACAGCAGTTCAGACTCCCTTTGGGAGTTACACCTGGAGGGTAATGCCCATGGGCATAGCAAATGCCCCAGCAGCCTTCCAGAGAATGATGAACAGGATTTTCGGACACTTGACCTTTTCTAAGGTCTATGTGGATGACATCCTGGTTCACTCAACCAGCAAGGAAGCTCACTTCCAGCACCTTGAAGACCTTTTCCAAGTGTGCAAGGCTGCAGATGTACGTTTGAAACGTACAAAGTGCCATTTCTTCTGCACCAAATTGGACTGGGTTGGGTTCAGGATCGAGAACCAGGAGCTGCGGTGCGCACCGCAAAAGCTCAGCAAGATCCAGCACTTCCCCAAACCCAGATCGCAGAAAGAAAACATGGCCTTCCTGGGCCTATGCCAATTCTACTTGAGGTTTGTACCTCACTACTCAGATGCTGCAGCTCCACTCACTGAGCTCAACAAGAAAAAGTACGCCCACGACTTTCAGCGCTACTGGTTGGATCGACATGACCATGCTTTTGATCTGCTGGTGACCCAGCTCACCACTGCCCCTGCGCTGGCGCTGTACAATGAGGACCACGCGATCCGCATCGAGACAGACGCGTCAAATATTGGCATGGGGGCAGTACTGCACCAGGAAATCTCCCCGGGCGAATGGCGTCCGGTCGAGTACTGGAGCCGCAAGTTCAATTCAGCTCAGCGAAACTACCACGCTGCTGAACGCGAAACGTGCGCCATTGTTTACGCATTGGCTCACTGGAAGCACTTGGTGTTCGGCCGACCGTTTACGGTCATCACCGATAACACAGCATCCAAGTACCTTACGACAAAGAGCGTACAGCAGTTGTCGCCCCGCGACTCTCGCTGGATCGAAAAACTGGCATACTATGCCCCATTCAACGTGGAATTCCGCCCTGGAATTCAGAATGTGGCCGCAGATTACTTCTCACGCCACCCGGTGGATGATTCAGCCAAACCGCTCAAGACGATTACTGTCCTGGACCTCTGTGCAGGAATGGGTACGACCCTTCGTGCCCTCGAACAAGCCATCCCAGAAACTGCAGAGTTGTCCATCAACTACATTGCAGTGGAGCAGGACCCCGATTGCGCAGCAATCGTACAGCGAGTGTTCAATTCTGTTCACCTCTCAAGACCTGGCCTGTTCATACGCGAAGACATCTTTCGCTATGGCAGCGATGTGCGCACCCTAGCGCATCGCCGCTTGCTGCCACCGGTGGACCTATTGATCGCTGGCGTGCCGTGCCAGCCCTTTTCGCGCGCCAACACATCAGACAGAGACCCCCCTCTGGGGCTGCGCGATGTGCGTGAACTGTTCACAGCAGTGCGAGACATTCGCAACCGCCTGGTAGGGGGACACTCCTACATCATAGAGTGTACCCCGTTCGCTCCACATCTGCAGGATGACCTGGAGCTCATCAATGAATGGTTTGGAGAGCCACAAGAACACAACATGGCTCACTTTTCTGCCCAGCAGCGCACTCGCTTATGCTGGACAGATCTGCCTCCACCCAAACCACAGGAACATCTATCGTCAGGGTTGCCCCTGACCTGGCAAGACTGCTTGGAACCTGGGGCGACTCCCCCGTTGGATAACCAGGGCCTGCCCCGCCTGAAATGCCCCACTCTGATGGCATCGCCAGGCAGTCACAGTGACCGCTCGCGTTCCACCTGGGTCATGGGACAAAACCAGACCCTGCACGAATTGACGATACAGGAACGCGAACGCTTGGTGGGCATGCAGCCCAATGACACAGCAGGGTACAAGATTACCCCTGCTGCTCGCAGAAGAATGTGTGGAAACGCCTTTCCCGTAGGTTGGCTGTCCGTGTTAGTAGCAGATTGGTACCACTCGTGGATTCGTAAACTGCTTGGTACCCGTAGTGACATCACTATGAGTGGTTTGGTAACGGCTGCTCCACGACACTCCCCTCCTAGCGACAATGGATCGGCAGTACACCTATCAGGTGTACCTTTACTGTCACGCATTCGTACAGCGATTCAGAATGACCAGCAATACTTGACCTACCTGGACCACCCACCTGGTGGATATACATGCAGGAATGGCCTGCTGTTTCAAGACAATGCATCTGCAGAATTTGGACGCTACGCAGGTCCAGCGGTTCTGCGCGTCCCTCAAGACAATGCGCTACGCCAGGATCTGCTTCACCTGGTGCACGATCGCATCCACTTTGGAGCCTATCGTACGTTCGAGTCAGCTCGTCGACACTTTATCTGGCCTGGCATGAAGACACACATCAAGCAATTTGTGGCACGGTGCCCTACCTGCCAGAGAATGAAGCCAGCAAACAAGAGCGCCGCTCGGCCTCATCTTCCAGAGATGAGGTTCTACCCTCATCCATTTCATACTGTAGTGGTGGATGTGGTTGAAGGCTTGCCAGTCACTCCTGATCACCACAATGCAGTGATCACCGTAGTCGACCGCCTTACGAAGTTTGCTGTGTACATTCCCATGCACACAACCTGGTCCGCAACGAAACAAGCCCGTGCGCTGCTGGATTGTGTGGTGTACAGGTATCATACCCCATCCATCATTCATACAGATAATGGGCCTGCGTATCGCAAACTGTTCGGCGCGTACTGTACAGCCTTGGGTGCCAGCCACAAGACTGGTACCCCGTACCATTCGCAGTCGCAGGGACCAGTGGAACGCCAGCATCGCACGCTTCTGCAGACGCTGCGCACATCGTCCGAACGTCCCGACAATTGGGATCAGTACCTTCAAGCTGCAGCGCACGCATACAACGATAGCGTGCACCCGTTCCTGCAACGCAGTCCCTTTGAGATGTTATATGGCTGTGCATCTCGCTTGCCGTGGCATCTGCAGATCACAACAGCAGACCTGCCAACAAGGCAACTGCTGACTACACCCAACAAGATGGTCACTGGTTTGCTAGACGAGCAGCGCAGAGTGTACAATGATGTACGGGACCTGCTGGTGAAACGCGCACGCGAACAGGCAACCATGACACAGGACCTCCCCAACAGGACATTCAAGTCAGGGGATATGGTCAAGCTCCAGTATGGACTAAAAAGCACACGGGATCGCCCCAAACTCGATCCATACTGGGAAGGGCCCTACTGCATTGACAGAGCATTGGGTCAGGATGCCTATAGCCTGAAGCTGCCCCCCGGTACTCGCTTCCAGAATCGATTCCACGTGGATCGTCTCAGACCGTGGATTGAATCAGATCTGACACTGTTCCCAATGGATCGCGCTGCGCAGCCATTGGACCAGCTTCCCACCTCAGTGCAGGAACTCGGCGGGACGCAATTACAGATTGCGCAATATCTGGTGCGCGACTTTGTGAATTTTCCAGCAGGTGCAGTACAGTACTGGGCTCGCTCGCACGATGGCCAGACTTCCTGGGTCAGCGAAAGCGCACAGAATCTGGATGAAATATTGGACCTGGAGGAAACAAATGGATGCCTGCCCGAGCGCGGCATCGGCAAGCGCAACCTGGACGCCGTCCGGCAACACAAAGAAGACATCTACATGCAGACCCCCAATCCTATTCTGCAGAATACATGGACCTGGTCATCTCTGCCGTACAGCACTCGACAGCGGCAACAGTGGAAGCCTCCTTCTAGGCTGGCTGGACAAGTAGTGATGGAGGCCTTTGAGATTGACCAGGGCGTGCAGTTCTATCAGGGTCTCGTACAGACCGATGGACGCACGGTGGTATGGACTGATGGGTTCAAGACAAAACACAGGACATCAGAGCTCCAGGCTCTTTTGTACAACCCTGTAGCAGTAGTTTACAGTTGAACTTTTTTCTGCTGCGCAGGGAACCGGGAGACTGAAAGGGACTCTGGGTCCCAGGCCCCCCTACGAGGAGCCTCGGTCTCCCCTCCATCCTGGGTCACCCAACCAAGGGCCCCAGGATTCGGTTATACTAGCTTATGCGTGGGTGGTCCCCTCTGGCTTGATTGGAGACAGACAGTCCCCCCCGGTCATTTTGGGTGAACCCCCGGTCCCTATACAGAGATCGGTCCCTACCTCGAGGCCCCAACACAGAAGGGTACTCGATCGAGGGTTCCCCAATCCCGAGGCTCTGCCCTGGAGGATCGGACGGCCAGAAGGGCTCCAGCAGCCCTTGCTCCCCAACAGAACGGATCTTCACCGTTGGGTTGGGCACCAGACCCACCAAGAGATCTTTGCGGAGCAGATCTCATGGTGGATAAGGCCTGGAAACACCACCCCCCTGTGAGAAGCCACCTAGGGCTTCCCACAGGATCTTGTAATTGAATTAGAACCTTCCTGATCTCAGCTCCAGGTGCGCTTTGGTTCTCCGCACCTCCCAACTCAACGTGGAACCTTCTCCACACGCAAAGTGCCAGAAACTTGGGCTGTTGTACGACCTGCTGTCGCTTCACAACCTGCCCCAAGCCATCCAACCACAACAGACCAGTCCAGCGCATCAGTTTTGGATACACCATCTGGTAAGGGTGACAATGTGGAAGGATAAATTGCGATACTGAGCAAAGCAAACAAGGCTGTGATGCCTGCTGTAATAGTCAAAGTAAACTTAGTTGCTTTGGATGCGTTGTACAACGCAACGGTAGAACACATGGTGGCAACAGCTTCTGCGATGATTGTAAGGACGGCAAAAACTCGCACAGCATCGAGCTTGGAACCACTATCATATGGCCCACATTCTGAAATGTCCTCACTACCGAACTGTCCACGCACACAGGCCCTCCAGAGGCCTCCAGAGAGGCCAGTGATTTCTATTTCCCTGAAAAACTCAAAGTAGTCGGGAGTGGTACTGCCATCGATGCTGAACCATCTAGTAGTGGCAGTTGATATGATAGCAAACACCTGCAACACAAGTACTATTTGTTCGTCACATACTTCAAAGAGTAGGAAAGCGTGTGGCAGTGTTGCCGCCTGCCAGCACACATTGCCACTTGCGGTAGGATTTGTGCGCACCATGGTGAGTGCAGTGAGTCCAGCGCAAACAATGGCAAGGATACTGAACGCCATGATGACACTGATTTTGCTGTCACAGAAAGCAAAAGGCTTCAGATTAGTACTTTTCCACCTCAAATGTTGGTTCGATCGAAGTCGTTCGAGATCTTGTGCCATCGCAACAGGGACACTCATGCTTGTCCATCTCTCACCTCTTCTACGGTACGATCTGTTTGGGGACTCTTCGCGCGTCCTTGTGCCCTAAGAAGATGAATTCGCTGGTACTGGAAGAGTGGTGAGTTGTCCGAAAGGCGGCGGCTGGAGGATCTAGTGGCTTCTTCGCCTGCAAGGTTCTGGTGACAGGTGGGGTCTCCTCCATCCCTTTATCTCTATCTCTATCTCGAGGTTGGTGATCACCCTTACCAATCCGAGCGTTATTCTACCGAATTGCGAATCCTCTTCCTCCCCTCCACCACGCACACGTCGGATCCAGCGGGGCGAGTGCCAGGCTGGATTCCACCTGGAAGTCGGGGCAACGGCCAAATGGATGGACGAACGAACCAGGGTCGGTGTCGATCGTAGGACGGAATCGGACAAGGATGACCATGGCGAGCAGGAAGACACATGCAGAGATGGCCTGCCTAGAGTGAGCGAACGGCAGATCCATGAACTGAAGGACGCGACGCATACCATCTGGGAGGGGATTTGAGCCGAACGCCCGTCGAAGTGTTCCAAGCATTCGAATGTCAAGTGCCTGGACACACACAAAATCCTATCAAAACAAACAGGAGGATGACAGGTCAATTTCATGAAATATCTGCTAGTACGAACGGGCTGCTTTATACACGTGTTTCTGATGTTTGCAAAGTATCCTTCTTAAAAGGCCAGATGACCGTATCGCATTTCCTGCTTGGAAACCTTGCACTGTGCGTCAAAAGTTGTCAAGCGATAATTTTTCTCTAACAGGATTTGCACATCTGGTGTGAGAGACACCAATGTACTGGCTTGCATTTGACATGATGAATTGCCAGATGCATGAGGGGTAAGGTTGCAACATGGTCATCTCCCAATGCTACCTTTGTTTCTGGCATGAAAACAAATCTCTTCAACATGTTGGGCATTCGTCTGTGTAGTATTGCGATTCAACACCTGCAAGATACAATTCAAAATCTAGTTTAACACCCAGTGGCATGGTTCTTCTTGTGCAGCAACCAATTATGCTCACTGGGAGGACTGATGATGCTAGCATCAGAAAGACGACCTATTGTAACAACTATTTGGAGCTAATGAAATTCTCAAAAACCTTTCATTTTGATTTCACATTTGTCCCTTGCCTCAAGGCAGCGAACCCAGGCAACTTGAAGATCACACTGAATTAGAAAATACAAGCTACGCTCAGTTGCATGGCTGAGTAAAAGGACAGGTAAAAAGAAAGTATTCTTCAAACGCATAATCAAAACAATGCCAATAGAACCATGCAACACGATTCTCCAAACACAGATTGAACATGCAACAAACTCTAACTAAAGCAGTTCAAAGCTTTGCAACAATCAATCGATGCCATCAGATTCTGGTAGTTTTGGCTCTGGATTTTGTGTGGGAGCAACCGGTTGCTCAGGATCAGCAGCAGTTGGTCGTTCAATGTTCCATTCCTTGGTCGCATTCACAAAGTTGAGAAGCATTGGGATCCCCGTCAAAGCAGCTGAAGTGACCATCAACCAGTATGACCAATTAAGTACATCATTCCTGCCAAGATTTGTGCTATTGATGTCGTCAATAAAGTATGCATACACAACAACACCGCTTATGCCAGTCCCCATGGCCAGAAAGGAACAAAGGAACGAATAAAGCCGGAGTGCTCTGTTAGACAGCGCAATGGCAATGGAGGAAAACATGACAATGAAGGAGAACATGATGCACAAGATACTCATAGCACGCACAGCATTCAGCTTCGTAAAGCCAGACCCAATGTTACCGCATGACTTGAAAGTGTCATCCATATCTCGTATGGTGATGCAAGCTCTCCACAGTCCCCCATACAGCCCTAGGTCATCCAGTAGCATCCGTCTCTGTTCTGCCGGTATATCTGCATCGCTGAAATTGAACCATTGAGTGGTGCTCACGGCCACAATACCAAGGACCTGGCGTTTCACCGCCAGTTTGTCATGCTTTGTCAGCACCTTCGTACGTCGCAATCGCAGTTTCGCATTCCACGATGCGACGATAACAATCGCTCTCGTACCATGGACGCCAGTGCGGACAGGAAAGCTATGTGCCCGACCGCCAGGTGGTCGTAGACGCACTTCATGTCTCTTGTTGGTTCCGAAAACGAACGGTCTGGTTCAGGCGCTTCGTCAGCATCCGGTTATCGCTCGTTCCATGGATCCAGCGTGCGAACGAGGCTACGAGGCTCCCTATTCTCGGCATGCTCAAATGAGGCTTTTTAAACGCACCTCCTTGCGCGATCTTCTGTGTGTTCGATGGGTGCTTTTTCGTGTTCCTCGTCGCTTCGCTTCCCACTGCTTCGTGATCTGGGTGGAGAGGGGATGTTTTCAGACGATGGCTTCCTCCACGACAGACGGGGGGGAGCAGTAGTCCGCCACTTCTTTCAGGGTTCCTGCCCGAACCCCTGACTTCTCCTCCCCGTTTGACCCTCATTCCGATCGTTTCAGGACTTGCATTGCACACCAACGGATTCCTTGTAAAATTCTCTTTCTGTTCATGGGATTCACTGGGGCTGCATCGGCCTCAGTGGCACACAACGAGGGGGAACTGGTCCCTACCATTGGTTGGCCCCAATGGGGACCCTTTTGCACAGCCACGGCTGGGCGGACGCCTTCGTTCGCCATTGCCCAGCGGGGGATGGGATGGATTCGAAACTCCGGGTGCAGATCGACCGCTATGTGTTCTACACTGTCATCGATTTTCGTAGGTCGAAGTTGGGTGGGTGTCCTGTGGCACCCATTCCCATCCGGCTGTTGGTGACCCCTCGAAACAGGCCATCTTCGCCGCTTGGGATCCAAGGCTCCGTCTCCAGGCCGAAGAGAAAGGGAAGGATAGGGACGTGAAAGGAGAGGGCAAGGAGTTGTCTTGCGCCTCCTGGATCGCCGACGGAAGGTGGCCTCTTGAGACCCTTCATGGGGACCGGGAGCGACTTGTAAAAAAAAATCGTGTTTTCAGACCATCCCTTCCAATGGACCTGTTTTCAAAGGGGGTCTACGGGCAGTATCGAGGCACGGAGCTCCAATCGGGCAACGCAGGGCCCTTCTCCGGAGTTTCAGCTTCCATTCCCATGCCCACACGTCCGCGAGAATCTTCCGCCCCACGAGCAGACCACGGAGAAACACCTCCAGGGGGGGTGTGGCGGAGTACTGGGTCCTCCCCCCTTGAAGGGACCCCAATCGACACACGGGTGAAAGGGACCCTCCATTACGCCCCAACGAGAACGACCGAGACTGTGAAATTCGGTGCGGAAGATGTGCATACATAGGGGTACTTGTACGCAAAATTGTACCTTGGAAGCTCCGGTGGTCCATGCATTTCGATGGGCAAACCGGCTGGTGGTACAGCCCGTGACCCATAGAGAGACCTGGGGTCAAGGGGAGATTCGCCCCTTGTGTAAACAAATGGTACAGGGTTAACTCGGCTTTACCACATGCCCTAGGAGACGGGCTCGTGAGGAGAGCCATCAGCCCTCCACAAGGCAAGCACGCTCCCCATGCAAACGAGGGGAACGATGGACAAGCAAGCGAGGGAAATCTCCAAGGTGACCCAACAAGTGGTTCGGTATGCCTTTCAAACATGTGGTGGTGACATCACCACTACGGCGTTGGTTATGAAACGTTCCGTGGCAGAGGTGGAGTCGTTCCTCCGCGAGGTGCCTTCCAAGGCCCATGGTCATGGCAACCATCGAAGCTTGGAGTACGCACATGGCTATGAAAAATGGCTTGTGCGTTTTCTTACACAACGGGCCGAGAAGGGGCAGCTCACGTACACGGAAGAGGTCCAACGTGCATGGCACAGCAAGTACAAGAAAGTCATTCCCCTGAGGACCCTTCAACGTGTCTTTCGAGATTTGGGAGTGGGGTTCAAGGTGCAAAAGGTGGAGCGCAAGCTCAACCTCAAGCACAAAATCGCGCGAGTTCAGTTTGCCCAAGACCATATGAACTTTGACTTTGGACAGGTCATGTTCACGGATGCACACACTTTGCGCTTGTCACGCATTCCTCACTCCAAGGGGAGGAGAACCATGGCACCAAGTGGCGTTACTCCCAAGTTGTTTGCCCAAAAGAACCCACCTTGCATCAAGGTGTACGCTGGGTTAACCAAGCATGGGTGTACCGAACTTGTGGAGGTCACCGGGACCACGGACTTGGAGAATGCTTATGAAACCAAGCGTGGGAAGCAAGCATGCAAGGGGGTGTCTTCAACGGAGTACTCCTATGATGTCCTCCCTCGCTTATTGGCTGAAGGCAATAGGTTGTTCAAGGGGGGGTCATGGACCTTTCAACAAGACGGTGACGGGGCACACACAGCCAAGGCCACCCTCACCACCTTGAGAGAATGGACACAAGACATGGGTGTGGATGTGATGTTTGACTGGCCCTCTATGAGCCCAGACCTCAGTCCCATTGAGAATCTTTGGGCCTTGCTTGACATGAAGGTTTTGCATGCTCAGCCCACCACCCTTGGGGAGTTGAGAAGGTGCATGTACCAAGCATGGGCTGAGCTTGGAAGAGGAACTATCCCAAGGCGACTGATGGATAGCATGCCCCGGAGGATGGATCAAGTACGGAAGAGGAAAGGAGAAATGATTCACTATTGAAAGTGGAGTACACGTGGGCTTGAAGGACAGTAGCCCAACCCACCTGAAAATTTGAAAATCCAGGCCAAAATCGCTGTTTTTTTCCATCGTTCCTCCTACATTCACCATGGTTCCCTTTCCTTCCAATTTTTTACAGGAGTCTTGTCTCCAACAGTGAAAGTGATGGACTTCGTGTGGCTCTCCGTAGGTGCATACACTGTCCATGGCACGATTTTGAAACAGGGCTGACCCAGTAGTCCGCCACTTCTTTCAGGGTTCCTGCCCGAACCCCTGACTTCTCCTCCCCGTTTGACCCTCATTCCGATCGTTTCAGGACTTGCATTGCACACCAACGGATTCCTTGTAAAATTCTCTTTCTGTTCATGGGATTCACTGGGGCTGCATCGGCCTCAGTGGCACACAACGAGGGGGAACTGGTCCCTACCATTGGTTGGCCCCAATGGGGACCCTTTTGCACAGCCACGGCTGGGCGGACGCCTTCGTTCGCCATTGCCCAGCGGGGGATGGGATGGATTCGAAACTCCGGGTGCAGATCGACCGCTATGTGTTCTACACTGTCATCGATTTTCGTAGGTCGAAGTTGGGTGGGTGTCCTGTGGCACCCATTCCCATCCGGCTGTTGGTGACCCCTCGAAACAGGCCATCTTCGCCGCTTGGGATCCAAGGCTCCGTCTCCAGGCCGAAGAGAAAGGGAAGGATAGGGACGTGAAAGGAGAGGGCAAGGAGTTGTCTTGCGCCTCCTGGATCGCCGACGGAAGGTGGCCTCTTGAGACCCTTCATGGGGACCGGGAGCGACTTGTAAAAAAAAATCGTGTTTTCAGACCATCCCTTCCAATGGACCTGTTTTCAAAGGGGGTCTACGGGCAGTATCGAGGCACGGAGCTCCAATCGGGCAACGCAGGGCCCTTCTCCGGAGTTTCAGCTTCCATTCCCATGCCCACACGTCCGCGAGAATCTTCCGCCCCACGAGCAGACCACGGAGAAACACCTCCAGGGGGGGTGTGGCGGAGTACTGGGTCCTCCCCCCTTGAAGGGACCCCAATCGACACACGGGTGAAAGGGACCCTCCATTACGCCCCAACGAGAACGACCGAGACTGTGAAATTCGGTGCGGAAGATGTGCATACATAGGGGTACTTGTACGCAAAATTGTACCTTGGAAGCTCCGGTGGTCCATGCATTTCGATGGGCAAACCGGCTGGTGGTACAGCCCGTGACCCATAGAGAGACCTGGGGTCAAGGGGAGATTCGCCCCTTGTGTAAACAAATGGTACAGGGTTAACTCGGCTTTACCACATGCCCTAGGAGACGGGCTCGTGAGGAGAGCCATCAGCCCTCCACAAGGCAAGCACGCTCCCCATGCAAACGAGGGGAACGATGGACAAGCAAGCGAGGGAAATCTCCAAGGTGACCCAACAAGTGGTTCGGTATGCCTTTCAAACATGTGGTGGTGACATCACCACTACGGCGTTGGTTATGAAACGTTCCGTGGCAGAGGTGGAGTCGTTCCTCCGCGAGGTGCCTTCCAAGGCCCATGGTCATGGCAACCATCGAAGCTTGGAGTACGCACATGGCTATGAAAAATGGCTTGTGCGTTTTCTTACACAACGGGCCGAGAAGGGGCAGCTCACGTACACGGAAGAGGTCCAACGTGCATGGCACAGCAAGTACAAGAAAGTCATTCCCCTGAGGACCCTTCAACGTGTCTTTCGAGATTTGGGAGTGGGGTTCAAGGTGCAAAAGGTGGAGCGCAAGCTCAACCTCAAGCACAAAATCGCGCGAGTTCAGTTTGCCCAAGACCATATGAACTTTGACTTTGGACAGGTCATGTTCACGGATGCACACACTTTGCGCTTGTCACGCATTCCTCACTCCAAGGGGAGGAGAACCATGGCACCAAGTGGCGTTACTCCCAAGTTGTTTGCCCAAAAGAACCCACCTTGCATCAAGGTGTACGCTGGGTTAACCAAGCATGGGTGTACCGAACTTGTGGAGGTCACCGGGACCACGGACTTGGAGAATGCTTATGAAACCAAGCGTGGGAAGCAAGCATGCAAGGGGGTGTCTTCAACGGAGTACTCCTATGATGTCCTCCCTCGCTTATTGGCTGAAGGCAATAGGTTGTTCAAGGGGGGGTCATGGACCTTTCAACAAGACGGTGACGGGGCACACACAGCCAAGGCCACCCTCACCACCTTGAGAGAATGGACACAAGACATGGGTGTGGATGTGATGTTTGACTGGCCCTCTATGAGCCCAGACCTCAGTCCCATTGAGAATCTTTGGGCCTTGCTTGACATGAAGGTTTTGCATGCTCAGCCCACCACCCTTGGGGAGTTGAGAAGGTGCATGTACCAAGCATGGGCTGAGCTTGGAAGAGGAACTATCCCAAGGCGACTGATGGATAGCATGCCCCGGAGGATGGATCAAGTACGGAAGAGGAAAGGAGAAATGATTCACTATTGAAAGTGGAGTACACGTGGGCTTGAAGGACAGTAGCCCAACCCACCTGAAAATTTGAAAATCCAGGCCAAAATCGCTGTTTTTTTCCATCGTTCCTCCTACATTCACCATGGTTCCCTTTCCTTCCAATTTTTTACAGGAGTCTTGTCTCCAACAGTGAAAGTGATGGACTTCGTGTGGCTCTCCGTAGGTGCATACACTGTCCATGGCACGATTTTGAAACAGGGCTGACCCAGTAGTCCGCCACTTCTTTCAGGGTTCCTGCCCGAACCCCTGACTTCTCCTCCCCGTTTGACCCTCATTCCGATCGTTTCAGGACTTGCATTGCACACCAACGGATTCCTTGTAAAATTCTCTTTCTGTTCATGGGATTCACTGGGGCTGCATCGGCCTCAGTGGCACACAACGAGGGGGAACTGGTCCCTACCATTGGTTGGCCCCAATGGGGACCCTTTTGCACAGCCACGGCTGGGCGGACGCCTTCGTTCGCCATTGCCCAGCGGGGGATGGGATGGATTCGAAACTCCGGGTGCAGATCGACCGCTATGTGTTCTACACTGTCATCGATTTTCGTAGGTCGAAGTTGGGTGGGTGTCCTGTGGCACCCATTCCCATCCGGCTGTTGGTGACCCCTCGAAACAGGCCATCTTCGCCGCTTGGGATCCAAGGCTCCGTCTCCAGGCCGAAGAGAAAGGGAAGGATAGGGACGTGAAAGGAGAGGGCAAGGAGTTGTCTTGCGCCTCCTGGATCGCCGACGGAAGGTGGCCTCTTGAGACCCTTCATGGGGACCGGGAGCGACTTGTAAAAAAAAATCGTGTTTTCAGACCATCCCTTCCAATGGACCTGTTTTCAAAGGGGGTCTACGGGCAGTATCGAGGCACGGAGCTCCAATCGGGCAACGCAGGGCCCTTCTCCGGAGTTTCAGCTTCCATTCCCATGCCCACACGTCCGCGAGAATCTTCCGCCCCACGAGCAGACCACGGAGAAACACCTCCAGGGGGGGTGTGGCGGAGTACTGGAGGGGGGTTGGGGTTCTTCGTCCCAGTTCCCTTGGATTCCCACCTCGGACGGATCCGAAACATCTTGGACCGTACCCGTCCAAGGGGGGAGGTGACTCCTCCTCCACGAGGGACGGACCCACCCGGACCGAAGGATCCACAGGCACTCCGACGAGACGTGGGGATGCTGGACGAAACACGAAGAGGAGCACCGAAGGTGGGACCTGGGAGAGAACTGGAACGAGGACCAACCTTTGAGAAGAAGACACAGGAACGAAGGGGGTGGTCACCACCGGACAACCAAACAAGTCCATCCAAGGCATACAGTTAGAAGGGTGGAAACAATGCAGTCCCTGATCACGCGAGGGCCGATCCTGGCTTGGAAAATGGGATGCATGGTCGTGGATAGGGAAAATAGGATGGCCAGTAGGACCTGTGATTGCACATCATCGACCCATTCAAGGACAAGTGGAGCGCTGATCCCCAAACGTTGCAAGAAGGTGCGCAAGCACATGTGTCTCTGTGAAACCTGTATAGATACAACACCAGAGTATCTTCAATGAATAGTGCATGGTCCGACCAGAACCAGAACGAATGCGATGCCCTAGATAACAGGAAGGACAAGCGAGGAAGGCCATTCCCTCATCCAGGTGTTTGAACAGAAGGAACAATATTCGCTGTTGCAATGTGATCATTGTAAATCCACTTCTGGCGCAAAATGTGGTTGCAAAAAGCATAATGCTGTACAATTCTTTTTCTTCGAACCTGACGAGCCATTCCTCCCAATATTGCTACTGTACATAACGATATACATATTGATTTCTGGTGGACCCGTGACACCCTGTTCTCCAGTAGACTGGATCTCAAAGGTTCAAATACACCGCAGTGCCATACAAAGCATCCAGCTTCCAAAACTGCATCTCTTCCCACATAATTTTACAGAAGAGGCATCGGATCCGGCAAAAGGTTATTGCGGTTCCTTGCAGTGAATACTCTGAACTCGAGCCCATGACGTTTCAAAACATCACAGGCTCTGCGACATGGCGCATTTATCCGTGGAGATCAGGGTGATGGCTCAGTGAGACTGCACGGGTCTGCACATTGGTCTTCTTCTGTTTGCTATTGTTTTCTGTATTGTTTTGAGTCTCTCCCTCTGCATTGCGCAAGAAAAATCTGCTACCACGGTAGTTGTGAACGGTGGCACCAATCATTTCGGCTTGCTTGCGATCCAAGTCATCAAGTGGTGGAGCCATCCTGAGCTTGTTCCAAAACTTTATTATTTTGTACTCTCGCTGCTTGTGGTACTTCTTCACGGCTTCTACAAATGCCGAGTAAATCTTTGTTCCATTGGGGTTCTCGTGCAGCATCCGTTCAGGGTGAAACTGGAGTCCAACGCGAAACAATTGATTCGGGTCGTAGTATGCTTCGATAAGCCCGTCTTCTGTGTATGCCATTGGCATCAGGCCTTCAGCCAACCTTCTTACGCCTTGATGATGGTAGGAGTTCACAGGCATGGCTTCTTGCGGGCCAAACCATTCTTCCAGGGGAGTTCCAGGAACAATCTGGATGTTGTGCCTGTGTCCATCATAATTCTTATAGTCGATGTGCTGGACCCCGCCAAGCTCTGTCTCCACATCCATGTACAGTGTTCCTCCCATGGCCACATTCATCAATTGACTCCCTCTGCACAGTCCCAAGTAGGGTATTCCTTTTTTCAAAACCCGTTTTATAAACGCAAACTCCAGCTCGTCCTTACTCGTATCGGTTGCCGTGTCTGATGCGTGGAGTTGCTTCACCTTCTCACGGTCCAGTGCCACTGCTCCGGGGAGCAGTTCATCAACGTTGTACACTTTATGTCCGTACTTCGATGCTATTTCTTCGTCGATGTCTTCTCCTTCCACGACAAGCATACCGTGGAACGGTTCGAAGGCATCGATCACCTTTTTTGTAAGCGGAACCCTCGGTACGACAACCGGCACGGCACCGTGTTCGAGCACCAGGTCGAGGTGCAGTTCGCCGACGAAGTCCACCCACTTGTCGCGCATCAAATCGAGTCAGCACTGGACCGTACGAGAGCACCCGTTTCCGCACGTTCGGCACGAGGAGTGGAACGCATCGCTTCCGCACGTGTCGTTTCGTTCTTCCTCGATCCCCTTCAACTCCCTGCGAGTCCCGTCCCTTTCGCTCTTTCCAAGCAGACGTTCGTCCCGTGCATCCAATCCACGCGCGTCCCCTTCCTTCCTGGAGCACCATCTCACCGCTCCGTCCCTTTTTCCGCGTGCATGCACGTGGCATCGCTTCCACTGCGTCCGATCTCTCTTCGTGTCCCGTTTGCGTTCCTTCCGACACGATTCCGTCCGTGCTCGCCACCTTTCGCGTGCATCGTTTCCGATCCGTTTCCTCACCTTGTCTTTTCGGAGGTGTCTCCTGGACACCACCAGCACCCTTGGTTTTCCCATGCCGTTCGCAGTGTGCGTTTGGTTGTCGCGCAACACGTGACGTGTTGGGTGTCGATCACGTTGTGGTCTTCCTTTCGCGTTTCCTCCCTTTTTTAAGAAGGGGAGAGTAGACCGGGCATCGGACACGTGTGTCCAATCCAGCTCGGTGTTCACCGGGTCGGATGGACCCATCGAAAGGAGGGAGGAACCATCATCGAAGGATCCCCCCCCCACGGAGAAAAGGGGTGCAGGATCCCTCTGTGGGAGTTTGTTCTCCATCGCAGACGAGGAGAGGTCGTCCCCGAGAACCGAGCCGTGTGCGTGCTCGCCTCATCGTGCGCGTGACTTCACTTTGACGTAAACTCCACTCACTCTATGTACTGAGTGGGTGGATGCATGTGTTGCACTCTCCGGTATCCACGTCGAGCAACCCCTCGAGCCGCCACGCCGTCGTCCCATCCATCGTCCGAAACCGCCACGCCCGGTTCGGCCAGGGGATTTCAGACCCCCTTTTCAGGCAGGACATTCGAGTCTACCCATACCCCCCTTCCCAACTTGGATGAAGGACCGGACCGATGGATCCCCGCCGTTTCAAACGAAACCCCACTCCACATCGTTTAGGACGGAGCCCATCGAGGGTGGACGTGGAGAGGATGGACGTGGCTCGTCCGTCCACCAAAACCAAGGTTTGGATGGGACGAAACGAAGGACACCCAACCCCGAAACGAAAGTGAAGAACGATCGCGATCGAAGGTCCCGACTCGAAAGGAATCCGATCGGATCGCTGTCGAGACGGATGGGAAAATCGACACGTCGCCCTCGATCCCATCACGTTGAGGTGGATCTTCCGTGGTTCCATGGGATTACCGAGTACCAGCCGAAGAGGAGACCGTGTTTCCTTTTCCTTCCCGCCGTTTCGTCCCTCCCTGTCCCTGTCCCATCCCACGGACAGGGAGGAGGTCGCCTTCCGACACCCTCCCCTCCCCACACAGCCAGGGTGCACGTCGCATCCACCCCCTTCCCCTCCCTGGACACGTCAGCATCCCTCCGTCTACGTGTCCGTACAGGTCCGGACGGAACGGGTGGTCGTGCCTGGGTGTGTGTGGTTGTGGGGAGGGGGGGATGGCCGATCCTAGACGTTCCCCTTCTCTGGGTGGGTCGATGCCAATCGAGAACGGGAAGATCCGGGATGGACAGGTGGAAACGCGAACGAGGAAGGACGAAACCCAGGGTGTCCTCTGCGAAACAAGGAGGAGGCGAAAGAACCACGTCGACAAGCAGAGGATCGGAGGAACCGCACACACGTGCTGGATCGAAACATGCGATTCGACACGTGCACGACAGGGAAGTGGACGCCGCAAGAACGCCCAACGTCGGATGCAAGATCGGTGCTCCGACATCAGGCCTTCCGATCCAACCTCCACCTCTCTCCCCACACATCGCAAAAGGAGAAGAACGTGAACGTACTACCTGGAACGACTCTTGCAAGTGTCTCCTGCACTGATCTTAATGAACCCATGACGGAAGCATGTGCTGGGTACACTGGGACCAGATGTGCATGAATGGGTGTGGCTGCTAGAAAACCAATGCAGCAATGCACGTCCATGGCTTGAACGGTCGACACGGAACGCTTGAGAGAGAATGAGCCGTAGAATAAAGCCGTCCACGAACGCGACCATCAAAATTGTGAAAATTCAATGCCTCACCAACAAAAATCTCGGGTGGTACCGGTCCCCGACAAGGGACCCTCCATCGATCCATCCCGTACGCTCAAAACATGATCGACGAACAACGATGCATGCCGTGATAGGTGTTGCAGTGGCGGCATACCTCTGGCTTCCTGATCTCTTGCACCTCTTCCCGCGAGAATCCTTCCACACGCGTATCCGAATCAAAGGAACGTCGACGTGACGAAACGTATTGCGCTCCGTATTCCTCGGTGTAAAAGTCGATCAAACCCTTCGCCGGAGGCGGCTCTTTCGCTTTGAAGTACGCGAAGCAAACCGATAGCCCTTGTCCGGTCAGGTCCAAATCTTCTGGATCAAGTAGAATGGGTTGTCGTCGATAGTTGTGCGGACAGCCCTCCACAACGTCAAGTCTCCTCAATGTCCGCTCGTCTACGCGCCACACTTCTCCCTTCACTTGATGACCATTTCCTGGCTTCCACAGCATGCAAGGTACCTTCCGTCTAGGATCTAGGACCATAGGATATTGCTCCTGCAAGAAGAAAGGAATCGAGGCAGTCAGCCAAACGCCGATCTTCCTCCTACGTCACAGGTTGAACGGCGCGGAAGTGGTCGTACCTTTGTTCGGGCAACGCCAATGAACTGGGCATCTTTCATGTGATGATGATTCAGGAAGCCGTGCTTCAGTGTCCCGTACACGAGCACGTATGCCGGTTGGAGCTGCGAACGGACGAATCGAGACGAGTCAGTTGGAACGCCATTTGCTTGCGCCTTGTCGTCGTTCCTTCAGCGTCGGCATTCTTGTCATCCTTACCGACTCTCGCTGCTCCAGATTGTGCAACGTCTGCAGTTCAGGACTGGAAGCTTCCTTGTCGGTCATTCTGAGTTCTTCGAACTTGTCCGAGAGGGAGGGCATTCTTCTTCCTTCCCTTCCACGGTGTACGGTAGCTCCGACAGAATGCAACATTCGCGTGTCTTTTTTCGTCATGGTGATTCGGGACATCCATGTCTTGAAGCTCTTCCACTTTCCGTTAGGGCTCTTTTTCGACTCCGATCCTTTTCCTGAATCCACGGCGTCACCTCCGGTTGCTTGCGTGACGGCCGTATCGTGCGCTGGTTTCGTGTCGGCGTCCACCTTGGTTTCTTTGTCTTCTTGTATGGTTTGCAACGTTTCATCGGCCGTGCCTTTTTCGAATTGTTCTTCACGTGTGGATTCTCCATCGTCTGTTCCTCGTTCGTTCCTTGTGTTGGTTGTGGGTCCCAGTTTCTTCCCACGGTGCACGGTGGCGCCCACTTCTTGCAACCGTTTCGCTTCTCCTTTGGTAGGTCCCAGTCCTGCGTTCCACAACCTCACGTTCTTCCACACCCCCATGCCGTGGTCTTCTTCCTCGTCTGTCCTCCATTCACCACGCTCTTGTGGTGGTGGTGATGGATCCATGCCAAACGTCCGTCGTGTGTCGGTTGTCTCGGAGGTGCCCTCCTGGATGACACCAAAGATCCAGGGATCCAGGGATCGAGGGAGTGGATGGATCCATCCCCCCGTATCCGAACAAGGATGGAGGGGGAGGAGATCCATTCCACCGTCCCCATCCCACGACGATCCATCCAACCCTCGATTCCAACGCCTTCTTCCACGCAAAACGCGTGGAGAAAATTGAAAGAAATCGCAACGTAGGCGTGATCAATCTACGACAATGGTGCCCGAAATCGACCGAGTCCTCGATTTCACAAGAGCTTGCAACGCAAGCTATCACGAGCAACGATAGAGAAGGAAAGTAACAAACTACATATTCTTGCCGACAAGATATCCGAGCTCACGCTCGCAACGAGCGATGCTGAGGACACGAGAGAAGGATACGGGTTGGATCAACTCAATGCGGTGTGGGTAAGCGCCCTCGGTATAGAAGCCTTGCTTTTGGTCTTGCACTCCAATTTATGCGACGGGCAAGAGGCGATCGTGCTTGGACAAATATTTGTTTGGTACACGCACAATGCAATCTTTCTTGGGGCAAGACCGAAGTACATATGATTGTCTATAAACCACTTTGAAATCAGGAAGCAATCTTTTCACCATGTCTTCTCATTGCACACGAATCTTTGTTTCATCACCCCCAACCCAAAAAAGTATGAAACCCTTGCTCCGCGGAGGAGAAACGCAAATGTTGGTTCGATTGTGCAAGGAACACGGTCTTCTCTTTGCGTCCAATGCGACGTAGAGTGGACTAGTTTCATAATGCAAACAACAACAATCAACGTATCACCATCGCGGATCATGGAAATGCGCCGTGATGAAGGGTTGCCGGTGCGACCTCCTTTCCTCAACAGGAAGGGTGGTTGGATGACGTGCAATCTAGAACTTCTTCACCAAATGAAAATGTTCCATGCATAATTCCCCTATTGCACATCCACACCTTTGCAAGAAAGCGTATGATTACCTCTCACATACCAGTTAGTGAAAGATCAAGTCACCACGTGATATAGAGAAATGCACTCATTTGCATGAACTCTGGAGGAGTTGAGAATTAATTCGTATAACCTCAAGACGGTTATTATGTCGTCCGTCATCTTTCACAGAGCCACGGGCCGGGTTGTAATCTACAACATGCCTTGGTCAAAAGGGAGAAAGTGGCCGGTGTAAGGCTTTCTTCTATTTACGAGCCACAACATCTTCCGCATTTGGTGCGTCTTACAGGGTGCAAGGACGAAGCACCCATGGACGAGGCAATCAAACACTTGCATAAATTTCCGGCTTGGTGTGATGTTGACGCTTGGGAAGCCCTCGGTTCATTTCTTGAATGCAAGAATTTTGAACAAATCCCAGCAACCGTTTGTGATGTGGGTACAAGAGAAATTGCTTTTGGGCGAGTAGAGAGTATTCTTTCTCTCCGTTTTTTCACGTTCATGGCAAGAATGGGTCGGAGCATATTCTTCTATGACAATGTGGACAAACTTTTCATCGTCTACCTTTTCAAGTTCTGTTTTGCAATGTTTTTTTTTTCCGACTCCATCTTTGGTTGTGAATGAAACATTTACTTGAGATTTGGTTGACCTCCATTGTGGTTGAGTCAAAGCGAGTGTCTGCTCCATGTGATTGGTCAGTTTATTGCGGCAATTCTTCCATGACTTGCGTGGCATTTGGATGTGCTTCAACACTCGTACAATCAAAATGGGCCACACTGTCCCTTGCCAATCCTCGTATTTTATCTCGCTCTATTTGACATGGCAACTTAGCTTAAAATTGATTTTCCTTTTTGCTTTGTCTTCCATAATTTTTCTTTGACGAGACGTGTAGAATTGGAGACAAGGGGTGTAAAAATCACTAGGTAAGTTCGAAAGGAGGAACTGAAATGGAAATGAGTTTCCGGCATGAGATTGAATATTCTCGATCTGGCAAGGGGTTGAACCACTGAGAATTTCTTCATCTTCCAAACTTAAAGACTTCTTTTGTATGTAAGTCCATTCCACTGATTCATTAGTTGTGATCATCGTATTCAACGCTTCAATCGCAAGTACTATGAGAACCTTGCATTTCATTGATAGGTGAGTCTCATCCATTTTTGCTTTGAAAGGACGGACGTGGGATCGATCAATCATCTCGTGCAAAGCATAGACAACATGTGTCATGACGAAGTTTTCGGAGGAACCCAAATTCTAGTTTATGTTGATTTCGCTCAAGGAATGGCAAACACAAATAGTATTGGTTACATTGAAGTTGGTGTTCAAAGATAGTTTGCACACAATATTGGGAACACGTCTCAAAAGTCCCCATGCTTTTTATCTTGTTGATCCACGCCTCAAGAGTCTTGATGCTCTACCAACACTTGTTGTTTGTGATCGGTGTGAATAACCGGTTGATAGGCCTTCGCTTACAAAAGGCAAAACACTTGCACGAGTCATGGCAATAAAAATTCGCATCCTCACCGTTACGCGTAGCCAAGAAATCAGCGCTGCATGCTAGGATCACCCTAATCTCGTGTGATGTTGACCATGTTGATAGGAGGACCCTTTGCAAAAGGCATATCGTGCTTGAGGAAGAAAGGAAACGATGCTGACGCGAACGATTCTTAGACTTGACCTCTTCCGCCTTGTCGAGACCCGAAGCGCATGTGGGCACTTGTCGACAAAAGGCTCTTTGGCAGGCCCTTTTGCGATGGATCTTGGACCATGGGCGCTTGAACGTTGCCGCGAAAGAAGGGTTGGTCTCGTTCCCTTCCATCGTGTTTTCTAGAATCTCCGCGCTGGTAGTTTGGAGGTGTTTGCATTCGTCCGGTCTGTAGCCTGATCAGGTTTGCAGGTCTCTTTGGTCGATGTGCTTGACCTGGCGCATGATCGCGCCCCACCCCTCCGATCTGCTGGTTCCGTTACGGTCGGTGTCCACCCTCGCCCCCAGGATCTTCCGGTGCTCGTTCGAGGGACACCCTGGTCTGGTCCCCGTGGGTGTTTCCCCCGTGTGGCGACATCGATCCGTCCCGGTGGCGCCCCCCCCCTGGTCTTGGATTTGTGGTCCGGATCCATCCAAACGTGGTGCTTCCCACTTGTGGGTGGTCCTGGTGGGGTGGAGCGAATGTGGTGTCTCGAGATACGCACACCCAAGATCACCACCACGCAGGTGGACACAACGCTCCCTTCGCCACCTCTCACCCACACGAACCAAGATCACTGGGACCGTGGAAGCATGCAATACAAGGCAGATGCAAGTGCTGCCGACGGAGAGGACGGAACTCCAGACGGGAAAGCGAAGAAATCCATCCAACCCATGAGGATCCTCCTGGTGGAGGACGATGCCACCACCTTGGCCGTGGTGAAAATGTTGCTCGGACAATGCGGATACGAAGGTGAGCGCTGCCAAAAATCAAGACGTACGAGCGGATGCCTCGCCTGCGCGTGAACGCGACGCCGACGTCGATTCGGTCCAGGAAACGAACGAAGGAACCGTGTCGGAAGAGAACAAGGACTCGACAAAGCTCAGGTAGAGGGAAGGGGGTTGCGCCTTCGAAGGATCCGACACAAAGGATGCAGATGCGGCGGTGGAAGGAGAGAGCGGGACGTACATGCAGCTGACGTTCGTATTTTCTTTTTCCTGGCGAAGTTTCCACTGCCAGCAATGGCAAAGAAGCGCTCTCGAAACTAGAGCATGAGAAGGAAAAGTTCGACCTCGTGCTCACCGACATCCTCATGCCTGAAGTAAGTGGCACGGACGTGCTCATCAGGATAGCCGAGGAGGAAAAGTGGAAACAGATACCCGTGGTCATGATGTCCTCCACAGACACGCAAGAGACCGTCATGAAGTGCTTCCAGCTTGGCGCTGCTGATTATCTTGTGAAACCTGTCCGAGCCAACGAGTTGAAAAACCTATGGCGGCACGTCTGGTGCAAGTCTGACAGCAAGGTGCAAGAATCTCAGAGCAAAGCAAGCGGAGGTTCAGAAGATCCTTTTGGGGTCGTGTGGCAAGTCAATGGTACATTGGGAAAGGGCAAGGGAGAAGAGAGGCAGCAGCTGGCGAATTGCTCCAGGGAGGGCATCCCGTCGAAGAAAGAGGCGCCCAGCAAGCCTTCCAAGAACAACGGCCAACCTTGTTTCCCCCCCCACAAAGTGAGGTCGGCTGCAGAGAGCGGGCCCGTTCCATTGTGCGTTCTTGACATACCTTACAAAGAGACAGACAAGGAACGATCTCTCCGCCACTCGAATTCGTGCTCTGCATTCACTGCATTCATTCCCAACTTTGACAGGATGGTTTCCAGAACCAACTGCAGCACAGCGACTGTGAAGGAGGAGGCTGATGGAGCGAGTGGACCAGAAGATCAGCATCTTCATGCGGATGCAGCGGCGGCCGAGATGACGACCCATTTCTACGCAGCTCTGCGGTCAGCCATCGAGCAGCATCAACAGCTTCCAGCCAGCAATGACGTGTTGGCTAGTAGCAAAAGCAGGGAGCGTGCTGCTGCAGTTGATAGGTTTCGACAGAAGAGGAAGGAACGGAATTTTGAGAAGAAAGTACGATACCAAAGCCGCAAGCGCCTGGCTGAGGCACGGCCGAGGATTCGGGGCCAGTTTGTCAAAAAGGAAGAGCTTGCTGCGTACCGTGCCGCAGAAGCAGAGGCTGAACGGACCGGGAAATCTGTGGAAGAGCTTTTTCAGAAAAGCAAGGATGCTCAAACAGCCGATCGCTGATGGGGATAAGTACAGTTCGATGAACAATCATCTGGTGGACCAGCAAATTAAATATGTTCAGGCTGGTCTTGTCTATCATCCAGTTTGATCCTCACATTCCTGCAGAAAGCACACATGTACACCTTTGCCCGACGTCCCTCATTTCGCAGAGGGGGAGAAAGCTAGACTTCGGAAAGGATTCTACATGCAGCTTACATGCAGCTGAAGCCTGTCACTGCGGCAACTCGTTGCCTGTCCTTGTTGGAAAACAGAATAAGCATCTCAATTGTGAAACATCCTTAAAATCATCCTGCATTATTGTTCCCGCACCTCTGAGCGTCTCTCGCTTGGTTTACAAGGTAGTATCTCCAAGCATCACACTACATACCAAGCGCATGGGTATTGTTGCGTTTCTCTCTACTGGAAGATAACATCGCTGCGCAAGACATACTTCATGCCTTGCAATACAGGTTTGGCCTCGTGTTCTAGGCAGTGCTCTCCATGAAGATGCAGGAGTGCCGTTCCACAGGTGGGGGCAACGGACGCTAGTATCTTACCTCTGTTGTTGTAGAACACAGTTTCTCCTCCCAACAGCGTGCGATTGCCTGGTTGTCCTTTGCGGTTGCCACCACCCCCTGACTTCCATTTCACATCCTTTTTTGTCTGATTTCTTTGGCGTTTAGCGCATGCATCTTTCGGTTGGTCTATGTCTTCGGCTTGGTGAATTTCCGGGCCACCCGTCAGGTAGATGAGCAGGGTGTATTGCGTCCTCTTTCCGTTTCCCAGTTCTTCGTGGTCATCCATGTGCTTTCCGAACCTCTCTCCTACTTGATATCGATAGATTCTGACTTTCGGATGCAATCCCACTGGTTTGCGTCCGTCAATTCGTATGTCTTTCATCACTCCATTTAAGCCAGTTTCTTCCCACAATCTTTGCGCGAACTTCTCGTCCCAAACCTGGATCCTTCCGTGTTGACGATAGGCTTCTCCACGTGCTGGACCAAGGCTAGTGTGAGCTTCGAATCCCATCCTGTCTTCGGCAATGCGCACCAATTCTTGAGATTGGTGTTTGGACAAAAGTCTCGGCAAAAGGAACACGTCGGCCATGGTACCACGATGGATGACGTTCACGTCTCCGCGTTGTCCTTCAACCGTGTCATCTCTTCCCCTGCTTTGACGTGACGTCGTGGAGTGTTTCGAACGAAACGCGCGTCCTAGATCCAGCGCACGATGCAGAGGACTCGGACCATCCCCGTCCATGGGAAGCTTGGAGCTGAGCTGAAATGTGAGTTTTCGAAACCGGTCCACGCAAGAGAGAATGGAAGAACGATCCAAGGGAACACCCAACAGCAACGAGGGAAAAGGACGAAGGATGAGAATGGAACCTTGTTATGTACATGCCCAGAAATCGCGGATCATCACACAGCCAAAATGTTCTGAAACAAGAAAGAGGATCTGACGCATCCGACAAATGTAGAGGTACCGGCAAGTAACATGCAATTCATCCAATGGGGTTGGCCCAAAGCAATGTACTTTGTGTGCAGTCGAGTCAAACCCAATGGGCGTACGATAATCTAAAGAGGTTCACACAAGCTCTGCGTTCGATAGGACAACCTCTTTGGTGGAGGAGCACGCAATGTTCCATTCTGAACGAACACTACATGCATTGTCGAAAGCGACAAGTCTTGTACCGCAATCCAAGAGGATCTCACGATCGTGGGCTCCAGAAACACCGGCGTCATCCAAATGACGAAAGAAGCACGCGTAAGAACATTTTTGTGCCCTCTTACGAGGTCATTTCTTTGCAAAAGGCCACAGGTGCTAAGAAAAAGGCAATCATGGCGTAGTAGGAATGAGCTATTCAAAGCGACTCATATTTGTTGAGGAGGAGAATCATTACGAAACGCAGCAGTGGCATAAAGTATACGATTGACTTAGGGCTCGTGCCTAGCTCGGAAGCATAAAATTTCAACAGCAGAGAGGTTGCAAGTAGAATAACGAAGTTTTAAAGAGGAGAATTTCGTACAACATCTTTAAGAAAAGCTCGACCAACAGTTTAGAGTTACGAGGGATGCCCAATCTATTCCTACAGTGCTCGAGTAAAGAAAGAATGCTAAATATCACCAGCATTAGGATAACTCATCAGCAGTGAAGGACCCATTGACAACCCGAGTTCAATCCTCGTCAGTATCTTGTACTATTAGTCTGGACATCGACCATGCGAGGAACAAAAGGGGCCCGATAATCCTCGGAACTTATAAACCAGCTATCAGTCTTGGTTGCCTAAGGCTTGCATGGCAAAATGGGTTGGCTTGTCGAGAATCAATCGGCATGAGTCTAATGTCCTTGAGTTCGGATTACGGGACAGCAAACGTAAACACACTGAGCGTTGAGGAGCGACTGAGATTCTAAAGCGACAACACATGGAAGACACTCCCAAAAACCAGCCGAAGAATCTTTACCCTAAAAATAATAAGATAAATAGACATATGAGGACCCTTTTATGCTGTTCAGAAAAACTAAGCTGTGAATGGAAAAAAATGAATGGAGTTGGAAGGAAAATAAGAATGACACAATTAAAAGCCTTTATTGAATGTTATCCTTGAAGATCAATTATTTTCTCATTGAAACACATGACATAATGAAGTGAAAAGACCTTCCATATGCATGTGATGTAGAAAGTTTACAATATGGTGAACCACAAGACATGAATGGTTCTGCATTCCATTGTAAAAAAGAACTGCGCGCCTCACAGAATCTAGGTTGCCCAAATCGACGGTAGTCCTCTTCCTGGTGACCTGGAGAGTTTCATACAAACATGATTAAACCTATTTGGATGCAGAAACTTGTTTTCACTTTGATTACCATTTCAATGGAGCATCATGGGCAAAATCTTTCTGTGAGAAACTTTCGTTGAACACACTCTTTGATGTGGATCCTATGAATCATACGTTGTTAAAACATTCAGTGCATATCATTCTGTGATATTTATCACCCTGGACACTTTGTCTGCTCAGGCTTGCTCTTTCTTGCAAGGTGGCACCATCGCATTGTAATTTACAAAGTAGCTGTTGATTGACATTCGAATTGTTTGAACAGCGATCTTGTAAAGTATACGTGAGATGAAGTGGCCAAGCTGACCAGGTAGAGCCAGCAACTTTCGCAGATGAAGAATCCAGAGCAACCGACCATTGACTTTCCTTGTGCACTTACACAGCGTGTAAACGAAAACCATCAAAATACCAATGACACACAAAAAGCTCTTCGAAGTTCAACGAGTCTTCATTGAACGTATTTTACGTCGATTTGGCATGGAAAGACAGATGCTTGAAACTGCTAGAAAGGCACATATTCTGTCACCATGTATATTCGTCCTCAAAAGCGTTTTCTCGCTTCGAAAGTAAATTGATCCTTCATTTTATAATCAATTGTGCACTCATTCTACTGCCATTCCTTGATTTGTGATCCATTGCTGTGGAGCTACTGTTTCATGAACTAATGCAAGTATACTATAAGACCTGCTGATTCAAAAGCAGATCTGCATGTGGTTATATAAAAACGAGTTGAACGTTTACACAGCTTGCAGCGTTGAAAGTAATACGAGTTATCTGACAAGTTCTCAGATAAGAAAGTATGTCAACGCCGTTTCAGCTGAATGTTTAATGATATTCTTGTGAACATTTTTAGCCTGAAAACAGTATTTAGCCTTGAAGTTTGGAGCATGCCTGATTTGTTCTTGGTTGCCGATAATAAGATTTTCATAGTTATGGCAACAATGTCGTCATCATTCAATTGGAGAAGCTTTCATCATAGTATTTCGAGGCACATGCTAAATGCATAATCCTAGTTACGTTTACGACTGTCTGTACTGATAAGAACTGCTACCATGCTTTTTAAGAAGTAACAACTCACGCTCCCGCAAAGTACCTTCGCTTATCATTTACTACAGTATTTCGTGCCTTCTCTCGATGTTTAAAACGGTTGCAGAACAATGAGCATAAAGCATTCTCCTGGTGATCCAAACAAGGCATTTCAAAGTACTTTATTGTTACGAGGCAGTGCAGTCAAGTTTTAAATATTATATTTGTATCTTTCGATGACACCTGCAAGATTAATGCAAAGACCAATATTATGCGTCTTTCGAACGTTGATCGTTTGGATCTTCACTTCGGGTGAAGTGCAAAGCAGTCGAAGCGTTGTAACACATTCCTTTCTCCAAGAAGTACACGATTGTACTACGATCGAACAACCGTTACTTGCTCTTTTCTCCGAAAAATCTATTGTGTGCCTTTGTGTCAGATTCAGTAGTGTCCTTGGTGTTGTACCAGCGTCCTACGTATTTCGTTGCCTGAGCACTGTAACAGCTACCAGGAAGTTCATCTCACGCAATCAACTAATCGTTGACAAAATATTTTTCATGCTTTGCTGTCAATGGAGATTAAGTAGATAGCTTCCGCGTTGAGAGTGGGCTCCGGACCACTTCCAAAAGAGCGACACCAGGTTGTTTCTGTATGGGATAAGGAAACATTTTGCAATGAATCCGTACTGAACATATGCGGGTTCGTTATCCTTCGAAATCTGGAGCTTTTCATTCTATAGGTTGTTTGGTATTGAGGGCGAGGCATTCTACACATGCATTTATATTCTACTCGAAAAATGCTAGTAGCTATTTAGGAATTACAATACAGTGCTTTGCCTTTGCGCATTCTCAAGTACCACAACAATGGCGCGACTCAACAAAAGCTCACTCTTAGTACTGTGTTGTTTCACCGTCTCAATTTTTCATGTTCGTGATTGACACAGCAACGTCACTCAAGTAGCCTGTTCATTTTCTTGCATCTTCTCTTGAACACTCACTTGTACCTTCCGGTGAACACCTTCAAGTCTCTTGTTGCAACTCTATTTGCGGGTGTGCCTGGCTCAATCTCTAATTTGGCGATAAGGCTATCTTTTGAAATCAACTCTTCATTTTGGGGGTTTAGATGTTGTTCAGATGTCGCGATGATCTCTGGCCCGTGTCTCCTTTTTTTCCGTCGGGATGTGATCTGCGCTGATGAATTAACAGCTGTATAGACGTCTCCGGATGGATGTTGAAGACAAGTCTTGATTCCCCTGGACAGTTCAATGCTCCATCTTTTCGCAGTTTCTATGGATCAAGCAGCCTTGGTAGTCCTCAAGCGAGTGCTAAGTTTTTTTTCAAAAGATACCCACGCTTGGTAACATTGATGAACATTTGGTCGTTTAAATTGAACGCGGTGAGTCAAAATCCGTATAAATCGGCACATCGTTCTATGATCCGTACCATATCCTCTAATGGTACAAACAAGCTTGACGGTCACCCGGTGGCTTGCACCCTTCCGGTCCCAAACCTAAGCTGGACGACCTTTTCAGTTCGACTTCGGATGAAGAATGTTTGCTGGACAGCTACGACAGCGGGCTTTCAAGACACGGCAGCGGAACATGCAGCACCTCAGGATACCATGATACCTGGTTCAGCTCCACTATTGCCATGGCCTGCTTGCAAGCATCACAAACGACGGTCAATGGGCATAAGACTTCCAAACAAGCCTTCCACGTACTGTATCACCAGAAACCTTGAAGCCATGGCGAGGTCAACGCTCTTCCCTTGCATGCTTCTGTACGGCAATGATGCAAGGGCCCATGTGAATGGGCCCTGAGCACCGCGAGAGCTTGGGCAACGAGTGCCTGCCAATTACCAATGTTTTGTCTGAGATACGCATAGGGCCGTGAACTGGGCCCCTGGCTGACTTGACCCTTCCATCGCTGATCATATCAAGTGCACAGCGTTCTCTCTTCAGCTTGCTGAATATTGACATGTGCCATTTGCTCCATCGAGTTGTTCACCAGCTCTCGTGGATGTCCTCAGTGTCATTTCGTATTCCCTGTATGTCATCGAGCAAAGCGTCGATTGGTATCGGGTTGTTTTGAGGGACAGTTTCAGTTCGGTCGTCACGTGCCCTTGATACCCAGACTTCCTCACAAGCGACTCAATGCATTCTTCTTTGTTCCACTTTTGTTCTTCTGCAATTTCTGGCAGGTACGTTGCGCTGTAATTCCTCCCGTCAGCATCGCGGAATTCGATGATGATGCCGTGTACACCGATCTCCCAGTCCAGGTAGTGCGAGGCTTCCTCGAATTCTTTCAACAGGGACACCGTGCAGGTCAGATGCTGCAGCTCTGTTTGCGAAATCGGCTTGAACCTTCGATCTTTCAAAGCACTTATCACTGCGTATTCGGGGAGTGCGGTATGAACAAACTTGGGCTCCAACGTACCGATACACCCACGCAGCATATCTTCTCCGCCGGGCACTCGCTTGGTCCAGGTGACAAACAAGGGACACCAATGATTGCAGAATGGCGGTGGATCGGCGAGAATTTCACGCCCGTCCAGGTTGGTCTTCAACGTATGAAAGCAATGTAAACAATGTTCCAGGGACGCCTCGATTTCTCGGGCACTGTCCGTCATGGCGATCGCGAAGAGGTTTGCGACGTCTGCGTGGTTTCCTCTCCGCGGTTGCGTGTCGAGTCGTTCCGATCACGCACTCTGTTTCGTTCGATGTGGCGTGGGCGTTCGGAGCGGACCCGTTCTTCCGGTGGGAATCTCCGATTGCTTCGTTCGACCCGTCTTCCCCTCTTGGTTTTCCCGATTCTCCTCTTCGCGATGCCGATTCGTTCCGTTCCGTTCCTACGGGTCCACCTTGGAAAGTTTCTGACGGTGGTTGGTTGGTTGGTTGGTTGGTCGGGATCGGGTGGGGGTTCCATGGGTTCGCACCCACCCGGGTTGGGTGGTTCCTTCGAACCCGCGTGGGTTTGGGATCGTCGATGGGTGTCCGGTTCCGATCCCATTCGGGGCAGGGTGGGGGTCCGGTCGGACCGGGTTGGGGAGAAAACCGATGGGTGCAGGTGGGACGAGGTGCTCGATCTCCATCCCAGTGCTTCGGTTCCCCTCGTGGTGGACCCACGTCGATCGGTGGGTTGGGTCTAACCCTTCCTCCGAAAAGAAAGAAAGGGTAGGGTGGGAATCCCATCCCGAACGGATCGATCCACGAGCACCAGACCCCTCCCCTTCGAACGCACCCGAATCCCACCACCATGGCTTGGCAACGCAGCCGAAGGGCCGCTACTCTCGTCCCACGCGTGTTGGAGGTCGTTCAAGGAGGAGGGAACACCAAAGCATGGACACAAACCCCTGCATTGGCCTTTCAAGCGCGTAAAATGCACCCCTCCGTGGACAGGACGCAGGAAAGGTCCCTCCTCCCGTGGGGAGTCAGAGGTACGCCGCCCGCCCAAGAACGTTCCCAAAACGTCACGCGTTGCGATTCCGTGGGTCGAGGCGATCCTGCCGAACGGAAGGACGTGTGGATTCGTCTCGTGCCGCTTTGGAAGGCCCGTGCGCGAGGTCATGGCACGACTGGAGAGGACCTCCCGGACGTCGAGGGAAAGGCCTGTAGGGTTTCTCGACCGCCCTCTCGCAACCGTCCTCTCGAAGCAGAATCCGAACGTGACGCGTAAACCGTGGCTGACGCGGTGCCTCTGATTTGCAGGAATAACAACCTCGGACGTCGCGACTGGAACTTCCACCACGACTGCGGTAGAGCAGACCGTGAAGAACCCAACTCCAGAGATATCGTACGACGAATCCAACCACGAAAGGTTCACACCGGGCGACCCTAGCAAGCGTGCCTTCACATATTTTGTCCTTACCGGTGGACGTTTCATCTACGCCTCCGTCATACGCCTCGCCGTGTTGAAGTTTGTCTTGAGCATGACAGCCGCAAAGGATGTGCTGGCGATGGCATCCTTGGAAGTGGATCTCTCGGCAATAGAGAAAGGTCAGACCATCACAGTGAAGTGGAGGGGTAAGCCCGTGTTCATTAAGCATCGAACAGAGAACGAGATCAGTTCTGCACAGTCCGTGGATGCAGCCTCGTTGCGAGACCCAGAGCCGGATGCCGTCCGCGCCCAAAACCCGGAATGGTTGGTGGTCGTGGGTGTGTGCACGCATCTGGGATGCGTCCCCATATCCAATGCTGGAGACTACCACGGCTGGTTTTGCCCTTGCCATGGAAGCCACTACGACGTGTCGGGACGCATCAGGAAGGGACCCGCGCCGCTTAACCTGGAAGTTCCCGAATACAAGTTCCTCGAAGAGGAAAAAGTGTTAATAGGATGATTGCTTTGTAAGGTATGCTTGCTTCGCAGGATCGCAGTTTTTGTATAACAGATTCATGTCAAAAAAATCGTCGGTGCTTCCCATCTTGCACTGCCCTCGACATAGAAGGAGGACATGATGATCCCTGAGCTTGTATCCTTCCCTGGCGATGGTCAATCGCCTCCGAGCGCACGAGACCTTGCTGCAGCGGCTTTGACAGCCTCGATGAGGGTGGATCGGAACCCGTGTTTCTCGAGAGTAGTGATACCTTCGATGGTGGTACCAGCGGGCGATGCGACCCTGTCTTTCAAAATTGCCGGGTGGGTGATCGGCTCGGATCCGTTCTCCTGGAGCACCATCTCGGCGGCGCCCTTCATGGTCTGAGCTGCAATTCTTATGGCCAGGGCTCTCGGCAGCCCCGCCGCTACCCCACCGTCCGCCATCGCTTCCAATGCCAGGAACATGTAGGCAGGCCCGGACCCGGAGACTCCCGTCAGCGCATCGAGCTGATACTCTTGCACTTGCACGGCCATCCCGGCAGCTGAGAACAACGCGTGGGTCAAGGACAAGTCTGCTTCCTTCGCCGAGTCGCCGACGGAAAACCCGACCACCCCACACCTGACGGAGACCGGGGTGTTGGGCATGAGACGCACGACCCTCGCGGTTGGGAACTGGGTTTGCATTTTCTCGATGGTGAGGCCTGCAACCACCGAGTAGAGAATTTTGGTCTGGTCGACCAGTCCCTCCAATTCCTTCATTGCCACCATTGCTTTCTGCGGTTTGATGGACAGCACGATGGCATCGCATGTTTTCGCCAGTTCCGAAGTGCCGCCTTGGGGTATGTTGACGCCCATCTTTCGGAAGACTTCTCTTCTGTTTTCGTTCCGATCGTGCACCCACACGTTCACGGCGGGGATGCACTGGGTCGCGAGGAACGCTCGCACGATGGCCTCCGTCATTTGTCCTCCCCCGATGAATCCAATGTTGACCTCTTCCGTCGTTTCCCTCGATCCTTCGCGTGCGGAGGATCGGACGCGTTGGATTGCATGTTTCCTTGGCGCCGGATATCGAACGGACGACGTGCAGTTGGGTCGAACACGACGGTTTCGTCGGTGCGTTCCTCGCGTCCCTTTCGCGTGTGCATGGACGCTTCCACGCGTGTCTGTTGGGACGATGGCCTTCTTTTCGAGGGTCCGGATGGTCGTTCCCGTGGCGACCTGCATGTGGCTGGATCGGACGCGATGGATCGAACACGCGTTTGTTTCCATCTTCGTTCGTTCCACGAGGCGGGTGGGAGTGGTCCCGGTGGTGGGGAGGAAAGGGTGGGAATCACAGACGCGATGGGTGCCTTGGGATTCGATCCACACCACGGACGTAGGCGTGGTCTTGGGAAACGTGGATTCGCAGAAGAAGGAGGCATGACCGTGCGCCAAGGCGTGGATGGGGGTGGAACCGCATCCCGTTCCTTCCTGCACGACACGTCCTTCCGTTCCCGGGGACGGATCGGTCCTGGGTTCGCTTTTCCACGCTCCCACGCGCGCACGTAGGAGCGGCCTTCGGAACCCTCGCGTCGGATACGTCCGTCCGTTCCAAGAAGGAAGCGATGCGTGCACGTACCTTGCGAATTTCGAGGCCGTGGTGGGACCGTTTCGACGTGTCGTCGCCAAAGGCGATGGAGGTACCCGTACCCGTACGCGAGAGGCGGTCCAGCATGGGGCGAGGATCCCTTCTTCACCGGAAATTACCACCCCGGTACCACCCCCAAACAAATCCAAGTCTATCCCGGGCCTTGACTGGACCATCCCCTCGATTCGAACGGAGTCTTCACCCCCTTCGGATAGGATATAGGATGCCGGTAAAAGCACCGTTTTTGTCCTTGTAAGTGCTAGGGTGCACTGGTTCCACTTGACCGGTCATGGGGTACTCGAACAATGGGACGAAATGCGTCCTTTTGTGTCGCCGGTTGCAGTGCAAGCAACACATCGGTCGATCACGTGCGGGATGACCATGGAATGGGCGTTGCCGGGAGAAAGAGATTTCGAGACGGGAGGAGGGTGGCGCCCAAGGATAGGAAATTGAACAAAAATGTGGAGATTCAAGGCACCAAAGATACACTCCTTGTCTTTCGAGACGTGCCTATTGACAGAACATAACCCTTGGAATGGAGCTAACGAAATGCAAGGAAGAGGAAGGGGAAGAGCGATCGTCATGAAGACCGCTCATTGTTGTATTTCAAACCCAAGATTGTTTCCACGATAATTCACCATAACGCCACTTCAAATTGGTCTTTGAATTGAACTGGAATTGGCCCTTGATTGCGTCGAACATTGCCTCATACTCCTCAAATGTCCCATCCTCTTTCCAAGCATTCCGGGGCTCTTTTTCTTGGAAAGCAAGCATGAACTTTTGCAGCGTTTCAAGCGCTCACGGGCTTTCTTCTGGCCAATCTCACTCGGTTGGAAGAGCCTCCATGGGCGCTTAAAGAGGTTATATCACTTTTTGACCATTGGTGCCATGCTTCTCGCAATATTATGCTAGGGGCGTCGAATTTTCCGCTAGTTTCTGAAACGGAAGCAAATTATGAGCGGAATGTGACCGTTGTCAGGCCTCTTGTTGTTGAGAAGAAACTAGCTCTTGCCTACAATAGAGATAAACTAGAAAATTGCTTGTTTGGGACTTGCAGCGCTTTCTTGTGCACACAAGGATACTTTGGCGCAATTCTCTCTCCAAATTGAACTCACCGAGAACCCTCTCATGTGTGGGTTTGGATCTTCCAACTTCCAAGGGAAAAGGTATTTTGTGCTCTTCGTGTGTCGTTCTAGAGGCGTCCAACGTCTCTCCGCGTTTGCGCACGAACGAGCACGCGGGTTTCGTTCTCACGGAAGTCGTGATCATGGCATCGCGCGTCGTTCCCCACGTCGTTCTTTTTGCCACCCCGATAGGGTGGTAAATTCCGGGGAATTCTCGATCCCCTTTCCCCACGAGTGAGAAACAGAGACGAAACCGGGTGGAGGGAGAACCGCATCCCCGGAAATCACCACCCTCCCGGGGTGGTGATTCCCAATCGAAAGGGTGAATCCGGGGTGGTGAAAGTCGGAGAACCCCCTCCCCGATCGATCGATCGATCTACCATCGCTCGACCGTTCCTTTTCCGGGTCGATGGATCCGATCCCCTGGACTTGTGGGGTCAAGTGGGATGGGGGGGTGGGTTCGTTCCAGATCGGCATCCCCTTCTCCCCCATCGGGTCGGTCAGGGAGGGAGACCGGGGTGGGGTGGGTTGCCAACCCCCCCCATCCAGGGACCCCAATCCACCCTACCCATCGTGAACGATCGATCCCATCGACGAGACACCCACTCGCAGTTCCTACGGTGGTCGCCACACACACGAGACCATGCGTGGACTGTCCAACCGTAACGCAGCTGCAGCCGCGAAGGTGTCAGCAACCAACCAAACATGGCGAGTGCGATGCGAGAGGATGAAAGCGGCTGCCACCAGCGCTGCGCCGCATACCGACAGTTGGGACGCCGCCTTTCCAACACCGAAAAGAGCCTTCCTCTTCCCAGGACAAGGAGCGCAGTACGTGGGAATGGCAGAAGTGCTCGCCAAGGAAGTGCCCGCCGCAAAGCTAATGTTCGAACAAGCCAGCGAAGTTCTCGGATACGACCTCCTCCAAGTCTGCGCCGAAGGACCCGGGGAAAAACTCAACACTACCGCCGTCAGCCAACCTGCCATCTACGTCGCTTCACTGGCCGCCCTGAAAAAACTCTCCAGCGATGAGGAAGGGAAAAAAATCATGGATGGTGTCAACGTTGCCGCTGGACTCTCCCTCGGAGAATACACCGCATTGGTCTTTGCAGGGGCCATTGGCTTCGAAGATGGGCTGCGATTGGTGCAAGCACGGGGAGAAGCAATGCAAGAAGCTGCAGAAGCAGCCCGAAGTGGCATGGTGAGCGTCATTGGACTGGATGCACAAAAGTGTGAAGAACTTTGTAAAGCTGCTACTGATGAAAGTGGACAGCTGGTGCAGATTGCAAACTATCTTTGCAAAGGAAACTACGCAGTCAGTGGGTCCATCGAAGCCATCGAGGCCGTGGAAGCAAAGGCCAAACCAGACTTTAAGGCTCGTATGACTGTAAGGCTTGCAGTCGCAGGTGCATTTCACACGTCTTTCATGAACCCTGCAGTAGATAAGCTGAAAGAAATCCTAGCAGAGACGCCGATCGTTTCGCCTAGGATCCCTGTAGTAAGCAATGTGGATGTTAAGGCACACATGGACCCAAACGATATAAGGGACACCTTAGCAAAGCAAATTGTTTCTCCTGTTCAGTGGGAAAGGACACTTCAGCTTCTCATTGCCAGTGGACTTGAAGAGAGTTATGAGATTGGCCCGGGCAAGGTCATCGCTGGAATCATGAAGAGGGTAGACAGGAAATCCCCCGTGACCAACGTTGAAGCTTGAACATCCAAGCACCCAGTGCGAGATCGCTGCAAGCTTGGAAGTTGAATCTGGCCATCAATTTGATGCAGCAGGACTCATTGACATGTGTGTGTTGATTGTGTTGTTTTCATTGGGTGTCGGGCTGCAACTCAAAAATGGTTGAACCAGATCAGGAGTTTAGGTCCTTCGTTCAAACCAGAAGCACGCTGAATGGGCAAGCAGTCTCTTTGACAAGGACTCACATCTCTCTTTGTTTGCAGAGTGCGATTCATCGGGGCATCAAGTGCATGGTTGGCCAACTGAACTTGCCAATCTCCTGCTGATCGCATTTCTCACGAATGAACCTGCACATGCATCGATTCCCAGTTGTCATAGTTGCCATGAATGCATTTTTAATGAAAGCTCAAAACGTTTGCACTCACGCAAGGGAAAAGGCATGGCCATTGTTCCTGTTCGATAGGTGCAAGATCGAGGAATGATTTATCTTCACCCCATTTGCCCAGAGCTGTTCGAGGGCAAGCATTCCTCAAACCGCTGCGAGTCGGGCAGCGACGGGCCACTTTCGTCCTTCCAAAGGCTCACGATAACGTCATCATGATGCCGGGCACTGCAAAAGTAACAGTTGGAGAACTGCTCGCAAGTTCAAAGTTTGTGCACACGCTGGAAAGATGCAAGGCCGACGCGACGTTGCTGGGGAATCCAACGTTTCAAGGGGGTACGCGAAATTTCCGTGCGCCCGCTACCTGCGTTGATTTCGCCAAGTTGCAAGAGGAGGCCTGACAATGCTGTGCATTCCAAGTTGTCTATCCTGATATACCACCTATCTCAAACCCTGTCAAACTTATCAAAAACGCCGGGAAGACGAAGAAAGACTTTCAGGAGCACGATTTCTTACTAATGGGAAGACCGATTAGAACCATTGCAGCACAGGTGAGTCTTGCCAGGGTCTGGTGTCGATTGACTGGCTTCTTTTGATGCACTTCCGGCGCTTTCTAACGAGCTGAGTGTGATATGACAGGTACGGTCAAGGAAGAAAGTGGCACAAATCATCTGTGATGCTGCGAGTCCAACAGACAAGCATACATCTGCGCAAGCTTTACTGCTTGTGTCTGGCGGCCACAAGATGAGGGATGTTGCACGACCCCTGATGGGGTCCAATTTACTAGACAGCTTTGAGATGATTTCAACTGCTACCAAGCTTAGGCAAAATGGGTACATTGATAGAAGTACCGCTATCTGGGGGGTTGAGAACCCATTGGTGGATGGACCAGAACGATTAGAACGTAAGATCCAGGCAGGAGCGGAAGCAATCGTGACACAACCGCCTATTCTGTGGGGTAAATTTGAGCAGTGGTGGTATTCTTCACTCCACCGTGGTTTGATTGGCACAGATTCTGGCATTAAGATAATTGTTGGGCTTCCCATTGTAGGATCAGTGGAAACGCTTGATTTTTGGACAAAACTTACACAAATCCATCATTTGTCTGAATCTAAGGATCTTGTTCTCAAATTTGGGATCGAAGTGGAAACGAAAGGCAAGGATGCCATCTTCCAATGGAACAAAAGGCTTCTGATGCAAGCCAGGGATTTGCCCCACGTTGCAGGTTTTCACGTCATGCCAATCAATAAAGGTGGGGTAGTCCAGACCAAAAGACTCATTGAAGAAGGGTTGCTGTAATGACATGCACATTTGATAGCAACCACAAGTGTGGAAAGACCGTGAAAATGCTCATGCGCTCTCAACTGCTGATCGTAGCCTTTCTATCATAGATCCCGGATCACTGGCACCGAAAATCGCACTACCAGCAACGATGACATTGGCTCCAGCAGAAGCAGCTTGATCAATTGTTGTATCTGATAACCCGCCGTCCACCTGTATATCCAAAGTGGGAAAAGCATCCCTAAGCTCTCTTACTTTTCCCATGGTTTCAGGCATAAACTGCTGCCCTCCGAAGCCTGGCTCCACTGTCATTACAAGCACCATGTCTGCAGCGATGTTGCCAACAAGATACGGTACCACAGAATCTATAGGTGTTTTTGGCTTCAATGCGATACCGCACCTCATTCCCAAAGACTTTGTCTTCTCAATGACAGTCACAACCCTTTCATCTCTCACACTGGAGCCACTCTTGGCACCTTCATCCCCAAGAATGGATTCCAAATGGAAAGTTACTTGATTTGCTCCACTATGAGCAAAGGCTTCCAACCACATTCCTGGGTTCGTCACCATCAAGTGGCAATCGAGAAACCCATCTGTTGCACTCCGTAAAGACTTGACAATAGGTGGACCAAGGGTAAGATTAGGGACCATGTGTCCATCCATGACATCTACATGTAACCAATCCGCTCCCAATTGCAGCATACGGCATGACTCTTCTCCTAGCTTCGAAAAGTCGCAGGAGAGGAGGGACGGGCATATTTTCGCATCTGGCTTTCTTCCGATCGTCAACGAGACCGCGCGTTCACGCACCAACTCTGTTAGCTTCGCGATCGGTCGGTCTCGCAGCACCCGTTTACAGTGAATCACTTGGGCTGCAGCGCGCGATCTTCCAACTTGCGACGAGCTCGCGAACCGTACCGTGGCATGGCGCAAGACCGGTACCCCCCTGGATCCTCGTTTGGTTCTCACGTATGAACCGAATGCCTACAACCAAAAGCCGTCCCAACTGACTAGTTCACGGGGAACTTCGTGTATTTACCACCATCCACTGTTTAACACGTCTGCATTTGTTGTGTAAAAGATACATGATGAGCGGTTACTATTCGTGAAGCCTTCTATCTTGACGGAAGCAAAGGGACGGCTAGAGATGACGCGCCCGACGACATAGGAGGATCCAACCTCGGATAGTGAAGTTTAGAACCCACGTGGACAACGCTTGAATTCTTTTTTATCATCGCATCTTAAAATGGCTGAATTCTTTTAAATTGCACATCCTTGAGCTCTTGACGAAGCTCACGAATCAACAATTTAGTAATCTTGTTGTAACTGGCATACACTGCAGTTCGCGCAGGTCTACCATTGCGCATCCTTGGAGTACGTGCGTGAACATGACTTGCAACGAATTGGTGTTTACCATCAAAGCTTTATTCTAGAAAACGCGAAGCTTTGGTGCAAAAGCATGATCATGTATCGTACGAAAGCATATCCAACAAATCAAAAGTACACGCTTTGTTAAACATTTGTGTTACAGAATGTGCACGGTATTCTGATACAACAAGCAAGAGGCCGAACAAGCACACGGGTGTCTTGAAGGTAAGATGGCCGATTCCAACGACGCACGACACGAATCATGGTAAATGTATTTTGCTAGATACTACCTGTTAAGTTGAAAACTTCTATATATGAACTATGTTAAGACACGATTGTGCAATCTATCCAAACTTGTGTGTGGTTAGATAACCTCTAGGTATAAGTTGCCTGCCAATCACGCCGTTGTCGTTTTAGTGGAAAAATGTTGCAATCCAAAAGTACGCGAGTCCGTCAACATAGACGGTTTTGTCATTGCTCGCACAACATAACATGCATGTGAGGACGAATAGCAATTATTTGCCCTTTCTTGTCAGTTTCATGCACGATGAGCACGCCCAACACAAGGCATCGCATTTTTTCTCCGCCACGAGGGGTGCTTACTCCACCAAAGCACTTGTTATTCACACGTAGAGCTCACGTGAAAAGTAAAACGGCCCTCACACTAGTAGGTGAGCAATGCCCATGGTTCTTGCGTAGTGAGCGGAATGCATTGGCATACACGCACGTTGTTTACACATTTGCAAGCTTTAGAAACAAATGTTTTCGTACCGTTGGACAAATGGGCGTTCGCGTATTCCTTTGCCAAGTGCAACGAGAAGCACTCCCTCGTACGTTGACGACCTCTTGCATCTGCTAGGAATGCACGCCATCGGCCGACCCTCGTGAACCTTTCGAACCCACCCCGCGAGGCTGGCCAGCTCTTCCTTGACGTGGCTCGCAGAGGACGGGGTGTTCGGACCCGGAGGCTCCAGCCTGGGGTCTCGAGGCTACGCAGCAGGGTCTGCTTACGAAGTCGTCGTGCTCTGACACCAACGACAAAACGAAACTGCAACGACAAGGAAGAAGACACCGGCCGAACGCGAGACCACTTGCTGAGTCTAGTGCAGGCACGTGCGGACGCTGGCCCAGACACGTGCGCGACCTTCTGCCCCCGGGTTAACTGCGTCCAAGTGGGACACCGAAGGTCCAACCTTGCCAGGGAGAAGGTCGCTTGCAAGAGACGACCGGTAAATATCGTCGAAGACGTGATACTATCGTACATCTCTTCCTCTCCGACCTGCCGAGGGTACAGACTCGCGCAGCAGGGTTTGACCTGATCAGGGATCTACGGTAATCGTCCTGAAGAGGGAATCCATCGTCATCTTCGGTAGCAATTGCGAAAGCAACTCCTGGCCCACGGGACTCAGTGGACGGAACAGAAGACAACTTTATTTAAATTCCACATTCAGGTTGCTGTCTTTTCTGCGAGAAATTTCAACCAACATGAATGTGAAGGGAAGAAATGTATTCTCTCACAGCACCCCTACACATCGTAGAGCAGCTTCTGATTCCTTTGTTGTGCTGGAAGAAAGTAGCCTCCATCAAGATATTGGAGGGACACCTAGTTCCTCCAACACAGGCAACAGTGAAGATTTCGAGGGGGTAAAGCTGAGTGGTAATCAACTGATTACTGCATTCATGGATGCAGAATTGGTCGGCGAAGTACTTGAGGGCTCACCGATTCCGGGAGACAGTTGCAACATCAAAGGAGGTGAGGGGATCTTTGAACCAACGTCCCTGGATTTAACAGATGTAGAAAAGACTTCTCACGCGGGCCAGGACGAGGAAACCAAGCGGGCAAGGAGGATTCTTGCCAACCGGCAGTCCGCCCAGCGCTCACGATTACGGAGGCTCCAGTACATATCAGACCTAGAGAAAAATGTACAGCGCTTGCAAGAAGAGCTTCATAATTTCGATACAAGGATTGATGAGCTTAGAATGAGGAAGAAAGAGATATTGACAGAGAACACCAAGCTTGCCGATGAATTGAACATGTGCATTAACGAATCGCAATATCATGAAATGATGGCACGGAACCTCAGGCACAAGATACTCCACCTGCAGCATTACAATGCAGGTACAGCATATCCAGCAAGAGACACGGAGCAGAGTGACGGGTGGGAATTCCTTCCATCAGCAAACGGGGCATGGGAAATAATGGGAGCAAATAGTCAGGCAAATGCAATCTCTGATATCTACCCAATGCTTGGGGATGTGCCGGAATAACTTGTACCGTTACAAAAGGAAGATGACCTTGCCCGCTTCACTTCATTAAGTTGAGGGAATGTCTTGTTTGATTTCGAATCCGACACTTTCAACCGTACGCACCAATTCCTCTCGCGTGACATCCCTAGATGTTGCAACGTGGCAAGTTCCTGAATCTAGATCGACCCTTGCTTCCACTACGCCGTCTACGTCCAACAGTGCATTTTTAACGTTTTTGACGCACACCTCACATTTCATACCTTTGACGATCAGTTTCTGGGTCTGTTCAGACGTGGAGAACGCGCAGTGCGATCCATCCTTCCATGTCGCACTGACCTCCGTCCTTCCAGCTCTCCTGGCGCTCCCATTCGCATTTGGGAAGCAGCGGCTCGTCTTGGATCGACATTTCGGGACACAGTGGATGTGCAAGCTCTTCAAGCTGTTCATTCGTCTCCCGTGTAGCAGGTCGCCGTTTCTTTCGTGGGTGTTTTCCCCGTCGTATCCCTTGTGCTCTTTTCTTCGTTCTTCAGCAGTGTGGGTTTCGTCACGTTCGTGGTTCTCGTCCTCTCCCGACCCACCTTTCTTCCCCCCCAGGTATTTCCTACACATCCTTTCTACTGTTCCCCTTGTTCGAAGGGGCACGTGTAGGGTTCGAGAACCCAAGATGGTTCAACCAACCGGTTGGTCCACATCCAGATCCGTCCCGTCCCTCTCCCCATGGTCCTATCCTCCTCGGGAGGGGTCGGAGAATGAAAACCTGGAGAAATAACACGAGCCGGAACCAAAAAGAAAACAGACAAGCGTGTGGGAGGAAAAGCGTAGGACACCACGCCGCAACAAAACCAAGGACACGATGCGCTTCTGCTCGAGCCAGAAGACGAGGTACCACGTACGAGATGGGAACAGAAGTAGACACTGCAGCAGCAACCTCTGTTGTGCGACGGCCTCTCATTCCTCCGAACCACCAACCCCGAAACGAAAGGTGGAAGAACGCATGCAAACCTTTAGAAAGCGCGTGGACGAAAACCTCGGACGAGTCCAAAACTCTAGGCGGACGTTCAGCAACGAACCGAGACGGCCTCGTCCGCCCATTGAAAGGGACGATAGGGATGATGCTGCGACTGCGGACGCAATTTCACTTTCCAGAAACGATGCAAAGCTACGGGGTAGCTCGCAAAAGACTGTGGCAGTTACCTTCAAGTTGGGCTTCCAGTGCGAGCCTTGGCAGCATATTCGTATCGTAGGCAGTCACCAATGCCTCGGGAATTGGAAACTTGCATCCGCTCTAGTAATGAACTGGCAACAGGGCCATATGTGGGAGGCTAAAGTCCATCTTCCTGCCGGCGGGGTATATGAGTACAAATACGTGCTTTGTGAGGATACTCCTGGAGGGGCCAAGGCAACGCTTTGGCAGGCTGGGAACAATTCCGTCCTTGCAATATCGTCCAACGAGGGGCCCACAGCAGAGGTCCGCGACAATTGGGCTGGTGAACCTGGTGCGGTTGTTCTCTCGCATGGCAGCGATGATGTTTCGGCCCTCATCACATCGGCTACCCGTGAAAATAAGCTTATGAAATACGTTGAGGAAACCGAGAGTACTATCTCCAAGCAAGACTCGGAGATCAGTTCGCTCCAGGCAGAAATTGAAATGGCAAAAGCAGACTTGCGCAGCTTACGAGCCAACAATTCAACCATGAAGAAGCAGATGGTAGATCTAGAAGTAAACTTGCAGGAAGAGAGACTACTCAGGCAAGAGCTTGAGAGCGCACTTCAAGATCTGCAGGATGTGGTGGAGGGCACATATTCCTCTCTAGAGATCAAGAAAAGCTTGCGCGAGGCAGAAGCAAGTTTGGCGAAGAAGGAAGAGAGGGAGGCTGAACTTGAAGAGATCAATTGCAAACTGCAGCAGGAAATAAATAAGAACTCCGCATCGTTCAACGATACACTTACAACTTTCCAGCGTCTCATAGACGTTGCAATGGAGCAGTGAGCTTGCTGGCTTGTTTATTGTCCTGCAATGCTCAGTTCAATCTGGATCCAGAATCACTTGTGCCTGGAAGGAAAGGGAAGAAGAGTGGGCCATATCTAGGGATCTTGGTGGATTGTAACAGTATTATGCGGTATTCGTTCCCTGAAGTTTCATTGCTAACTCGTACACACGATTTTTTTTGACGCCCAAAGACAATGCTACTGTCCTCACTGCTTCAGACAATCTGGACCCCTCCTTCAGAAGAGTCTGTATCTCCTGTGAGATGTCTGCATCATTAATGCTTTCATTCGGTTCACAACCACCGAGAAGAACAGTGAATTCACCTTTGGGTTCCCTCCTACGGAATTCCTCGAGCGCACCTTGCAAGTTTCCCCGGTAGAATTCTTCGAATACCTTCGTGACTTCTCGTGCCAAACAGCATGGTCTACTCGACCCGAGTACCTCGACCGCATCCTCGAGAAAATCTACAACGTCGTGCGGTGCTACGTAATACGCGACGGTGTGCGAGGTGTTGGCTTCCATCTGCAATTGTTTTTTCCTCGGACCTGTTTTAGCCGGTGGGAAGCCTCGGAAAGTGAGGCTCGTGCTTTCCAACCCCGACGCGGCGACGGCCGAAACAAACGCGCACGCTCCTGGGATGGGCACTACACGCACACCGTTCATGTATGCTTCCTTCGCTGCTAGAAATCCCGGATCGCTTATGCATGGTGTTCCGGCATCCGTCATCAGCGCCACCGCCTCTCCCCTCCGTGCTTGTTGGACGAGTTCGGTCGTTCTCGAACGCTCGTTGTGTGCGTGGAGGCTCCTCAGTTTCCTCCTGATGCCGTAGTGATCCAGCAACCGCGATGCTCTCCTCGTATCTTCCGCGAAGACGGAGTCCGCATCCCTGAGGATTCGGAGTGCTCTCAAGGTGATGTCCTCTAAATTTCCGATGGGTGTGGCCACCAGGTACACGCCTGGTTCGAGTGGTTTGGGAGGCGAGACTTTCCAGTTGGACCCCTTCTCTCCACCATCGTCCTCGTACACGTGACAAGACGAGGAAGACGTCCTTCTCTCCCCTCGGATCGCCGGAAGTATCCCGTTCTTCACGTGCCAATGCACGTTCCTCGTCTTCAACGTCCGCATGCCGCTCGGAATCCGTTCGTCGAATGTCAGGAGAACGTGGATCCCGTCGGTCCGAACGTCTCGGACCGATTGTCCTTGGGGTCCTCGATGGGTCCGTGCAAAGAACCGGACGACTTGGTGGAGAGTTGTCGGATCCATGGACCCGATCACGCGCGTCCGTGCGCAATGCAGACTAGCCCTGTGGCTGCATGACGCGGTCACCTAGCAGAGCTTCCGGGATCGAGCCACAAGGGAACGTTTCGCGTACATGATTGGACATTTACGTCGTCCTATCGACCCCGTCCTCTCGAGAAAGATCTCAAGCAAACGAACCCAGGACATAATGGTGGTAAATGGTTTTGGTGCCGTCCGCAACGGGCGGCAAGACATGAGGCCATCTGCTGGAGATGACGACAGATGCCATGCAGTATCAAGATGGTTGCAAGTATGCACAATGATGACCAAACAACACAGTGTGTCTAATAACGGTTTGGTGGCTCATGTTGCTGTGAGATCGTGCTTGTTGTCAAGAAAGACAAGCCACGTGCATCGACAACGCTTTATACTTCCTTTCACCGCATGTGCATGAGTAGTGCATTACTCATGGACGTCATCGCATGTGCTTGGTCTCATCGACAACCTAGTTGTGGACCATGACTTGAATAATCATGCAATGCGGTTACAATTAGTCTTTGTACCCTTCGTTTAGGAGTGTCCTTCATGACGTCCGTGGAAGACGTTTACGTTGCACTCCAACCATTCACGCCTGCGGCATTGATACATTTTTGGCATTGGTTCACATATTCAAGTCATGGGGACGATAAATGCACAGCTTGTTGCGACCTTGATCGCAACAAGCTCATAGACACACCCAATTTCGGACGAAAGAATCTTTTCGTGGCAACATGATTATGCTGTCGAAGATGAATCATTGCATGCAACGGATGTCGTGGAGATGACATGTCCGCCTTGGATGCTAGATGCACTCAATAGAGAGTGATGCTTGAATTACTTGATTTCGAAACCAACACGCAAATTTCAAAAGAGATGCTCCATTGATTGTACGTCAATGCATGTAAGCACCGATTTTTGAATCCATAGGAGGATCCCTCGCTTCGATGATCTTCATCGTTCACCAATCCAAGCTTCTTGTTTCGATTGTCACCGTTGTAAAGGGCACTCTATTTATCTCTTGCAACTATTCAAGACCCGTGCATTTCCAGTCGAGGACCATCGTCTTTCTTTGCCTCGAGTTTTTTCGTGTGGAGGGATTTTCCACGGAGGTTTTGACTGCCAATCGTGGGCGACGGGGAGTCGAGGCCGTATGGATGCCGCATGGTATCCCTTCTTGGCCTTCCCACAGAGCTTTGCGCACTCGTGCTTCCGTTGCACGGGCATGGGCACACACCTGGTCCTTCGCGTTTGGGGTGTGGAGGAACGGGCGAGGGAGATGGCCTTGGATCTCCCTTCCATCCCCATCCCAGGGACCCCACCCCACCGCCACTTTTTCTTCATAGGGAGAGAGGGGCTGTCGCTGTGGGATCCGTGGAGCCTCCGGAGGACCTCTCCAGTCGTAGCTCTTCCAATCGAAGTTGTAGAGCACTCCGTTTTGAGGGGTTTGGATCGATGGACCCCGACCTGGTTCGGCCCGTGCAAGAGCCGGGAGGCCCGTGCACGTCCCAGGGTCTTTCGGGGCTGGATCCTGCCTCGTTTCCCCTGGCGGGTGCTCCTTCCTTTCGACGCGCGTATCTCTTCGAATATGGGTTGAAATCGAGCAAACGATAGCTCGTTGGATAGGTCTCGGCGCGTTCTTTCGCATGGTGCTCTCAAAATGGCCAAACTATGCCTGGTGCGATTTCTAAAGGCGAAAAACCACCGGCAGGTGGTGGGGACCCCAAACGGCACCTCTGCTCAACACCTCCCCGAGGGCAGCCGAGCGCCCACGGGGAAGCGGAACGCCAAACCCGGGGAAAGGAAAGACGGAGAGATAGGACACCTTCATGAGAAAAATCGGATCGAGAGTCGATGATCCTGGTGCCATGAAGCGCATGTTCAACCGCCTGGCCAAAACGCCCAAAAAAGGGTGAATTTGGAGAACTCCCCAAGCCAGCCGCGCCGAGTTCACCCAGAAGACAAACGATCCAGGACCAACCAAGCGCAGATTCGGATTCTGCTCGTCGAATCACCCAGGTAAGCGACGAAAAGGAACGGGGAACAGGCCTGATGTGAAGAAAAAGCCCGAGGACTCACGCTTCCCCAAAGTGGCGGTGGGGTGGGTACGTGGGGGGCGTTTCAGGATCTGCTGGATTGGGGGGGGCGTGGCGCCCAAAGTACGAGGTATTTGGTCCTGAAATTCAAACCGTACATGATCCATGGGGCGTACAGCTCACCTACCAAATCTCGTTGTCCTACCATCACTCTGTGAGTGGCAGTGCCCCCGAGGGTCACCGCTGGTAGGTATGACAGGACTGGAGGGGGGGTACTTTCAGCCCCCCTCCCCAGGCACACAGAGGCAACGAGGGGAAGCTTTGGGGTGGAATCGAAAGAGGAAAGACCAAATTCAGCACCGACAGGATTTCAAGGCAAAACGCTTCGTGATGGGGAAGAAGCGCACAAAAAAGCCATCACCAGGCCTCATGGAGGAAGCGGCCATCCAGGCCACCAAAGCGGCGTACAAGGTGCTGAGTGGGAATCTCTCCGCCACGTCCAAGGTTATGAAGCGGAGTTGGGTGACAGTGAAGTCTTGGGTGAAGGATCGTAAGCCCAAAGCTTCCCCCTCTTCGAAACGCCGTTCCCTCTCTTATGCCCGTGGTCATGACAAGTGGCTGTGCAACTTGCTCAAGTCTCGTGCACTTGAAGGCCAGGCCATGGGGACAAGGGACGTCATGAACGAGTGGGAAGCACGGTACGGACGGAGAGTACCGTTGAGGACCTTGCAACGGCTGTTGAAGGATTTGGGGGTGAAGACCAAGGTCCAAAAAAAGGTGATGAAGTTGCAGGCCTCACACAAGGCCAATAGAGTGAAGTTTGCGGAACGGCACTTGGGGGATGATTTTGAGCGGGTTCTTTTCACGGATGCCCACCAAATTTACCTGGGAACCACCAAGCACAAAGGCTCCAAACGAACCCTAGTCCCTCCTGGTACCACACCCCTCGTGGAGTACAACAAGGCCCCCCCACGAATCAAAGTGTATGGTGGGGTGTGTGCTCGTGGACTCACAGGCCTAATGACAGTCACGGGGACCACAGGGCAGCCTTGTGCCTTCAAGGATGGACAAGGGAAGGTTTCTAAGGGTGTAGGACAGCAGGAGTATGCAGAAAAAGTCCTCCCTTGGCTGATGAAGGAGGGCACCAGGTTGTACAAGAAGGCCCCCTGGACCTTTCAACAGGATGGGGATGGGGCCCATCGATCGAAGGCCACCATTCTCAAGTTGGTGGAGCTCTCCACTCAAGCTCACGTGGATCTCATGTTGGATTGGCCCTCTCTCAGCCCTGATCTCAGTCCCATTGAAAACGTGTGGTCTTGCTTGGACAGGAGGGTGGAAGCCATGAGACCCACCACATTGGAAGAGCTCAAAACCTGCACCTTTCGTGCATGGAAGGAGCTCTCCAAAGAGGGGCTAGGTTCCAAGCTCCTCAAAACCATGCCCAAGAGGCTTGAAGAGGTCATCCTTAACCGTGGTGGCTTCACCAAGTATTGACTGCCTCCCATGAGAAAATGGCTTTTCTTGTAATTTGACTTGAAAGTTTCTGTCAGTTTTTCCTACCGTTTCTCGCTCAAAACCAGGCACCCCCATGGACTCGTGTGTGGGGCTCCTGCGGACGTGTGGCAGCTCCACGCAGATCAAACCAACTAATGGAGCCCCTGTGAACGCCTGCATGCAACTGAAACGGCTTGAGAAGGCCAGCCTGGGGCTCGGTCCTGTTGATGGGACTCATGGGACCTCTCAACACACACCCCCAGGCTTCCCTCCCCAGGATCTCGGGGAGCCGTGTGAGGGGGGATCGTAACCAAACTCCGTGAGCACCACCTCTGACATGTGATCCAACTACCCTCCAGTTTTTGTGTCCCCAAACGTCGTGGTTCGTGCGATATGCCGATAAGCCTCTCCCTGGAGGACAGGCCTGAATTACTGAGTTTCGGCCTGTTTTCAGCACCAAACTGTGGTCGTCCTTTCTCAGCCACCACATTGTTTGAAGAGATACCCATCCAGCAGTGGATTCCTCCCGCCCACGTGATGGGTCACCCGGATTTTCGTAGCCATCCAAGGCGCAGTGCGTCCACGGTGGCCTCGGCAGCAAGCCCTTACCCACCCCACCGCCACTTTTTCTTCATAGGGAGAGAGGGGCTGTCGCTGTGGGATCCGTGGAGCCTCCGGAGGACCTCTCCAGTCGTAGCTCTTCCAATCGAAGTTGTAGAGCACTCCGTTTTGAGGGGTTTGGATCGATGGACCCCGACCTGGTTCGGCCCGTGCAAGAGCCGGGAGGCCCGTGCACGTCCCAGGGTCTTTCGGGGCTGGATCCTGCCTCGTTTCCCCTGGCGGGTGCTCCTTCCTTTCGACGCGCGTATCTCTTCGAATATGGGTTGAAATCGAGCAAACGATAGCTCGTTGGATAGGTCTCGGCGCGTTCTTTCGCATGGTGCTCTCAAAATGGCCAAACTATGCCTGGTGCGATTTCTAAAGGCGAAAAACCACCGGCAGGTGGTGGGGACCCCAAACGGCACCTCTGCTCAACACCTCCCCGAGGGCAGCCGAGCGCCCACGGGGAAGCGGAACGCCAAACCCGGGGAAAGGAAAGACGGAGAGATAGGACACCTTCATGAGAAAAATCGGATCGAGAGTCGATGATCCTGGTGCCATGAAGCGCATGTTCAACCGCCTGGCCAAAACGCCCAAAAAAGGGTGAATTTGGAGAACTCCCCAAGCCAGCCGCGCCGAGTTCACCCAGAAGACAAACGATCCAGGACCAACCAAGCGCAGATTCGGATTCTGCTCGTCGAATCACCCAGGTAAGCGACGAAAAGGAACGGGGAACAGGCCTGATGTGAAGAAAAAGCCCGAGGACTCACGCTTCCCCAAAGTGGCGGTGGGGTGGGTACGTGGGGGGCGTTTCAGGATCTGCTGGATTGGGGGGGGCGTGGCGCCCAAAGTACGAGGTATTTGGTCCTGAAATTCAAACCGTACATGATCCATGGGGCGTACAGCTCACCTACCAAATCTCGTTGTCCTACCATCACTCTGTGAGTGGCAGTGCCCCCGAGGGTCACCGCTGGTAGGTATGACAGGACTGGAGGGGGGGTACTTTCAGCCCCCCTCCCCAGGCACACAGAGGCAACGAGGGGAAGCTTTGGGGTGGAATCGAAAGAGGAAAGACCAAATTCAGCACCGACAGGATTTCAAGGCAAAACGCTTCGTGATGGGGAAGAAGCGCACAAAAAAGCCATCACCAGGCCTCATGGAGGAAGCGGCCATCCAGGCCACCAAAGCGGCGTACAAGGTGCTGAGTGGGAATCTCTCCGCCACGTCCAAGGTTATGAAGCGGAGTTGGGTGACAGTGAAGTCTTGGGTGAAGGATCGTAAGCCCAAAGCTTCCCCCTCTTCGAAACGCCGTTCCCTCTCTTATGCCCGTGGTCATGACAAGTGGCTGTGCAACTTGCTCAAGTCTCGTGCACTTGAAGGCCAGGCCATGGGGACAAGGGACGTCATGAACGAGTGGGAAGCACGGTACGGACGGAGAGTACCGTTGAGGACCTTGCAACGGCTGTTGAAGGATTTGGGGGTGAAGACCAAGGTCCAAAAAAAGGTGATGAAGTTGCAGGCCTCACACAAGGCCAATAGAGTGAAGTTTGCGGAACGGCACTTGGGGGATGATTTTGAGCGGGTTCTTTTCACGGATGCCCACCAAATTTACCTGGGAACCACCAAGCACAAAGGCTCCAAACGAACCCTAGTCCCTCCTGGTACCACACCCCTCGTGGAGTACAACAAGGCCCCCCCACGAATCAAAGTGTATGGTGGGGTGTGTGCTCGTGGACTCACAGGCCTAATGACAGTCACGGGGACCACAGGGCAGCCTTGTGCCTTCAAGGATGGACAAGGGAAGGTTTCTAAGGGTGTAGGACAGCAGGAGTATGCAGAAAAAGTCCTCCCTTGGCTGATGAAGGAGGGCACCAGGTTGTACAAGAAGGCCCCCTGGACCTTTCAACAGGATGGGGATGGGGCCCATCGATCGAAGGCCACCATTCTCAAGTTGGTGGAGCTCTCCACTCAAGCTCACGTGGATCTCATGTTGGATTGGCCCTCTCTCAGCCCTGATCTCAGTCCCATTGAAAACGTGTGGTCTTGCTTGGACAGGAGGGTGGAAGCCATGAGACCCACCACATTGGAAGAGCTCAAAACCTGCACCTTTCGTGCATGGAAGGAGCTCTCCAAAGAGGGGCTAGGTTCCAAGCTCCTCAAAACCATGCCCAAGAGGCTTGAAGAGGTCATCCTTAACCGTGGTGGCTTCACCAAGTATTGACTGCCTCCCATGAGAAAATGGCTTTTCTTGTAATTTGACTTGAAAGTTTCTGTCAGTTTTTCCTACCGTTTCTCGCTCAAAACCAGGCACCCCCATGGACTCGTGTGTGGGGCTCCTGCGGACGTGTGGCAGCTCCACGCAGATCAAACCAACTAATGGAGCCCCTGTGAACGCCTGCATGCAACTGAAACGGCTTGAGAAGGCCAGCCTGGGGCTCGGTCCTGTTGATGGGACTCATGGGACCTCTCAACACACACCCCCAGGCTTCCCTCCCCAGGATCTCGGGGAGCCGTGTGAGGGGGGATCGTAACCAAACTCCGTGAGCACCACCTCTGACATGTGATCCAACTACCCTCCAGTTTTTGTGTCCCCAAACGTCGTGGTTCGTGCGATATGCCGATAAGCCTCTCCCTGGAGGACAGGCCTGAATTACTGAGTTTCGGCCTGTTTTCAGCACCAAACTGTGGTCGTCCTTTCTCAGCCACCACATTGTTTGAAGAGATACCCATCCAGCAGTGGATTCCTCCCGCCCACGTGATGGGTCACCCGGATTTTCGTAGCCATCCAAGGCGCAGTGCGTCCACGGTGGCCTCGGCAGCAAGCCCTTACCCACCCCACCGCCACTTTTTCTTCATAGGGAGAGAGGGGCTGTCGCTGTGGGATCCGTGGAGCCTCCGGAGGACCTCTCCAGTCGTAGCTCTTCCAATCGAAGTTGTAGAGCACTCCGTTTTGAGGGGTTTGGATCGATGGACCCCGACCTGGTTCGGCCCGTGCAAGAGCCGGGAGGCCCGTGCACGTCCCAGGGTCTTTCGGGGCTGGATCCTGCCTCGTTTCCCCTGGCGGGTGCTCCTTCCTTTCGACGCGCGTATCTCTTCGAATATGGGTTGAAATCGAGCAAACGATAGCTCGTTGGATAGGTCTCGGCGCGTTCTTTCGCATGGTGCTCTCAAAATGGCCAAACTATGCCTGGTGCGATTTCTAAAGGCGAAAAACCACCGGCAGGTGGTGGGGACCCCAAACGGCACCTCTGCTCAACACCTCCCCGAGGGCAGCCGAGCGCCCACGGGGAAGCGGAACGCCAAACCCGGGGAAAGGAAAGACGGAGAGATAGGACACCTTCATGAGAAAAATCGGATCGAGAGTCGATGATCCTGGTGCCATGAAGCGCATGTTCAACCGCCTGGCCAAAACGCCCAAAAAAGGGTGAATTTGGAGAACTCCCCAAGCCAGCCGCGCCGAGTTCACCCAGAAGACAAACGATCCAGGACCAACCAAGCGCAGATTCGGATTCTGCTCGTCGAATCACCCAGGTAAGCGACGAAAAGGAACGGGGAACAGGCCTGATGTGAAGAAAAAGCCCGAGGACTCACGCTTCCCCAAAGTGGCGGTGGGGTGCCCGCTCCCCTTGGGTGGCTGCTGACACCCGTGAGACGTGGGCCGCCCTGATGGATCCACCCCCATCCTCTCTCCTCTCACCCCTCCAATCACACACAGTTCAAGGGACGAATGCCAACCACACTGGATGGGTCTTGCAGCCACGAACCGAAGCTTCGACCTGCAGCCGACCGCCATGGACACGCGCATGCTCCGTTCCAATCACGCCGTCCTCCAGCGGAAGACGACCACGCGGGTGGCCAAGAGGAGGAGCGTACGAAACACCCATGTGCGTGCGGTGGCCGCGCCTCCGAGGGAACGAGGAACGGAGAACGCAGACGATTTCGGAGACGTCTTGCGGTCCGGATTGCAAGGTTCTCCTCTGGTGCACGGAAAAGAATTCCCTCCCCAAGCTGAAGTGATGAAGTCGATACCACGACACTGCTACGAGAAGAACACGTGGAAGAGCATGGGATACGCAGCGATCTCGGTCGGTCTCACCCTGGGCTGCATGGCCGCCGGATACGCTCTCATCCCTCTGGAGCTTCCTTTCCTGCCTGTCTGGATGCTGTATGCTGCAGTCACCGGAACTGTGGCTACAGGATGCTGGGTCATTGCACACGAGTGTGGACACGGGGCATTTTCTGACAACTCCTTCCTGCAAGACACTGTGGGATACATCTTGCATTCTGCCCTCCTTGTACCATATTTCTCCTGGCAGCGAACGCACGCAATCCATCATGCACGAACAAATCATATGTCAGAGGGAGAAACGCACGTCCCGGATGTGGAAGGTTCGGCAGGCAGTGAGTTGAGCAGGGCACTGAAGCGTCTTCTGGGAGAACCAGTGTACGCAGTAACACGGATGGTGTCTTACTTGGTGTTTGGTTGGCCCGTCTATTTGATGACTGGAGCATCTGGAGGACCCAAGTATGGTGTTTCCAATCATTTTTGGCCCTTCAAACCTTTCAGCGACAAGCTCTTTCCAGGAAAGTGGAAGCAGAAAGTGTTGTGGTCCGACGTTGGCGTGCTCGCAATGCTGGGTTTCCTTGCCTGGTGGGCGAAGGCAGCAGGTGTTTGGACAGTGCTGGCTTTGTACGGTGGTCCGTACGTTGTTGTGAATGTCTGGTTGGTGTTGTACACCTGGCTCCAACACACAGATGTAGACATCCCTCATTTTGACAAAGACAATTGGAGCTTCATCAAAGGAGCATTTCACACCGTGGATCGTCCCTACGGTCCGGTATTTGATTTTCTTCATCATAGGATTGGCAGCACACATGTTGCACACCATGTGAATTCCACCATTCCACACTACCATGCATTGGAGGCCACCAATGTGCTGAAGGAGAAGTATCCAGAGCACTATCTGTATGATCCCACTCCAATTCACAAAGCTGTTTGGCGCGTGGCAGGTAACTGTCTCGCGGTGGAGAAGAGAGGGGATATGTATGTATTCAAGCCATGATCTGGATTTCTGATCCCTGCGGTTCAAAAGCCTTTCAGTGCCTGTGAAACCTATGTTGTGGGTGTTTTATTTTTATCTCCTGCTCTCCCATTTCATTTCTTGGGTGCTTGGAGTAGGTACGGCTTATGATATTTTCGGTCCAGTTGTAAAGGATGCATCCAACGATTCAATTCGTGCGGATGGCTAGTGTTGTACATTCCGGTTCTGTCTCGTACCACAAGTCTGCACATTTCTGCTCTAGAATGCTTTCCTTCAGCTCCGACCCATCAACTTGCTTCAGTTCTACCTCCAGTTCCACCTGTTCCTGCTCGGTCTCTCGCACAAAGCGATTCTCTATGGCCTTCCAGAGTGACCAAATTAGGATGGAAGGGGATCAACCGGGGAGGGGTATGGTCGAGGGCAGAGGACTGGGACTACAGCCACTCTGTGGATGCTCAACCGAGATCCAAGACAAGAAGAAGCGCACCATTGGACTTGGAAGGCGGAGATCGAGATGAGCGACGATGGAGTGTATCGTGTGAAGAAAGTGAGAATCGGAGGGAAGGACGTGGCGGTTGTCCTGCAGAACGAGAACGGACCGTGTCCGCTGCTCGCCATCGCCAACGTCCTCCTCCTCCGCGAGGAGCTGAACCTCGAACCGCAGACCGTCAACCTGTCGCACGAACGCCTCGTTTCGATGGTGGCAGGGAATCTCTTGGATCGTTACAAAGGAGAACAAGACGAAAATGTGCGGCAAAACGTACATGATGCGATTTCGGTACTTCCGGAGATTGCCAAAGGGTTGGACGTCAACGTGAGATTCAGGCAGGTAAAGGACTTCGAGTACACCAAGGAAAGCGCCATCTTTGACCTGTTTGGCATCGATCTGGTCCATGGGTGGTTGGTGGACAAGGGCGATATGCCGCTGTACGAGTACATCGGTTCCAAATCATACAACCAACTGGTTGAAGAAATTATTGCCTCGGGGATTCACGACGACGGTGGGGGAGGCGAACTCGGAGGATCTGCAGCTAAGCAAAGCGAGACCAGTACAAGTTGCCCCAACGAAGATCCGATCGAATGTAAATTATCATGCCTGCAAGAGGATGACCCGACGTGCAACACATCAAGTGTCAGTTTTCACGTCGACTCGGATGACCGTGTGAAGGTAGGCATACAGACGGTGCCAAAAGGAATTGAGGTACACTTGCACGAGAGAGGGGATGAACTAGTTGGAAAAGCCACAAGTAGCATGAGGGACAAAAAGCTCCACTCCGATCTCGAAAGGGCATATGCGATCGATGACTTTTTGAAATCGTCCTCTCAGTTGACGTACAGTGGGCTTATTCAACTTCACGAGAAGGTCGAAGCAGACCAGTACGCAGTCTTTTTCCGCAACAATCACTTTTCGACCATCACCAAGCATGAGAAATCGCTGTATATATTAGTTACGGATCAAGGATACGAGAACAGTGCCCGTGTGGTTTGGGAGGTCTTGGGCGAGGTCGACGGGGACTCGCAGTTGATGACGGGGGACTTCGCTGTGTGGGAGGCTCAGGCCGATGCTGCGGAGGACAGGCCAAGGGTAGGCATGGTTGATGCCGATGAGAGTGCGGACTTTGCACTGGCGATTGCTTTGCAAGAAGAAGAAAACGAACGCATTCAGGCCATTGCCACGGCAGAGTCTGAAAGCTCCGCCCCACACGGCACACAATCCGTACCTGGCGACCGGGATGGCGTTGGAGGAGAAGGCAGCAATTTACCCGTGAGCACGCCCGCCAGCGCTACCGATGCCCCTCGTCGTCGCCTTCGCGATGGTCGTGCCTCGCGTGAGAAAGGGAAGTGTGTGTTGATGTAGTGTTGTTCGTCTTGAAGTGTTCGATCTCTGTGCAATTGTTTCCACCGGATCTTCATTGATCCTGTGTCCTGGTGCACCGGCACCCCTCGTACGATGGAACACCTTTGCACGTTTCGCCTTGTGACCGTTCACATGGTGCTTCGAACTTCCTGCAAGGTCTCGATCCCGATTTCGTCGAAAGGGAGGGCGACGGAGCCGTGGCTGCGCACGCAAGCCGCTGCACACGCTCGAAAGAGCCCCCTCCGATCCAGTCCAGCACACGTGCACGATCGATCGCCATGACCGACGCCTCATTTCGGTTCGTGTGTTTGGTCGTTTCGAACACCGACCGCGCACCACGAACCTCGGGCCACAACGAAGATGTCCCTTTTCGCTACAGATCTGGGTGCATCCTTTCCTTTCGGCTGGGCACGATCGTCCGAGAGGCCAGGATGCACCTAGATCTGCCACACGCCTCGCCACCATCAACGTCATCACGGCCACGCGAGTGCGTTCGAGAATATGTCTTGAAGCGCACCTCACCTGCTCTCCCGACGCTTCGCCTGTGGAATCCGCCCTGGTTTGCACGGATCGGCTTTCCCGATCGCGTGGTTGGCGTTCCATGGGTTTCGAATCCGCGAAGGACGTCATCTGCCGTCTTCGCGGTGCTTTCGTTCGGCCGAACGACGTCGATTCCGCACTTGGCACCCTTCGATGGGTTCCACGAGGCCCAAGGATCCGATTCAAAGGGACTTTCCACCCGGGTCGACCAGGAGCACCAAGGGCATCGTGGTCCCAACCCCCGGTTTCGACGTCCTTTCCGGAAGGGGACTCCCACGGGGACGGGTGCTACAGGGGCGGCATTTTCGCGTCCGGTCTTCGACTTGGCAGGCGCGCACGAGGCGGCGGGTGAATCACCACGACATGGGCGCACCAAGCAGAAGGACCACCCTTGCGGAGGAATTGGAGGCGTTTGCAAGCAACCGGAAGAGACGTACGTGGTCGTGGAGCAGGAGTAGGACACGCGGTGCGAGACCAATGGGAGGAACGACGGCAACCAACACGCGGTACCACCGACCTCTCGAAAGGAACAGAGAATCGAAACACTGTCCACGAACTCGTCTAGGACAAGCGCGGAGGCTGACCGTACTTCGCGACTCCCGGATCGGAACGGGTCGGAACCCTTCCAACGAACACGTGATCTTTTGCAGTGGAAGAACCGGAAGATGATTTCGGACGCGAAGTAGGACCCTTCCTGGACGATGAAGAGCTAGGCGATAGGAAAGATGTGCCCGGACGAAAGGCACCAGAGCGAAAGCTCAAGAGGAGAGGAGAACTCCGAGTAGATGGGAGCGAATACAGGGGGAAGAAAACAACTCGCAAACGTGCCTTTGATCAAGATCTAGGGGGTTCGGACACGGAAGAGGAGGAAACAGACGATCAACTGCGTCAGGAGAACACTTCGAGTTCCCAAGGCGATGGCTCGGCAAGCTTAGACTTGACCGGGAGCAGCGACAGCGAAAACGATGGCGCAACTGGAGATAGTTTGTCGGAGGATAGCATAGAAGACCGGTTGGGGAACATGGTACACAAAACCAAAGGGAAGGCCGTGCAAGAATTAGTAGACGAGTATGAGAAACTTCAAGAGGAAGAAGCAGATGCCCTTGCTCACATCAAACAACAGGAAAGGAAAAATAAAGATCGAGCCAGCGCCATTCGGAATCAGCAGACCATCTGGGAAAACGCTCTGGAATTCCGGATGATGCTCCAGAACTTGCTTGGCATCGCGAATAAGGCACCAAGACCGGATGTTTATCCAACCGTCTTGAGCCAAAGCATAGAAGCCAGGACAGGATACTCCGCAGTCTCCAAAGCTGCGTGCAATGCACTGGACGCTCTCCTTGGGCTCACATCCGAGCTGGCCAGCAACAATCCGGACATTCGTGACTCTGCTGCTGCTCCTGGTCAGTTTCAAGACCTCTCCCTCCTGCTTTCCAGCGGCCAAGAGCTAGGGAAACACGAAGAACTCACGGACACCTACTGGGAGAAGCTGAAGGCTGTCGAGGCAACATTCTCAGGCTATGGGGACGAGTCCATCGATGCATGGCACAGGAAGACAAGCATAACGACTGGTACGACGGCCAAGTCCATGCAGGTTCTGAACCAGCCCGTTTCGAAGCAGGTGAAAGATTTGCTGCACAATCCAGCACGGATGATGAAGAAAGCCCATCTTCCGCTTAGCTCAGTGGGTCGGGTGCTTTGTCAGACGCCTCCAGCTGCAAAGGAGCAATCCGCTCCCTTCGACGACCCCGGCGCTTTGTTGGAAGAGGCTTGTGATTACGAAACGTACGACGACACCGATTTTTACCAGCAGCTATTGAAGGAGTTTTTAGAGAACGCAGCGGACGGAGGTCTTGGGAAGGTAGCGCCGGTGCGTCCTGCCAAGAGGCGGAAGTTGGTGGACCGCCGAGCATCCAAAGGCAGGAAGATCCGTTACCAGGTACAGGAGCCACTGGTGAACTTCATGGCTCCGGTGGACATGCCTATGCCTGGCATAGCATCCAACTTGTTCACTGCATTGTTTGGGATCGAGAAAGCGGACCAGTGAAGGCGTGGTGTATGTTGTTTCTCTCTCTTTCTCTTCCTCTTCCTCGATTCCCCGGTCCCTCCCTTCGGTCCTGATCGTGAGCTTTTGGGATGGGGACACACGAGTTTCGATGCCCGGTGTGGGTCTCCTTTCCTGCTCCTTTGTTGGGCTGTCCTCGTCCCGGTACGAGGATGACCCTGGGTCGAGTCTCCTTCTACCCAGGGACACGTCCCATTCATCCAGTGGACAGAGAAGGGCAGGGTGGCGCCATCCCCTGGGTTCACTCCGACGAGTGTGAACCTACTTGGGTGGACGCACATTTTCGCCATGGCGGTGGCGCATCGCACCTTCCCACGCCTGGCGCATGCGCTGCTGCGACGCAGGACGGGGAACACGAGACGTGCACGTGGGATCCAAGGACGAACACCCATCCGATGCGCTTCAGTGGATACCCATGCAACCGAAGTGCACCTCGCACGCACAAGGAAAACGTTCACGCCCAGGCTGCGAGTGTGCGACCTACGCGCAGAACCGACGCCATGGATCGGAGAGAAGGTGAAGCTTCAAGGATGGGTGCGCACCATACGAAAGCAGAAGACGTTCGCCTTCCTCGAAGTGAACGACGGGAGTGCGGTCACAGGTCTGCAAGCCGTCGTCGACGAAACGTGTGAAGGTGTCCAACTCGTGCGTGGAGGTGGAGTGGCAACAGGTGCGGCCGTGACGGTCGAAGGAACGGTCGTCGAAAGCCCAGGAGGAGGACAAGCCGTGGAGTTGCGAGCCACCAAACTCACACTGGTGGGTGGTGCGGATCCGAACACATATCCTCTGCAGAAAAAACGACACAGCTTCGAATTCTTGCGTGGAATCGCACACCTGAGACCGAGGACAAACACAATTGGAGCCGTCTCAAGGGTGCGTTCGGCACTCGCGTTCGCCACGCACGCTTTCTTTCGCGAAAACGGGTTCCAATATGTACACAGCCCCATCATCACCGCCTCCGACTGCGAAGGAGCGGGTGAGCAATTCCTCGTCACCACGAAAGTAGCCCCGGGAGAGAAACTGCCAGAAGAAGCCATCAAGTCAGGAGAGATCGATTTTGCCGGTGATTTCTTCGAAAAACCAGCGTATTTGACCGTGTCCGGACAGCTGAACGCAGAAATGTTTGCTTGTGCGCTCAGTAATGTGTACACTTTCGGTCCAACCTTCCGGGCTGAAAATTCCAACACATCTCGACACCTTGCTGAGTTCTGGATGATAGAACCTGAACTTGCCTTTGCCGATCTTGATGACGTGATAGCTTGCGCAGAGGCCTACTTGAAATTTTGCATCTCTTACGTATTGAAAAATTGCAGTGAAGACATTGAATTTTTCAACAAGTTCATTGAGAAGGGTCTGCTGGACCGCCTGATTGCCTTGACAGAGAAGGATTTTGAAGTTATCAGCTACACAAGAGCAGTTCAGATATTAGAGGAATCTGGTAACAAATTCGAATACCCTGTTGCATGGGGTGTGGACCTGCAAAGCGAACATGAACGGTTTCTTACCGAGAAAGTGTTCGATGGATGCCCTGTCTTCGTCACTGACTACCCCAAAGGGATCAAAGCCTTCTACATGAGATTAAACGACGATGGCCAAACTGTTGCAGCCATGGACATGCTCGTGCCAGGTGTGGGTGAAATGATTGGAGGGAGTCAAAGAGAAGAGCGTCTGGACGTTCTACAAGAAAGGATAACATCATCCGGGTTGGACTTGGAGCCGTATCAAGGGTACTTAGATTTGCGAAGATATGGTTCTGTGCCTCATGCAGGGTTTGGTTTAGGGTTTGAGCGCCTTGTGCAATATGTTACTGGAATGGAAAACATACGTGATGTGATACCGTTTCCGCGATATCCAGGTCATGCAGATTTCTAAATATAGGCTACCGAAGACCAGTGGTCCCTGCATGGGGTCTCTGGCACCTTTCTTCATTTTTGACCCTGCAATTGGCAGGTTCATGATCACAGGACAAATGTTTGTGGCCTTAGACATTTTCTACCTTACATTTACCCGCTCAGGGTTTGATTCTGATGGAAGCTTCCCAAGGCAGAATTCCGAAATGCTTTGTTGTATTTTGTTCGCATGAGGAATATCTGCATGAAACTCAGCAAGTATATGGACACAGATTCGTACTTCGCTTCAAGTGGGGGCAAAGGAACACCGCAGCATGTCCCAGTGTTCTTGAAATGCAGTGTACAAATTTTTGGCACTGTCTCAGCGTCTGGTTGCACGGGACAGCGGCAAACAAGCCTGGAGTGTCTGTATAATGGGAAAGACGAGTTGCCACCTGACAATGTTTGTACTATTGTTGTCCAATTTTATTACTTTTTGTCCTTGTCGTCCTGGTCCTCGTTCTCCTTCTTTTTACTGTTTGGGCTCAAACTTTCCACGGCGTCCTTCACGGCTTTGTCATTTGGATCCACACCTTTCAAGCCTGCGAGCACTGAGCTAACATATCCAGAATCATGAATGACTTTCCGCATGTTTCCTTCGTCTCCTTTCTTCTCCTCCTCTTGCACAGATAGTTTCAAGGCAGCCGCAAGTTCATCCTCTCCGCCTTCCTGCATATCTACGTCTTCCTTGGCCCCTGTCTTCTCTGCACCTTCGGAGGATCCAGCCTGATCCGCCAATGACATTTGCAGGGCCTGTTTGAGCAGCGCGTCTTCATCCACTTCCATTTCTGCGGGTCCAGTGGTAGGAGGAGCTTGGGCCGGCCCTTTGTCAGCGTCCGCCATCGTCGCATCGGTTGGTTTGCTGGGTTCTCCGCCCGCTTCGTTCGTAGTTTTCTGCGCTGCTTCCTGCCTCGCTCTTTCTTCCTCCAACGAAACACGCAGTGCCAACGCCAGCTCGGGGTCGAGGTTGGGATCCACTCCGAATTCGAAGCCACCACCGCCGCCACTGCCTCCTGCACCTGCAGCTGCGGATGCCGCGAAAGCCGAACCACCCTCACCATCCGCACCGGTGAAGACGGGCGTGCTGAGCAGGACGTCTGAAAGGATCACCCCTGGTGGAATCGTCACCAGTGCGCAATTTCCTTCGTTATTGACCGCCTCGTGGAACGCCTGCACTTTGGCGGTGTTGCTCTCGTCGCTGTTGCCGAACAGCACGACGTCGACGGCCACGTTGTTCTTCTTCAATTTCTTCCCGACTTTGATCATCTCTTCCTGTTGCCCGGACAGTTTCGAGTCCCCGTTCGATCCACGCGTGCGAGGCGTCAGTCGATGCGTTCCGATCCGACCTTCGTCGCACGTGGAACGTTCGTGCACGTGCTGCTGCGCACCTGTTCGGCGTGGACGGGACTTCCCGAGAAGATGACGATGCGTTGCCTTTGGTTCTTGTTCTGTCGATGCTTGAGGACGATCTGGGCCACTTGCACACTGGAAAGGAAGTTGCATTCTCCTTCCAGAGGGAGTCCATGCATGGCAGAGAGCACCTTGCCCAGGTCAGGCGTGAGGGTGACCAGCACACGTGGCGAAGCACCGCCCATGGTGAGCACGCCAACCGCGTTTTCGGCGTTCTGCTGCGTCTTGGCACCTGTGAGCAGGTTGACGGCGTCCGACTGCGCCTGCATGCGCGTGGGTGCGTAATCTCCGTTTCGCATGAACTCGCTGTTGTCCACGCAGATCATTGTGGCTTCCAGCACCATCTTCGATCCGGGCCTTCTTCGCCGACGTCGTACGAACCGCGCGTGGATCTCCTCCGCCTCCTTCCTCCACGCCTTGCCTCTTGGTTCAGGAGGCCACGGACCTTTCGATCGAGCACGTGAGCTTCCCTCGTGCTGCGGAGCGCACGCACCAAGGAGAGGAAGGGAAGATGCGCGATCGAACGTTCGGTCGATTCGTGCCCGTCGATCCCACCCACGGTCTCCCTTCGAAACCCACCCCGTCGATCTTGGAACTCCCAAAGGAAGAACCACGGGTACGTCCCGGGTTGAAACCGCGGATCTGAACCGAGGATCCCGGGGCAACGAAACCCGAACCTCGGTCCCACGCCGGACGGAAGAGGACCGTAGAGACCGTCGATCCAGGAGCATACGATTGCTGTCACCACGGTCGAAAGACCGACGATCCATCGAAGCGGGGAGACCAGGGTCGTGACGGAAATCACCTCCAACGCAGGGAAAACAAACATACAAACCCACAAACTGGTGGACTTCGAGGCAACGTGGATGGAAGACTCGACGGGATGATGGTCAAGTTCCAAAAGTCGAAAGGACGAGGTTGGCAACGGTAGGCCGTCGACGAGCGTCCGATGCTTGACAAAACACTCATTTCTGGAAAACCCATCTGACAAACCATTTATTAGAAACAGCCCCCAACGCGGCACCGCAGCCCCGTCCGTTACTGGTGCACGTGTTGCGAGAGTGATAGAATGCCACGCGCTTGATGGAGCATAGGTAGATCTACCATGACCCCCTTGTACAGAAATGCACCAATGCCCTCCGCTTGCTTCTCCTCGAATAGCCTCACAAGCTCCCTTGCTTCCTCCACCTCCCTAACGGTGGGAAGAAAAGCACTCTGAACAAGTTCCACGCTGGTAGGGTGGATGACCTGCTTCCCCGAAAATCCGAATTGTCGTGCTTCGACTGCTTCGCTCCTCAGGCGGTCCATGTCCTTAAAGTCAATGCATATCATGTCAATCGGGGAAACGCCGTATGCTCTGCACTGGGTCACGAAGTTTTGCCTCGCGAACAACAACTCTGTGGCTTGGTACGTGCGGACAGCGTGAACGTCCATTGCAAAATCGAACCCCCCAAACATACATCCGGTCAGATCGAATAGCTCTGGAAACCCTTTGGCCTTTTCCAGAATGCTCCCCAGACGCACGAGGCCTTTAGCCGATTCGCATTTGGTCATCAGTTGCAGTTTTCCCCCTTTCTTCCCACGCACGACACCGTGAACACCTTCACGGAGCTGGAGAACGGATTCCACTCTACGGGCAAGGTATTCCACATCTTCCGGGCTTTCCACTTTGGGCAGTATGACTACGTCCGGGAGCACCCTGTTGGAGAACACCTCTCGTATATCCCTCCCACACAACCCGGTAGAGACTGCATTGAGCCTCACGGCCACTTCCGATCTTCCGAAGTCCAGCGTTTGTAATTGATCGGATGCTTTGATCCTTGCTTCTTCTTTCCTTCCTTCTACGACGGCGTCCTCGCAGTCCAGACAAACAACGTCTGCGTCGATTTCCCTGGCTGCTTTCACGGCTTTCCTGTCGTCGTGTGCGGGCACGTAGAGCACCGCCCTTTTTAGATTCCCTACGTCGGCTAAGGTACTGTTCCATCTGCTGTTCCATGCTCGATAGGCACGTCTTGCCAACTCTCTCCCAGCTCGCAGCGCCATCGAGGTGTTCCCCGTGTCGGAAAAGGTGCCTTCGGAATTTCGTCCAGGTTCCTCCTCCTTCGATTGGGCTTCGACCTCCTTTCGAAGGCAAGGTTGTAGAAGGAGTCCTTCCGGTTCACGACTCCCTTTCGAAAGGGAGATCGATCTTCCAATCAGCACCCCGTGACGCAAGGGAAACCTGCTCCCTTTCGAATCGTTCCTTCGGTCTGGATCGCCTCCTTGGAGTAAGGGAGACGATCCGGGGTTCGATCGGCTGGAGTCCCACACGGTGGTGTGGAGGGATCGAAGGACCAAACACGACGTCCAAGTGACATGGCCGACGAATGGGAAATGCCTTGGCAGAAGCTGTCCAAGATCATGACGCCAGGGAAGTTCAGCAAGAAAGACATCGAACAAGCCGCGATCAAGGCGGGCGAGGTGGTCGATCTGACGTGCGAAGACGACGAAGGAGGAGGGAAGCGAAACCAAGGAGAGCCCTCGGAAGCGAAGGTTGAGGCGGGAAAGGCGAACGTGGCAAGCGAGGAAGAGAATCGACGGATGGCGCAAGGAACAGGTGTCTGTCAGGAAGCCAAAGGCAAAGACGTCGAGGGAACCATGCTGGGAAATCGTAAAACGGTGGAAGCGGGAAAGGTGGACGTAGAACAACCGCGACCGTTGTCTCTGGACGTGCCGAGCACGTACATGACCCCTCCCGCCCAGCAAATGGCAGGGACTGTCCATCCGATGATGCCCATGAATCCGACCTTTCAATTGATGGGCGCATCCTTCGGGAGACCGGACCTTCAGGTCGGGCCGCACGCCTACCTTAGCAACTGGCGACCGCAGCCCAAGAAACGGAGAAAGCTGAAGAATGCAGAGATCGACAAGAAGATCGTGGAGTATGGGTGTGGATTGCTTTTCGAAACAGTCAAATCTTATGAGAAACAGGAAACAGGCACGGTCGAAGAAGAGGAAACTCCAAAGACACACCAATTTTTTTAGGACGGGTTCCGCTCCTGCTAATAAATGGAAATAACTGCACGTCTGCCCCCAATGGTAGCATTCATTGTCGAAGATGGCCAGGAGTGCGATTTTGTCGGAAGATTTTCATAGCTTTGCTAGACCTGTGGGCGGGGGTGTCCGCGAGAGGGACTCTGTTTCTTGGCATCCTGAGACGTGTTCTGCTCGTTGTGAACGCCCAAGTCTGCATCGATGGAAAGAGGCTGGGGCGATTCAGCGTGATCTTCCTTCCAGATTCTTTGATCCCTGATGTGCACGGGTAGGCATCAATGGCTCTATGCTGCTGTTGAACCGTCGATTGTCGAGGTGTGGAACGTGAGATATCTCCCTTGGGTCTTCACTCGTTGCTCTGGTGGCACGTGCCTAGGACGCCCTCGCGATCGGCCGTTTCCCATCCGCAGGATTCTCCCTCTTCGCGATCGCGCATCGATGACGTGTGCGATTTCGCGTTCTTCGCCGTGCGACCTTGCTTCGTTGCACCCCATTCCGACGTGTGAGGGGGGTGTACCGCTCTCACCACCGGTGCACCATGGATGCATCCCATGCCCACCCCGGTTTCAGAACGTGTTCTTCCCTTTCGGAGGATGCCGGCAGACCCGAGAACTCTCCTTTCGGGACGGAAAGAACCCGAGTGTTCCACTGGGTGGGAGAAGGGCTCTGATTGGTGGAAACACGCATCCGAGACGGCGCTGGGACGCGTCGCGCGAAGCAACGAGGAGACGGCCGAACGCGTCGCGAAAGAGACGATCCAGGCGTGAAGAGATGGTCGGGACGAAGAAGACGGCGATGGGAATGTTGGGGATGGCCATTCTGGTCGTCGTCGCATCCGCCATGATGGGCATGCCCGAACAGAAGAAGGCCAAAGCGGTCAAGAGCGACGTGCAGTACATACGATGTGGTGTCTGCGAGGAAATGACGAGGAACATATACCGATCCGTGAAAGCAATGAGAGAAGAACTGAAGCCTGGAAAAAAGGTGAGAGAGACGATCCCGGCCTCGCACAGTGACAGCCTGGCCAGGCGCGGAGAGAACCCGATGCTGACTGAACGGTGGACGTGCTGGACGAAGCTGGCGGAAAGCGAGATCCTTGAAACCATCGAGACTGTGTGTGATCCTGAGAAAGAACAGGGAGAGTGGATCACGATGATCGATCTCGTGGAAACTGGAGACAAGCTGAAGCTTGAACGACAAGACTGGCCGGGCAAATGCGGCACGGAATGTAGGACCATAGCAAGAGCATGCGAAGAAATCTTGGGTGATCACGACACCGACTTGGCCGAAATGCTCTTCAACGAAAATTATCAGCGTGCTCAGCTCAACAATTTCCTGTGCTACGAGGAAAGCAATGCATGCGTCGTCAAAGCTCCCCCACTCCCCAAAGACAGAGAACCGGGACCGAAGTTTGAAGAGATGACGGAACAAGATCTGAAAATGCAAAAAATGATGCGAGAGATGGGCAACATTCCAGGAATGCCTGGGATGCAGATGTTTAGCCGTGATCAACTTCAGGAACAGATGGAAAATGCAGATTATGACGAGGAGGAGGAGGAGGAAGATGTTGGTGGCGGCGACTATGACTACGACGGCGACTTCGACATGGGAGACGATGATGAACTTGATGGCGACGAACCCCCTTCCTTGAGCGAGACCGTGGGCCGCAGTGCGAAGGCGATAAAGGATGGTGTAGTATCAGGCTTTGAGAAAGGAAAGAAATGGGCCTCTGAGAAATTTGGCGCAGATAAGAAGGAGCTGTAACCGGCAGCAGTCGTGTTCCTATACGAATAACTTATTATGATCCTTTCAAATGCCATGTCTACGACTGTCAAATTGCCAAATTGCAAAGCCGTTGTTTTCAACTGGTTCATCTGAACCACGGCTTCACCGCCATCGCACACTAGATCGCCGCAGGCTGGGGAGGATAACTAGATCACGTCCTCGATAGCGGCCGATACTCTGTGCCGTTTCGGTATCATTACGAGCCCGAGTGTGTGTCCCTTCAAGAGCCCGTCTTCTCCCACCACGACGTCTTCGGTCGGCGCTTGTTCCACGCTTCGGTAGTGTTCCACCGCATTCCCCATAATGATGTTCCCTTGCTTGTCTATACACTCGAATATTCCGATGATGATCCTCCCGTCCGTCACTTCCACCTTTCACGTCGCATTCGGTCAGCACCATGACGCTGTTTCTCCGCCTCTTGACCACGGGACCGCCGTCGGTTGGAGCTTCGCACCACGCACCTTCATCCGCAGGTGGAGCATCTTCCTCGCCGCCTGGAGGACCTCCGGTTCGTTCTCTTCCCCTCCTTTCTCTCTTCTTCCCTCTCGAAAGCCGTCGGATTGGGACGTGTCGACCGCAGGCGGCGTGGTCGAAGTGGCCATCGCCTCGTGTTGTGGTTCCCACTTCACACGTCCCCTGCCAGCCTTGGCCCAGCCCGCCCCATTCCCGTGTGGATCGACGGTCTTTCCTGTCTTTCACGGTCCACGGGTGCCCGGACCGTCCACCCGGCCGGACTCCACTCGACTGGAGTGAAGTGGTGTGTTGGGTGGATTGGAAGTGAGCCACACGTGAACCGATACCTCCTGGGACCATGCCAGTGCACAAGAACCTCCTCGATGCGGAGCGAACCAACAAGAGGCCTTCGCTGCGCAAGCCCAGGTCCATCGCAGCGGCGTGCATGATGTGAGGGACGCGAGAAACAAGACGAAGGAAGCGCACGTTCGAACGAAAAGGGAAGCTGACGGAGGAGCGACGCAACCCGACAGATGCGGGATCTTCCTCCTGCTTATCCTCGCCATGGAGATGCTCAAGGTGAGGAGGAGGAGGATTCGCGAAACGAGATGCTGTTGAGAAACGAACGGTGCCCTCGGCTGACCATAACCCACCATGCAGGACCGCAAAACCAACCATATCCCACTCATCTACATCCCGCTTCTGCCAGTGCTGGCAGCAGGAGCTATCGCAGCCGTCATTCCACTGGTCATGTTCCTTTCGTATCAAGAAGATTTCGAGAAACTCAATCCACTCATCCCGTCGCACTACCTGTTCTTGGCCAAAAAGACAATGTACGCACTGAAAACGAACAACTGGAAAGTCTCCGCAAAAGACCTGTGATGCAAACGGAGGCAAATAACGGTCGTGCCCGAACCTTTCGATGGAAGAGGAATGGATCAGTGCAATCCAAGTTACTGAAAGTGACATAAAGTCTCAGTTACAGTCCTTACAGATCGGTCTCCCCTGGCCCTTTCGAGCAACAGCTGGCCTGGCAGAGATGCCTACTTGCCACCTCCAAAGCAAGAACAAGAAAACAGTCCTCCTTTCTTCTTCTTCTCCCCTTTCTTACTCTTCTTACCCGAAGTCTCTTTAGTCTTGCCTTTGCTCTTCTTGTCTTTCTTGGCAGGTTTGGGTTCTGTTCCTTCTTGAGATTCGCTGGAAACGATGGGTTCGGCAATTACCTCCGGTGCTTTAGCTTCCACGTCTGGTAGGACTTCATCCGATTCCACGTCTCCATGCTTTGGAAGGACCGGTTCATTAGCTACTTCCGTTCCAGGCTCTTGGGTGTGCATTGGTTTGTCTTCTTCCTGTTCGGCTGAAGGACCAATCACTGGTGTCTGCATGCCATCCTCCTCCTTACCAGCTGGTGTGAAAAAAATGTCATCGTTCTCACCCATGTCAGTTGATTCTGGTACTGCAGTGTCGCCTTTTGCTGGAGTTTCGACTTCTTTTGTCCCAGCCGCCAGCACTTTTTGTTCTGAATGGGAAGTCGGCCCGACTGCATGAGCTACGCCCACACCAGCACCTGCACCTGCTATCCCTCCAGCCAGCAAACCCGTCGATATTGCTGCAGCCGTGCCATTATCTTCCTGTGTTTCCTCTCCCTCTTTGGGCTCTTGCACTGCAGGTTCCAATGCATCTTCTGCGGCATTCGCTTCTTCCGCCGCAGGCGTGGGTACTTGTTCTTCGATGGAGGCATCCTGCTCCTCGGACGGTGGAGTTTGAACGCCTTCCAAAACCTCCCTTGCTTCCTCCTCCGCTCCTTGATACGTGCCCTTGTCCTCGTCACTTTTCACAGCTGCTATGCTCGCTTCTTCTTCAAAGGCTTCCAGAGACTTGAATGCTTCTCCTCCATCTTCCCCTTCCAAGATTGGCAATCCATTCCCTTCTGCTCCTGCTGCATCAAAGTCATTGGCACTTCCCTGGGCTTCCACAGCAATGGGCTGGCTTGAGGTGTCCGCTTTTAACAGGTCTGGTTCACTCACCAGCTCGGTGGACGGCACATCCATGCCGGAAGCAACACCTGAATGCCCCGGACGGACTGCTGCAGCAGTTACACCCCCGCCAACTGCTGCACCAACAACACCTGCAGCAGCAGCTTTTGCCATGGGGAAATTGGAAGCATCCGTTTTCGAGTCTTTTTCGTCCGGGCCGCCCTGATCCTCTTCTGTCAGCTCTTCGGTAGGACTTTCCGGTGCAGCTTCTTCTTCGGGAAATGCTCCTGCTGTCATTTCTTCTTCTGCATCCAGGTGAAGAGCCACTGGGAGTGGCTGCTGTGAGTCGACACGATCCCAAACGAGATGGACTGGGGTTGGCAGCGGAACACCTGGTGCTTCGTCTACGGCTTCCTCAGCTTCCTTGTGTCTGTCGGATTCGATACTCACGTCTCCTTCGGTGTCTGTTTCTCCTTCCTCAGAAGCACCCAAAGAAGCTGGTGGGGCAGGATATATCGGTGCAGCTACTGCAGCTGATGGTGTCCTCTCTGTTTTTTTCTTCTTCTTGACTGCAGATCCTTTCTTCGTTCCACTGTCGAGTTTTGCCTTTTTTGACTTTCTCTTTTCCGCGGGTTTAGAGACAGAGATGGGAGGATCTCCTCGAATCTGCATCCAAACAGTCTCACCGTCATCGAATTGATCAAGGAACTCCTTTTTATGCCCAGAGAGATCATATATGGCCACCACCTGCACGGGACTGGTCTTGTTGATGGAATAGATCAGCTCATCAACCGTGCTGAACTTGTTGAATATGACCACATCCATGCTAGCGTAGGGATCACGGATGCCCTGCATTTTCATGCTTTGTTCTATTTCTTTCCTGTATCTGCGCTTCATGATGATTTTCCTCACTGGCTTCTTCACAGGGGAGCTGACCCGGCCGACAACCTCCCGTTCTCGTTGCAGTGCAGCATTCCTCGCTTTCTTCGTCTTTGGTTGCTTGGAAGGAACAAAATCACCGGCACACACAAAGTAAACGTGCTGGCCGTTTGCCAGATCCAGCACGTTGTCGATTCTATCCCCTTCCTCGGTGTACACATGCTGTACTGGGTTCAGTAGCGGAGGGTGTACAGATTCTGCTATCTTCCTGTACAAATCTTTCAGCGTCCCGATGACAGGAGTGACAGCAATGGGCACGGTTTGAGCCGTTCGGTGGTACCGATGCGCGTACACCGTTTTCGTCGACAGGCGAGGCGAAGGCTTGGAAAGCCTGTCCACAGAATCCTGTTGCTCGCGGGTGAGTCTACGAGGCCGCGATCGCAGGAGTCAGTACAGCATCGGGCGCGCTTGCCTTTCTGTTCGGGCTCGAGTTCGTCCATTGGACAGCCTTACGTACCTCTTGTGTGGCGAGACTGATCTGGGTGTCCTGGCCTTTTCGTTCACGCTCGCTGCGGGTGTGGCGGGTGGTGTGACCGGTGCACCATTCGTTTTCACCGTGGGCGCTTTTCTTTTCGACTTGATCGTCTTGCTTTTTTTTTCGTCTGTTTTTTTCGTTCCTTTCTTCTTTCGTTTCTCGTGTCGTTCGAAGAGCCCGTCGGTGTACGTCTTCCCTTCGTGGGGTTCCACGAGGTTTTCCTTCACGGCGTTGCTTTCGTCCATCGGTGCGGGCGATGCAACGTGCATGGCTTCCATTGCTTCTCCAGCTCCTTCTTCTTCCATGTCCAACCTCTTGCTCACCGTCATGTCCGTTCGGTCTGGAAAGGTTCCGATTTCTTCCCACCGGAATCCTTTCGTCTCGTCGATCCTCCTCGACCCTCGTCTCCTTCGCTCCGATCCGTTCGCGCGGTTTCCTGCTCCGCCCTTCCGGGTGCTTGGCGAAGCCTTTCGTTCGGTTCGGACGGAAAGGGATGGGGGCTCGATGAGGACGTGTCCTGCGTCCAAACGCGTCTTCGTCGACGATCGTCGACGAGGAATCCACGGTGCGATCGGGCGAACCCCTCCCTCCCTCGCCCCAACCCCAGCTCCTCCACCAATCAGGAGCCGAGGAACGCCCCGGGACGAGGGAAGGACGACGGTTTTCTAGGAAGGAGAGAGGGGGGGACCCCCCCGGGAATCTCGGACGGATCGAATGCCCCCCTTCCTCGGGCACACCATGGCGGTGGAAAGGGGGGCATACGAAGGCGCACCCATGGCGGGAGGGGAAGGGGGAACGAGGGAGGTCTGGGAGCACCAATCCGTGATCCAAGCCAACACTGGACGCACGGAACGGGAAAGGAACGATCGCAGCGCGAGAGACGCAGGCCAAGGAACGAGAAGGGAGTGGAAGATGCCACCCGAAACGAAGGACGCATCCGTGCATTCGCCGTCTTTCCGACCTCCCTCGGAACACCGACGTGTGGAACAGCGAGCGAACGGGTGGCGCCCGGTGAGCACGACGGCTCGTCCGCGGTTCCGACGTTCTTCCGAGACGGAGGTGCGACGCGTTCGTCGACGGTCGAACGGAGGAGAGTCCCCATCGCAGGTTCGACACCGCGTGCGTCGAACGAAGCCACTCCTACGCACTCCAGCCGAGCCCACCCGACCGGTCCTTTTGCTGCGCTGGGTCCTGTCCAAGGACGTCCTCGCCCACGTGCAACTGCCTCTATCGGAACCCTGATCCATCCACGCGACGAGGTGGATCGTGCTTACGTAACCATTCGTTCCCTGCGTCGGTTGCAAGGTGCGCAGGCACGTCGTTCGCGCTTCCCTCGGTTCGGTGGGCACCACGGACCGGTCCACGTGGCCTCCCCTCGGCCACGTCAGCCTCGATCGTCTCCCCGAGATCCTTCTCGATAGATCGCGTCGTTTCCAGCGATCCCATCGAGATCTTCGGGGGGTGTGGTTTCGGGGATCCAAGTGCTGTGGGGGATCGATCCTCCGATCGACCGGGGTGGATCCCCTTCACGAACCGGACTGGCAGTCCGGGTTCCTTGGGAGAAGGTGTCGGGAACGAAGTTTCTCGACGGTTCTGGAGAAGAGGCGTTTCGGGTATCCAGGAGACGAAGCCTCGTGGAAGGAACCAGAATGCGAACGGCGAAGAGACGAACGCGCACGAAACCTTCCTGCGACGAACAGAGGAGTGATGGACATCAACAAGTACACAGAGAAGGCACAGGAGGCCATTGCGAAGGCCAGGGATGTTGCGCTGGACGCGCAGCATGCACAGATCGCACCCGTGCACTTGGCTCTGGCGCTCTTCGAGGAGAAGAACTCGCTCGGCGCCCAATGCATCGAGAGCCTGGGAGGAGTGGCTGCACATCAATCCGTGTGCAGGGTGCTGAAGAAAAAGTTTGTCAGGATCCCAACCGTCGATCCAGCGCCCGTAGATATATACCCCAACAACGTTCTGTTGAAGGTACTCAGAGATGCGGAAAAGACACAGAAGAAAAGGGGAGGAGCCTACCTCTCGGTTGACAACCTCATCCAGGCTGTCATCCAAGACAAAGATGTATCAGAAGCGCTGGCGGACAGTGGTGTTAGCAAAAGTCAGATCGAAAAGGCAATCGAGGACGTTAGGGGAGAGCGGGTGGCTACCACCAAAGGATCAGAAGGCGCGTGGAATGCACTGCAGCAATATGGAAGAGATTTGACTGCTGATGCTTCAAATGGTAAAATTGACCCAGTCATCGGACGAGATGATGAGGTTCGAAGAGTGATCAGGGTACTCTGCCGCAGGACTAAGAACAATCCTGTCCTCATCGGTGAACCTGGTGTTGGGAAAACAGCGATTGTGGAAGGTCTGGCCCAACGCATTGTGAAAGGCGACGTCCCGAGCACGCTTAAAGAATGCAAGTTGGTTAGCTTAGATATGGGTGCACTGATAGCTGGGGCAAAGTACAGAGGTGAGTTTGAAGAGAGGTTGAAATCGGTCTTGCAAGAGATCGAAGAAGCTGGGGAGAAGGTGATCCTGTTCATCGATGAGCTTCACACGGTGATTGGTGCTGGCAAGTCAGATGGTGCGATGGATGCAGGAAATCTCTTGAAACCAAAATTGGCTAGGGGGGAACTTCACTGTATCGGTGCTACAACGCTCAGTGAGTACAGGCAGCATATAGAAAAGGATGCTGCCTTTGAAAGAAGGTTCCAACAAGTACTGGTCAAGGAACCTTCTGTCCAAGACACCATTGGCATTCTGCGTGGGCTGAGGGAGAAGTATGAAAGTCATCATGGTGTCAGGATCATGGACCGTGCACTTGTAGTCGCGGCTCAGCTATCCCACAGGTATATTCAGCACCGGTTCCTACCTGACAAGGCCATTGACCTGGTGGATGAAGCATGTGCTAACATAAGAGTGGCACTGGATTCATGTCCGGAGGAAATGGACAAGCTGCAGAGGAACAAACTGCACTTGGAAGTGGAGCAAACTGCCCTTGCCAGAGAGAAAGACAAAGCAAGCAAGAAGAGGCTCGAGGAGGTGAAAAGTGAACTAGCGACTCTGAAAGACCAACTGCAACCACTTGAGCTCCAGTACAAGAAAGAGAAGGAGAGACTCGACAAGATTCGCGATCTGAAACAAAAACGAGAAGAGCTTTTGGTTCGCATTGAGGAAGCAGAGAGAAGGGCGAACCTGGCAATAGTGGCAGACTTGAAATATGGCGCCCTACAGGAGGTTAATGGGATGATCCAGAAGCTACAAGAAGAAGCTCCAGAGACTGCGATGCTGACCGACACGGTTGCCCCAGATGCGATTGCGCTTGTGGTGAGTCGTTGGACCGGCATTCCCGTTTCACGGCTTGGGGAAGAAGAGAAAGAACGACTTTTGAATCTTGGGGAGCGCTTGCATCAAAGAGTTGTGGGCCAAGATGAAGCCGTATCAGCAGTTGCCAATGCAGTGCTGAGATCTAGAGCCGGTCTGGGTGCATTGAATCGTGGCAGCAGCTTTCTCTTTCTCGGGCCCACTGGTGTGGGTAAGACTGAGCTGGCTAAAGCACTTGCATTTGAGCTTTTTGACAGCGAAGATACCTTGATCCGGCTCGATATGAGCGAGTACATGGAATCACACTCGGTGTCTCGACTTATTGGAGCCCCACCAGGTTATGTTGGCTATGAGAGTGGTGGTCAGCTTACAGAAGCTGTGAGGAGGAAACCTTACTCTGTCATTCTGCTTGATGAGATAGAAAAGGCGCACTCAGAGATATTCAACACACTTTTGCAGATTCTGGACGATGGCCGCCTTACTGACGGGCAGGGCCGAACGATATCGTTTAGCAACACGATCATCATCATGACGTCCAATCTAGGAGCAGAGTTCCTTATGGCCAGTGGAGGTAATGTACTGCCTGAGACCAAAGCGTTGGTTATCGAGCGGGTCAAGCAAAGGTTCAGACCAGAGTTCATCAACCGCCTGGACGAAATGGTGGTCTTTCATGGCCTTGCAGAAGAACAAGTTGCTCAGATTGCAAAACTTCATATCAAGGAAATTGCAGAACGGCTTGAGGACCGCAACATCACCCTGGAAGTGAAGCCTGCGGCTGTGAATGTGATTATCAAGCAGTCCTACGAGCCTGAGTATGGTGCCAGGCCTATGAGGCGTTACATTGAGAGGATCCTTTTGACTTCCTTGTCGCGGATGCTGATTTCAGGGGAGGTTAAAGACAATTCCAAAGTCACCATTGATGGAAACCGCAATGGCACGAGCTTGGATTTCCATGTGGAGTTCCTGGAAGAGGCTACCAACGGAGTCAAAAAATTGAAGGTTGAAAACTCCACCGATAGCGACTTCATGTATGTCGACTCTGATACTGAAGACGCAGAAGCGTGAAGTTGATTTTCTTCTCCCAACTTCTAGGAGGTGTGCCTTCCTCTTCGTCCCAGACATGAAGGCTTCCCCGTGTGCCATCGAAAGGCCCTGTACATTTTGTAATATGTTTGCACCTACCATAGGTTTCACCGAATCGATATCCACCTAGCTAGTTCTTCTCTTTGCATGATCGATCCATGGAATCCCCTATCCTAGTTTGCGCATTTCCTCGGATCGGATGCACCATCGGCATCTACTATCGAAACCATATATTCCCAACGGCGACCTTACCAATTAAACTGTGCTCTAGCTACCGCAAAGCAATAGCAACCGGTCCTCGTCACACCCAAGGGAGGCTTTGCCCTGTCCCTTCCAGTTTCCAGCCGTTCTCAGCGGCTTGGTATGTACAAGAAACTCGCACCTTGTTCTCGTCCATTTCCTGGATGGTTTTCGTTCCTCTGACTTGGACAATGGCCAGTTCTTTCTTTTCGTCGTACTCCGGCGGCGATGCAGGATACCATCCATCTTGCCACTTAGCCACTGCTTTTGTTTCGGTTCCCAATGCTTTAACACGTCCGGCACCGATCCCAGTGCTTTAGAGCGGCGGTCAGACATGTACTGATTCGAGAACCGCTCTCAGAGGGACCTCTGTTTCTTCGTCTCCTACGAAATCTTTGTACTTGACGAGATAGAATCGCGGTGGTTGGGTGTTGCTCCTCGCGCAAGCCTTCTCGTCCAAGGGGACGTCTCCTTCCTGTAGGCCCCGTAGGCCCTATACATGATAGGGCCCTTCGAACCCCTCTTCAAGTTGGGTCGAGACCTAGTCCGGTCAGGACCCTTTTAGTAAGGGGACTCGTGTTGAAAGAACTTCCCTTTCAGAAATCAACATCCCCACATTCGGTGTCCGAACCCAAACTTCGACGATGTCCAAGACAAGGAGTTCCCCCGACGAAGATGCCGAGGAATCCAACATTGGACTGCACGAACGCGAAACTGCTCGAAAGGTGCAATCGACAGCAACACAAGCAAGTCAGTAGGCACCGTGCAACTGAGAACGATACATCGTTCGAACAAACTCGGGGCGCTATAAATAGTGCGCATGCATTACCTGTAAACCATATTTTTCCATTCGCCTACTGAGTTTCCACAACACCCTCCAACAGCAAGCCACTCTATTTATTGGTCCTCTGACGTGCTGCTTAAGGCACCACAACGTCTGGACGATCAACGAAACGTTCGGCTAGGGCTCCGCCTCATTGATACGGATCAGTTCACAACTGGGTTCAGAACGACTGTGGAGAGAACCACAATTTACAAAAGGGACTCACTAGGCCTTCAAACAACTCGCCCCTTGCTAAGGGACCTCCCCATCGAGGACTCGAACGGACCTGACTGGGATTGAAGGTTTGTGGTGGTTGGAATCCCTTCCCTCGATCCCTTCTAGAAGGTAGGCCTAGGGCAACTCAACGGTAGCAATTCGACGGACAGGCCAGGGTCGCTTGCAAATGACCCTTCGGGACCATCCGATGCATCGCCTCCCCCCCCACGTCGGCTGTTGGGGAGCCCCGTCAGGTTGACTTCAACCGCCATTAAGCGGTTGAGAGAGAGGTAGACCCCTAGGTCCCTCTCCATGTCTTTTTTAGTTCACTTGCTTTCTTTCGAAAGAGCTACCGCCGTCCCAGCGCCTCCTCCACTTCGCCACCTTCAAACGACCCTCTTTTCGGTGCCGGTGAGACCCTGAGCACGTGCCACATCAATCGGACGCTACAGTACTACGCTTCAATCGAGGGTGGTGGCACGGAACCATGCTACGTCCATATCCATGTCTTGGATCTCTTCCTCGTCTCTAGCTTCACATGCCGCACCCACGGCAAGGCTGGTCCCTGTTGCGTGCGTTGCACGCCACCTAGTGGCCCCACCTCTCGCGTCGGCCACGACGAATTCCGAGGTTTCCCTTTGTGTCGGCAGCTGTAGCACGGTCTACAGTTTGTCTTGTTCGGCCGCTTCCATTCATTTTCCGCCTTTGATGGCGAACCTACGGTAGGAGAAGTCGTGCAGAGCACGCACTTCTCCTTGTTCTCCGTGTCTTTGTTGGGTGGATTTGTTCCTTTTTCGGCGGCAGCTTCTCTTCTACGAGGGTGGGTTGCAACAATGCGTTTCTCACGTGTTTTTCCGTGTGTGGTGCGTCTTGCAGCACCTTCAAGACCTTCGCGCAAAGCTTCTCTCGTGAACCGGAGAGTGCGACGGTGGCGTCCATCGCCTTGTCCAACCCCATCGCTTCGTTGGTTTCTTGTTCAAATTGGATCTCATGGATGCACACCACCCCACACCCCATTCTCCCCTGTCACCCCACAAACACCAACCGCGAACCACCGCCTCTCCTCGAGGGAGTTTCTTCTCCGATGCCATCTCCTTCCTGGTCCCCTCCTCCGAGGAGGAGGCGGGGGGAGTTTCTTCTCTAGGAGGGACCTCGTTCGAAACCTGGGACGGGTTGGTGGCGTGTACACGAGGAATGTCAAGCTTCGTGGGACGAGCGAACGCGGATTCGAATGTGGTTTCGTACGAAGGAGATATTCGTGCAGGAAGTTTAGAATGTATTGGTGGACGTCGTGCCAGACGATGCGGTTACCTCCGGTCATCGATCCGTCCCTCCTGCATCTTGGTGGAAGGCGACGAAACCATCCAGTTCGGAACGGATCTCCAGGAAAGGAACCGCATCGATGCGAGGAAGAAAACCCATCCCCACCGTTTTGCAACGCACGTCTCCGGAGAATTCGCGGGTTTCGACTATCCAGGGGAAATACGACCCAGCACAAGCCACCGTCGAAGGCAGTCGAACAGGCGGAGGGTGTGCTTGGAAGTGGATCCAAACACTCCCTACAACCTGTCGATGTTAGCCGTTGAAAAGCTGGTAGAACACGATGTGGAAATGCAGAAACAGTCCAAGGCAGATGGAGCGGAACAAAACACTGAAAAAATACTTACGTGGAATCCCAACACCACCGCGTGGCAGGTACTCGAAGGTAGTGACTCGCTCCCAGCATTGGCCAAGCCAGAGATGTAAAAAGACACAGATCTGCATTTGCGAGGAGTGAATTTCACAAGGCAGAGGTGATGGCACCGGCCTCGGTGAGCATCGGAACGAGCTTGCCTTCTTGATGCAGGCGGACCGTGTCGTCGCACCCTCCCACGTGCTTGCCACCAATGAACACGTTCGGCACCGTCCTCTGGCCCGTCCAGTCGTGCAAAGCCGCCTGCAGAGCGCTTCCGTCCGCTTTGATTTCATGCAGAAGGCTCGAACCGTCAGCAAAGACTTCGAATATGGCGTCGACGCACGGAGCCAAACCTCGTGATCGAGCCCAGGTGTGTTGGGTTCGTCCCTAGGATCGCACGGCTGGGTTCCGCGCTCACGTTTCGCGTCGCACGTACGCATTTGATCTAGCTCGTAGACGACTGCCTTGGCTCCGATCTGTTGGAAGAGGCTTTTCGCTGCGACGTTGGACGTGGTCAGCCTTGCGAACGTCCCTTGGAGCACCTCTGGTTCCCACGACAGGATCCTGAACGACCTCTGCGGTCCTTAGCATCGCCACGTCCCCCTTACCTCTCGTGCAGAAGGGACAGTAGGATTTGCTGAAGACCACCAGTGCAGCTCCTTTGACGATGTCTTTCACTTTCTCCATCGCAACGGGATCCACCTTGGCAGGTGTGCTGTTCCCGATCCCCATCGACGAATGAACCCTCCGATCTTCCCCCATCCCTCCTCGGTCCAGTCAAGGACCAGGGTCGACACCACTCCCACACACCGAGGGACGGATCCTTCTCCCACACGTCCCACACCGGTGGAATCCCGGGACCGAAGCAAGGGAGGTTCGGAACAAGGTGTGGTACAAACCTTTCTTCTACTCGGGTCGGACCGCCTGGTTTCCCCCTTCTGAAAGGGTGGTGAGCCCCCGTGCCCAGAATGGACGTCCCCACGTGGAGGTCGAGCACGAACGTGGCACCGTGAATCCACTGGAAGCGCGTGCGACGGAGGAAAACCGCGAAAGGGACGAATAGACGCCATGTTCGCGCCACTCGGCGTTGCAGCCAGCTGCATCGGGTCCACCTGCGCCGTGTGTGCCTGCAAGGGACTGCACTGCGCGGGTAGAGGCGTCGTCAAGGCCAGTGCAAGGGCTGGATATTGCCTCGTCTTCCTCTTCTCCATCTTCGCCTCCTGGCTCATGAGAGACTACGCGAAACCAATTATGGAAAAAATACCCTGGATCGGACACGAAACCATTAAAAGGAGCGATGCATGGTACGGGAGACAGGCGGTGTACCGACTCAGTCTCGGCAACTTCCTCTTTTTCGCAATCCTCGCTGCCGTGCTGTATGGAGTCAAAGATAAGAGTGACAAGAGAGACAAGCACCTGCATCATGGGAACTGGGCACTGAAAGTTTTTGTTTGGCTAGTACTCAGCGTTGTACCTTTCTTCTTGCCAGCAGGGGTGATTGATGCGTACTCGTGGTTGGCCAGGTTTGGGGCTGGTGTTTTCCTGGTCATCCAACTGCTGATATTGCTTGACTTTGCCTACACGTGGAATGATGCCTGTGTGGACGAAGGTAGCAACGGTTGGCTTGTTGCACTCTTTGGAATATCCATGGGGGCATACGCTCTGTCGATAGGTACAGCTGCGGTCAGCTTGTACTGGTTCAGTGTGAAGCCTGATCCTTCATGTCCCTTCAACGTCAGCTGGATCCTCCTTGGTTTGTTTCTTTGTTTGGTGTTTTCTCTCCTCTCGCTGCACCCCAAAGTTCCGCATGGAAGCTTGTTCCCATCTGCCCTGATCTCAGCTTATTGCATGTACTTGTGTTTCAGTGCCCTTTCCAGTGAACCACGGGACTACGTTTGCAATGGTCTAGGCATGAAGCTTAATGCTGCATCGGGGAGTACACTGGCTATTGGAATGGCACTCACCATTCTCTCTGTGACATACAGCGCATTGCGAGCCGGTTCCAACTCGAGCACGTTTAAGTTCGACAGTAGTGATGAAGAAGATGAAGAAGATGGAACTGCCCCGCTCATCGCCAGTGCCTCAAGAGATGATGTCGAGGAAAGTCTTGATACAGATGCTAGACAAGAAAGAGATGGAGAACCAGTCTCTTATGACTACTCGTTTTTCCATCTTGTCTTTGCATTGGCAAGCATGTACATATCTATGCTCATGACTGGTTGGGGGAACAACGATGAGAAAACTGATCTCATAGACATAGGATGGGCTAGTGTATGGGTCAAGTTTCTGGCAATGGTTGCAGCAGCACTGTTGTACATGTGGACTCTACTCGCACCAAGCGTTCTGGCAGATAGGTCGTTTTAGTGGCCTTGCTCCAGGATGTGCACGTGTTCTGACTAGTCTAGTATGAGAAGCAGCCTGATGTAAATATTCTGTGATCAAATACTACCTTTGTAGCGCGTGAGCCTTCTAATGATTCAGTAGCACTTGCAACCGCACCCATGTTGTTCAAGTTACCTAAAGCATGCAACATCCATTCTCCTAAGGCATGAGTACGCATGACAACTTGTATGCGTAAACTTTGAACCTCGTACTCCACTAATGACATTGTTTTCTTCCTATAAACTGTTTGCCCATATAGTCCCTCTGGCATTTGAATTGATTCGTTGAAAAGTAGAGGTACTAGATCATGCCGCTTCAACCAAAGTGGAAGGAAATGCTCACTCTCCACGGCCACATGCGTAAATACAATGGCAATAAGGTGATGTAAGATGCAAAGAACTAGGTCATGGCAATGAGAAGAAGTGTTGCATTGCTGTGGAAAAGGCTTCTACTTGAAGGTATGTGAGCATCCTTTCGTGGAGACAGTGTCGGGACGACGTGCGCATGTGTTGCAAAATAGACATCGGTTCGTCAAAAAGCCAAAAAAAATTGAAGTATAGCGCTAAGATATGACGTTGATGTCACTCTGACAGTTCCCAATTCTGTTTTGAAGTCATTTCAGACGCGATGTAATCAATTCACAAGAAAGCTCGGTTGTTGATACTAGCTCTTTGTCGTGTACATGATGGTTTACGTGCTCTCCTCCAACCTAAATTAAGTTGAAGAAGAGAAGGAAGACCCATATGCACAAGTATGCGTCCATCTACCTATGCCAGCGCCATGTGGTGAATAGGACATTTCTTTTGGCCAATGTAGATATGGCTTTGGACTTTCGAAGTCTCAATTCGCATACCTCTCCACCACGGCTTTACATCACACAGCAATGTTACATGCGTTCTAGAAAACCTTAACAAAGCCAATACTACTTATGGGTTTGACCAACCGATTTAAGAAGTGTTCATGGTAATGATCGAGAATCAAAGCCAACCATCGTACCTAATTGAATTTACTTCCGATGAAGATCAAAAGGGAAGGAATTGCGAAGTTTCCAGAGGATGCGAAGCTCTTGCACTTCGTCTTGCATTCTAATCACTGCTTCTCATTCCATTGCGTCTCTTCCCGCAACTCCATCGGAGAATTTGGTCGCTTAGGCCCCAAACACGAGAAGATGTCATCTTCTGATGCTAGACTTGTGTTGACATGGCAAAATGTTTGCTTCAAAGCATGTAGTGTACAATAGCACTTGCATTAACTTCCACTTTCGAGTGAATTCACAAGCGTAGAAAGGGTGTTAAAGCGTTGGCACTACACTATCCAGGAGCACACTCACCATGAGGGCAAGCATTGCAATACGATGTACGCTAATTTTATCCATGATATACCCACTTAGAAGACGGAGATGCTTCCAGTAAAGATACTAGTACTTGCTATGAGCTCGTCTAATCTTACGTGGAGCAATGCCTTCACGTTTCAATTGGTTGAGGGTGATATCGGATTGGCCATATGTCAACCATTGCATAGGCTATTCGCCGAGCAAAACTTGCCATCATACCTTCATGGACATTTTACAATAACATTGCAATGATTAGGTCATAGTCTTCCACTACTGTCGGTCTTGTTGAGGCTTCTAGGGAGTGCACATGTCAACTATGCATTGATGCTCAACGTCTTCCGGATGGCCGTGATCGGATTGTCGTCCCCTCTCCCAATGAAGCCCTCCCCGACTCAGTTTGCGATTCGCTTTGAAAGGGAAGTGAATCGGGTATCGGCTCGGTGAATTCGGAGGGGGAACGAAGCAGCATCCCCGGGGAAACTTTGGCGGGAAACGCGACGCACGCACACACTCGACGTACGCGCGAGCCAGAAGAAGTAGAGGAGCGCGTCGATCGGAGACGCGGCAACACAATGACACCTGGGGTTTTGGATGCCGGGAATGAAGAATATGTGCCTGAACGGCGCCCCCGGAACGTAGAGTTGTGTCCACAGCAGCAGAAGGATGTTTTGGAGAAGCTTTGCACGCGGTGGGTGGGACGAGAGGAGCAGCTCCGAGATATGGTTGGTTTGATAGGAACGGGTTATGAACCTGCTCCATCTCTACTGGTCTGTGGAGGAGTTTCGACTGGGAAAACATCAATCGTTAAGGACCTGATGCAAACTCTGCGAGCAAAGCATGCGTACGTGAATTGTTTGGAAAGTGCGACCCCAAGGCAGGTGTTCCTTGCTGTACTCTCGCAGCTGAAAGGCAGTAAACGACGAAAATCAACGGGCTACATGGCAGACATGAAATGCGACCGACTTGCAGACTTCTTGCCCGCTCTATCGGCAACCATCGAAGCGAGCACCAGGGAGACGGTGTTCATCGTCCTCGATGAAGCAGAAAAACTCCGCAAACCCAAGGGATGCAACATGCCTGATACAGAGTTTATATTGCCAGCTTTCCTACGGCTCCCGGAGCTTTGCAGAAGGAAGATCGGTGTGATCCTCATTAGCAAACTTGGCTGGAGCTCGTTCCACTCAAGTCACATGGCAGAGGTGGAGCCCTCACTCATCTTCTTTCCATCGTACTCTCAGGATGAAATAACTCAAATTCTTTGCCAGTTGCCTGCAGTCGAGGACACCAAATTGTACAAATCTTTCCTTGGACAAGTGCTGCCATCACTGACACGAATGTGTGGGGATCTACGAGACATAGGATTCCTCACGGGGGTACTTTTCCAGAAATACGTGGAACCGATAAAGGAGGGAATGTGCACACCCAGTGAGCGGAGGATCCTGTGGCAATTCTTCGCGGGGACGTTTCGTGCTGCCACTCAGGCTTACCAGGCCGGAGATGACATTTGGAATGCTATTCAACGTGCCTCGGAGGAATCGCAGGAAAGAAGCACAAGTACGAAGGGTCACGCTTCCCTGGAATTGGAGCTCCCATTTGACAGCAAGATTCTACTCTTGGCTTCGTTCATTGCTTCCAGGAACCCGGCATCTTTGGATGCCAGGATGTTTGAGAACAAGAGGGCGACAAAGAGACGTCGCAGCGCACTTGAATCAGATCGACAGGTTGCTGCCGCTCAGGAAGCGAGGTTGAAATCTCCGGGCCCGTTTCTTTTCGAGAGGCTCGTCACAATTTTCAACTGCCTGCTGGACGTTGTAGACGAGAGGCATTTCGTGGCCCGTTCGGACCGCTCTCTCAGTGCTTCTCTGTTCCAGCAGTTGAACACCTTGGTAGGCTTGCGTCTCCTGTCTCGGGTATCTCCTGATCCCCTGGAATCTGTTCGTTATCGCTGCAACCTGGACGAGAGGATGGCAGAGAAGATTTCTAGGAACGTGCAGATCCCCCTGCACAGTTTTTTGCGTTATGCATGAACGTTTCGGGACGCAAGTCCTGCACTTGAATCGACGGTTGCTCCTGTTGGTTTCGGTTTCGTGCGATGGGTTAACTCCTGTTCGAATTAACTACGGCTGGGCTGGTACCTTTTTGGATTCCGAAGCATACGGCAGCCCCGGCAGAATCCAACCCCAGATCCCCGTCTTCTCAATTCCTCCTACGTCGGTCCGGATTCAGGGTCGTCCTTTCGTCCACCTCCCATCGCTCCTGGTAGGATCGTTCCCCTGCCGTCTGAAATCCGCGACGGCCCCGGGTTGGCCCCTGCGATCCGGTGGATCGCACTGGCGCGGCTCCCGATGCCAGCTGTCAGCCGGAGACGGCTTCTCCGCCGTTCGATGAAGGGGGGGTTCGGCGAGGGGGGGTGGCTGGGCCGCCACAGGATCCAGGGGGGCAGGCAGGGAGACGACCGGATCCACAGAGGGCAAGCGAGACCGTGTCGAGCTTCGATTGAGATGGCGATGGCGGTGGCGATGGGAGAGCGTTCGGCCTCGTGCGGCGCAGGAACGTGTCCACAGAGGGTCGCATGGAACCCGCAGCATCCGCCTCAGGAGTGGAAGGACGACATCTTCGACGCGGTGCACCGCGGGGACGTGAGGAAAGTGGAGGAGCTGGTCGAAGAGGCCGAACGCAACGGTGGAAGGAGCAGCAGGGCCAAACGGAGGCGTGGGATAGAAGCCACGACGAGCCAAGAAGGCATCATCGACGTCAGATGTCCGAGAGGAGCCACTCCACTCATGTGGGCGGCCTGGCACGACCATGTGGACGTCATCCAAGTGCTCCTGCAGCACGGAGGCAACCTCGAAGCAAGGTGTTACGTAGCAGGAGGGACGCCGCTCATCTGGGCGGCTAGAAACGGGGCTGTCCAAGCCGTGAAGTGTTTGCTTGAAAAAGGAGCGGACGCCAAGAGCCAGTCCGAGATACCGAGGCCAAGAACAAGCGCGTGGGCGACCTTGCAGCCGGCGCGCCAGGTATCGGTTCTCAAGGAAAACGCCTTGATGGTCGCCACTCAGTATGCCAGGACTGAAGTTGTCCAAGTACTGGCGGACCATCCAGAAATGAACTTAGAAGAAAGAAATGCGTACGGGCAAACTGTCCTACACATTGCTGCATGGTGCGGTCACATCGATCTGGTATCCATGCTAATTCAGAAAGGAGCATCGGTGAATGCTTGCATGGATGATGGATCGACCCCTCTCATGCTGGCCATAGATGCTGGCTTTCACGATGTCGCTTACTTGCTGTTGTGTCACGGAGCAGATCCAACATTCGAGGATGCAGACGGGCAGTCTGCCATCACCTTGGCTGCCTCTCAGAGCACATCAAGCATCGCTCAAGCAATCAGCACCGCCATGAAACCGGGGAGAGAATCGCAGTTGTTGACCTGGACTAGTGACTGCCACATGCTGCTTCCCCTTCCTGTGCGGCAGCAGATCGAGTCCATCCTCTTCTTTTCCTATCAGAAGAGTGGGGAGAAGCAGAACTTCCTGGAGACGTTGCGTAATCAAGGATTGCTGGAGACTTTATTTTCATCTGTACTCAAAGTATGGGTGCAAAGCCAGCAGCCCTAAAAATTGCAGGCGTTGATGGCTCTTGAACTGTACATAAGAATTTTGAGGTTGTGCTCTCTGTCCACAAAAGTACACCAATCGGAAATCTGTGAAATAAACTTTGTTATTTGTGTGTCAATGCAGTAGCCGTATTACGCATTTAGATGCATGTAGCTCTGGTCCTAGAACCTGCGAAGCCGTTGTCGGATTGATGAAGGCATCACTTTTTCTCTTGCTGGCCATGCCAGTCTGGGCCGCATATTCCAAAGCCAGTTCTACATCAATTTGCTGCACATGTTGGACCAGTTTTTTAGATAAAATGGCTTCGGATAGTTCTTTCTTTTGCAGTTGCCCAAGGATACCTCCTGCATCCAAAGAGGTGATTCTCCTTTTCTTTTCAGGTTGTTCTGAATCCTTCAAGATGTTGGAAAGCATTGTGACGATTGCGCGGGACACATCAGGGATGTACTTGACAAGTTTTCCTTTCCTCTCTTGGGCAGCTTTGGCCGCGTCTTTCCTGGATATTTTCTTCGAAAGCTGAACCGCGCACCCCTGAATGGCTTGCTTCACGGCACATACGTATTCCTTGATATCAGCACCTATGTACTCCTTGCCTGCACCTTTGTAAGGAATTCTTGTGCTAACCACGCTCACAAAAACACCCACTCGGTCATCCTTCGTTATCTTGTAGTTTCCCCAGCTGATTGAATTGGCTACCCGGGTAACTACATCACCCCCTTTCTCAAAAAGCAAGGGGATACGGTTCGCAAATCGATATATGTTCAGGCCCGGTTTGACGGTTTTGCCACCAACACTGACTCCAGCTTCTACTATGAAAGGATGTCCCTCAAATACCTGGACTTGTGGAAGACGGTAAGTGGACACCATATCTGGGTCAAGCTCCTTGATTATGCCTAAACGGAGGTTGTACTCACCGACTGGGCTGAGGCAAGACCCGTCCGGCAGAGAGAACTTAGCTTCTTTAAAAAGCTGCTGCATCCTCACTAGCATGTCTTTCCTACCCTTGAGCTCAGAAGGATGCATGAGTGGGTCAAAATCTGGACCCATCTCTGCAATGAGCCGCTCTGCATATGTTTTGTTGATGCTCAGAAATTCGTTTTGCAAGAACTTCACGAGCGTGTTGGACTTCGAATGGGACAGGAGTTGTTCAAAAACCATCAGATCTACTGCAGATGGGTGGTACTTGGTTTCTTTGGGAGGGTCCGGAATGGTGTCTGTTCTACGTTTGAATGTGTAGCCAAAGCTTTTCTCAGGATCCTCCGAAAGGAAATGGAAATCAAACTGTGCGTATGGTGTTATCACTGCCATTTGTCTGAGGTACGACAAAAGCCTTGCTCGATAGGCAATCCAGTCTCCTTCAATGGTCACGGCAATTTCTGAGCCACGCCATGCTTTGTCATTGGGGAGCTTCTCTTCCTTGTGTATGTGGGGTACATTCTTGTACATGTCGATGTCCAGGACATAGTGCGATATGTACTTCTTTTTTTCTTGTGCGCTCATGATTGTGAAAGGCAATCCTGTGCTCATCTTGGACCAGATGAGGGCCATTTTTGCCCCCAGACCAAACTTGCCTCTGGTTTGCTTGAGGCTGTACTTGGTGCCTGACAGGACTTTGCCCAACATGTCGGGGATATGCTCGTGAGACATCCCGGACCCATTGTCCTTGACCACGACTTTATAATACATGGTTCCCTTCCGTTTCCTAGCGGAGGCAGACTTTGCAAATGTCGCCTTGGCTGCTTCTGCTCCTTTGAGATTCTGCTTCTCTTCGAGAATCCGTATCTTTTCCTGTTCCATGGCTTCTTTGGCTTCCCTTCTATCCTTCTGTTTTTTCGTTTCGAAGTCGTGGTACAAGGCCTCGTCCGTCCTCTCGAAGTCGTCGAGTCCCATGATTGTGTTGAATCTTGTTTTGCTGATTTCTTCCACCGTCACTTGGATCCAAGGCAAGCATCCAATCCCTTCGGCCGAATCCACGCCGTTCTCCACCAGCTCGCGCACGGTGGTGTACAGGGACTTGCCGGGGTTGTCGAATCCCGCGATGTTCTTGTTCTCCGCGAAGAACTCCGCAGGTGAGCGCTGCTTCAGCGCCATCTTCACTGCGCGGGAAATCAAGGAGGCACCGAGACTCGTGCCTGATCTACCGCCCCTGGAGCGAAGGGTTCGGTTGGACCGGTGGGTAGAGATGTGCAGGAAGTGAAAGACAGTGCAAAAGGATAGAAAGGGATCCTCTGTCCACCAACCCCTGAAAAGCAATGCACGTGTAAGCATGCGACTGATGCAGCAGGAAAACAATGTGGATCTCAGAGGCAGACTCTGCCGATGGGGTGAACGCACAAAAACATTGAACATGTAGACGGTGCACACGAGGTCAATCGAGCCTGCTGACAAGACATTCTACAAATCCAAATTCGCTGCAGGGAGTTCACGAAAGGCAGCTGGACAGGGCAACATTATTTCAGGAACGAGAGACCTGTCCAACCTCTCAATGGTCTTGCTATGCGACGGTTGAGGTACTGGTCGCCTGTCGAGTATCGTTGCCCCACACCACGCTTGCAAAATGCAGAGCAGAAGCTGGCTACATCCGTGTTCCTAACAAAGAGTCAGAATCTTAGACATACAACGTGAACAATCTATTTGGTTGCAGCCCACGCCTTCAATGCAATCGAGGGTAGCACAGGCTTGCCGATGCTGCCACTGAAACAGGCTCCAGCACCCAGGGAAGAAATTGTCAAGGGGAGGACATTTTGATGGCTGATTATTCACGCCGGTCGGAATTGTTGCTTGTGCAGGATTTGTTACAGCGCCTTGCAGACGACAACGAACTGCAACTCCTTCCCGGCACTGCATTGGCAAGGAAGGAGAGCGAAAATCGCTGCCACCCATCCTGGCGTTGCAGACTTCCACGTCCTAAAGGCCTCCTCGCAAGGCCAGCACTAGGTGCAACACGGATCCACCCTCGATGTTGTAGTCGCGGGCAATCTTATCATCATTCATTTGCTTTCCGGCAAAAATAAGCCTTTGTTGCACCGGTGGGATGCCCTCCTTCTCCTCCACGCGCTCCTTGATTCTCTGTATGGTATCGGTGAGTTCAATGTCCATTTCGATCTCTTTGCCAGTGAGGGTCTTTACCTTGATTGTAACTCCCCCTCTGGCCGGGCGTGCAAAGTCGTTGGTGAGCTTGTGGATCATGCGAGGTCGTTATTCGCACCTTGGCCCGTCGTGCTTGCAATCACTCACCTCAGTCGCTGTTCCAGATGGAGCGCTGAATAGGGGCCGACTCCGACATCCACCAATCTTTGTTGTCCGAGCAGTTGCCTGCCTTGGAACACGATTCGACCCTCGTGTTCCCCTTGTGTCTGCCGTCCGCGAGGGCTTCGTCAGCCTCTTTCCACGACTCCGACGCGCCTGGGTCTTCAAGACAGCGATCCAAGCCGCTTACCTGAATCATTGTTGCAAGACTTGCTACATCTTGCGATTCGAACGCTTCCACGACCTTGGTTTTACCGTCGCTGTGGTGGTATCCAACCCTTGGCCAGTCAGCCAATGGTTTCCTCTCGTCTTCCGGTCCCGTTTCCTTGCATCCATCGCATCTCTCCGTCCACAGCTCGTCGCGTGCGTCCTACCTGGTCCTGCAGAAGACCTTCATGCCTCCCACTTGTCCGCGGATCCGATCGAAAGGCGACGATACGACGCGTCCTGGCTCGCGCCTTCGCTTGGTTGTGGCACGTGGTGCGTCGACGCTCGCGATCCGACCAAGGACCGCATGGACCGCGATATTTACGGTCCTTGATCGGTCTCGGATCGTCCTCGCTTTGGCGGGAACCGGTGAAAGGGAATCCCGGTCGGTTCCCACCGGGCGTCGATAGGGACCCGTTCCGGGGTCGAAAGGGAAACGGGGACCCTTTCGAAGGGGGAATCGATCGAGGGGTGTGGGCCAGCAGGTGGCACTTGGGCATGGACCCGATCCCGCGTGCGCGATCATGACCACACGCGTCTTTTTGGTCCCAGGCGCGGCGCAAGAAGCGATGCCTGCCGACCTGCTTCCGTGCAGCATCGATTACGCAGGACCCGCACCCGCCTCCGACTACTTTCGGATCCGCACGGGGGAGACGTGTGCGGATGGAACCCAGGTGTTGGACGCGGCGTTCCGAGGACGTCGCCTGCGCGGACAGGAGCTCGTCCTGCCGCCGGGACACGCGGCGTTGCTGCTGCAGCAGTCGCACGAGAGCACGGCCGAACACGCAGGGATGGAAGCAGACCCGCCGACGAGGCGATGGGAGGCCGTCGCCACCTGCCAGCCGCTCCGCTACTGGAACCACGACGTGATGCCCACGCCAACGGACGCGCCTCGTCGATGCATGGAGTGGCTCTCCCTGGCCGAGAGCGTCAGCAGGCACGTCTCCTCGGACCAAGTCGAGCGGAAGCGCGCGTCTTGGGCCTGAGTTCCTCCACCAAGCCCATGGCGACGTCCTGTCGGTCGGTTCGCCGTCGAATTCCTACTCACGCGCGTCGCTTGTGAATACATGTCGGCTTGCCGAACTCGCACACCGTGTCGTCTCACCTCGTGGCTCCTGCTCGTGGCCTCCAGGCGGCCCATCCTTCCTCGACGGTGATGGACGTGTCGACCGCTGCCACGGGCGGGCGGTGCGGTGTCGGAAAAGGGGGACCCTGGTCGCCTGCATCGACCCAAGGAGAACGGGATGCGGCGAGGATCGAAGAGCACGGGATGGACAGGTTGAAGAAGAAATACGCCAAGCTGTTCCAGGCGGCAGAAGAGCACGTGAAGGAATGGAACGTGGAACGGAGCATCGTAGAAGCGCTGGTGAACAACGTCGCCAACCTACTCGCGCGGCTGCCCGTTCTCCAGCAGAAAAAGCTCTTCGAAGGGTACGAAACATGGCCCGAAATGCAAGAAAAGACGCTCAACAGGCAGCTAGAAGCACTCGAAAGGGCCATGGCAAGGCTCCTGCAAACGATGGACGAGCTGGCAAAGTACGCGAGGGCGTTGAGGAAGACGGCCAGGCACGCCAAGCAGTTGCTTCGCAGCGAACTCGACGGCAGGAAAAGGTCGAAACTCCGAGGAACGGCCGTGCCAATGGGTGATGGCCCCTCCGTCGACGAATGCATCGATGACTTGGAGAAGATAGCCTCGATGTACGAAGATGAAACCTCGTTGAAGAAGCTCCTGGTCGGAGAAATCCACTACGAGACGACGGAACAAGACATGGGAACGATCGCCAGAGTCATTGCAGATGATCCATTGGTGGACAAAGCATGCGTTACAAGCATTTTTGAGAGGGCAAAATTTCTGGTGGAGGTGCAAGGACTAGAATGAAAGGGAGCTGTGCTGATCAAGCTTCCTTCTGCCTTGCAGCTACAAGCAACTCTGTCTTCCAGAACGTCAAGGCAGAGAAAATGTACATGAGGGGAACCAACAGTAGGGACTGTTGGAGGCCCAAGCCTTTTGCGTAGGCTAGCCAATTCACCAACAACGGACCGGTTGCACCAATCAGGTTCCGGAGGCACAAATGGATGGCTGTGGCTGTCGATGCCTTCCCAGGAGGAGAAATCTCCCGCAAAATGATTGCTGAAGGTGCTCTCCATGCTTCGGATAACCCAAACGCCAATAGCAGCATCGATGTCGACGTCCTATAGTCTGGGGCAAGAATCGAAGCAGCCAGTACAGGGGCCGAAAATGCAGTTGCCCCTGCTGTCAGAAGCGCTCGTCCGGCAGGAAAGTTCCTTGACAAATAATCGCCCAAGAGCCCGCCCCCCACGCCGCCAATTATTCCTCCGATGGGCAGAACTAAAGCCAGCAGAGGAGCATACTGCTCTGCATCAAGCCCGTACGTTCTTTCATAGAACAAGGCTTGCCAGGATATCAGTGCCCACCCACCCAGATCGTTGAATGCACCAGCCGCAGTCACGCACTGAAATCCTTTGTCACTAACAATTTCTGTCAATGATGATAAAAACCCTTGGTCTTTTTCTGCCTCATCGCTGCCTGAATGTACTTTGCGGCTCTCTGCAAGCGACCTTTCATGGCTCAACTTGCGCACTTCTGGACTCTCCCTAGGGTCAAACGCCGTAAAGAAAAGGACAATCGCTAGCACCAGTCCTGCTTGTCCAATGGATGTGAAGATTGCTCTCCAACTTTGCTCAAATGCAGCAGTGGGTATAAAATCGTAGTTCCAGATCGGAGATGCAACAACCATATCTCCTTGTATGTACAGCATGGACATGCTCATGGGGTCGAACTTGTCTAGGGGTATTCTCCTAAGCGTCTCTGCCTTGAAACTTGCCAGTGCCGCTGTGAATGACAGCGACCGTCCTGCGTAAATGGCAATGTTGTAAAAGGACATCGCGGTCGTCCTTTGCTGAGGGAACAACTCTGGGATCAGGCTGAAAGCAACAGGGTTCATGGTGGATTGGGAAACTGCGCACAGCAGCCTCGCCAAGAGGAGCGTACTAAACGTTTTGCTGTTCGACGCCACGAGGATGGATGCAGACCATACCACGAGACTCGCGGACAGCAAATCAATCCTGCGGACTCGGTCGGCCACGATCCCTGCAGGGATGAGCGACAGCGCGTAGAACAGCGTGAAACCAAAGGTGAGGGAGGCCGATTCTGTGTCGGAAAGGCCCATGTCCGGCACAATTTGCGGCAGGATGGCTGGCACGCAGAATCCGACGACCGAATGATGCACGTAGACCATCGTCATGATGCCCACACCGTACAGCCTCCTCAATTTGTACAGGAACCCATCGAATTTGCCTCCCGAGACCGCTTCTTCCACCAATTCTTCCAGTGGAGGATCTTCTTCGACGACTTCGCTCTCGACGACTTCGGCTTTGGTCTCTTCAGTCTCGTTTTGCAAGAATCCCGATACGTTCACGAGTTTGCCGAGTTTTTCCAGAGCAGGGGACGGATCGGAGGTTTTCGCACTGTGGCACCGCGTCCTCTTCCGCCTCCAGGGTTTCTCGACCTTGCCACATCCTATGCTCGCCTTTCCTGTCCTCGCCACGCACGTGCGCGCCTGCATGGCTCGCTCGTGTGGGCTTGTTCCCAAGGCGCGCACGTGGCGTCCACAGAGCACGGATTCCGAGCCCATCGGGTTCCCCATCGGGTTCGACCCGGGATCGAACCGATCGCGGTTCGGGTTCGATCCCGGAACAGACCGGGACCCCTCCGGGTCCTGGGAGTGGATGTCTCCGATCAGCGAGAAGGGATAGGACCGGACGGAGGGGACGAAAGGGGGGCATACCGCCTCCCATTCGCATCCGCATGCCCCCCCACGTGACCGGTCAGGGCGGTGGAAACGGGAGGTCCACCTTTCGGGGGAAAACGACCCCCTTTTTTTTCGTGGGATCGGAGAGGTCGGCCTCGGCGTGGTGCGACGATTGGGTTCCGAGCACGCACAAGACGCATCGAAGGCATCGACAGGAGACGTCGATCGGATCCGAACGCCAAGCACATGGAAGGTTTCGTGTCCAGCGTCAAAGCCAACGACCTGGAGGCGGTGCGAAAGGCCCTGGCGGCGGGCGCGGACGTGGACCAGCTGGCCTCCCAGTGGTCGGAAGAGAAGGAGAAGCGAGGCATTCACTATGCCGCCTACAACGGTAGCAAGGACATGGTCGAGCTCCTGATCCGACACGGAGCGGACGTCAATCGAAAGGAACGAGATTCGTACACGCCTCTCCACTACGCGGTGTTCTTCCGTCATTACGACGTGGTGGAGCAGTTGCTCGAGGCGGGAGCCGATCCGAACGAACCGGACGGGGAAGGACGGACCCCTCTTCAACGCGCTCGGAGCACGCAGGACGCAAGGATGGAACACCTGCTCACTTCCACGGATCGTTCCACGGTCCCAGGCGTCCCCGACACGTCCGACGAACCTTGATTCGTCCCCATCCCACCGTGCAATGCATCGTCCATTCTCCCCACCTTTTCGCGCCTCCCCCTCGTCTGCCTCGGTCAGGGAGGGAGGGGGGATCCGAGATCGGATGGGATTCGTACCCCCCTTTCCCGTCCACGTGGGTGGAGGGAGGGTGGGCGAGCCCTAGCCCTTCCTTTGCCGGTCCATCGCCACCAGGCTGCAACCGTGCGGCAAGGAGCGGTCAAGAGGGAAACACGTGGCCATGGCCGGTCTGGGAGGGAAGGAGAGGAGGTGGGGAGCGGCCGAGGTGTGCTACCAAGCACCCGTCGAAGCCTGGTGCCGAAGGAACAGCGACGGAAGGAGGACCGTGGCACACGCAGCCGTCGAAACCACCGCTGGAGGTGGACTCGTCAACCTGGCCATCGGACCCGTCGTGCAGTGCATGGAAGCAGCCACTCTTGGAATGCCCTTTGAAGTCTGGAAGACGAGGATGGGAAGATATCGGAACGAAGGAACGTTCCAATCCTTCGCGAACGTCTACCGCAACGGCGGCGGGGCCAAAGCCTTCTGGAGAGGGACAGGAGCCAAGATGGTCGAGTCGGCTTCCAAAGGAGGAATCCTCATGTACTCGAAGGAAAACATCAATGCAGCCCTCCTTGCTTCGGGAATGAGCCCCACCATGGCTGGACTGTCCGCCGGAGCGGGAGGCGGTGTATGCCAAGTCCTGGTTATGGGGCCATGCACGTACCTGGTCACGGGCGCTGTGACGGGGGATCAGTCCCTATCCACCATGCAGCGTATCAAGCAAACCTACGCTAGAGCGGGGATCAAAGGATTCTACCCTGGAGGGACCGCCATTGCTTTCCGTCAAGCCACCAACTGGGCAAGCAGGCAAGGCTTCACAGAAGCCGTCCGAGAGCGTTTCAAGATGTACTTTCACGGCAACAAAGAGGCCAAACTGACGAAATGGCAGGAAGTAGCAGCTGGCACCGTCGGAGGAACACTTGCGTGTTGGAATCATCCCTTTGAGGTTGCTAGAATAGAAATGCAAGCACGTGGCGATCAGGGACAGAAGAGCATCAGCATGCTGGAGGTGTTCAGAGAAATTTCGAAGGAGCACGGGATTGGTGGGCTTTTCAAAGGTCTCGTTCCCAGGGTGTGCTTGGGCATTTGGCAAACATTGTTCATGGTCACTGGTGCCAAACTCGTGAAAGATCAGCTATCAGAGGCGGGCTTGCTTTGATCGAGGGATTCCCAGTAGCAGCGTGTGTTCAGTGGTACTCGCGCTTTCCAAATCCAATTGCAATTTTTTTTAAATTTATATTTTAAGACGACGATTGATGCACACCTTCGGCTTCCATTGACTGTGTCTGTGGATTGGTCCCCACACCCCTTTGGACACGTTCCTCCGCATTCGACGCCCAGTGCAAATAGTCGTCCCTCAGAAACTTCACGAAAGATGGTAGCAAAACACAGACAATCCCCTTCATCACGGAGTTGCAGGACCCTTCCAAGACTGAACGAGGCAATCGATGGAATGGGGGGATGACTTCGCACCACACATCCACCGCGCAGTCGCCTCCCAGTTTTCCCTTTCCATTTTTCCCTGTTTCCCAGAACAGTTTGGTGGACATCTGCATGTGGAACCTGTCGTCCAGATCAAACCTTCCCAATATCCCTCCCGCGTTGAGCACACAGTTGGTCGACTTGATGTGCACGTGCGGCTCCTCCCCTTCCACCAGCGACGCTTTCGCCGTAACGATCGGGTCCAAGGTGACACCGAAATACTCGAGCTTTCCCACCCGCAGCTCGAAGTCATCGGTTCCAGCCCTGGATACCCTTTCTGGATCTAAGATGTTGTACTTCTCTACAGGTAGCCTCATGTACGCGTCGAGGGCCGCTGGACCTCCTGCATCTTGCACGCGCACCTTGGCTTTGTGTTGGACACGTAGCCGGACCGGATCGTCCAGGACCTCCCATCGCCTCGCTTCTCCCGATGCCAACGTCGCACGCACCTCTCTCCTTCCTTTTCCCACCTCCTTGTCTCCGAACGAAGGCCGTTTCGCGCAGCAAGTGCGCATGCTTCCGCTGCAAACGGCGCCGCCTCGACTCCACATCTCCACCGTCGGTTCTGACCTCGGCACGTCCCCTACCTCTCCTCCCTGACCCCCCTTTCGAAGCCCATGGATCACCAAAGACCGCGGTCCACACGGTCCATGCACGGTCTCTGAAGAAACACATACGGTCCACACGGTCCACACACGGTCTCTGAAGAAAGACCGACGGTCCACACGGTCTATCTATAGGACGTTGGAGGGATGGATCGGAAAAGGATCGATGCGATCCGTGGACGGTCCCCGTCGGTTCGGGGCCTGCCTCGGGTCGCGTGTCCATCGAAGGATCGCCCCCCAGGGCGCTGGATCGACGAACCCGCCTTGGGACGTGTACCGCGGAGGATCCGACGGAGGGATCGATCCCCAGTGCGAGTCCTTCGAGGGATTTCGACAGTGCGAAGGACGCGAACTCGGCGAGGTGCGACGGTTCGGAACGTTTTGGAGGAGCGATGGCGAAGCACGTGGAAATAGCACGGTCCCAATCCGTTGGAAAGGGACGGGAGATGGACGTGGAAAGGCAGGTGAAGCAGCACGGGGTGTGGAGGCTCCTGCAGGAAGCGAAACGCGAAGGGAAGTGCGTCACATTGGCACTGGTTCTGCTGCTGCTCGGTTCAGCTGTGTCCTTCGTCCTACCGGGAATAGCTGCGTCCGCCATCGACCTCATGCTGGATGCTGAAGACGGACAAAGGGAAGAAGATGGACGTTTCCAAGTCCAGACGCGCATCAACGGTACGTTCCAGACACGAAACGTAAATGGGACGCTGAGCTCCTTCATCGACCGTCGATGACGATGCTGACCGTCCAGAATCCGCGCAGAATGTTTCCTCATCATGTTTCTCCTGTCTATCCTCGGTGCGTGTTTCTCGGGATTGAGAGGGTACTTGTTCACTGCAGCAGGAGAACGCATAGTGGCAAGCATACGGGAGCGTTTCTTCGCATCCATCCTGAAGCAAGAGGTCGCCTTTCACGACGAAGAGACGATAGGATCCCTCCTGAGCCGTCTATCGGAAGACACGACACTTATCAAGGATGCATGCACCGTCCATATGTCGAGCGCACTGAGGAACATACTAGCCGGACTGTTCAGCCTGATAGGAATGTTGTACTACTCGTGGGAACTGTCGCTGCTCGCTCTGGTCATGATGCCGGCCATGGTCGTGGTTGCCGGAATGCATTCAAGAAAGGTCAGGCAGCTCTCCTACGAAATGCAATATGCAAATTCACAAGCAATGGCCTTGGCAGGGGAGTCATGGGGTGCAGTGAAAACAGTTAAAGCATTTAGCCAGGAGCAGCATGAGTCAATGCGGTACAGTGCAGCAGTCCAAAGAAGTTTATTCTATGGGCTGGCATATGCATCGGCATATGGCATGTTTGTCTGCGTCCTCACACTGACATCTGTACTGGGATTGCTATCTGTCATGTGGTATGGCTCTTATCTCGTGTTACACGGTTCGATGAGCATTGGAATGCTTGCAGGTTTTGCGATGTACGCTTTCAGCGTCGTGAGTAGCTTCACAAATATGGGATCGGTGCTTGCATCATTCTCTGCAGCAGTGGGTTCGTCTCAAAGGGTGTGGGAACTTATGGATCGCGTACCAGGCATGCATCAACTTGAAAGCATGGTTCCCAGAGGACAACCGGAGGGCGCCCGGGTGAATTTTGAGAATGTGTGGTTCTCTTATCCAGGAAGGCCTTCGCATTGGGTACTGCAGGATCTGACGGCTGAAATATTGCCAGGCACAAAAGCGGCCTTGGTGGGTCCATCTGGGGGTGGAAAAAGCACCATAGTCAACCTCATCGAAAGGTTCTATGACCCCAACAAAGGCTTGGTGAAGATTGATGGGATGGATGTCAGGAAGATCGATCAAGCATGGCTACACAGAAACATAGGCTTTGTCAGTCAAGATCCTATACTCTTTGCCGACACAATAGCGTACAACATCATGTATGCAGTGGCAGAATCCGATCGGGATGAGAATAAGATGGTAGAAGCTGCGAAGCTTGCAAATGCCCACGACTTTATTATGAGGTTACCTTATGGCTACGAGACACACGTGGGGGAACGCGGAGCCACACTTTCAGGTGGGCAGAGACAGCGAATCGCCATAGCCCGTGCCCTACTCATGCAACCGCGTCTCCTGCTGTTGGATGAAGCTACATCGGCATTGGATGCAGAGACAGAGTACCTGGTCGAGGAGGCCTTGAATAAGCTCATTCAGGGGAGGACCGTCTTGGTCATCGCCCATAGACTGTCAACGGTTGTGAACTCGCACAAGGTAATACTCATCAACGAGGGTCAGGTCCAAGAACACGGGACGCACACAGAACTCCTTCGCAAGGATGGATTCTACGCTGCCCTGGTCCAAAGGCAGTTGCGTCCCATTGGGGACGAGTGCAAGATGGACGAGCGTCAAGTCCTCAACACACCGTAAAAAGTGGCCTTTAAGACTCCCCAGCAGAAGAGTAGTACGATTTCAGACATGCAACCGTTTCTTGTAGTGAGATGTCTTCGTCGTGCTTTCCGGGTCTTTTCTTGCGAATGCAGGATATTATCGTTGCAATCTCTGGTGGTTGCAAGTCTATTTTTAAACCGTCAAAAAATAAACGTAGCTGATCATAACTCAAAGTACCTACGGGGGGGTCTTTACGGTCTAGTGACTTGTAAAGATTCCTGCAAGCATCTTTTTCCTGTTTCATATGATTCACGACTTTCTTTGCAAGCTTACGTTCGTATTGGATGATTAAGTCATGCCCTCCATCCTCACGAGGAGCTGGAGACTGTTCCATGGATTGGTTCTCCTCTAGGTCAAGTGCCTGGTCCGCTTCTCCTTCTCTTTTCACTCCTGTCTCCTTTTCGCCGTCCTCGGCGCCCAGTTCTTCAACAACCAATCCTTCGTTCTGCGATTGGTCCTTCGTTGTGTCGTTGGCCTGCACGATCTCCGAAGCCGATGTTCCCATGCATGCATCCATCTGGTCCTGCTCCATTTCTTGGACTTGTGTCTCGCATGGGCCACCTGTTTCTGCTGAAGACGCCAACGCATCCCTATCATCAAGCGCTTCGCCCTGTCTAACGAGGGCTACCAATGCAAGGAGGGTGATGGACAAAAACGAAAGCAATTCGAAGGAGAGAGATCTGAGCACGCACAGGAATGCCACGGACGCAGCTGACCAGCCGATGTAGCAAGGAAGGTTACGTTTCAGTTTCGGAACGTCGAGGAACACCTTCGTCCCATTCAGGATCCCCACATCTTTGGACTTTCGTTTCGGCAACGCTACGTCCTCTCTATCTTTCTGTTGTTCCAGGATCTCGACCATGAGGCTCTCTTTGGCTTCTTCTTCGGCGAGGCTCAACGCGTCTTCCGGGCTGGTGGCGACTTCTCTTCCGAGGTCGTCCGAGTCCTGGACCTCTTCCATCTTTCCTTGCGTTTCGGTTTCGGACGCATCTTCTTCCGTTCCATCCAAGCTCTCTACGTTCGGCGTCGCGTGTACGACGTGTCGATGGCGTTCGTCTTGGCTCCCTTGGGAGACGTGGTTCTTCGTGTCTTGTACCTCGCACACGGTCGATCCCTTCACCTCTACCTCTTCCGGACGCGTGTGTCCTTCCTTCCTCGTCTGGACCTCCTTTCCCTTCTCCTGCTTCCCTTTTGCTTCGTCTTTCGTTCCAGGAGGCGACAAACAAGACAAGCAAGTGCCCATGGCGAAGTGCAAGTGTCGAAACACGCCCAGTGTGGAATCCAGTCCACTCCAACCCCTCCCCTCCTCCACAGGGGCTTCCCTTGTATACAAGCCCACAACTCCCACACCAAGGGGAGGGAACCATCCCAAGGGGCAATGCAAGGCGTGGACATGGAGCGGCGAAACCGTCCATGAGTGCCACGTTCCAAGAGAGACGCGGAGGGTCCTTCCCATGTGCTCCGAGTGACGCCATTTGCGCCGGTGGAGCAAGGGAGATGTGTGTCCAGGGCTCGTCCGGGAAGGGTTGCACACGCGCACCCGTCCACTGGTCCATCCTATGCACCAACGCATAGGTGGAAGCGTGGGTCGGATACAAAGAGCACACCAAACGACGCAAGAAGGGACCAACGTCGTGGAACGAAGCACGCGGATGGATTCCCTTTCTAGCCAATGGCGAGATGGATGGATGGATGGATGGATGGTGTGCCGTGGATTGGTATGCTTTTGCCCATGGGGATGTGGTGCAATTGCAAGACAAGTGCCCTCGATGCTTGCAACCAATCGAATGTGTGTTGGAGCACCATGTGGTGTAACCGTCGATTTCGAGAACAAGGACGAGGATAGGACCTTCTCGAAACCAATAAAGATGGAGGTTCACGAGTGCCGCCGTGCATGTTCTCCCCGTGCATGTGTGGATCCCATTGCACCGCTCCCTTTCATCCTACTTTGGGAGAGGTTGCGTTTCGAAAGACACACTTTCAATGACGTTCGACCGTGGATTGGCTTGTTGCGGTTTGCACGCGCATGGCGTTGGCCATGTTGCAATCCACAGAATCCATTGCATCCCGACCATCCGTGCATCTCTTCGTTACCTCCTCACGTCTCGAGCGAGGACACATGCACCTCATCCCGGCTCGACGTCGTCTCGGCGATTCGCCACGTACGTCTGTTGTTCGTCGCCACATGCACCAACCGGGACGAGGCGAGGCGTGGAGGTCCAAGGCTTGGCCACGTGGCTCGCTCCACTCCCCTTTTCCATCCGCCATGGGTGGGACCTCCGCCCACGAAGGAGCTCGTCCATTGCAACATCGATGGCCCAAGACCTTCCATGGACGTTTCTGCCCCCCTGGGCTCGACACCAATGGGCCTTGGATCGATATCTTTTTCCATCGACTCGATGCGGGGGGAGAAGGCATCGATACGAACGAGAGAGCTATCGATGATCGTGGGTGGTTTCGGCGCCATGTCCGTCCGGTTGGATCCGCGATGCGCGAAGAAGGCGGCGCAAGCGCACGAGAAGCGCCTTCGCAGGAGCAGAAGTGCGTGTTGGAAGGGCAGGTGGCGCACCTGCCCGACGAACTGGGCGAGCTGGAAGGACCGCAAGGGCTGCTTTCGCTGTCGGACTGGACGCAGCGCCTCGACGAAGAAGACAGGGAAACCTTGCGCGCGTATCTTCCGGACGGGATCGACGAAGGACCTGGAGGGTTCCTCGAGAAGGTGCTGCGTGGAGAAGAGAACGTGCACTTCGGTGCGCCCCTCCAGAAGCTGTGGTGGCAGTTCGTGCATGGCGAACTGGACGAAGAAGTGGCCGGATTGCGACAAGGGCTGCAGTTTTTGAAGAAGAAAGAATACTACCACACGCTGCGAGACTACCACGATCGATTCGTCAGGAAGCTCGAGCTGTTGAAGGAACAGTTCGGCAGACCTTCCACCCAAAAAGGAGCGCGAAGACCAGCTCCGAAGGCCGGATCCAGCGCAGCAGAAACCGCCAAAGGTGGCGGAAACGAGGTCCACGCGAAGGCTTTGGAAAGGACGACGACGACGACGCAAGGCAACGACAACGGTGCGGCGGAATCCGCACCGAAGAAGAGGAAACGAGGAGATAACGTGCTCCCCTCGAAGAAAGGGAGCCGCGTGCTCCGATCCGTAAACGAAGCCATCGCACAGCTGTCGACCGAAGGGAACGACACAAACGAAGCGAACATCGTCCAGCACATCACGACGAAAGCGCCGCTTGCCGTCACCGCCACCATCGTGGACGCAATGGGCGTGGTGTCCGAAGCACTGAAATTCCTAGAGGACCCACCGGACATGAAAGAATGGTTGGGAAAGGAACCGATCCGTATCGTTCAACGCACTGGCAATAACTGGATGTGGATCGGTCCACCGTGGGGAGAGACCCTAACCGACGAAACAGGAAATCCATCTGCCGCCACGAAAAAGCTAGAGCCTGCGCTTGAGGCATCTTTTGCGAAAGCGATGAGAGGAAAGGGACTCATCATCAAACCAGACGATTCGGCCATTGCCAACATAGCAAAGCTGAAATCGGCCGATCAAAACACTGATGAGAAGCAAACGTCAAACGCGAATCCCAAGGATCACGTGAAAGATGGACAAACTCTGCATGGCAGGAACTTTGAGGGAAATCACCAACTTGTAACTGCAAGAGACAATGGCAAGGCCGTGCAAATGGCGGTGGAGAGAGAGGAAGGTTTGGGGCCCGTGGACCTGAATGTGGAGGGAAACGTAAGCGACATGCAGATAGAAAAAGGCTAAGGTGCAGAAAATGAAAGCAGATAAAGAGTGCTACATTTGCCTTGATCCACATTGCTTTTACAAGATACTGCTATCCGAGGTATCCGTTTGGGAAGCGACCAACACAGGGTGTGTCGATCCTGTGAGTTGCTGCCAGCTTCCCCACTGCTGTCTTTCGTAGGGGAAGAAGAGCATGAGTATTCCTGCGAGGAACAGGAGCACAGCCAAGATGAGAAATGCCTTTGCATTGTCATCGTCCTGCCCCGACAATAAGCCAATCAACAAGGGGCCTGTAAATCCCCCCAGGCTTCCGCATGAGTTTATTGCTGCAACGCCGACTGCTGCACCTTTACCAACCAAAAAAGTGTTTGGTAGGCTGTACAATGGTCCATACAGGGCCCAAACCCCCGCAGTTGCAATAGAGATGACTACGATGCGCAGAAACACCCCTGTTAGATGTGGCACCAACACTAAACTAAGTGCGCCAAGGAACGTAGGCACGAAAATGTGCATACGCCTTTCGCTAGTGATCCGTGAGTGAGTGGCATTCGCAAGCATTACAATTGCTGCGGTCCCATAAGGTGCAATAGAGACTATGCTCGTGAGCGATGCGCTGCTGCCTTTTCCCACAATACCGTGAATGATGATTGGGATCCAAAAAAGGATACCATAGTAACCACACATTGCTAGTGCCCACGCAATGCCTATCCACCAAACCCGTCGGTCCAGGAGGGTTTCCCGTACTCCAGCCGGGGAATCTTCGTCGTCGTGCTTGGAACGCAAGGCTGCGGCCTGTCTTGCCGTCAACCAGGAGCGCTCGGTGGATGTCAGGAACGTAGCTTTGCACGGTGCATCAGGCAATTTCCAGCGCAAGACGACAGCAAACACGACAGCAGACAAGCCTTCCCAGAGAAACAGCCAGCGCCAACCGGAGAATCCCAAGAATCCATCCATTTTGAGGATCGAAGCGGCAAGCAGGCCTCCCGCGATTCCTGCGATGGCCGAAGCAGAGGAGAGGAGGGCGTACGATTCCCCGAATTCTGCTTCGCTGAACCACAGGCTCATGTAATACCACATTCCAGGGAATGCACCGGCTTCTGCCAGGCCGAGGAGGAACCTCAGGCATATGAACGATGTGGTTCCGGTGATGAACGCCATCCCCGTCGCGACCAGGCCCCACGAGAGCACGATCCTGAACATCCAGAACGGCGCTCCGAACTTCACCAGCAGGTAGTTGCTGGGAACTTCGAACAGCATGTATCCGACGAAGAACACGCTGCTTCCCAGCCCGTACGACGCGTCGGACATGTCCAGCTCTTCCCTCATGTCCAGTGCCGCGAACGCCGAGTTCGAACGGTCGATGTAGCAGATGAGTGCCATGGTCCACAGCATGGGCAGGATTCCCCATCTCACCTTGCTCACCACCTCACGCGCGTCGGCTTCGTCGCGTCCTTCCACGTCTTCGTGGACTTCGCACGCGTCTCCACGCCAAGGACGCGCTCCTTCGCGTTCCGCCTTCGTTTCCGTCCTTTGGGCGACGAGGACGCCTTCGCACGCCTCCAGCTCGACCTGGCTTCCCTTCGCCGCCAAGGCTTCGCCATCGCGCATGTCGACTCACGGGATCGCGCGGACGGGCATGCCCGATCGCGTCGCGATGGGCCACCACCGCGCTTCGTCCACGAAGCTTGGCGCGTCCGCATCGACGTGGGAGGGAAGGTGCGCCTTTTCGGCTGCACGTGGACACGGGAGATCGAGCAGGACGACGGAAGGTTCCCGCTCGCGACGTCGTGCGGAGCAAGGAAAGGCGCGCGTCGCGCGACTGGTCGATGGATCCGCGACGGAGACGTGGGCTCCAGGCGCTCGACGCCTCGAACTCAGGATCGATCGATCGAAGGGGGATCGCTTTCCCGTCGTCGTGGCGCGTTCGATCGGCCATCACGTCGAGGACGCCTGGACGTGCATCGTCGTCGTTCCCTTCCGGATGTGCGGCGCACGCCTCGATCCACGCCGTTTCCTCGAACCACACGATCCCAATCGCTGCCAAGCGGCACCTGCTCGGCTCGTTACCTTGGGATCCAGCGGTCCAGGAAGGTTTTCCCGTCCGGTTCGTCGTGAGAATCGAGACGAGCGTGCTTCGTGTGGTGCGGATCTCCGCGCCTTGCTCTCGCCTCGAACTTGGTTTCGAACGTACGAATCCAAGGGAGGTCCAACCATCTGCCGCCCCTGTGGCAGCGGGGGGGGGGGGGTCCACCGCCGGGGGCGACCTCGTTCGCGACCGCGGAGGATCGCCCCGGAGGGAAGCGTGGATCCTCGACGGGCAGGGTCCTCCAGGCGTGCCGTCGATCCTTGGGTTCGATCGGATCGAGGTTCCCCTTTCAAGAGGTCCGTCCGTGGGGTCAAATCCCCTCGATTCTTCCGGGTTCGCGGGGCAGGTACCCCGATCGGAGGGATCGAGGGACGTGTGCCTTCGAGGAACCTCGGTCGTCCTCCCCCGCCTTCCTCGTCGGGCCGAGGCGCGTGGCCTCCGAGGAGGGGAGGATCGGAAGACCCCAGGACGTCTCGCCTCGTCCAAACCGACGCCAAGTGTCGGGCGGAGGAAGAAGAAGGACGAATCTGCGAAATGGTTCCTCACTTCTCCACGAACGCAGACGCCAAGGCGGTGCGCTTCCCGAACGAGTGGCACGCCCAAACCAAAGGTACTGCTCTGGGAAGGAGCCACCACACACGAAGAAGAAGAAGAAGAAGAAGCCAAACGAGCCAAACCGATCCAAGACGATGAAGACGTCGGTGCTCGTGGCCACCATGGCGCTGGCCGCCTTCGGTGCACCAGGTAGCGATGCGCTCCTGGCGGGACTCAGACGCAACAACGAAGGTGAGTCTGTACGGCGAACGCAGACCAGAGAGAGGAACGAGGATGGATCGAAGCAGGGTTGCTGACCGCGACGGTTCGTGTTCCTTGATGCGTCCACCCCCGTGACACAGCTGCCAATGCAGTGAAACCGGAGCTGGAATGCAAGATCTACAGGAGCACTCCACTATACGAGGGAATGTTCGCACCCGCGGCCATCCTGCAGAAGCATGATACCGTGGCCAAGTCCGTGATCAATGTGCCGGATGCCTTCGATGTGAAGCAAGTGTTGGTGGGTGTCAATGTCACCTACACCAGGTTGGGTGCAATCAGGGTCCGCCTGGAAGCTCAACCAGGACCGGATTCTTCGGATGAAGATGTACGCGGCACAAACCTCGCCTTCCGCAAAGGGAAGGCCAAGTCTCAGATGATCGATACCTACTTCTCTGACACTGCCGAAGAACCTTTCCCCAACACCCCACCTGGTACTCCACTGCCCGACGATGCAGAGCCATTCACTGGTGTGTGGAAGCCAGAGAGGATTTTGGGTCAGTTGTCGGCGGGATCAGGGACGGTGGCAGGAAGAGGTGGGAGCGAAGGTCTGTGGACCCTCATGATTGAGGACCGTGCAGATGAACCTGAAACTCGCCACGGTAGGATCGGCGGATGGGAATTGAAGCTGTGCTATGAACCAAGTGAAGAAGTTCCTCCAACGATCGACGAAGCACCCGAAGGCTCTGATAGCTCTTCTATTGTGCCACCAGATGTTTCCGGCCCCATTCTGGAGCAGCTTGAGAACATCCTTCAGGATGATCCCGAACTTGCTGAAGAACTGGATCAAGAACTCGGAGAAGAGCAAGAGAACCAAGCTGGAGCCTTCGGCACCGCTCTTTCCTCCGACAGGCCAGCCATGAGGCTTCCGTTCTCAAGGATGAGGGAGGCCATCAGCGAATTCCGCAAGTCCCATGATGTGAAGAGATTGCCATTCCAGGTCAAACTTGCCATGTGGGAGTTTGCAGTGGTGAAGAAGTTTGTGTGGCTTGTCTATCTCTACAAGACTGGGAAGCTGGCAACCCTACCCTCCCTGAAGGACTTTGATTTCAAGACCCAGCTGCCAGGCCTTTACGATTACCTCGATGAAATCACAGCCGACTTCAATGGGCTGAACTTCAGGCTTTTCAGTGAAGCAGAGGCCCCCAGCCCTGAGGAAGGCATGGACCTGGACGAAGTCATGTTCCGTTGATCTTGCTCGCGTCAGCAATTTCCCAACAAGCATATGCGCAAAAGCTTGCGCTTTGCAGGCAACCCACCTAAATTATTCCGAAGCTCCTTGTAGTTTTATTGACTTGAACTTTCATTTTTCATAAGACGAACCGATTTAAAGCTTGGACATGTTCATCGGCTGGTTCCACTGCTGAACTATCGCAATCGCAACCACCGCACGAACCACGTTCCATTCCTTCCAACTGTGCTCGGGCGACAGTGGAGCGTCGATGATAGAAGGCTTTCCAATTGGCCGAGGAAGACACTGTAGCGTGAGGTCCGGTATGTCGCGTCCGCGGGTCGCTTTGCAGGTGCATCCGACGATACCGGGAATTTCCTTGCGAAACAAGATTGTTGGATTTCTGGATGAAGGTTGAACTCGCCTTGAGCCAGGCTGAGAACTCTTCCGACAATGAAGCACAAGCGTGCACGAGCGTTCCCGTCCACAGCTGAAGCGATCCCTTCGGTACATACGCCAGCATTCGGGGAGCACATCGGATCTGTGAGGCGAACGCACCTGCAGCTTCGGAAGCGCACCGACCTTTCCTCCGCGAGGGATAGACTGCCGGGAGCAAAATATCCGAAAGGAGCCCCGAATCAGTCTCAGTTGGCGCAGACCAATGTGATGTAGAGAAGGAGGATGTTCTTGACGGAAAAAAGGAAGCACAAAATCTATTCACAGCTTAGCTGCACGCTCATTCCATGCCTGCTGTATCCTTCGGCTTTTTAGAAGACTTGGCAGCAGGTGTCACCTTGGGATCAGCTCCAGTATTCTCCTGAGCAGAGATGATACCTGCCAGCATGGTTATAATTCCCCCTACCAGAAACCAGCCTGGAGCCCCTTTCTTACGCTTGGCTTTGCTAATCTTCGATGTCGTTCTCTTGGCAGAAGCTTTCTTTGGAGGCTCCGTCTTACCCTTGGAGGCGGCCAATGACGATTTCGGCGAGCTTTTTGAGGGCGTAGCCTTTTCCTTTGCTGGAGCTGAGTTGGCTGCAGTATCCTTTTTAGTGGCTGTCAGAGGCTTTGATTCACTGGATGGTTTTCCTGAGACTGCTGTCTTCTTTGCAGTAGACTGGGCCTTTGTAGTGGGTTTGGACGTTTCCTGTTTGCTTGACAAAGCCTTGACCTCGGTATCCACCGCACTCCGCTGTGCTTTTTTCTTCTCCTGGGCAGCTGCAATTCTTTCAAGTCTCTCCCGTTCGCGTTCCTCTGCTGCCTTGGCTTTCAATTCCTCGGCCTTTTTCCTGGCTTCTCTTGCTTCTTCTGCCTTTTTCTTGGCCGACGCTGCTGCTTCTGTCTGCTTCTTGGCTGCCTTCAACTCTTCTGCCTGCTTCCTGGCCGCCTTTGCTTCTTCTGCCCTTTTCTTCGCCGACGCTGCTTCTTCTGCCTTCTTCGAAGCAGTCACAGGGGCAGCCGTCTTGGGTGCTGCCTGCTCTGATTTTGTCGGGGGCGACTTCAGTTGTTTCTTAGAGGTCTTGGCAGGTTCTTCTTTCTTTGCCTTTGTCTCCTGAGCTACCTTGGTCCTAGGAGCCTTTTCTGACTTCTCCAATCCAGCAAACGATTCGATGGATACACCTCCTGACTTGGCCAGCAAGTCCTCGTACTCACCTGCATCGGCAGGCACTGCTTGCAAGATGCATCCTGATGCTAAGATGGCAACCAAAGGGATTCCCAAATTGGGTGCTACGCCCACGTGCCTTGAGCGAGTTGGATTCTCATTTCTAGCAGCACACGTGCTGGCAAACGATGGGCCGGACTTCGTTGTCCGTTGCTTTGTGAAATTCGCGTTGGACTGTGGCATAGAATTCACGGGCGCCGTTGGGTCAGCAGCTGACGAAATTCGAGCCAACTCGATTTTAAAGCGGGTGGTAAAAGTCACTCTGGAACATCCCACGGACGAACGATGGAAAACTATCCACTTTCGCTTCGCTTCAATCGTACCTTCACGCGTTGGTTCGTGGAGAGGCCGGTGGACGTCTGGACCACCATGTTTCCTGCAGGCATCGAACGATGCGGATCTTTCCCTCTTCCTTTGAGTTTGCCACCAGCAGGACAGGGCCGTAAGTTCGTGCGATCCCTTCGTACACGATTCGAATGTGTTCGGTTCGAGTCGAAGCGGTCGAGTGCGTCCAACACAGCACCGATCTGCAACCACTTCCACCACAGGAAGCGACTGGTGAGGACGATTCACTGCCGATGGACCCCACGATCGCGATCTGATCCTTTGGGGATCCGCTGGACCAGTACCGTGGCAGACAGGTTGATCCGTTTGGGATCCAGATGGGTGGGGCGTGAAGATCGCCGGGGGGGAGACGTGATCCAGGAGATGCACCGAGGTCGATCCACAAGGGAGGAGGCAATGGGAATCACAGGCGTTGGGCATGGTCCACCGAGCATCCGGTCCAGGACCAGCCGCGCGTTGCACGAATAGATCAGTAGCGACGAGGAAGAGAGAAGAAGCGTTTCCACAGATGCCGCGCAGAAGAGGTGTTGGAAAAAGAAGGAACACGGGGGAGTATCCGTGAACCCCAAAAGTCCACGAGCATTCACTTCCAAGCGTTGGTAAGATCTGAATGTAATTTCTATCGTCGATTGTGTATTTTTGAAGACAACGGTTTCCGATGACTTGCACAAGTCAAAGGACCGCAACTAAACCTAGAAAAGCCACTCAACTGACAATGGTTGAAGGTAGGCACAAATTGGCATGTCAACGACGATTAAAGCTAACTGCGGTGTTTGACTAACGCTTCATTGACCACAGTACGCCATGGGGCGTTCTATCTAATCATTTCCACCAGCAACATGCCGAACGAACTCTTCTTGAGCGGGTTTCGGCACTTTCCACCATCTCTTTCCGAGGCCCGGTGCTTGGTCTCGTCAATCGATGCATTATTCCCCGAAAAAATGCAATATACAAACAAGTTTGCAACATCACTTTTTCTTTGAGAGGACCGTTGTTGCACTTGCTGGAGCAAATTTCGGATGGCGTTGCCATAGTACTTTTGTTTTTTCATTGAATTTGTTGTGGGTCTGCATTGTAAAAAATGGGAATGTTCTAGCGATTCAGCGTACCATATTGGATAAATTTGTCATTTCAGACCCTTTTTCTACGAATGCTTGAGCGAGGTTGAGATGAATCCCGTCAACGGGATTTTAAGGCTTTTTCACCGCTATGGGGGTGCATAGCACGTGCCACGTTTCGCTCACAAACGCACCTTTTATTTCTTGTTTGGATTTTCAACGGCAAAGTGTTCGAAGTTCGCATCTTTTTCTTACCCACCCAAAGCATGAGGAATGTTTCGTTACATAGGATGACAAAACCATTCAACTTGGGTCATATGGTCGTGGCACAGTTCTCCAAACAATGGATTGGTGCAATACATCGTTTCGACCTTGAAGAAGGCTCAGGTCTTTTGCTCTGTCACTTCCAGTTTACCTTCCCTGCCCTTGGTATGAGGAGCAACGAGAGGAACAAAGTCGTTGCATGTATGCGTTCCATTTGCGAAGTTCGGCTGGAGAGGAACACTTGTCGTCTCGGAGTTGCTCGGAGAGCATAACGAACAAGGCCGCCTTCAACCCGATCCGAGCAAGATTCGTGTTTCCCTTGGTTGTCTCTCCAACCTAGAATTCCTGACCATCCCCGTGTGTTGTTGTGTACTGTGAGGTCTGGATGCGTCTTCCTGTGTCTGGGTTTCTGGTGGTGAGATTGAGGGGTGATTGGATCAGATGCAACTGGGGTCCGACACGAGTCCGACCACGAATTCAAAACCGCAATGGCCATGGCGACGTGTGCGGCCATGGGAAGGACGGCAGGAGCGACTTGGCGGACATCCAAGGCGAAGGTGGGACGCAAAGGGTTGCACGTGACGGCCTCGACCAAGGCGGCGGACCTGCAGGCCACCTTCGGGATCGGCGGGAGCGTGTCGGTGGAAGAAGGACGAGGTGGACTTACCAAAGTGGTGCTGCGGCACAGCTGTGGAAGTTCGGCAGAAGTGTACCTCTTTGGTGGGTGTGTGACCTCGTGGAAACAGGCCAGCGGAGACGAAGTGCTGTACGTCCGACCGGACGCCAAGTTCGACGGATCCAAACCCATCAGCGGCGGCGTCCCTCACTGTTTCCCACAGTTCGGCCCAGGAGAAATGCAGCAGCACGGATTTGCACGCAACTTGGAGTGGACCATTTCATCCACCTCGGCGGATCCCAATCCTGATGATCCAGATCCAAGCGTAGAGCTGACCTTGGAAGATTCCGAATATACACGCGCAATGTGGGACTATCCGTTCAAGCTGGTGTACGAAGTGACCCTACACAATGAAAAGCTCATGACGGATATGAGGGTGGTGAACACTGGCGCCGAATCCTTCACATTCACAGCTGCGCTTCACACTTACTTGGAGGTGGCAGGAGTCAGAAATGCTGCGGTGAAAGGCCTCCGTGGTCTGAAGTTCCTGGACAAGGTCGCCGACCCAGAAAATCCGAAGGAAGGGATGGAGACGCGCGAGAAGCTCCAGTTCGAAGGTCCGGTAGACTCTGTGTACATGGATGCTCCTGAACAAGTGGAGCTTGACGTGGGCACAGGTGCAGCTGTCGCTATCCAATCAAGAGGATGGAAGGATGTGGTCGTCTGGAGTCCTTGGACCGCAATGGACTGCTATGAAAGTTTCGTGTGCGTGGAAAATGCAGTGTTCGGCCATCCTGTGACTGTTAGCCCTGGTGACTCTTGGAGGGGACAGCAAGAGTTCTCGGTGGTCGACCTAGAATGAATGTCTCGAAACTGAGAGCTCTCAGATTTATTCTTTTCAACTCATGTAAACTCGGACTTCTGTGCCGATAAAATTCAGGAAGGAAGTGTAACCCAAATTTGATACGTCCTCGCTTTTCACGAGCCCTGTGCCTTCATCTTCGACCAAGTACTGGTCGAATACCTCCGTGGGATCTCTCCCACCCATTAAAATGTGGAGTACTGGAGAAATGTTCCTGTCCTTCTTCAAAGCGTCAGCTTCCTTGCGTATCAGTGATTCCCTCGGCGGAGGGAAAGGTGCTTCTTCTGATGTAGATGAGTAGTAAATAATGACATCTGTGTAAGCGTCCAACAAGAAAACGGGGCTCCCGGACATAGCTAGAGCTGTTCGAGACAAAGGAAGCCCATGACGCTCCAGAGTGTCAGGTGAGGAAAAGGATGTAAGCTGCGGATACACGGCTCTGTGCAACAAGGTCGGTGGCAGGCTCGAGTATACGCACTGCAAATACATCCTCATGTCCGGGTGCGATGAGATTGTGTCCATAGAAAGGAGGGGACACCTCAAAAGAGCATAGACCAGTTTTGGTATTGGTTGCAGGGCAATGCACTCCTTGAACTCAATATCCAAAGGTTGAGAATCATCGATATCGCCAAATCTAGCCAAGTCGAAGCAATGATTGTACTGAGACACCAAGATAATGAGCCAATCTTGAAGCAGCAATCTTGCTTCGGCTATGCCATCCCTTGTGAGCGCAGCCACTACTTTGTGCAGTAGCACACAGACAAGAACGTCTGGATCAGCTGCACTGTAAAGTTGCTTGATGCTTCCAGCCACCTTCCATGTCACGGTCACGATACGCAAGTAACGACGCAAGAAGTGGACAACTTTTTGTTTACCATCATCTTCGGTGATGACAGAGGGTCTTACTGCGTAATACTTGAGGGCTAGCTGAAGGATCGGTGGCCATTGAACATCCTTGTCAAATCCACTGCTGGAGGTGTGCTCGAAATCCAGCACAAAAGCATCGTACTTGTTGCAGACCACAATGTGTTGCAGATTTTCAAACTGCTCGTCCTCATGCAGGTTCCCATAGCATCGGGACACGCGAAAATCTGGAGATGTCCTCACTCTCATGCTGACCAGTAATCCTTGGGGGCACGTCAGGCGCTTGTACACGTCTTGCGGCAAGGACGAGGTTGCCGCATCCGGGTAGAGGTGAATTGCTCCTCCGGTTTGTGTGGTCAAGTACCTCATGGATGCTAGGTCTACGAATTGCTCTGAAACAATGTACAAGTCTATGATGATCCCCTTTGCTGCGGCTTTGACTGCCTGCGCACGGTAGAATCCTGTAGCTTCGATGAGGCTCCTGTCGATCTCTTCTTCCAAACCATTACATGCCTGCTCCTCTGGTTCCCGGTAGCTCTTCCCGACCCTTCCACGTCCGACCCGGACGGGTCCGAATAGAAAACACATGAGCCTCACTGCAGGTTTCGCCACGCCGTCCCGTTCTCTCTCGGAGAGGTACTCCAGCATGCTTTGCAATGCACCTCCAAAGTCGCGGTTGCTCGCTTCATTGGCCTCTTCCGTAAGGTTGCCTTCCGCCGCGTCTGGTTCCTGGGGGTAACCTAAACGAGCATTCCCTTTGCCTGCTTCCAACAGATCCACGGCTGCAGACAAGGTGGTCCGACAGGCATCGGCCGAGACCAGGAACTCTTCGACATCCACGACGTCCGACAGGTCTGTCTTCGTGGCGTGTTTCCCAGACCGCTGCAAGGCGACGCGTCGCACCACGTGCGGAGATCCTCTTGCGTCCACCAGGCGCACGTCGCGCGCGAAGGCGGCCAATCCGAACCTCGCTCCAGGCGCTGCAGCTTCCAGCGCCGCGTCCAAGGCCGATTTGGTCACCTCCAGCTTCTCCTGCGCCTTTTCCGAGGTTCCTGCGACGTCCACGAGTGCCACCATCGAAGGTGAAGCCAGCTTCCCTCTCGCTTCGCCTTCCATTGCGTCCGCTTCGCCTTCCTTCGCGCCTTTCGCATCGGCATGGGCAGGAGTCTCGTGGGCGTAGACGAATCGCACGTCGTCGTGGAGGAGTTCCGGAAGGGAAGCGCGGCTGCTCGCGCGTCCGTAATGCTTCCTCTGTTCGCTGGTGTAGTAGCTGTATTGTCCACACAGCGCGCAGTGCCATCCCATGCGATCGAAGGCGCAGAAGCGACAGGCGTAGGCCATGCATCGTCCGCAACGCGGCCATTCTTCCGCCGTTCGCGCACCTTCGGCCTCCACGGATCCGTCCGCGAGCGGTTGCACGGTGCAGGAGAACGGAAGGCCGCATCGAGCACGCGTCTGTGGATCCTTCGGTGCGCGTGCGCTTGCGAGACGCAGCGGTGGTGTGGGCATGGTCCTTGCCACCACCACCACCACCACGTTGGTCGATGCTGCTCAGACACCTGGACTGCTCTTCCACACCCACACCCACACAGAGAGACCAAACAAACACACCCACACACACACAGAGAGACCAAACAAACACACCCACACACACACAGAGAGACCAAGCAAACACACCCACACACACACAGAGGAGTCGATGGACGTAGACAAGCAGACACAAGCATGGAGAGAGACGGACACAAACACAGACAAGCGGAGAGATAGATCGCCACGCGAAGGTACAATCCTCTCGACGGGGAGCGGTCCAAGAGATCCTTCCCGTTCTAGTGAAGAGAGCGTTTCCAAACAAGAGGGTGCCTAGCGGCCCAAATCCAAGAGCAAATCGTCATGAAGAAGTGGCCCATGCATCGTTGTTGGGAAAGTGCGAACGAGATGGAATCGGGACGTAGTGAGACAAAACAGTAAGACGAGTGAGACCCTATCCATAATCGCAAGCGCAATACCTCGAGCACACAAACTCGATGCACTAGATGCGGCGCAAGACGGATTACATGGAAGCAACCGCCCGCTTTGACCCCGCAACAGACCACGTCCACGAACAAGTGAAATGAACAACGTGGTGCCTTTGTTCGTGTACCTTGGGTTGTTCTACAGAAGTTGGGAACCATGAAGCACCACATGCAAAAATCGAGATGCCACGTTGGAAAAATGAGAAGCGTGCCGACGGCAAAAACTTCTCTTCAAACCCTTCTTGCCCCTAGCATAGCGGCATTCTCCATCACACCTCTTCCTCCGTAATTTGCCCGTGACAACTTTGGTGCTCCAATCGCCATCGTTACCATGACCGCAACGTCCACTACAACATTTGGCTGTTGTAAATCGAGTGCACACGCACGTTTTTCTAGAAGAAGAATATGCCTAAACAAACTCACATGATCACCTCGCTAGCTCCTTGAGAAATTTATTTTTGTTGACTTCCTCCATGCCTTCTCTTTTAGGCAACACATGGTCTCCGAAAACGCACGGTCGCACAGCACTTACCCAGTCTTGATTCGCCCCCCTTACCTTTACTGTGACCTTCTCCATGCACGTCCAAACACAACGCATGGACCTATCATATTTTCGGACGATTCATTCTACTCGTGCTTTTCTGCACTTCGGTGAGCACTCGCAAGGTCCCAAAGTCAATGGTCATGAAGTTCACCCTCAAATGGCAAGTACCAGCAAGATGCAACTTTTTTAGCGTGTCTCCCTTGCAATCCATGCCATGAGGTCTTGTAGAATCTCCTAAAAGTAGATGAGCACGTTTGAGGGTGATGGCCGATTGTGCACAAAGTGATCTTTTCCTTTCCTCTGGTTCCGTGAGAGCGCCGATTCTGTGTGGCAAGATCATGAATATTGGGCGGAAAAGCAACTTCCATCCTACAATCTTTGATCATGCTCTCGCTCGAGGATTTAAACCCAAATGGCCGTTGCTAGCCGTCCACGTTTGCATCAACTTTTCCTCTAGGCATGGAAACTTGTTTGAAGAAGGCAGCGGCGATAGATTTCGTCGATCTCGTGTCGTGAAGGAGGACCTTGCGTTCCTATGTAGTATGCCATGGTCCTCGCGGTCTTCATATCTTCATCTCCAAGAAGCCACGATGGCTTTGAGAATTCTTTTTTTTTTGCGGGATGTAAATGGAGAACCGAACATGTAGGAGTGGGTCCCTATCCTCTCTTTCTTAAGGAGCTTTCGTAGAGGACCAACTGAGTTTCCACCATCGATTTTGTCAAGCAAGGCATAGTTGCAAACGAGCGAAGCGCTCCGAGCAACCTTTGCCGAGTGGTCGTCTAGCGCTTGGATCTCCCCGAGTGGTTCTTTTTCTTCCTTTGGATTCATCAAAATGCATTCGATCACTCGCGCTCGGTTCGTGATTGTTTCTTCGTTTTGTTTTGCCATCTCTTGGTGGACGGCGTCGTACCATGGTGGCCTTGCGAAGTCCCGGCTTGCACGAGATCCGCCACCCACGAAGGCAAAACACCGGTCTTGCGTCTTCTGCATCAACGGCACTCTCGTCTATGGCACCTTGCACTTGACGTAGGCACACCGGCACCTTGGCTGGCTGGTGCATAGCGGATGGATGGGTTCTACGTGGGAGGGTCCTCCCCTCCCCTCCCTTCACAACTGTTTCACAACTGGGGTCTGGAATCAATCGAGTCCGTTTCGGAGGTTTCGTGGATGCAGAAGCGAGCGGCGACGATGGAAGGCACGTTGCTGCGATACGGGAGCGGCTCTTGCCACGTGGCGTTCACCAGCGGCAAGCACTTGCGTCACGTGTTGGTGGTGGGCGGTCTGACGGACGGCTTGATGGCCACGCGGTACGTGGGACCGCTGGCAGCGGCAGTGGATCGATGCGGTTGGTGCTTGACACAGACTTTGCTGAGCTCTTCCCATCATGGATACGGCACGAGCAGCCTCGATCGCGACGCCGAGGAGCTGTCCATGCTGCTCCACCACCTTCGGAAGGAGAGGATGGCGAACGAGGTCGTCGTGGTCGGACACAGCACAGGTTGTCAGGATGCCGTTCGACTGGCTGCGGTTGCTGTGGGAGATGGCAGACCCGACGGCTTGGTGCTTCAAGCACCCGTCAGCGATCGCGAATGCTTCGAGCAACGAGAAGACGCCCAGGAGTTTCTCCAGCTGGCAAGAGAGAGGATGGAACAAGGGGAAGAAGAAGCAATCATGCCCAGAGAAGCAGACGCCTGCGGCGCACCGATGACGGCCAAGAGGTTCCTCTCCCTGTACGACAAGGGTGGAGACGACGACATGTTCAGCAGCGACCTCACCGACGAAGAATTGGAAGAGCGACTGGGACATCTCGATGACCTGCCCACGCTGATGGTGCTGTCGGAAAAAGACGAATTCGTCAAACCAGGACTGGACGCGGCGGAGCACGGTGCACGGTTGGCTTCCGCCGCAGGTAGACGGAGCCGAGCCGAAGTGATCCAAGGAGGAGACCACTCGCTGAAGGACCACACCAGGAACCTCGTCGACGTTGTGGTCCGATGGTTGAACTGGCACTTCCCCTAACATTCAATTTATTCTCCGATCCTTCACAAGCACGAGGGGTTCTCTTGTAGGTTGGTCAATCGACACTTCTCCCTCCTGGTTGATGGACCGTAAAGCACAACCTTCTGCTCGTCGCTGCAGCTCGCGTACATGTAATCGTCTTGAGAAACTGCCACACCATTGACAGAGCGATGGTGGAGGCCACCGTTTTGGGGCCCTTTATACCATACACAGGGTACGCCCAGTGATGTATCCCACAGGGCCACGGTGCCGTTACCACAACCTGTAAGAAGGCATGGGTTATTGTGCAACCAGTGAGCCGAGTTCACACCTTCATCCCCCTTGTCAACAGTGTACGCACGAACAGACACGACTCCAGGATCAACCTCTGGTTCAATCGTCTTGGCCGGTTTACCATGATCCAACCGGTGTAGAGGCTCCTTGAAATTTCGGAGGTCATAGACAAGAGTCAAGTTGCTTGACGAAGACGTCTGCATGAAGCGCCCGCAATAAGAAAAGGAAGCCGAAGTGGCTTCAGCCTCCGTCTTACTTGGCTCCGTGCTGAAAATCCAATTTCCAGTATTGTCTCTCGTGTCAAAAATATGTGTGGTACCCGTCTCACAACCGGTGAGAAACAAGGATCTACCACCGATCGTACTCCCATGCACTACGTCAATGTTTCGTCCAGGCATTTCAACCGAAAATTTCATGGCAGAGGATTGTGTGTCCCATACCTCTGCCCGTGCCGTTGCACGGTTCATCTGTCCTCCTAAACCCACCACCACGTCCATTCCTATTGCGGCCAAAGCATTGAGCTGTCTGCTTGCATCTCCACCGTTGACCGAGTGCACATGCCGTCCATGCTCCAAGTCCCAAAGAAGAATGTGCCGGTCTGCAGCACTGCAGCCATGAGTAGCCAAGAGGCATCTGCCGCTCATGCTGTTGTCTTCTAAGAGTGCCAGCTGGCCAACCTCCTTTTGGTGCCCAGGTGTGCCCAATACATCGCACCTTGGTCCGAAAGTATGCAAGAGCTCTCCGATGAAGGAATCCCAAACGTGCACCATTCCATTTGACGCCCCAGCAGAGACAATCAGATGACCCTTTCTTGCATAGATGACATCCTGGATGGCGGAGCCGTTTGGGACGGCCAGATCTTTCCTTGTACCATCCACCAGGTTGTACATGACAAGCTCTGATGGAGATTTGTTGGCACTAACAACAAGCTGGGTAGGTGGCCCACCACCAGCCTCTGGACGAAATCTCACATCCAAAAGCTTCTGCTCGCGCTCCACGCCCCTTGCCGAAGAATGAGTGTAGCTGTACGAGATTGGAAGGATTTGTGCCATTCTCCTTCTAGTCAATGTACAAGCAGTAGTGAGTCTACGACTTGATTGTCTCCAACCCATCAAGCACGATCCAAGGCTTGCAGCACATTTCGGTTTGGACTTCCTAGGTACGGCAGAGAAAGAGCTCTTATTCTTCTGAAGTTCATCACCACCTGGTAAGATGCATGCTTTTTTTAGGGGTATATCTCCATTCTTCCACTGTACTGCTTGACCGGTCGCGCGCAAATGCAACAGATCCAAGACGTTTTCTGATACGTTTCTCGTAGAGGCACCAGGCCGAAGCTGGGGGTTGTTTATCCGAATATCGAGCAGCATTTGTAGCTTGGCAAGTAGTTCGGCCTCTTGCTCAAACGCCATGAGGCGACTCATCTCAGCAGATGCTGATGACGTCGCATCTTGAGCTTTCTTCACGATGTTCCATGAATCGTCAGGCATATCCTGTTCTTGGTTTCTTTCAAGGCTCCCCAACATGGAGTCTGAACCCTCAGACACAGTTTGCAATGCAGGGAACTGCTCAACAGACAAGTCCTCTGATCTACAGGCATCAGACTCAAAGTTTTCCTTGAGGTCCATGCTCGCAACGTTCGGTGAAGGTACCTGGACCAACCTTTCAGGTAGGGGCTCAAGATCAACTTCCCATTCGTTTTCTGCATCATCAGCTCCTTCTTTACCAGCAACAATTTGTTGCTCTCCCGACAGAGATGAGTGCTCTACAAATTCACAAATTGTATGTGAGGTACAATTGTCTTGTGGCCCCATGCATTCAGGAATGTTCTCACGTGCCGTGCCCTCAAGATCACAAGCAATATCACTCGCACTGCGTAGAGAAGATAGATGGGCAGTTACCGCCCGCTCCTCTACCTTTCCAAAGTGCGATGTGGCTCTGTCAGAATTTTGATCGTTCTTCTCTAAAGTGCATGTAAAAGGACCTTCGCTACCATTGGAAATTTCCCCTGTTGGAAAGGTTCCACAGCTTTCCATACTGTTGTATTCACTGCTCTCCTGGGCAGAAGATGCCAGGAAGTCTCCGTTGCTGAAGATATTGGGTATGTCAGGGTTACTAAGCGCCCCAGTGCTGTTCAATCTATCTTCTTGGGGCTCTTGTGCGGGTTTTTGCACATTCCCTGCAATCTCATCTTCTGCCTCCCTCGCAACAGTGGCACAGGTGGTGCATGAGAGCAGCTGCTTCTTTGCTCTATCCGTAATTGATGCTACGGGTAGCTTCAAGGAAGGCGCTCCACTCTTTATGAATGAAACAGAACCACCATTCTCATCAGGAAGGGTTGCAGTGGACGGTGCAAATGTAGAAGGCTGGCCTTGCTTGGCCACATTACGCTCAATATTATCAGAGTTGGTGGCAGCTTTGTCTGATGGCAAGCTACGCAACGCGCAGTCTGGCATGTCTCCCTTCGAAAGATCTCCTTGGGGTAGGGGAGACAAAACAGGAGATTGTCTTTCTGAATCCTCGTGAATAGATTTCTTTCCCACCTGCCTAGAACAAGGCAATTCAGTATCCTTTCCAACCGGTTCAAGAGCCTCCTTCGGTTCTGCGCTGGACCCAGGCTTGGCTGAATGACCTCTGCATGCTCCACGCTCATGCTCAGCAGTGCCTTCCTTGGCTTCTTGGTCCTCTCTATGATCAACAGGCTTGTTTTGAACAGCATGATTTCTTTCTTCTGCTGGTTCTACTGCGTTATCCGTCGAACCCGAAGGCACGTTCGAAGTCCTCGAGTCCTGTTTGCCGACTGAATCTTTTTTGCTTTCTTTTCCATTGATGGGTGTCTTGGGAGTGTGGGCTGAGGGCGATAGCGCCGTTTCACAACACTCAACTGCTTGAGTGTGAGTCCCAGTTTCATGTCGTAGGTCTGCTTGAGGAGCTACTTCATCGACTTCATAGACGCGGACGAGTTCGCCTCCCACCTAACATTGACAGAGGCGCAAGCCGTTGGAGAAATAAGTGCAAACAATCGCATACAAAGGTCAGCAACATGCAATCTCTTCACACCTTCACGGCAGTGCCATTCGCAGTCCAAACAGCAGCGCAGTGCCGAGAAATCTACCGCGAAAGATGGCGGTTCTTCCTGCAGGAGAAAGTTAAGGGAACGTGCATGACTCCCGTTCACCATTGTACTCGAGGCTGCCTCCACGGTAGAAAAACACCGTGCATCGTGCAGGCATCGCTTGGGGCATCCTCAATGGGTTTGGTGTGGAGGCGGGAACCCGAAGGTCGGACGTGGAGAGCACAATCTCCTACTTCCCAGGAGGATTTCGTTCGCCTTCCAAGCTTTGTTCTTTTTTCATGTATCCCATGGACCGACTGATATTCCAAATCTGGCGTGTCTTTCGATCCCTTCGTCGGACTCGAGCACGTTCGGTCCACGTTTCTTCTCAGGTTCGTCTCCAATTGGTTCGCCTTTTCCTTCCGACCGTGTGTTCCGTTGCTTTCGACACGCACCTTGTTCCACGTGGCCAGCAGTGAGGACTTCCTCCTCTTCACACGAGGCGCATTTTCTTCTTCGTCGCTGCTGATCTCGAGCACGTGCGCCATCGCGCTCGACGAGGCGCGAAGATCGGATCGACGAGGCACAACCACGAATGATCAGGGGGGAGAAGGGGGGCATCCCCTTTTGAACCCGGAGAAGATCCGGGTTCGAAAAGGGACGAGTCCGGGCAGAAAGGAAAGGCAGAGGGGATCGAGGACGAGATGGATGGATCCTCGAGAGGAATCGCTTGCAAAAAATGGGGTGTAAAGACGGTCCTTTTGCGGTCCAAGGTGGACGGGAGGGACCGAGCTGGAGCGCACCACCACGAGTGTGGGAAAGGGATCCAAGACTTCCATCCCATGACCCAGTGGGTTGACAGCAAAGCAACCATCGTTGAACTGTGCAGCTTCAAGGGAGGATGGAACGACGAAAGGACACAGATGCAGGTGCACGCCGGAGAATCTTTGGCGGACATAGAAGACAGGGACCCTACTAGTGTGGCAACGCACCGCTTACCAACATGGAAAGCAAGGTGTATCAACGCTGAAACAAGATGCAAGCTTGAAAGTCTGCGTGGGCCACGACACATTCGAGCTTTCTTTTTGCGCTTGATGTCTTGCTTTTCCGCAAAGTATGCGATCAAAGCATGATCTCTACCACATGTCTGCACTGACATGCCCTCTTCTGTGTGCACCCCTGGCTGAGTCTGTACAACAAAAGTGCAAAGTGCATATGTACCTTTCTGGGCCCCTGATGGGAATGTGAAAATCTGGAACCCTCAGCGGCATCGAAGTGGCATGGTGGCAGCACCGAAGTCTTCTTCGTGAAGCCGTAACTGCACTTCTTCAAACAATCAGCTGAAACGCATGCATTTATTAGGAGGGTGAGTGAAATTCTGTGTGATTAGAAGCCAATTCGGGAACCAGGCCTGCTTCTCGTGGCCTCTTCCAAGCGTTTTATGTAGAGTTGGCTATTGCGCAGAGGGTCCACATTTTTCGTGCGCTCTTGAGGGATTTCTTCACTGAAGTGTGCGTAGCCGGCCGCTTTGAAGCCACGCATCTCGAACCAGTCAGCTGTCCTGGTGGTCAACAAGAACAGCTTGCGTATTCCCATGGCCCTTGCCGATTGTTCGACATAGTCCAGCAAGACATCACCGCGCCCCTCCCGTCTATATTCTGCGCTTACTACAAAGGCCGCAACCTCTGCAGTGTCCCCTCCCCAAGGAATCAAGGCTGCACATGCTACAATCTTGAAATCTCGTTCTACTACCGTAAAATACTGCAACTCAGACAGCAAGCGCTCCCTGGACCTGCGGAGTAGAGTTCCGTTCTCCACAAGAGGCAGGAGGAGCTTTTCAATCGCCGGCACATCTTCAGGAGATGCTTTGCGTGTTCCTTCGTATATATCTGCAGATATCATGCATCCAACTCCATCTCTGGTGAACATTTCTTGAAGTAGAATGCCCTCGATTCTCCCATCCAGGATGTGTGACCTTGCCACGCCATCACAGCAGGCCGACACACAAGCAGTCAGCTCCAAAGGGCAGTTTTGCACTTGCCAGTGACATGTACTATCATTTGTGCAGATGCCATCATCTGATGCTGTGCTCTCATTGTTGGCTTCAGGGGATCCCTCCAGCATAATCTGACCGATCAAGGCTTGTGCGTCCTTGAGCGTCAGCCAAGCGGGCAAGTTGAGCCGATTGAAGAGCTCCTCCCCGTTGGTAAAGCAAATAAGCTTTTGTGCCTGAAGTACTTGCGCTGTCTGGGTGGCAACTTCGTATGTATTGCAGTTCAGAACCTCACCTGTAGCCGTGTATCCAATGTTCGACAGCAGTACAATGCATCCACGTCCAAGCTGGGAGCGGATCGCCTCCACATCGATACCACGCACTTCTCCAGCGTATGAAAAATCGACCCCATTGACAACCCCCCTTCTTTTGGCTCGGATGTAGTTTCCGCTCACCACTTTGACTGCTGGTTCCAGGAACTCGCGGTTACCACCGTGTCTCCTGACTGCTGCAACCGTGGGGATCACCGAGAGACGAGCTTCTATGTCCACCCGGACAGCACCCGAAGCCTCCATGACTCCTCTCATCGCAGCTGCATCCGTCACTCGGTATCCATCCAGGAAGACGGACTGCTTTCCTCTCAAGGCCAGCAGCTCGTCGACCTGTTGTCCGATGCCTACAGCGAGGACGATGCGCACTCCCAGTCCGTGAAGGATGGCAACGTCTTGCAGGATTCCATCGAGCACTTGTTCGTCAGAGTTCACATCTCCTGGAAGCACGAAGACGAACGTGCTGTTTCTGTGCTTTTCGATGTAAGGATACGCTTGTCGGAAGGACCTTGCGAAGTGCAACGGGTCGAGTCCGCCGTTGAGGTCCACGGAGATGTTGGAGTTGGTAGCGGCGTGTTGGCCGTCCTTCCGGATCCGTCCTTCGTTTTTCTTCCTTCTCGAATACTTTCTCGGGCTCCCATGTGTCCGTGTAGGTGGACAGCGCCTCTCCCAGGTCCGAAGCATGCCCCTCATGGCGCTTCGTCGACCACACTTTCTCGTCCTTTCGTCCCTTGCTCTCCCAGCCTCTCACCCTCCCAGCCTCTCACACACCCTCCCACTCTCAGACACTCCCACAAAATCCCTGATTCACTCGCACACACCCTCCCTCGCACAATCCCTCCCCATCCCTCTCCACCAAGGCGTGTCCCTGTGTTGGGTCCCTGTGAACCGCTCTCTCCCCGTCTCTCCCAGGAGGGCTGTCCCAGCCCCCCTTCTTTCCCCCCCCTTCGTCCCGGTTCGTCTCTCCGCCCATCGCCCAAAGGAAGGGACCGGTCTCGAACCGGGTCCTGCCCCGACTGGGAGTCCCTTTCAATGCATCCGTTCCCCTTGCTTGTCCCCGGGCCCGCTCCCTTCAATCCAGGGGAGAGAAGATTCTCCTTCGAGGAGGGCGTGGACTTACCGGTCGAAAGGCGGCGCAGGACGAGAGAGAAGGCGCATCGGTGGACGTCGTGTGCACGCCATGGCGCCGGTTCCAGAGACGGTGCTGAAGAAACGGCGCAAGGACGAGAGCTGGAAGGAAACCAGGAGCAACGCCGCCCAAAACGCAAGGAAGAGGAACGCAGAAAAGGGGAAAAAGGCGTTCCACCGGGCGGAGGAATACGTCCGTGAATTCGTCAAGCAGGAGAAGGATCACAAGAGGCTCAAACGCGAAGCCAAGGGGAGCGGAAAGAAATACGTGGAACCGGAAGCGAAAGTCATATTCGCCGTGCGCATCCGAGGGATCGACGGGATGCACCCGAAGACCAGGAAAATACTGCAGCTCCTCAGGCTAAGACACATCAACAGCGGGGTCTTCTTGAAGGTGAACAAGGCCGTCATGCACATGCTACGTATGGTCAAACCGTACGTCGCATACGGGTATCCGAACCTGAAAACGGTGAAAGAATTGGTGTACAAGAGGGGATATGGAAGGGTGGAGAAGCAGAGGGTGGCTCTCACGGACAACGAAGTGATCGAGAAGGCACTGGGACAGTACGACATCATCTGCATCGAAGACCTGGTGCATGAAATCCACACGGCGGGCACCCATTTCAAGGAAGTCAACAGCTTTCTGTGGCCCTTCAAACTGTCCCCTCCCAAGAATGGTATGAGCACCAAGAACAAGCACTACGTGGATGCCGGAGAGGCAGGCAACCGCGAAGACAAGATCAACGAATTGATCCGTCGCATGAACTGAGGCAAATTTTGCCTTTCAATAATTGAGTCTGCTAGTTCGACGCACCAAACGTGTAGAACACGTACTTGCAAGTCGGTTGATTCTGTTAAGTCCTCGTCGAAGGACCCGACGACAGCTGTCCTTTGGTCTCCGAATCGTCGGACACGACCCTGGGTTGAATCGACGGGATTCGGGTTCAACTTGTCCTTTGAAAGCGGATGGTAGGCGGGTGTGACCGGGTTGGAGGTCGACGGTCCCTGGACGCATGTCCTCCAAGCTCTCACCAATGCCGACTGAACCACAAACGCGTCGAAGAAGGGACAACGCAACGCCGAAGACAAGAAGTACAACAATCATCCAGGTCCAGCGGGAGACCTGGGACAGAGGGAAACAAAGGGGGTGTACGACGGCCTGAGAACCGCGGACCAGGATGGACCACGACCTGGAGCTCTCAGAGTCCTTCCTGACCGAGATTGACCGCGTTCGAAGGCGGAGGAACAATGTAAGCCGCGACATGCGGATTCGAAAACATCGAAACGGACTTTTCGTTGACATGCTGGGGCTTAACAGGCCCAAGAGTGCCGTTTGCAATCCCTCGGGAACGGAGCGAACCGCTTTCGAACCAACGAAACAAAGGTAGCCGAGCAAGAAAGTCTGCTTTTAACAAGCGGGAAGACGTTGGCTAAGCTAGCGACCCTAGGCAACACGCAATACCAGCTGGACAAGCAGACAATCAACGAATATCTCGAGAAGAAGAAAGAAATTTTTAAGCTTCAAATGACTCTCAATTCAAAGCAGTCAGAGATCAAAAAGCTTCAGGATCGATCGGCACACCGAAAGGAAGCTCTGCGCAAGAGTGAGGCCATGCTTGACGAAGATGTAGAGTGCTTTGAGAATTTCATTGCTTTGCGTAGGGAAAAACTTTCCCGGGTCAAGCATAAATTGCAAGCGGAACAAGAGGCAACTTCGGGCATCCTTCATAAAGTCAACAGCACACTTAAAAGTGCTGCAGAATTGAAAGTCGATGTCCAGCTCCTCAAGCTGGAGACGAAAGACTTGCCAGGCTTAGCACAAGTCGTGCAAGACATGGAAATGTACAGGCACTTGGTAATGAATGAGTTCAGTCAGGGGTGTCCACCAAGCAGGACACTGGATACCCATGGCGTTTTGGACGTATTCAAGGTACTTGAAGCAAGAATTTTGTCGTATGCGCAAGATCCTGAATTTGCTTTGAGATTGGGCCAACATTCAAGCTCATGGCACAACGACCTGGCTATCTTTTTGAGGGCAGAAATCTCCTACGCCCAAGCAGCAATCCAAGATGCAGTGACTCAAGTGCATACTCGTGATATTCCTGGTGGCCAAGATCATAAGTCACTCGAAGGGGAGCAGCGGAGCTGTGGACAAGTGTCAGAATATGCTTTGCTATGTGGTTACATCACTGATCTTTATGAAAGCATGTGTTGTGACAAGAAGCCTTCAACGAGTCCTGTCAAGCAGGTCCACTATCTTCAATCCTTATTTGAAGAGGCTCTTTCTGCAGCGCGCGCAGTAAGCGATGTGCTGCTTGAGTTTGAAGGAAAACATATCAGGGGTATGCTTGAACTTGTCAGTGCTGAGGATGAATGCCCCATTAACATGGAATGTAAACACCAACCATTGGCAAGCCTTGGAGATGAAGCTGGTTCATAACTATCACTGCGGCCATTGAGTCCTTCCAGTCAGTGAAGTTAGTTCTGCATCAACATTGGTGTAGTTGACGTTCAACACACAATGTGTTTAGCTATCACTGCTTGACATGTGCATCCGGATGAATCCGCATTCGACAACCCCGTGTCAATAGCAAGAGCTATCAATTTCTTCCCAAGCTTGCAAAGAGCTCTTCTACTGTGAACACTCTGGAAGCAGCCGTAGCAGTACCTCCCTCAACTTGCAACTGCCGTTTCTTAGGCCTGACTGGTTGAACTCCTGCAGGGAGTAAGCTTTCTTCTTCCACCAATTCTAGTGTTACCCTTACACGCCCAGGTGTCGAATTGTCAAGTTCAGGAATTTTACAGCGAGGGTGGCAACGCTCTGTGCCCAAGACTTTCTTGAGGTTCAAATCAGCAAGCATAAGTTTTTGCTGCAAATGTGCATTTTCTTCTCGGGTTTCGGCAACCAGTCTTTTCATCATGTCCAAGTCCTTGACCATCCTGTCGCGCACGTCTTGGATTTTTAATTTGGCACTTCTTTCGGTGTCCTTCTCATGCTCTAGCTTGCTCATTTTTTCAATAAGTTCCGATTTCGAGCATTCCAAAGCTCGCACCCGAGATTCGGACGCCTGGAGCTTGGCATCCAAGGTAGCTTTGTCGCTCGAAAGCTGCAACGATGCACGTTCACTCGCCAAGAGAAGGGACGAAATCTCGTCAATTTTTTTCTCAGCGTTGGATGATCTCTCATAAGCTGCTCGTACGGCATCCACGATTTCTCGTTTCTCATCTGCTATCCGCCTACAGGCTTTTTCTGCAAGCTCAAGGCGCTCTTGGAATACACCGAAATCGTCTTTTGTCCCGTATATTTCTGTTCTCGCAACTTCTAGCTCGGTCCTCAAAGTATCTGCCTCTTGTTTCAGCCTGTGTGCCTTCACCTTCTCTTGCTCCAGCTCTCGTTCTCGTTGGGTGGCGAGTTCTTCGGCGGCGACTTTGTGGACTTCCACTTTCTTCACCAGCTGCTCGATTCGCAATTCTTGCTGTAGGATCTGGGAACGCCAGTCGCATTCCAACTCGTCCTCTTTGCGTGCGCCCATCGCCGACCACGACATGCGAGCCTTCCACACGCACGCGTGCTTTGGTCGTGCTTTGGTCGTGCTTTGGTCTTGCTACAGCCATGCCGGGGTGCAGGGTCGCCCCCCGGGTGTCGCCCTTCCTGCTACTCCCTTCTCGATGGAACGGAATGAAGAGGACCGTTGGGGGCAGGGATCGATGTGAACTTCATCTTCGATTTGTGCTCGGTGGTCCAAAAGCCAGTTCCTGTGCTTCACGGCCACCGCAACGTGCACGTGGAAGCAACTGACCAGTGATGCAGTCGATCCCGCTGCCCGAGAGGAAGGCGTCCAAGGAGCGGGATGTTCCCAGGCCATGGATGCCAATATCCACTGGCAATGCGTCCGAATCGGGTGCACCCAGCAGCTGTAGGACACGCCTACGAGAAGACAAGCGTTGGAAAGACTTCAAGACCTGTTCTTGCTCGGTGCCAGCCGATTCGTATGGTTCAGCATAGAGACGGTACCCAGAACGATGATCTTCATCCCATGCAGTTTTTCTAAAAGACGTAGAGCTTGAAGAGAAGCAGACGTTTATGCGTGGGCAGAAGCAGTCCCAACCATGTGTGTAAAAGCGCACTGCCATTGCGACGTCTTCGCCATGGTCCAAATGGGCCATGTGAGGATCATAGCGAACATCCACCATGAGAGCTTCTGCCTTGCTGAAGGAAAAGAATGGGTTCCAGAAAAAGGTTGGCACAGGATGTTCGGGAACTTTTTTGAGCCGTTGCCCACCGAATATGGGAACCCCGTATCTTGAGAAGCCCATAGCAGTGATGACGGGAGGGCGGTTGTCGGTTGGCCCTTTCGCTGGAGTGTTGAATTCTTCTGCTGACTCATCAAACAGGCATGCCGTAGTCAGTATAGATCTCTCAGACGGACAACAACTGTACTCATTCACTAAGAGGACATCCCAGCCCTCAACGAATCTTAAACGTGAGTCAATCTGAAAAATATATTCCTCTCCACCCCAGAGTTGCTCAACAAGATGATGCGCATATGCCCTTCCATCGGTTTCCAAGAAGTTCATGTGCATATCTCGTACATGTGGCTGCAAACTATCTGGTAGAGACTTCCGTGTGTGCGAAGCAATCTCGTTTGCCTGTTCCTTTTGCTGTAGCTTCAGTTGCTGAGGTAAACAATCTTCCAGATACTTTTGCCGATCTGAATCATCTGCTATTGCTGCAGCATGCTTCTCAACCTCTGCTGTGAGAGCATTCACTTCCGTAAAGTATCTTGTGACTTCTGAAAACTCATGGTTGGCATACTGCCAGAGGACACCCACTGTCACTCTCTCTCTGTGGCTTGCCATCCGCAAAAGATTCTCTATGGTTCTAATGCCTTCTGGGTCGCGATAGCAAACCATGCTGACAAATATCCTCGCTTTGGCATTCGGTTGCTCCTTAACGCTACCCCCTGCTGTCGTATCCTGCTGGTTGACTTTTTGCGATTCCACTATCTTTGCATGTACTATGCTGTCGTAGGCCTTACAAAGTGAAGCATAATCTTCTGCTTCACCCCCCTGGTCTGGGTGCTCCTCCATCATCAGTTCAAAGTAACGCTTGCGAAGGGCCGCCTGTCCTGTCGCTGGAGGTACTCCCAATCGAGCATATGCAGAGGTTACCGTTTCATCCTCATTGCCCGTGCCTACAAATGCAGCTGATGACTTCCTCACTCCATGTGTCCTGCTCTTGCGCAATTTGGACAATGCTGAACCTTTTTTCTCGCTTTCGACTTTTCCGCGAGGTCTGGGGGGCTCACAATCCTCCCGATGCAATTTCGAAAGATTTGGACCAAGAGCATCTTGCCCAGAACGGGCTGCAATTTCCCTGGGCTTCGATTGCTGATAGGCCGGAACTTCTCCACCTGCCACAGGCACATCAAAACACGGCTCAAAAAACTTAGGATCTGTCAAGGGCAAACAACATGATGTGCATACTTTCATATGGCGATGGACTACGTTTCCACACACTTTGCAGCGAATTTTCTTGTAGGATGGCAGGCTGCTGCTGTTGCTTTCTTGCCTCAATGCACTACCAACGGCTTCTGCTGGGTGGGCATGGGCAGGTTCAGCAGTGTCCAAGTGTTGTTGGGCAAGCTGTGGCGAGCCATGGTATGCCAGCAAGGTCCTCTTTTCTTCCGCCTTCGCCCGCAGTGTGGCTTGTATTTCATTCACACTTTTTCCTGGAAAGGATTCTAGCAGATGTTTCAGTTCATTGTCCGATGCTACCTCGATGGCCCTGATGGCATTCAACAAATCTTGAAGTTCCTGGGTGAGTTCCTCTGGGTTCTGACTTTTGCTCCAACTGGGTTGTGTGCTGGTGTTTCCAAGAATTTTCGTATTGCTTACGCTTTCGCTTCCATAGTATTGTTCTTGCACCTGCTTCAGTTTCTCGTGCAGTCCGGATTCTTCTGGATTCAGCTCCAAAGCACTGAGCAGCGCCCTTTCGGCTTTTTCGAACTCTCTTAATCCCACGAGAGCCTCTGCCCTCCGATAATAACCCTTGAACCACTCCGGTCTCTCCCTGATGCATTTTTCGGATGCACGAAGCGCGGCTTTGTAATCTTTTCGTGCACAATTCGCGGCTGCCAGGTTGCTGTACAGTGCTGCTGCTTGCGACTCTCCACCTTCCTTGGCAGAGACGGCCCGTTCGAACCAGTGGCAAGCTTCTTCGAACCGTTTCGCTCGAAATGCTTCCATTCCTTTCTGCTTGAAGTTCTTCTTCTCCATTTCTGGATCGTTTCCATCGAAGCATTCCAGCAGTTCTTGGTACGCTTTCTGCACGGTTTGAAACGCCCATGGCGACCCTCCTTTGTCGGGATGGCATTCGCTCGCGCGGAGTCGATAGGCACGTTTCACCTCCTCTTCGGATGCGTCTCGTCCCACTCCAAGGACCACGTGGGCGGCCACGCCATCTTCCGCTCCATCGCCTCGCCTTTCGATCGACGAGGAACGCGCCATTGTGGCGTCCATTCGTTTCTGGTCTCGAAAGGCATGCGCATCGATCCAGCTTCCCACCCGGGTATCCCGACCGATCGAATGGAAGCTAGACCGGTTTCTCACCCGGGTTCGAACCCGAAGAAACGGCCTTCTCCTCGGATCCAGGGAACGACAAGGGACAGGATTCCCCTCGAGGAGTTTCTTCTCTCCGATGGGAGGGAGGTGGTCGCATCTTCGATCCACAAGGACGGTGGCGCGGGACCGTCGAGGCCGGAAACGCGCGATTAACCGGTACCGAAGCTGAAATCGGATCCGTCACCGTCTTCCAAGACGCACGTCCAACTGTCGACGGTGCGCCAACCAGTCGCCACCGACCGCAGCCGAACCGACTCGAATGAAACCGAAAGCGATCCTGACCTTCCCACGGTTAATTCTGAAGTTAACCCGCTTCGGAAGGGAGGGACCCTCGAGTCGATGGCCCCTGAAGGGAGTTTATTCTCGAAGGTCTTGGACTTGTGTCGGACAGGAGGGATGGTGGTCCGCACGCGCTTCGCCTCGAAGGGGAAGAAGAACGCAGGAAAGACATGCAGAAGGCCTGGGAGGGATCTTAACACGTCCAGAGAACCGACCCAAACCCGTGCCGTTCCAAGGAGGAGGAACGGAGCCGAGTTTGGTTCCCTGTCGTGGCCTTCGTGGCTCGCAGGGATGACCAAGGCGAAGAAAGGGGAAGGGAAGGAACGGATCAACATCGGAACGAAAGAAAATCCGCTGTACGTTTCCCGAATGGGAGCGGGAACGTGGGCATGGGGGAACCGTTTGCTGTTCGGTTACTCGCCGGAGCAAGACGACGAGCTGGAGAAGGTCTTCAACTGCTGCCTGGACAATGGGGTCAACTTGTTTGATACGGGAGATTCCTATGGAACAGGCAAGTTCAATGGAAGGGCAGAGATCCTTCTCGGAGAGTTCTCAGGAAGACGTGGAATCACCGGGGACGAGTGCCCAAACGCTATCTGTGTGGCTACCAAACTTGCAGCGTATCCATGGAGGCTGACCAGAAAATCTATGGTCAAGGCAATAAAAAGTTCAGTGGACAGGCTAGGACGTACTTGTGGGTCCCTTGAGCTTGGACAAATGCATTGGAGTCCTGCCGCATATGGGCTTCAGTTTCAAGAAGATGCTTTGCTTGATGGGTTAGCGGATGCTTACGAGAAAGGACTGATTAAAGCAGTGGGTCTCAGCAACTACGGACCTAAATCACTGCAGAGTATACACAGGAAATTTTCCGCGAGAGGTGTACCGATTGGAACTCTTCAAGTACAGTTCTCCCTGCTCTCCTATCAGGATTATCAAAGAGAAGTTCTGGATGTATGCCAAGACCTGGGCGTCACTGTCATTGCTTACTCGCCCCTATGCTTGGGTCTCCTGAGTGGGAAATATTCTGTGGGGGATGGTGGAAAGCTTCCAGAAGGTCCACGCGGTTTCCTGGCAAGACAGCTACTTCCAGAGGCTGAAGCAGCTGGCTTGCTTCCTTTGATGCGAGAAATAGCATCCCAGCGTGGACCTGATGTTGGCCTTCCTCAGATTGCATTGGGTTGGTGCATTGCAAAGGGTACAGTTCCTATTCCAGGCGCAAGAACACTTGCACAGTGCCAGGATAACATCAAGGCCCTATCTATCAGCTTGTCTCCTGAAGAAGTCCAGGCACTTGATTCTGCTGCAGGCCAAGCAAAATCCACCTTGCAGAATTCAATGCGTTCCATGTGAATCTGCGGATGAGAAAGGACAGGTTGACATCGCGTACGGAATTGTTGGATTCTTTACTCCGCCTATCATCTGTCAATTCCGAACTACAGCTGTTCACCTCTGGCATTGGGACCAAACACGTGATCCAAGAGATAAACACGACATCATCTGTGAAGCTGGCATACGTTTCTGTTTCAGATCGGTCTGAACAGCATCAGCTTGTGCAGGAAGCGCCTTCCAACTTGGATAAATATAATTGTGTGCATTTCTGGCCAACCGTCCCCTTGTGTACTCAAGCCTTTGCCGTGGACTCCCTGCTAGTGGTCACACAGACATGGGCCTCTAGTTTCGCTGTGGTTTGCACTCGCCAACGTGCTCCCTAGACACCCACACAGCACCATACTGATGTCTCGTGGCCCAAAAAGACTTGCCCTTACCTCTGTCCTCATCATGTAACCGGAACAAAAATACCAGTGCAATGCTTCGAAGAAGCAATATATCTCTATCAGTTTTGTGCTCCAATGCACAGTTGCACTTACGCCGTTCTTGGATCGCACTGCGGTTCTTCAATAAAATGTTAGCCTTCCTCGGGGTTGGTACTGCTGACGAGGGCAGGAAAAGGCAACATTGTCGATTTGTTCCATCCTTTGCTCGGTGCATTGGGACAACCATCAGTGGTATCAAGGCAAGTAAAACCTGCTCGAATGTTACAGCGGAGATGCGTGCCCATCTACACGGGAATCTCAAATTACAACCAAGTCAATCGTGTAAAAGACACAGGATGGCGAAGGGGGAGGAAATCGCTGCGCTTTTGATTCTTTTATTTTCATTGTATACAAGTGTACTCGATAGCGTAGTTTGGTGCAAGATCCCGCCGCCGCTCTACGACGTGGATGTTAGGAGGATTTAGGTAAAAGGTGGTTTGGAGAGGAACAGCAGGCGAGGAGCAGTGCAGTTCGAAGGAAGAGTGGCATCGTGGACAGTAACTGGCAATCGATTTTCCGGCCCACCGAAGGTCTAACGATGTGAATACTAGTTGTTGCGTTCTACAAAAAAAGGTGTTGGAAATATTTCACGAGAAAAACCTTCGACGATTTTTGTGCTTTGTATAAGCAAATTTAGCGCACACGGATGTTGAACGACCGTATGCTACTTCGGAAGACTTGTACTCCTCGACGTATGGTAATGCGTTATATCCTACGTATTACATACGAGAACTCGAGCATATGTTTGTAGGACATAGGGTATGATTTGCGAGGGATGACCAAACCTTCGTTGTGTCCCTATTGGGTTTGCATCACGTACTTGAACGTGGTTGTCACGTTGGACAAGTTGGAATGGGCGAATGGCATTGAAGTGCGGGAATACGAGTTTTGCCTGGACACCCATTTTGAGGAGACTATGTAGCAACGAGACCATGCAATTTGATGTAATCAATCAAGTTGCATGGCACAAAAGATTCGTGCCGTGCGTTGGAGAAATGGTAACGATGTACTCAAGCTTGTGATGATCGTATAGAAATGCTACCTCGCGTTCATGTGGATGGACTCGGCTTTTAATGGGGTCTTCTCTTTGCGGTTCTTCAAAGTCAAGTCCCATCTTCTCGTGAGAGAGCGAATGATTTCCGAACTTGCAACGTCGTTGTGTTAGCTCTCCGGGACACCAAGGGTGATATCACTGTTTGGATTCCTGCGCTTCCAACTTCGCACCGATCTCTCTCCCCATTCCGTTTCTTTCTCGTCCGCGTGGGAGAACCTCTTACGTGTCGGGGAATGGTCATGCAACACCGACACGTAAGAGGTTTCGGATGGGCCCCTCGGTTTCCTTCTCGATTAACTCCAGATCCATCGACGTGGGCCGACTGGATCCCTCCCCGAACGTCCGTACCCTCGTCTTCGTCCCCTTCGATCCCGGGTTCACCTCCAACTATCCGTCGGTTCGATCCGGGGAGTCGTCGGGTAGAGTCCCGGATCGGACCCCTTTCGATGCCGGTGGCAAGGATGCCCCTTTGGACATGGCCGATGAGTCGATCAGAAATCGCGTGCTTTGGTGTCGCAACGCACGCGTGCTTTGGTCCGTGTCCGAGCCCACGCGCTTCCACGCGACTGGAAAAGCACCGCCACGCGTTCTTCGTCGCGAGAGATCCTGCGTGCGGGAACACACGCCCTCCGCACGTGGCAGACAACGAAGATGGCGATCGCTTCGTCCGTGGGACAAGCTTCGGCCTTGGCTTCCAAGGTACGTGCGCACTTCCGATCGCCATGGAAACGATGCAAGGCGGGCGGTTCAGCAGTGATGCGCCTGATTTGGGATTCAGAGGAGTGCCAGGATCGATGGCGAGTGAGGAATCCGTGACACGAGCGAACGAGCGACACGAGAACAACAACTGACGAAGACGCGTCCATCGCCATGGCATTGACAATTTCAGAGCAAAGCGAGTCAGTGTGCAGTACCTAGCGCTCCGCAGAGATGGAGAGGATTCGCAGCCGTTGCGCCGACGGGAAGGGTCTCCCGACGCGTGGCCACGAAGGTCTCCAAGCAGGACCGCCAAGCGCAGCTGGTGGTACGCGCAGGCGGCCGTGCGCAGCATGCTGCTGCTGCACAGGTCACTGAAGCTCCGACCGATTTCGCGAAAGCAACGCAACTTTACGGGTTCGAGGAGGTGCGGGAACAATTCGTTCCCGAGTACAACTCGCTGGCCGTACTTTACCGCCACAAGAAGACGGGGGCCGAGGTCATGTCCTTGAGTAACTCGGACGAAAACAAGACGTTTGGAATCGTGCTCCGGACGCCCGTCGAAAACTCGACAGGAATTCCGCACATTTTGGAACACAGCGTCTTAAATGGCAGCCGAAAGTATCCAATTAAGGAGCCATTCGTTGAGTTGATCAAGGGATCACTGAACACGTTTCTCAATGCGTTCACTTATCCCGATCGTACTTGCTACCCAGTTGCAAGTACAAACCTCCAGGACTTTTACAACCTGGTGGACGTGTACCTCGATGCGGTGTTCTATCCCAAGTGCCTGGAGGATCCCCGTATTTTCCTTCAGGAAGGTTGGCACTATGAGTTGGAAGACCCAAACAAGGCAGTTGAATACAAAGGAGTTGTTTTCAACGAAATGAAGGGTGTGTACTCGCAGCCAGATAGCGTGCTGGGCCGAGATATTCAACAGGCTCTCTTCCCAGACAATACATACAGTGTAGACAGTGGTGGCGATCCCGTTGACATCCCCAATCTGACTTATGAGCAGTTCAAAGATTTCCACAGCAAGTTTTATCATCCTTCAAATGCGCGCATCTGGATTTACGGTGACGACGACCCAAATGAGAGATTGCGGATTCTGGACACGTATCTTTCTGCGTTTGACCGCAGAGATGTGGACAGCCGAGTCCATGCTCAAAAATTGTGGACTGAACCCAGGTCAGTTGTGAACAAATATGCTGTTGGCGATGGAACAGAGGCTACCAACTATGTCTCTGTAAATTGGCTGCTATCAGAGGATCGGTTTGATGTAGAAACTGAACTAGCAATTGGATTCCTCGACCACTTGCTTCTTGGAACAAGTGCCTCGCCCCTTCAGAAAGCTCTCAATGACAGCGGTCTTGGTGAGGCAATCATTGGAGGGGGTTTGGAAGATGAGTTGCGACAGCCCACCTTCTCCATTGGTCTGAAAGGCGTGAAGGAAGAGGACAGGCAGAAGGTTGTGGATCTGGTGCAGTCTACCCTCAAGCAGCTTGCTGAGGAGGGATTTACCCAGGAAGCCGTTGAAGCCAGTGTGAACACCATTGAGTTTGCCTTGAGGGAGAACAACACAGGAAGGTTTCCAAGGGGGCTTTCGCTGATGCTAAGGTCAATGGCCTCTTGGCTGTACGAGAAGGATCCATTTGAGCCATTGAAATGGGCAGATTCGCTAGATAAGTTCAAGGCTCGCCTTGCATCCGGCGAGGACATATTCCGTCCGTTGATTAAGCAGTACTTCTTGGACAACCCGCACCGAGTCACTGTGGAATTGGAACCCGACCTTAGCCTTGGCAATGAGGTTGAGGCCAAAGAACGTGCCCGTCTAGACAGTTTCAAAGAGACTCTTGATGCGAAGGCAATAGAAGAGCTCATCCAGACCACAGTCACCCTGAAGGAATGGCAAGAAACGCCAAATCCACCAGAGTCTCTCAAGTGTGTCCCAGCCTTGAAGCTGGATGACATTCCAAAGGAGGCCAAGAGCATACCGATCGATGTCCAGAAGGCCGGGGATGCCACCTTGCTGAGGCATGACTTGTTCACCAATGACATATTGTATACAGAAGTTGGACTTGACATGAAGACCATCCCCATGGATCTTCTCCCTCTCGTCCCTCTTTTCTGCCGTTGCATGACGCAAATGGGTACTGACAAGATGGATCTTGTGCAGCTGTCCCAGCTGATCGGAAGAAAGACTGGGGGCATCTCCTTCTATCCATTCACATCTTGCAGAAAAGGTGTGGAAGAACCTGTGGCATACATCATGATGAGAGGCAAGGCCATGGCAGACCAAGTTGGTGACCTGTTTTCCATTGGGAGTGATGTGTTGAGGAATGCTCGCCTGGATGATAAAAGTCGATTCAAGCAAATGGTTTTGGAGACGAAGGCCGGTCTTGAATCCGCACTCCTAGGAAGCGGTCACAGAGTGGCTGCTTCCAGGTTGGATGCACAGCGTAGTATTGCTGGCTGGGTTTCGGAGTCCATGGGAGGAGTCGAATACCTCCATTTTATCAGGGGTCTAGTTGAGAGGGTAGAGAATGATTGGGATGGGGTGGTCAATGACTTGAATAAGATTCGTGGTGCATTGCTTCAGCAGAAGGGTACTTTTGTGAACATGACCGCAGATGAGAAGACGCTGCAAGCATCTGAAGAGAACGTGCGCATGTTCTTGGATTCCCTGCCCGCTGAATCGTGCTCTGCAGCAGGATGGAACCCCAGACTGAATGCGGTCAACGAGGCTTTGCTAGTGCCTACCCAGGTGAACTATGTAGGAAAGGCCGCGAACCTGTACGAGGATGCTGGCTACAAGTTGCACGGTTCATCATATGTGATCAACAAGTACTTGGGTACGACGTGGCTTTGGGACAGAATTCGCGTGAGTGGAGGAGCGTACGGTGGTTTCTGTGACTTTGACAGCCATTCTGGGATGTTCAGCTACCTTTCTTACCGGGATCCCAATCTGCTCAAGTCACTGAACAACTACGATGGCACGGTCGACTTTTTGCGCAGCTTGGAGATGGACAAGGAAGAGTTGCACAAGTCCATCATTGGTGCGATCGGCGACGTGGATTCCTACCAGCTCCCTGACGCGAAGGGATACACGTCTTTGATGCGCTATCTCTTGGACGTTTCGGACGAGGAGCGCCAGCAGCGTCGCGACGAGATCCTGGGTACGACGCAGGCGGACTTCCACGCCTTTGCGGATGCGCTGGAGGCCGTACGCGGCGAGCACGCTCGCATCGTGGTGGTCACGTCCAAGGAGGACGCTGCGGCTGCTGAAGCCGAGCGTCCAGGTCTCTTCGACACCACACAGAGCTTGTTGTAAAGTTCCCCCCCCCGTTCGGTTTGTGTGATCAGAGGCATTCGGACCCCCACCCCTCCCACATCCGTATCGGTATCCGTTTCTGAAGCCATGCCGCCTGTGTCGACCGTATCCGTCCCAGTCGGCAGGCACACCACGTCGATGCGCGCCATTCCGTCGACCGCGCCGCGCGCAAGGACCACGACGCGCCTGAGAGGACCTCCGAGGTGGATGGAGAAGGTGGAGGAGCAAGAGAAACCGCGTGGCGTCGCAACGTACGCGCACCTGCGGAGCGACGAGGAGGCGTCGACGTCGAACGGTGCGTTGGAACGCACCTCGCCATGGCGCCGTTGGGCCGTTCCTGTCGCCATTGGGACGACCTTCGTGGCCGGTGCGGCCCTTGCAGCGACCCATGGAGACGTGGAAGGTTGGACGAAGCGAGTGGAGGAAATGGCGCGAGATTCTGGTGCATGGGGACCGGTGTACTTCGGAGGTGCGTATGCCTTGGCCACCGTGCTGTTCTTCCCTGCTAGCGTGCTCACGTTGGCAGCAGGATACCTCTTCGGTACCGTCAAAGGAACAGCAGTGGTCTCCTTGGCAAGCACGACCGGCGCAGCCATCGCCTTCGGATTGTCGAGAACCGCCCTCCGACCGTATGTAGCGAAAAAACTGGAAGATTATCCGAAGTTTGGGGCTGTGGAACGGGCTGTGTCTGCAGAGGGAGGCAAAATCGTACTGCTCTTGCGCTTGTCTCCCCTGTTCCCCTTCAGTCTGTCCAACTACATGTTTGGATTGACAAGCGTCGAGTTTCTACCTTACATTGGAGCCTCGTGGTTGGGAATGCTACCGGGTACATTTGCATACGTCTACTTGGGCAAAGCAGGAAAAGCAGCTTACAGTGCGGGTACAGGAGGAATTCCACCTGAGAAGCTGGCGTTGTATGCTGTCGGGCTGGTGGCCACAATCTTAGTGACTAAAACAATATCCAACGCCGCCTCCAGGGCTTTGGAAGAAACAGCAGACCAAGAGGGCTGAAGCTCTTGCACTGGCAGCAAAATTTTGCAAACATTTGGGAGATTGATGGTCTGCTTGCCCCAGTCCATTGATGGCTGGCAGTGTGCGGCACGGATGGTCAATCCCACGTGAAGGATCCTTCCCTACTCACTTGAAGAGCTCCTCAAATTCAAAGTTTCGCACGGACATGAACTGATCGATTATTTCGTCTGTCACTTTACTCCTTGCTTCTTGGTGCTCCGCTACAAGCTTTTGGAGAACTTCGATCAAAATTGCCTTGATCTCCCCAGTCAGCATTCTACCGCTACTGTACTCCTCCCCTATTTGTTGTAAACGTGCGTCGTCTTCCAAGAAAAAACCAAGGTATTTGAACGGAACATCAACGTCCAAGTTTGCACCCTTTTCTCTGTGTTCTTCCACTGTGCTCTGCCCCCCGCTAAAGGCATATTTGTTGATTTTGGTCTTGATTTGCTTCGGGGTGTCGCTGACAAACACCGCACTAGTCTGATTACTTGCACTCATCTTACCGTTGTCGCCCTGGAGCGCAGGGAAAAAGCTTGACTCAATCAACGCTGGCTTCTGGTAACCAATACGAGGTGCAACATCACGGGTCATGCGAAAGTACGGGTCCTGGTCGATCGCACAGGGGATCAGGCACCGTATATCTTTTCTATCTCCAAACATGTGCGGAAAGCTAGTGGGAAAGGATGGTGCAGCCTGGACGGGAGGAAAAGCCACTTTGGCAATGTGCGTATTTCCTTCAAAGCCAAAGATCCCCTTTGTCTGGTTGAAGGTCACGCACCTGCCCACCTTCACAATATTCTCGTAGAACGCCCCGCCCATGTAGTTAAAGTCACTGAAGATGAACGTTTTCCTTGGATCAAATCCACAAGCGATAATATCTTTGCAATTTTCTCTGGCCAATCTCTTGGACTCGTCTATGTCTAGGTTCTTCCAGATGGCCTTCTCGTCATCTGTCAGCTGCACCACCAGTGGACACTTGAATGCATCTTGCAGGTACTTGGTGAATAGGAAGGGGACGAGATGGCCAAGGTGCAGCGCTTCGGAGGATGGACCACGACCCGTGTATAAATAAAAGGGCACGCCTTTTTCGTAGAGATCCAGCACCTGCTCAAGGTCTCGGTGTGCGAAGAAAACGCCGCGACGCAGGAACGGGTGTGCCGGCTTTCCCGTGATCCTCTCCACGCGTGCGATCAGCTCTGGTCCTATCTTGCTGCATCCGAACTGTTCCACGAGCTTGTCGTAATCAATCCCGCCTTCTGCGCCTCCACGAACCTCCCATGGCGTCACTTGCGCCGCAGTCGCATCCGCCGCCATCGCGCTTCGACGACCTCGTGGAAACACAGTCCCGAATCGATTGGAAATGATTTCCCTTTCCGACCCGAAAGCGTCTCCCTTCGGAACCCGAGGATCAACCCGGTGAAAGGGACGATTGCGTGGTGCGTTTGGATGGATCCAGGTCGGGAGGGGAGAACGACTGAAGCGAAGGAATTGCTTGGTTCGGTGGTCTCGAGGACACGTCTAGCCACGAGAACGAGCCCCCGTTGGGTATGAGTGTGAAGCCCATGTGCAAGCTACATCGCCTGCGTGCGCCCCGCTTGGACCTCGGGCCAGACCATGAACGGGTAGGAGAACCGACAACGACTCCTCCCACATAAAATCCACTTCCACCTTTGCTTCCCGAGAACGCTTGCACCCTTCGGCGCCTTCCGCGCCTCCGAACCTCCTCTCATTATTTGCCTCGCCAAGAGGTAGAGTGGTACCCGCTCCACGAGCCACTCGAGGATGGAAAGGAAAGCGTCGAGGATATGGGAGAATCATGGGATCTAAGGAAGCTAGTCCACGAATGCTTCCAAACAAGGCTCGAGAGTGTGATGCCAGATGGTGCAATGATGGAGACGTCATATTATGTGGTCCTATGAGCGCATGGGATCATGGTTCACTCGCTCCACGTGCTCAAGGGATACATCATGCACGATTACAATAGAGTGGTCATGCGACCATACTATGCAAGCAATGCATGACTTTAAGTGACGAAAGTGATGGGTGAAGATCCAATCCACAGCCCAATGTCCAACCCGAAAAGGAAGCGAATCAAATTTCCGCTCACTATATTCAAATAGGACTTTCGAAAGGCTTCCGTCGTATAGAATTGTGACCAACCTCCCCAACAACCGGTGTTGGACCAATTGTCAAAAGACAACGGCACCATGCCTAAGAACCACAACAAGCGGCACACCGTTGATAACGTTGAGTATTCCATTGGTTTGGCATGGGCAAAAGGCGGCTAGGTGCGATCAACACAAAGCTTTATGATACCTTGCATCCCTTAACGGCATCCTATGCTCCACTCGTTCGGTTGCAAAAGATCAAAAATGACATGTTGACCTCGCAAAGAACGAAGACTGTACACAACCCTCATCCCACATGACTCGTCGAGTAGCGACTCGAGATGTTGTCTTGGTGAAAGCGGAGGGGCAACATATCTTGCAAGATCGAATGCTTACATTAGGACTACCTTCCGCTTATATCGCACATGAGGAAGGCTATCGATACTCAAGATGCGGGCGTGAGCAGCCCACGCCCTTTGTTTATCAACATCTTACGTATACATCTCCACTTTGACAAGACATCATGGGTTCACCTCTTTTTTACTTCGGAGCAAGGCAAATGCGTTCACCGCTTGACTATGGGAACGCGGGCAAACGCCAAGCCAAGATGTGGGGGTTTTACTTCAAGATGGCCATGACGTGCATCCCCGAGTACAACGACAAACATGCACATAGTTTCGACCGCCAATTCCGGTCGGGCGTCGTGAGCTACGACCTCTTGTAGAGGTCTCAAAGACAAGGCCAACAAGCATGTGCGGGAACATATCCCCGAGAAAAGTGGATCGTTCGAGCAACATCAATGAGCCGGAAGACTCCCACAAATTGAATGGCAATTCTGTGGAGGCAACCGATGCCAATACGAGTAAACTACAAAATTGCGAGAAACGTGATGGATGTGAGCATGCCAAGATCCGCTATGTGCACCATACGCAATGCATGGAGACGTGGACCAAGAAGTACAAGTACCCACAACGACTCAAGTTCGAGACAAGGAATGCCAAGAGCGTCATGGGATGGCGTCCCAAATGGTGTGAGTTTGTTTGAAAGACAATAAACTTTTTGAATCACCACGCCTACATTTAGCGGAAGAACAAGCTCAACCGCCGGCATGCACTCTTCTACACCGAATAACTATGCGGTAAACTCAAACTAGTAAGCATATGTGGAGATAGATCACAAAGCTCATTTTCTAGAAGGGCATGAGATACTTATTGCATTAGTTGGATAAGAGTCTCAATGCCATAGTCCATTTTGAACCGGAAACACACAAAATGGAAAAGGAACCGATCGAGGGGAAAGGCAACAAGGCATTCTTCTACAAGACGGGTTACGGGGTCAATTTGGTGGAGGGATTCCATACGAGTTGTCGAGGCAATGCGTGTGCCCTTGTATGGAAGACGTTCTTGGAGTGTGAGAACCCCATACCGGTTAAAAAAACATTAGAATCCTACATCATGGACTCCTCGATTGAAAGGCTTGCTCCTAGCTCTGGGACGGGAACATTAAGCCAGTTCTAACACATGTAAGATGCCCATGAGTGCGATTACCAATGTTTCTTACCCATCGTACGCCCCATGGGCCAGAGGCTCTACCCATGTCGGTATGTCTGCGCACACAACCATGATCTACATGGGTATGCAAAGGCTCAATGTCTAGCCTGAAACAGGTTATACAAATCACAAAGCCTACAAGGTGTGAATGAAGGCCAAGGGTCCATGGGAGTGAAGAGAATGGAAGTGCATCATACAAACAAGTGCAACAACCGAATCATGTATTGAAAGAGAGAAGTGTGAACATCGTTGCTAGACAGAGATGTGCTAACGATGGAAGTGTTGGGGGGCCACAGCATGGGCGATGTAGGCCGGGGCTCGTACAACACCTTCAAATGCGTCACAGAGCTTGCAAAACTCCTCGTAAGTGAGATGCCCATCTTTGTCCTCATCAAAGCGTGAAAAGTCTTCTACTGAAACAGTGACCAAGCTGGAAGTGCGGCGGAGAAGCTCCTCGGGGTAAACCTGAGCATCACGGTGAGATTCGTGAATCCCACGACTCAGGCTCATGCACGATTCAAGCTCTGAGTAGCTCAGCAAGCCATCTTGATCCCTGTCATACAGCATCCACGCTAACTTCTGTCGATCATGCCCCACCGAAACGGAGTATTCCTTATTCGATAGCAGCATAAGTCCACGGACAAAGTCAATAAACCCGACCTCCCCCAACCCTTCCTGATCAAAGATCTCAAACATCACTCTACTGAGCCTCTGCTGGGAAGGTATTCCATTCTTCTCCATGGCCATGCAGAACTCCTTGAAGGAGACAGTGCCAGTCTGGTCCGCGTCCATTTCGTGAAAGTGCTTGATGAGTGACTCCAACTCCTTCACATTGAACCCGAACAACCTTTTCATTTCCTTAACTTCAAAATTCTGAGGGATGTTGCTGTCCGATGCAAGGGTGGCTAGCTTGAAGTCTTCGTACGAATGTTCTGTCACTGGGATGTCCAGGCAATCTGCTACCATAGCCCTTACATTGTTCGCAAACTTGATGGGATTGTTTTGTTCCTCGGGGGTCGGCGCGTACACGGGAAGGAAGAAGACCTCCATGCTGGTGTAGAGTTGGCAGAGGCATCCAATCAAATCTGTTCCTTCACACATGACACCAGTTGGATTGAAGTGTTGATGCGGGTATCGTATTCCCACCGGTTGCACCTGCAGGCCAGGTTCAAACGCACCAACCTTCCAGCTCATCAAGGAGAGTCCGTTCGTGAAGGTTCCTTCGGGAAACACGACCAGCGGTGGTCGATGGGGCTGGACCGCTTTCCTAATGGCCTCTTTGGCCGCGAGCCTGGAGTCTGATTGCTGTCTGTCCACGAACACGGTTTCCATGAGTGTGGCACAAGCACCGATTACGGGAAGATGCTTCACTTCGATTTTGGCGAGGAAGCTGGGCCCAAGCCGATATGTGAAATAGATGGCGTCCATGAGCGTGGTGTGGTTGCTCACCACGACCCTCGCTTCGTCCCATTCGGCCGGTTTTCCGTGTTCGTGGATCCTCCAGATTCCTGCACAGAGCAGGAGCACACGTGCTCCTATCCTTACGGGCAAGAGCGCCATCCTGGCGAGCTTCTTGTTCTCGTGTGGGATCCATTGTACGACGAGCACCACCCACAGCATCACCAGTAACATGGAAGCCAATCCCAACGCTAATCGCATCACGCCGAGGGTGCTTCCCACCAGGAAGGCGCGCATCCAGTGTGCCTTGAGCCATCCCAGCGAAGGATTGTGGAACGGATTGACCACTTTGCGGATGCCGTCCTTGCTCCCCACGTCCGAAAGTTCCCTCCCGCTGCCTTGCCCTTCCCGCGAAGCCGCTCGTGTCGACACCATCGACCGACTCGTGTCGCACAAGTGCGGCCTTTGCCAAACGTCTGTGGTGAAGTGGAACTTGGGACACCGACACTCCACCCACCTGCACGTGCTGCAGGGGCTGGTTACGAGACAGACACACAACTCATGCGACAGGTTCAAAAGAGACAACAAAAGTTTACATGGGATCGACATGAACGATGTGGAATTCAAAACTCCTCGTCCTCAACACCGGGGGCGTGCACAGATTCTGCACCCACCTCTTCGTAATCCTTCTCCAGGCAGGCGAGGTCCTCTCGAGCCTCCGAGAATTCGCCCTCCTCCATGCCTTCACCCACGTACCAATGGACAAACGCACGCTTGGAATACATGATATCAAACTTGTGGTTGATGCGGTTGAAAACCTCGGATATGGCCGTGTTGTTGGCAATCATGCAGACACTGCGCTCCACCTTGGCAATCTCCGAACCTGGAACCGGGTGCATGGGCTGGCTGTTGATCCCGCACTTGAAACCAGTGGGGCACCAATCCACGAACTGGACGGTGCGTTTGGATTTCGCTGTCTGTACGGCCATGTTCACATCCTTGGGAACCACATCCCCCCTGTACAGCAAACAAGTGGCCATGTACTTGCCGTGACGAGGATCGCATTTGGCCATCATGGTTCCAGGCTCGAAAGCTGCAGAGGTGATGTCTTGAACACTCTGCCTCTCTCTCATGGCCTTCTCGGCCGTGATGATGGGAGAAAAACTGGTGAGCATGAAGTGGATTCTGGGGTAAGGGACCAGATTGGTCTGGAACTCGTTGATATCGACGTTCAACTGTCCGTCGAATCTCAAGGACGCCGTCATGGAAGATATGACCTGACAAAGCAAGCGATTTAGGTTCGTATAGTTGGGCCTCCCGAGCTCCAGGCTTGCCTTGCATATGTCATAAACAGCCTCGTTGTCGAAGACATTGACCACCTCTGCAAACTCAAGCAACGCATGGGAGGTGAGGACGCTGTTGTAAGGTTCTACCACTGAAGTTGCCAACTTGGGAGACGGGAATACAGAAAAGCAGAGCTTGGATTTCTTGCCGTATTCAGAGCTCAGCTGCTCCAGCAGGAGGGTCCCAAGTCCAGAACCTGTACCGCCTCCAACGGAGCTGAAGAGAGCGAAACCTTGCAGGGATGTGCAGCCATCGGCCACCTTTCGAATGGTGTCCATGGCCTTGTCTATGATCTCTTTGCCCACGGTGTAATGTCCTCGGGCGAAATTGTTTGCCGCATCTTCCTTCCCGTTGATGAGCTGGCTTGGATGATACAGGTCTTTCAGTTCACCTTGTTTTGTCTGCTCGATGCACGACGGTTCCAGGTCCAGGTAGATGGCTCTTGGCACGTACTTTCCAGAAGCGGTCTCACCGAAGAACGTGCCGATGGAGTCACTTTTGGTTGCTTCGCTCCTCGGCACGCCATCGTTTCCGATGTCGTGCTCGCCCAGGAAAAGCTCCCAGCACGAGTTTCCGAGCTGCACGCCAGCCTGTCCGACATGAAGCGAGATGATCTCTCTCATGGTGCTTTCGCTTCCTCTTTCCACTCTTCGGGATCAGTTCCCAGGGTCTCTTCCCTTTTCTCCTTTCAAGTATCGGGTGGAAAGAAAGACGTGAGGCGTGCGTTCGAGCGAGGACGAGCGCGGCCGAACACGTCGAAAATGAAACGAAGCGAAGCGCGCGCTCCAACGGACACCCGGATCGAGGTCCCATTCGACCCAGTACCGCAGAGGATCGTGTGAGATTGCTGGTGATCTCCTCTGCGGTCATGCGGGCGCGAGGGCGACGGTTCAAAAAATGGGACGAAAGGGCGGTTCGGACAGTCCCGGATGCATCGGAGAATTCGATCGGGGGACCATCCCTTTCAAAAGGGAACTTGAACCGGACGGAGCTCGGGTCTAGACCAGGGAATCCCAATCGTCAAGGCGATCATGCACCGCAGAGGACCATTGGGGTTTCTCGGACGAAGTCCCAGGGATGGGACGCGCGTCCTCCACGACAACCCGTCCCGTCCACGCGCCCATAACGGGCCATCTGTCGACGAGGATTCCTGCCACGTTTGTGACTATTCCTCGTCGAGTCTCGGAGTCGTTTCGTGGACGTCCCTTCGCCCCTCCTCTCTCGGCCAGTGTCCTGGTCCCTGTTTCTCTCGGAGGAAGTGTGCCTCGACACCAGCCATGGCAGCTTCGAGCGCCGAAGCGAAGCGCATTGCAGGCGAACAGAGGGACAAGACGAAGCCGAAGAAGGTGGAGAAGGATCCAGACGCGAGCAGCACCGATGAATCCAAGGAAAAAGTCAAGGTTGCCGTGCGCAGGGTGGGAGAAACACCGGACAAAAGGGTGAAGATGGTGCTCCTCCGACACGCAGAACTGCGAAGTGCGTACCGCAAGATAGAGAAGAAGAAGACGCCACCCCTGCGAAATCCCGTCAATGGAATGTACACGGAGCTGGGGCGGCCCGTCGAGAAACTCAGCGATCTCGTGGGAGGGCAGGAACTTCTCTACACCTGCACCGGAGATGAAAAGCCAGTCGCTGTAGCATCGAAGAAGAAGGGATCTACACAGGACCTCCTTAACATTCGACTTTCCAAACCCAAGCAAAAAGGACCAAAAACCATACATGTGTATCGGTGGATCTCTCCGCTGCATAGGGGGCTGTTCAGAAGAACCAACTACAAGCCAGATGCGCATTTGGTGATGAAGTTGCTGAACAGCATCGATTCCATGGAATCCCTCAAGTCTGCTGTCGTGAAGAAAGGCAAGATGGACTCGTCAGTTCCCCTGGGAGATCTTCACGTTGTTGCCTTTTTCTCTTTTGAAGGGAGAGAAAAGCTTGCATTGGATGACTTTGAGGATGGCGAGTGTGTCTGGGCACAGACACTTACGGACACAAAACCAACACCTGCACTGGCTAGAAAAGCATGCATCGAACTTGGAATGACCCCAAAGACAGTAGCAAACACGAAGAAGTTGCCTGCACAGTCTAAGGAAGACCCGGCTGCAAAGGGACCGAAGAAGAAGAAGAGCGCCAGAAGCAGTCCTTCCAGCATTGATTGGGAGGAGCAGTCGCACATATTCGTGCCTGGCTCGAGTGTTGATCCTTTGGCAGCTCCCCATCTTGGTATAAAGCTAACAGAAAGAAGAAAGGCTAACACAGTTGCCAGTAGAGAAGTACTTGCTTCAACACAGCAGAAAACTCCAGCACGTCGAAGCATCGTGTTTCCTGAAGAAACAGCAAAGCCGTGGCGCTCTCCAGTAATCAGTTCAGACAAGTCTCCAAGTCCAGCGCGGAAGCAGGGCACGGCAGAACCTGTCGCATCATCACCCTCAGGGACACCCGCCGGGAAGGCAGTCAAAGCAAGCACAGGAAGCCCCACAAAGTCTAGGAGAACACCCACAAAGATGTCCATTGCAGAAGAACTTGACCCTGCAAAGATACAGGACTCGTTTAAACCGCCAGCAGAAGACATTAGTAATCTCGAGGCAGGGCAATTAGAAGGCAGCACCCGAACACCTGGTCATCAAAAGGGCCCAAAGACACCGAAAAAGACAAGCAAACCAAAGTGGTACCACATTTTACGCTTTTGAAAGACCAAGGTCTTAATAATTAGCCCTTGACTAAGCCCGTTTCTGGGACAGTGGCTTCTGGTACGCCGAATGTAGACATGATGCGTCGCAGATCGTTTGCACCCACCCTCAATTTCTCTCTCCCCTGAACCCTATGCACTGCCCGTGTTTCCTTTTCGGAAAAATACTCAACGGATTCCGTGCTCACGTTGGTCCACCAACAAGAAAGGGATCACACTTTTCAAGCGTCAAATGCGATACACCGATGGATGTTGCTGTTCCGCCCAAATGACCGTCGGATTTCCCTCAAAGTGATCGAGTTGGTGCTGTCCCAGCTCCTTACCGGCGTTCTGTATGCACTGAATTTTGAAATCGCTGCGTTTGCTTCCTTATGTTTTCGACATTTCAAATCGCCTACTGGGCAAGGAATGCACCGGTCTTGCCTTTCAACCAGCTCGCATGTCCAGCCTCCCAAATCTGCAACCATTGACCGTCCTGGGCCGGCGATGTTCCTCGCTGCGAAAACAGCGATATGCCCTTCATCTTCGTGTGGCATGAAGATCTACTCGCATACTCGCCCTTGTGATGGTTGCGTGAACGATTGGTGTCCGTTTGTCGCGACTCGATAGGTGCCTGATCCGACGGGCCTGGACGTCCAGCATATTTTTCGGCGTCTAGATTCGCTCCAAAGCGTTGCAGAGCACCCAAGATAGACTCAAACCCTTCCGGTTAGCTGGTATGCGCTTTTCCTATCACTGGATCGAATCCGAGCCCACATCTTCATCGATACGCGTTCTTCGTGCTCTGTAAACACCTGTGGACGAGCTAGCGACAGGCTCGTTTCGGTGCAGGACCAAGCCTTTCGCCACCGTCGTGCGTGCTTCCATCCTCGCTCTGGTCCTCCACTATTCGTCTTCTTCCCTCAAACACGCGTGATAACGCATGCAAGATACAGTGCGTCACGCATACATCCGATCGTTCTCATCACGAAAGCAAATGGTCGCATGCGCGTCGGCATGCATCCACCTTCACCAGGCCAGAAGGACCGTTCATGGACCGTTCATGGACTGCATGGATGGACGGGAATCGAAAGGGTGGCGTGGGTCGGGAAACCCACCCAACCTGTCCCCGTCAAACCCGGGGCGTCCGGATTCGATCGATGGGATCGTCCTTTCCGGGGGTTCTTCCGAAAAGGATTCATTTTCCTTTTCAAAACGTGCGTTTGATCGAGGAATGGGAAGGAGGACCTCTCTACGGACGTGTGAGATGGTCACCGACACTTCGACGTGCAGGCGCAGCACGTAAGTCGCATCGAAGACAAGGCTTGCGGCTGGATCCTCTTCCTTGCGTGGAGAAAAAATTTCACATGAAAGACGAGGCAAGGACAGACGTAGAAGATTTTGCTCGAAGTGAACGGGTAGACGAACCTAGGGCCAGAAGAGCAAGCGAGCTGCTCAAGTCGAAGGTGGACGACGAGACGACTTCGTCGCATCAATCCAGGAACTTGCGTAGGACAACACCCACTTTCGCAAAACCAGACTACAGCTACTATTCCACTTACGAAACCTTCATTGCGCAGCTTAAAGAGACCGTTACATCGACCAAATATGCGGAATCTGCAAGTTGGGAAACCAGGAGAGCCGAGGACGGAAACTATGAAGCGCAGACAGACATTGTGACCATCCGACAAAGCCTTTCACACTTTGACGAGAATGAAATGCGCGTCTTGCTAAATTTCGGTGAACACGGTCGAGAAATCATTACATCTGAATTGGGTGCCAAGCTCGTCCAGTCATTCCTGGACCCACGAAGTCTGGTTGCTCGATTCAAGAACCGAACCACAGAAACCAAGGTTCGCAATATGATAGATCATTCCATCATCAAGATTGTGCCTGTAGAGAACAAGAATGGGAGGCTTCTGGTGGAAGCAGGTGGATTTTGTGAACGTAAGAATGGGAGGGGGGTGGACCTAAATCGTAACTGGGGACTTGATTGGGGAACCAAGGCTCCAGATTATGACCCGGAAGAGGAGTACCCGGGAAAGGCTCCATTTAGCGAACCAGAGGTGAAGATCACCAAGGGTCTAGTAGAGGAATTCAACCCGCACATTTGGATAAACTTTCACTCGGGCATGGAGGGTCTTTTTACCCCCTACAACTATATCGAGAAAGTGCCGACGACACCATTGATTTCTCCTGTGCTTGACATGTTGAAGATGATTAATGAACGATACTGCAACAAGAAGTGCGCTATTGGACCAGGTGGGAACACAGTTGGCTATCTTGCACATGGTACCGCTGATGATTATATCTTTGATAGGATTGGTATCCCTGTGGTAATGACTTGGGAGATTTATGGGGCCAGCGCTCACAGAGATGATTGCTTTCGCATGTTCAATCCGACCACTAGAAGCTCGTACACAGATGTTCTGACACGATGGGAACTTGGTATTGTCGATTTTTTGACAGAAGCGTATGATAGGAAGATATTTCGTTCCCTGACAACCCGCCCTGCTGCTCTTGTCCAGGAGCGAGAGACATATTCAAAGCAGCCAGCAATATTAGAAGTGGCAGAACCGAGTAGCATCCTTGTCACGGCATTGTTTGACTGCACTGGTATTGCAGAAGGATTTCTTTTCATCCTCATTTTGATTGGCATGAGGAGTAGAATTAGGAAGCGACCACCGCGGCACACAATGTAAAAGCATTACGTTTGGTTCATAGAAACAGTGTTGGGTGAAACAGTGCAAGTTCTTTGGCTTACGGAAAGCAACAGACACATTATAAAGGCATCGTTGTATTCTGAAGCACTGGATTTATCGCCCTCACCAAGGCAACCATACTTTCGCAGCCCTCCGTTCTGTTTATGGAGAGGTCCAAGAAATCAAACAGGAGTATATTGCCCCCTTGTATTCCCCTGCCATTCATCCATGAACTGAAGGCCTCAAAATGTTCAGCAGCATACTTGGCCAACGTGTATAGATTACGGGGATTTCTAGTCAGCATACTGTCAACAATAGTGTGCACTTGAGGTGTGAGAGTCCAAGAAACCTTGAAGAGGAAACCACTGAACCATAATTGCCTGCGATACTTGGCAAACCATGTGGTCGTCCTCTCATTGAAGGCAATCATTCTTCGGAGATCATCGGTGTTTGCGTAGGTATTGTAGAACGTGTAGCCAGGCCAGATTAGGGGGAACTCGTTCAAAACTGCGCGGGACGTTGCAAGAGAGGCGACGAGGCGCTTGCCGGAGCGAACGATGTCCCCGACCGTTTTCTCCTGCAAAGAAAGAGAACGTGGCAATAAATACGCTGAGCAAATTTTTTGTATCATGCTTGCCAGCTGACACACTTGTTCTTCAGTTGGCGAACCCACCAGGTGAGAGACTTCCAAGTAAACTATCTCCATCGGGTGCTTTGCCAGAAACGCTTCTACGTCAGCGAGGACATCAGATATGAGCACACCTTGCTCCAAGTGAAAAGTCCTCCATTCTTTTCCATTCCATCCCGACCTCAAGTCCAAATACCTTGAGCCCAACTCCAGTTGCTTGAGTACGCTTCGATCCTGCGTCAGGCTCCAAGGAGTGATGACGTCCTCCACCGGGATGTGCAGGAATTCCGCCACCTTCAGTGCAGCTTCGCTCTTTTCTCCCCAATCTCCAGGCATGAGTTCTTCGGAGAGTAGATAGGACCCACAGTTGTGCGTTCCAGGCAGAGTCAACTCAAACAGTGTTCGAGATTCCAACTCGGCGTGTAGCTCCCCCATCCAGGCACAGCTCGGACCTTCCCAAAGGACGTCCTCGTTGGAGTACTGCGACGTTTCTGCATGAAATCGGCTTCTATCCAACCTTTCATTGGCGTACAAAGTGTCTCGGCGCTTCTCTGCGAGGTAGGCTTTCACGTCCTCGTGGACGTCTCCAGGAACGTAGGTGTCGACATGTGCAGCTGCAAGTCTAGACACGGCCAGTCCTAGGGCGAAGGAGAGGACTTCCACACCTCGCATGCTGGTTTTTCCGGCCGACCAGGGGCCCTTGGAGCTCTTCCTTGCGCGTGTCCAGCGTCATGCGCGGATTTGCGCGCGACGAGGTGCGCTCGAAGCGATCGTCGAACCCAGACTAGAGACCCGAATCGTTCGGGTCTGTCCGATCAAGCCTTCGGGTCTGATAAGGGATGGAATCTCGGTTCATCGAAAGGGACGACCCGGTCCAACCGTCTGGAACACGTCGGATCGCAATCGTTCGAGTGGAGCGATGGCGCGATGGACGAGCTGGTAAGACACGAGCATGCTTCCCAATGGGCCGAGGACGAGAGCACGACATACCTGGTTGCTGCTGCGGATTGTGCGAGGAGAGACCTTCGTGGAACATCCGCGTGAAGACGGCGTGGAGCACGTCCACCGTCCGGCGAGGAAGCGCTGGCTCGCGAAAGCATGGCTTCTGTGCACTCGTTTGGACATCAAAGGCGTGGGAAGGAACGCAGCCCTGAAGCGCGGATGCTCTTGCGCTGGACCTCTTTCCCTGCCACGGGCCGGGACGCTCAGGTCTCGCGAAGGCCTGGCTCTGCACCGTCTCCACGTCCATCGGACGTCGTCCTTCGATTCCCATCCCATCCTTGCGTGGACAGCTTCGAAACGCGCGGTGCGCCTCGTCGCTCCGCGCCAGCGAGGCGCATCGGTCGAGACCCGTATCGATGCCACGTCACGCGTGTCGTTCCCCCCACCCGCCCCGAGTTTTCGCACGTGTTAACCCCTTCGTTCCCCTCCCTCGTCCCACACCTCTCGGTTCGTCGCGAATCGGATCCGAAACCGACCAGGAGCGCGCCTTCCACGCCGTCGATCGCGCATCGAAGCGCCGAAAACGACGAGGAAAGGAGAATCGAGAAGGGTTGTGCAGCCACGCGGACGCGGTACGGAAAGGAGGAAGCCGGTCCATGGCGGTGGAGAGGGGCCTGCAACGACAACCGACGCCGACCTGGACGTGCCAGCCGTCGTGGTCAAGTGCTGGCTCCTAGGAAGACGGCAATACAAAACGGTTCGGAAACGTATCCTGACATGAGTTGGATCCCGAAGGAACTCCTGGAAGCCGTGCAGTCTTCAGGGGCGTTCGAAGACTGCAAGACATTCGTGGACATGCCGCTTCGACGTCACACCTGCGTGGAAGCAGCCACGAAGGACGTCCTTCACGCACTTCCAGGAGGAGCAGAAGCGGTACGCGAGGCCGTGCAACGCCACTTTGACCAAGCTGGAAGTGACCTGGACCAGCCTACGTCCCTCTCGTCGCACCCACAATCACCTGCTGCGTTTCCGTCAGGTTCTGTCCGAGGCATCTGGTCGCAATGGCTTGCCGGGAGCTGGACGAAACTCCTTCGAACATGTCCGACAGTCGAATCCAAAGCTAACAATACCACGTCTCTCTTACCTGTACCCCACCCCATGGTGATTCCAGCAGGTCGGTTTCGAGAATCCTACTACTGGGACAGCTACTGGTGCGCACTTGCATTGGATGCATGTGGACTGCATGCTGAAGGCACAGGTGCGCTGCGAAATTTGCTGTGGACAATCAGGACCTACGGTGTTGTGCCCAATGGGATGAGGAAGTATTACTTGGGAAGAAGCCAGCCGCCACTCCTGGCAGCTGCGCTCGAAAAGATGCCGCATGCAAGGGAACAAGATACGCTTCAGCTGCTCGTGGAAGAACACAAGAGTGCCACTATTGGATGCAAAGCAGTGCGTGTAGAGCTGGAAGGAGGAGAAATAGTTGTTCTTCATCGATACTGGAGCAACACTGCTGAACCACGACCAGAGTCATTCCGTGAAGACATTGAGCTGGCTCAAGAACTAGTGGAGAGCGACAAAAGAAGGCTGTGGAGGAACATGTCCAGTGCATGTGCTTCTGGATGGGACTTCAGTGCCCGCTGGATGGAGAGTGGATTTGACCTTAAGAGTACGTGTACAACCAGGGTCATTCCAGTGGATCTGAATGCTTTCTTATTCAAAATGGAGCGAGCCATTGCCACGATCGCTGAGGAAGGAGGGGATCCTTCGACGGCCAGCACATTTTTACAGCTAGCAGAACAAAGACGTTATGCTATTGCCAATGTCCTTTGGAGCGATGTGCACAAGAGGTGGCAAGACTTGATCATGAGTGAGGAGGATTACGATTCGTCGCTGCTAGGCCAGTGTGTGCCAAAGCAGAATCTCGATTGTGTGGATGGTGTATTTGCATCGGATTTCGTCCCGCTGTGGTGCGAAGCAGAAACATCTTCGGAGCAAGCTCGACAAGCATTAGAATCCTTAAGAAGATCTGGACTCTTAATGGAAGGGGGAGTCGTGGCATCCAACAAAAATAGTGGGCAGCAGTGGGACTATCCTAATGTTTGGCCACCACTCGTGCATATGCTGGTGGAGGGTGTGGCCAAGCACATTGATCCCGACGATCCTTGTAGCCTGGACAAGCAGATGGCCACGGCGTTTTTGCGAAATGCATGGCATGGATGGCAGTCCACTGGTAACATGTACGAAAAGTACGATGGCCGCAAGGTATGTGGGACAGCTGGCAGCGGAGGAGAGTATGAGGTTCAAGTTGGGTTTGGATGGACCAATGCGGTGGTGCTTCTCCTGCTCAGAGATGGGTATGGGAGGGAGTTGGATGAGCCAGGCACCACTTCAACTGCGTAAATGTTCGAAAACTGTCACTTTTATTTCAACCAAATGTTGCATGACTGTGAAGAAGGTATTCAATTCAATGAATGGAAGATGTCTCGCCATTTGCTGTGGCAATCATTTCCCCATCACTCCTGCTTTATACGCACTCCACGCAGTGTTTGGATCACAGCCCAATTGGCACCAAAAAATCCGTACGTCTGATATGGAACCTTGTGCTTCTTTGCCAAATCCACGACATACTCCTTCACTCTTGGCAAATTATACCGTGGCATCAGAGGGAAAAGATGGTGCTCAATCTGATGCTCAAGTCCACCATAATACCACTGTTGTACCAAGTTTGATTCGATGTTGCTAGTACCTGTTAGCTGAAAACGGAAAAAACCCATCTGGTCTGCACTTGTCATGCTTGGTTGCATGGGCATGCAGTAGTGGTTCATGTTCAAGATGAGATGCAAGATCCCCGTGACTGAATTGGCGGCAAAAAAGTACAGCCAGCGTTCTGTGGCGGGCAGGTATGTCAGCAGTTTCAACACATAGAGTGCATAACCTGTCATGAGGACCATGTCTCTTGTCCGCTGGCCAGGCGGACAGAGTACTAGGGACACAATGTGCAAATTGTACCTCCCAATGAAGACGCAGAGCGGAACGTAGTACAATGCCTGGAGCTTCAGTATGATTCTTGTGAGCCAATGGAACGATTTCACTTGGAGTTGGTCAGTGCACAGTATGGGAGGACATCCTGCAGATGGATCGGCATCTGCGACTTGGGTGACAGCATGATGCATGTTGTGATCCCTATTCCACCATCCCGCTCCGACACCTCCCAGCAGTGTCCCGAAGATCGGTCCCAGCTTTCTGTCCACTCCTTTGTTCCTAGTGGCGCATCGATGGCAGGAATCATGCGCGAGTAACAAGCACTGTTTCCAGAATATCCCAAGCAAGCACGATCCCATTGCATGTGCCATGATGGACCTGCATTGTATTGTGAGCCACAGGCAAGCAGCAGCAGTGCCAGCGATGGTCAACAGCGTCACTGCCAGTCCTTCGAAGCGTGGTTCGAACCATCCCTCTTCCCATAGTTTGTCTCGCAGCATTCGAAACTCCTGCAGGTCTTTTGGCACGTCCCTGTCTCGTTCATCCAGCACTCCCACCTGGAACGCTTTCAGTCTCTTTCGGGTGTCGGGTTCGTGGAAGGCAGCGAAGGCGTCGGTGGCGTCTCTTCCACCGAAAGGCAGCAGCACTTCACCGCCTGGATGGTGTGGCAGCCATTCGGTGCAGTCGTACACGCCGTTTTCGATCACCAGCCACAGATCTTCCTTCCGATGGTGCGGTCGGATCTCGTTCCAACGCCACGCGCGTCCCATCGCCTTTCGACAGATACACCCCTTTCGTCGACCACACCCTCGTCCCCTCCCTCAGAGCGCCTGAGGAGGGAGCAAGGACGAACGGGGTGTACACCCCCTGCCATTAGGGGAGTTTCTTCTCGCCTGGAAGGTGGGAAGGTCTTCCAGGCCCCTTGCTTCACGCCATCCGCTTGGACGATGGTGGGGCAGTTGCATCCCCTTTCGTAGTTGATTATTGCACGTGGACGGTGAGAAGAGGATGGTGCAAAGATTGACGGGGGTGGATGGCGTCCACGGACGTGTGTTTGGGCCGGCCCATCGCCGCAAAGCGAAAGGATTGGACCCCATCGAGGCGAGCGGGATGGATGGAGAAGACACCACCACTGGTTGACGCCTTGCCCACATCCACGCCCAGATCCGTCCAGTTATCACGCGCATCCACAGCATGCCTTTGGATGGTGGTGTCCATGCCCTTGGGTCTCCATACTTCCACCACCTCTCCCAACCCACCACTCCAAGGCTTCCTGGCCCTCCTTCCCCTGGCTTAACTCGGTCGAGGTTAACTCGAGGTAGATTAACTCGAGGGAGGTTAACTCGAGCGCATCAGATCGCGTCATTTCGGCGACGCCGCGCGCACTTGCACGCACTTTTTCGCACGTGTTTCGCGGGCGAGATGTACAACGGTGCGTGCAGGAAGGTGGAGGAACACGTGCAGGACGTGTGGAGCCCTGGAACGCGGCGAGGCGAGGGGAGACGGCTCGGCTGACCGACGGCGACGACGGACGGTGGTGGCACGTGCTTTGGTGCTTGCTTGCAGGCATCGGACTGAGCACGGTGCGTGGATCTGGGACGAGTGGACACGTGCAAGCGAACAAGTTCAACCTGAAGAAGCGAAGGGACAGAACGGATGGGAACTGGAAGCGTGGAGAAGGAGGCGAAAGGCACACTTCCTTGGCCAAACCCAAGGACGAACAACTGCTGGAACACGATAGACGCAGGCGCGTGGAAGTGCAGGTGTGCGAGTATCGAGAGATGTTGGAACAACAAGGGATTCCAGATGACGAGGTGGAAGAAATGGTATGCAAGAAGAGGGAAGAGCTCCTGCGGGAATTCCAGAAGCAAGAGGAACGTCACATGGACAAAGAAACCAGAGAAACACGAAAAGCAGAGGGAGCAAGCGAACGGAAGAGAAAGAAGATGGAGGACATGAGAAAAGCACTCGCAGTACCCGAAGAATACGATACGAAAAGGGAAGGGGAAGCATTCGACTTGGAACTTCAACAGAAAAGGAAAAGGGAAAAGATTGAAGAAAGGGAAAGGACGGAGAAAGAAAGGACCGCTCCTGCACAGATGCTTGGGAGGAAAGTTCAGGATAGAAATCTGCAAATACGCACGGAAAAGGCGATTGCGTACAAAGCTCGTAGCCACAGCTTCAATGAGGAGGTGGAAGATGGTGAACTGCGAGATGGTGACCCCCAGATGGCCCATGCAAGCGATGTACTTGAAGGCGATGGGCACCATACAGTCAGAATTTCTGGCAGTAAAAAGGGAGAAGCATGCAGTGCTGATAGACATGTGCAACCTACAACATCCCAGGAAGAACCATCTTTGCCTTACAGGAGCACAACAAATGCTTGGAAGAGCAGTCATCCACCTTCGCCTAGTAGTAATGCACCACCACTTGGGAGGCAGACGGTATCATTGTCACCAAAGGATGGGCAACTATCCCCCAGGAGATATGGAAGATCAATTTCACCTGGAAGGAGCAGATCCCCTCCAAGGAGACATGGAAGGTCATTTTCTCCGAGCAGGAGCGGCACCCCACCCAGGAGATACAGAAGGTCACCCTCTCCAAGTCCAAGTCCAAGTCCAAGTCCGAGCAGATCCCCTCCCAGGAGGTATGGAAGGTCACCTTCGCCTGTCAGGAGCAGGTCCCCTCCAAGGAGATACAGAAGGTCAATTTCTCCAAGCCCAGGCAGACCCCCTCCCAGGAGGTATGGAAGGTCACCTTCGCCTGTCAGGAGCAGGTCCCCTCCAAGGAGATACAGAAGGTCAATTTCTCCAAGCCCAGGCAGATCCCCTCCCAGGAGGTATGGAAGGTCACCTGCACCTGTCAGGAGCAGGTCCCCTCCCAGGAGATACAGAAGGTCACCCTCTCCAAGTCCAGGCAGATCCCCTCCCAGGAGATACAGAAGGTCACCCTCTCCAAGTCCAGGCAGATCCCCTCCCAGGAGATACAGAAGGTCACCCTCTCCAAGTCCAGGCAGATCCCCTCCCAGGAGGTATGGAAGGTCACCTTCGCCTGTCAGGAGATATGGCCGATCACCTTCGTCTGTCAGGAGCAGGTCCCCTCCCCGGAGATACAGAAGGTCACTCTCACGAAGTAGGAGTCGATCACCTCGCAGAAGATATGGTCAGTCATCCCCTGCAGTCCCTAGGAGATCCCCTAGGAGATACAGTAGGTCGCCCTTGCCTCACAGAAGATTGCCACCCAAGCAGTACGCAAGGTCACCAGGCGGTCCAACAGCGCCAGCACCAAAGAGTCGAGGCCCTGCGCCACCTATACGTAATGATCAAAAGCCTTTGACAAGGGCAAGGAGGTCGCCTTCGCCGTGGAGATGATTAAGAAATACCGTACGTGTGATTTGCTTGGACATGTAAATAAGCGGCGTTTCTTTGATAGCGCAAGAGCTGTAAAGATTCATCTGATGTGGAAGTCTTCGTCTATTTGGAAAGTTTTGTGTTCACCTGGCTAAATCACAGGCCATTTTGAGTAGCATCAACATCTTTGGAAAGGTTGCACGGACCAAGCATCCATCAGATTCCTGTCCCGCACACCATAGCACCTACATTCAACTGTCTCATTGAATCATAAGCGCTCCATGGACTTCAAATATGCGTGGTAGACACATACCTATACTTTTGGTGAGTTCAAAATTTGCCGTTGGTCATATCTTGTGGCAAACTTCGTTGCATTTTGAGGCGGATGGACACTGGGTAAAACAAGCTGCATTGAGGGCCTTGTCTTCATCCGGAGGAGGGGGCGAACACCCAAACCGGAACTGGCAGCTGTAGTCTTCGTAATTGGGTACCATTTCAAGTGGAAGCCCCATATCTTTCTCGAAAAACTCTTGAGTGGGGATTTTACAGCTGTTCACGCAGACTGACACGCACGGACCCGATTCTTCAAGATAGCGGCAGCGTTCCACAAAGACCCCCTGCCCTTTCGCAAGCTTCCCATTTCCCAGATCTACATCGTTGACTTCACACGGTCCCATCAACCATTGACACGTGAGTGCAGTGACCCATGCATTCAAGCGACAAGATAGTTCGGGCATGGGTCTGGAGAACATGGCTGCAAATGCGCTAGGTAGCCAGGAAGGAAAAAGGGACTTTAGGATTCTCCTTGTGGCCTCCTGGGTGCCTTTTGGGGTCCCGTACTTGCCGTTGAGCGCCCTCGTCAAATCGATGAGTCCTTCGTATCCTACCATTTGTGTGTCTTCTCCAATCTCGTGCACCATCTTCCGTTTGAAGAGGTCCATCAAAAACGCATTGGCTGGCTTTGCATCCAGCTCCGCGTAATCCGGCTTTGCATCGGTCCTGGTCGCTTTCGTCCGGTTCGAACCCCTCCTTCTCGACATCCTTCCATCCTTCGTTACCAGAACCATCGTCCTGATCCCTTTTTCCCTCCCGAATGCGCTCTTACGCGCTGGTTCGCACGTCCTTCGCACCGCCATGTTCGTGCTTCGGAAATCGCTTCTTCTTCGGATGCAACCCCCACGTCATCCACTCCTCCCCATCGAGATCTCTTGCAAAAGCTCTCGATTCATGATCGATATCTTTCCGGCCAATTCGTGGGGGAGAACACAGGAGGGAGGAAAGGTGCTGCCTTTCGGTGGTTGCAGGTCCATCCAACGCGAACTCTTCGCGAACGAGGAAGCAAGCAGAGGCGGATGTGAAGGAGGAAGGATTCGTGCACGTGAGAGAAACGGATCCAGTTGGGAGGACTGGAAGGATTTCTGCGGATCGTGCGGCCCAAGGACGTGTCGAAGAGTGGAACGTACGGTCCGAACCGCAACGGACTGGCAAGCAGTTTCGAAACGTGAAGAAAGGAGGAACGTGCTGGAATTACGAAAGCCATGGAAGAAGTGAGCACCAAGCTCGCATCTGCGTTTGGACTCATTGCCGCTGGGATGCTGTTGAAGGGCTTGCGATTGCTGCGCAAGTCGGACGGAGAGGTGCTGTTCCGATTCATCTTCAACGCGACGCTCCCAGCGATGCTGCTGCAGGTCTTCCTGGGAATCACTGTGGGAAAGGAGACGGCGGTTATCGTCGTGTCCTCTCTAGTGCAATCGGCACTGCTTTTGGCGATATCGATGTTCTTCTGGAGAGGAAACAAGAATGCTGCCGTACTTGCAGGTTCCACTGTCGGGGTCAATCTGGGCATCTTCGCGTATCCTCTCACGGAGGCAGTCTGGGGCATGAAGGGGTTGCAAGCTGCAACGGTGTTTGATTTGGTCAACCAGTGGACCATTTTGGTAGCTTCGTACTTGCTTTTCTACAGGTTTAGCGATACGCAGAGAAAAGATGTGAAGGTAACCATCCTGAGAAGGTTGGCCAATCCCTGCTTCATCTCTGTGTACTTGGCTCTCTTTCTGCGGATCGGAGGACAAACCAGCCTGCCGCCCCTCCTGGAGCCCATCATCCAGTCCCTCGCTATGGCAAACAAAGCAGTTTCGCTTGTGGCCGTGGGTGTGGTGCTCGAGCCAAGGCTAAGAAAAAGTCAATTGGCAGACATCGTATGTTTACTCGGGATGAGATACGGTGTATCACTAGCTCTTGCAGGGGGATTCTTATTATTTCTATCATCAACGGGGTATGCGGCAGCCTTTGGTCTGGCGAAAACCGCAGCAATCATGATTGCCCTGACTTCACCAGTCCCCATGATGACTGTCACGTATGCATTTGAGTTTGCAGCCGACACACAAAGAGCAGTTGCAGCGGTCAATTTAAGCAACATCATCAGTGCTGCCCTTTTCTTCGCCGTGCTGAACACAGATGGGTATGCAGCTGCAACCCGAGCAAGTTGGGCCTTTGGAGGTGCGTTTGCCTCCTTTGCCGCAGCTGCAATGGTCTCCCTGCAGACGAAGAGTCGGAAAACACTGGAAGGGAATGTTGCCTCCTCTGCATCCCTGTCCCTTGCCAGGCAGAAAGCGAAGGGCAATGGATACAAGTGCACAGGAACACACACTCAAAGGGGTCCATGGTGCGTTCGTGGACGATGTACATTACACCATCGTCCTCGTCATTTAAATCAGGTTCAGGGATCGTTGCGCACGATTCACCCGGCTTGCAGGATACGTTTGCCCGTGCGCCCTCGATTGATTAGGATGGCTGGGGTTTAAAACTTGGGGTCCGCTAGGCCTTGGTCTTTTCGTGCGTTTTTGAACCGTTCATTTCGCCAGCGATTTGTTCGTAAAACTGCTCGAGCGTCTGTTGGAGCAGTTCTAGCTTCCCACTGGACCTCTCCAGTTCCTTGGCGCTGTTGTCCAAGGTTGCGTCGAGCGTTTGGAACACCTCTTCCATCTCGTTCCCGACCTGGTTGCAGAGCACGTCGTGTAGTGCGGGTATGCTTTCGTTGAGTGCTTGTATGGCTTCTTCGAACACCTGTTCGTGCGCGATGCGCACGTCCAACCTGTCTTGCTCCATGTTTGTCGACCGCAGCACGCACGCAGCACGCAGCGTTGTCTGTTCCTTCGTTTCCCCCCTGCGATGGTCCCTTTTCATTTTCCTTTCGAACCCAGGAGGCTCGGGTCTACATCCCCTACTGTTCCGGTTTCGATGGGAACCCCGATTGGAGAGACCTGGTGGGGGTCGTGCCTGTCCAGGTATTCTCCCTAAAAGGCTTGGATGTGAATAGAGGAGAAAGCAATGAAGGACGAGGTGGCCAAGAGATAGAGGGTGATATGGAGGCGGAGCGACAGACCAAAAAGCTGGAGGTGGAGATGGGAGGTGAGAGATAAGTGGATGAGATGGAGAAGGAGAGAGGTGGAGAGGCAAACCAATGAGATGGAGATGGGAGGTGAGATGTATGTGGATGAGATGAAGGGTTCAAGACAAACCAAAGGGATGGAGATGGAGATGGAGGCGGGAGGTGAGGTGTGTGTGGATGGGATGGTGGTTGCGAGACAAACCAACGCAATGGAGATGGTAGGCGAGAGACGATTGGATAAAAGGGAAGAGAGAGGTGGAGATACAAGCCAGTGCAACGGAGATGGGAGGTGAGATTTCGGTGGATGGGATGGAGGTGGAGAGGCAAAGCAGTGAGATGAAGGCGGTGCAATGAATTGCGTGCGGGAGGAGCGATGAAGGTGGGGTGCAATCGAAGGTGACCGATGGTGCAGGATCGAGACACACAGGTACAAGCACGAGAGACTTCCCGAGCGAAGGCATCCTTCCTCATCGTCTCTCCATGGCATGGATCTCGAGGAAGGGAGGGGAACCCATAGCACCTTCTCTTGGTGCCTGTCTGTCTTCATTCACATCCATGGTGCCTGTGTTTTTGTCTCGGTGGATGGCTGCCTCTGTGTGTGTCCCAAGGGAAGGACCTCTCGGTTGCCGACACCAGGGAGGCATTTGGCACGATTGGAAGCACCATCGACGTGCGCTGGTGAGCGCAGGATTGGGATCGAATTGGAAGGATCGGAGGTTGCGTCCGGCGCAGAAGGCGAGGATGGAAGATCTGCCGGAAGAATGCGCACTCGAAGTGCTGGCCAGGACGGACGCAGAGGCGCTGCGTGGGGGACTGAGAAAGGCCTCGAGAAGGATGGAAGCGCTCACGAAGATGCCGACGCTCTGGAAAGACAAGGTCGAAAGAGACTTCGCACTGGGAAGGATGGCGCAGAAGATGGAGGGAGGGTGCGTGGAAGAAATGTACACGAGCGTGATGCAAGCTTGGGAAGCGATCGGAAAACAAGACGTCGAAAGGGTGGAATTCGAAGGTGTCTTCACCGACGGAGGTTGCGACGCCAAAAACTTACACTATTGGATAGGAAACGCGTTCTTCGATGAATTCGCCGATTGCTACTGTTCGGAGAGAGGAAGCAACGTGCACTGCGTGGCGGAAATGGTGTCCAACATGGGTGGGACCCCGGCCATAGAAACCAGGAGAGAGTATCGAAAGCACCTCCTGAACTGGTGCCAACCGCTCATTCGATTCATTCAAAGGCAGGACCCAGAAGAAGGCGACCTGCTTGTATCGCAAGTAGTCACTTGGACGACGGAAAGGCTTGCGGCCTTCCTGAGACAAGCCTTCGAAGAATTCCTGCGAGGGAGCCCCATCATGGCCACGATCCTGATGGACATACCGCCAGAGGAAAGAAGAGAAATGCTGCTGTTGATGCGAGACCTCGTGTCTCCAGCATGCCCGTACCTGGTAGAGCAGGACGAGAGAGAGATCACCTACCCAAACGGGGGTAAAAACGACATCATGTGCATAAAGAGGTTGATGGACCCACCCTTAGACACGAGAGGCTGCGGGGAGGGTCACCTGTCGGTCATCTCCAAGCTAGAAGTGTGCAGACATGGGGACTTCAGCTGTCCGGTTGCATGCGGGGCAATTTTCATGTGTGGGTACGACTACTCGTGTACCTCCCGGTCCCTTCTTGAGACGATGAAGGAATCCGTAGGACATGGTTTCTGCCGTGTGTTAGATGACGTGAGCAGCACAGACCACGTTGTTAGCTTGTCCGGGAAGGAACTTCCGGAGATAAAGATGGTTCAAGCCACGGAGGTGGGCGAATGGGTAGAGTTTCGATCGCCTCGACAGGACAAGGAAGGAAGGAGGAAGCTACGGGAATCCTTGTCGGAAGGCACGCTTGAGTTTTGGCCGATGGTGTGGTTCAAGTTTCGAGACAGGGCAAGCATTGGCGAGATGGAGAACATGTCCAGGGCGAACAGTTCTCCATTGGACGAGTCCCAGTTTGAGCGTTTCAACACCTTGCACATCCCACTCACGGATCCGCACATGGGCAATTTGGTCTGCGTGAAGCTGATCAATCAGGAGAACCTGATGAGTTTGTACTTGGACGACCACGAATCGCCCAACATCGACCTACGCAGCGTGGTCCTACGAGGCAAGTCTTGTACTTTCCCATGGCATCCACCCTCTCCTTGTTGAAACCAGGCGATGGATCTTGTCCTCCGTCCTTTCCTGTCCACTCGTCCCACCCTCCTTCCCTGCTTGGATGGTGTCTGCACCCTTGCGGGTCCCGTGTCTTTGGAAATGGAACGTGGGTCCATCCATGGATTGAGAACCAAGAGTGGGTCGCACGAACCGACGATCCATTTCCATCGATCGGTCGGTGTCGGCGCACATCGGCGTCGCCTGGGACGCGATGAGCGGCGCATCCGGGCTCACGCCGTCGGACCTGGACGCCATGGGCGACGAGGACAAGCGGGAGATGATGGAGATGGTGGAAACGATGCAGACGAGGGACAGCCTGCGCATGTACAACGGACTCGTGGAGCGGTGCTTTCGCGAATGCGTGGACAACTTTCGCAGGAAAACGCTGGACGCCAACGAGGAGAAGTGCGTGAGCAAGTGCACGGAGAAGTTCCTGAAACATTCGGCGAGGGTCAGCATGCGATTCGCGGTGAGTGGGCGTCCGAAGGCGAAGGCGAATGCACGAGTCCGCGGACGTGGAGAGCGGCGAGGCTGACGCCGACGGCGGACGTGCCTTTTTGCAGGAACTGAACGCTTCGCTGGAGCAGCAGCAGATGGCGCAGATGCAACAAATGCAAGGACAGCAACAAGGCAAATGAGATCGTTTATTATCCAATTTTGGTTGATACAATTGCAACGTTCAAGATTCCCTCTTCCTGCCCTTCTGTTCCGCAGTGCCTGTCGTGGATAGGGAAGAAACCCCGTATGCATTGCTGCTCTTCTTCTTCGATCCGCCCAGGTTGAGCTTTCGTACACCAATCCCACGGTTCGGATCCCGGTTGAGGCAAAAGGATACAACCAGCTGCCAGGACAAGCGACCATTGTTGGCCTTCATGTCCTCGATGCATGGAGGGATACGCGGCCGATGGTCCTCCCTACCACCCGGCATGACGCGATAGGCATCTGCCACGCCAAGCTTGAGGGAAATGGGGGGACAAAGGTGTGGACTACCAATGGCCAAAGCACCAATCCCACTCGCCAGTGTGTTTGCAACCTCGGCCGCCCCTCTGCCCCTCGCCTTCGTTGAATCCAACGACAATATCGAGTCGTGAATCGCAGTCCAAAGCCTGTGCAACGACATGGGACCAATGTTCTGGATGTCGATTTCCCTCCTCATTGGCAATGCAGGAGAAGGATTGAGCGTTCGGGGAGAGAACAGGATCCCACTGTTCTTGGTGGAAGTGTTCGTCCAACGGACTTCCGTGTTCAACGTCCCGCTGAAGGTGAACATCTTGATTGGTCCTTGTCTTTTGTCCAGCCTTTCGAGCTGTCCTACCACAGAACAGAAGGTCTTGCCGGTGTATTCGAACGATGCCGTCATGCCAGATGTCTCGCAGTAAATGGACGATTTCCCGATGATGCTGAGGAGCGATTCTTTGGAGGTCGGGTCGTACATGTTCAGTTTGGGGAACTGGACCACGTAGGTTTCCCCGTGTCTCATCAGGTCCACCGTGCTCCCGCCCTTGAGATATATTCTCAGGGAGCACGTTTTTCCTACGAGAGACTTGGGTCCCTTGACTGCGCATTCCGGTTGCGACGCCATCGTCATGGTTGCCCAGACTTCTCCTTTGTTTCTCCAGCCCATTTTTGTGCTTGCATCCATGGTGCACACCTCTTCAATGTCCCCTTTCATGGTTCCTCCTGGACATGGCCCGAGATCCCGACAGGAGATGTAGTGGCTGGTGATGGTGATCTTTGGTGTGCAGGGGAAGGCGTGCGTGGGACGCAGAAGGTCCGAAGTGACGCACAGAACCAGCCTGCACACCGCAAGCATCCTTTCCACCGGATCTTGCTGCGTGTCTGCTTGTGCGAGCAATCGACTGTGTCGCATGTACACGTCTTGCTGCCTGGACGGTGCCTTGGACAGCAGCGCTTCCTTGGCCTCCGGATTCTCCTTGAACCGCTTGGCCAGCTCCTTCTTGCTCTTCTGCTGCCATGAGAACGCCATCTTCTTCCCTTGGCTTGCACGTGTGCGTCCGAGTCTGCGTCCAACCAAGCCTCGAATGCGTCGACGATCGTCGACTCCGATTCTCCCAGTAACGCCTGTGCCCCCTGGAAGTTAAGGCACGAGTTAACCCGGATCCGACCCAATCCAGGACTTGGGGAAGGACCACACCCCACAAGGCTAAGGGTTCCCATACGCTCCCATTCTGCCAACCGACACACCCATTCGATGCAAGCTCGAGGCATACAAGTGCTACGGGTAAGAGGAAGGGATTCGAGGCGAATACCCGTAAAAAAACACCATTCGTTCGAGAAAAGAAATGCTGGAAGGAGGGAGGAACCGATGGTTGGAGGTGCTCAGCCACAAACATCATTAAGGACAACTCAAGTGCCCGTAAAACTCCAGGTTGGAGATACAGAACTCTTCTGATCGAGTGCCGATACTAGAAGGACCTGTCAACACGATGCGAAAAGCGGAACAAGAAAGTGTGGAGATGGGGTGGCAGATGGGCCAACTCGCATACTGCCCTGGCTTCTTTAGCGCTCGATCGTCCTCGTGCCTGGAGAGGACCACCCATGTTTCCCCGTCTTCCGAACCTTCCAACACCCAGTTCCTGGGAAAGTTGCACGAGCCATCACTGCGTAAGGAATAGTAGTTGCACTGAAGGGTGTACTGGTTGGCCAAGGCGACCTGCCAGTACGTTCGTCGCTGGCCAGTACGTTGATTGTAACAAGGCCCAAAGTGAGAGCTAGAATGAAAAGAACCACTCACCAACCATCTGTGATCACTAACCTTTGATACAGGACTGCTGCTTGCAGTCATTACCTTTCGTGTGAGTGCAGGATTTATCCAAGGGTGCTGCCCACCATCCGTGGCAAGAAAGTGAAATATGCCATTATTATCCCCATCGGACATATACATCAACTCGTAGGATTGCCCAGCTCTACGGTGAAAACGTGCAATGGCATAAGGGTCAGGAGTCGTTTGACCTGATGCCTGTAATTCCCTCCTATTCTCCAAGGACAAGGGAGTAGGTCTTGTATTCTTGAGAGGTTGGCCTGCAGCATATGTACAGGGATGTGACTGCAAGGCTTCGTCAAGAAGGGTTTTAAACAATAAAGAAACTTGTGCCAGCTTACTGCGCTGAAGACTGGTGAGGCATTCGTGGCTCATCAATGGAAATCTCACAAGGGGTAGCAATTCTTCCACTTCCAACAAAGCACTCTCGTGCACCAAAGTGCTTGACATGTTTCGCCATGATAAGACAAAATCCAAAATGGCTTTCTCCGGAATGCCGCTGAGTTTGGAACTGGTGAGTATTGCCTTCATGGTTATCATGCTCAAGGGTGGAATGGAGTGTATCTGCGATTCCATCACAGCAACAATGTTTGCGGCCATCCACTCGACACTGGCATTACGACAGGAATTGATGGAAGCGTTGTAACAGTGACGTCCATCCAAAACCGGAACAGATTCTAGTTCAGCAAGGTATTCTGTCATTGAAAGTGTTGGAATGACGTTATCAACGGTCAGCACCTTTTCCATACTATTCAAGCAACACTGACAAAGCTCTTTCACCTCGAGCCTGTGAGCAAGGAGGAGGGTATCGAACAGATTCTGCACATCGGTGATCGAAATTGTTCCATGATAAGCATAGTCCACGAAGGCCGTCATGGCTTCTGGGGATGTTTCGCTAACAGAGGCTTTGCAACTTAAAGACTCCCGCATTCCGCTTGCAAACATACGGAATATTGGCATGCTATGTACAGATAAAAGCAGTTTGTGAATCGAAAATTCGCACTGATCAACAAGCAGAAGTGCATCGCCTCCGCCAGCGAGCTCCCCTGGGCATCCCAGAGATTGCACTCGATGAAAGAGATGCGGAAGGCACGGTAACTCGAAGTGAGAAACATTATTTCCATCAGTGCAGCTACTTCGTCCTTCTCCCAACATGGTGACCAGCGGGGCAGCGCCTAGCTGTTCAGCCAAGGCCATGAGATGTGGCAAGTCTTCCTTGGCTAGGAGCTGCCCTTCATTGCCGTACACATGCTGGAGGAACATGTCGAGGGTGCGGTTGGTAGTTCCAGGTAAAATTATTTCTGAGCTAGCTGTCTTGTGACAGATGCCGGGGTAGCTGGCTTCCAACACGAATCTGTGTGCTGGCACCCTGAAGCCGTCTTCTGCAACGAATTCCACATCTGCAAACTCTGCATTTCCCTTGAACCACTGCAGGCTGAGGTTGGTCGGAAAGGACACCTTTTTCGACCTCCTCAGTTTGTCTTCGATGTCTGAGAAGTCGTATCCTGAGCAGACCTTCATGTTTCGGTAGCCCATGTCCGAGTCCCAGGTGCTCAATCCAACGTACCTCGGTGTGCATATCGGTTCTGGATCTACGAACCGATGGTACTCTCCTCTTTCAGGATCTCCGATCCCCACGGTGATGGTCCCTTGGTTGAAGTCCACGAAGAATTTCCTCCATTCGCTTGCCGAGACGACCACCCCTGGCGTTTGATACACCGATTCGCCATTCTTTTCGATGTTGAGCCTGGTGTTCCGGTGGCTTCCCAGCACGACGGTGTAGTGGTCGCTGCCTTCCGACTGCGTTCCGTTCCTTTCCACGCGGTTCTGGAAGCGGTCTGCACCAGGTGTGGCTTTGAAGATGACCGTGGCGTCGCTCTTCCCACGACACTCGAACTCCACACATCCGCGTCCCGCAGCCGGCAGCTCGAAGTCTCCGGTGAGCCAGGCGCACTCGTGGGGCGGCACAATCAACACACACGTGCTCGACACGCGCAGCATGCGTTTCGGAGGCGTGCTGGAGCTCCAATGGCGCGCCGGCTTCGTGCTGCGCGAATGCGATGGTGCGCTTCGAGGTTAACTGAGCACGTGTTTACACTCGAGGGGGGGAGATCGGTCCAGCCTCCCCTGTCCCCTTCCTGGCTGAGAGGAGTCCTGATTGGTGGAGGCACGGCCTCGGGGTCTCCGACGGTCCATGGACCGCAAAAGACAGCGGTCCATGCGGTCCCGAAGGGGCACCTCGCGGTCCACGCGGTCCACGGGGAGAGAGATTCGTCAGGATGGACCGCTCTTTTGGAACGGTCCATGGACGTAAAAAGGACGGTCCCAGGATCCTGGCTTCGAGGAACTCGTGGACGGTGGTGTATCACAACGGTCTTGCTTGCAAAGCGCACCATGACCATGGCCAAACCAACGTCGGATGAAGGAGGAATGAAGGAGAGTGAGGAGAAGAACCGTTCCAAGAAGATGCCGCGCCTGGAACTGGTGCTGCTGGCCGTCGCGCTCGCCGTCGCACTGCCCAAGGTGCTGCCCTTCTTCGAAAAGAACGACCACACACCGGTCGTGGACAAGTGCGACTGTCCGACGCATTCGACCCCTTGGGAAAACTACGATAACGGACTGGGATTGGAAGGGAACATCAGCGATTGCTGCTGCGATTACGCAACGGTCAACAAACTCAACCGGGACGTGCTGAATCCCCTGCTCAGCCTGATTGTCAAGCAACCATACTTCAAGTATTTCAAGGTCAATTTGTGGTGCGATTGTCCATTCTGGGAGGACGAAGGTATGTGCTCCCTCAGAGACTGCAGTGTATGCGAGTGCACGGAGGAAGAGAAGAACGAAGCAGACAAAGGTGTGGCCAGATTCAACGGCCACAAAGAGAAGGATGTTCCGTGTGCTGAAGATGCGAGCTTGGAAGAAAAGCTTGGGGCTGTGGACAGGCAGTTGGGAAAGCACCTGGAGGTTGAATGGAGTGGAACGGACAACCCCTGGGTCCACGATTCCATCGTACCAGAGGGTGATTTGGTGTACATCAACCTCTTGAGGAACCCGGAAAGATTCACCGGCTTCCAGGGCGAGAATTCCCACAAAATATGGAATGCCATCTACAGCCAAGATTGCTTCAGGGAAGAGAGTGAGGTATGCGAAGAGAAGCGGCTTGTATATCGGCTCATTTCGGGCACGCACTCTTCTATTACAGCTCACATAGCTGGAGACTATCTCTTGGATGAGGAGAACAAAATTTGGGGACCTAACCTGACCATTTTCGAAACAAGGCTCGCACAGCCCGAACAGAGATTCATGCTTGAGAACTTGTACTTTACGTACTTGTTCGTCCTGAGGGCTGTGATGAAAGCTGGAGATGTTCTATCCCGGGTGGATTACTACACTGGATCTGGCCAACTTGATGCAGTGACGTCCAACCTCATGAAGCGTTTAGTTCAAAACCCAGAGTTACAGCAGGCCTGCCCTGTTCCTTTCCATGAAGGCCTGATGTGGACCGGGGAAGGGTCAGAGAGCTTGAAGCAAGAGCTCCAAACAAATTTTAGAAACATCAGTAGAATCATGGATTGTGTCGGCTGCGAGAAGTGCAGACTGTGGGGGAAGCTGCAGACGCAAGGTCTTGGTACTGCGCTAAAAATTCTTTTTAGCACACAGAGCAGTGAAGACAGGCTTTTGTTCTCTAGGAACGAAATCGTGGCCCTGGTAAACTATCTGAACCGTCTGTCAGAATCTTTAGAAACTGTACGGATGCAAGGCGTTGCAGTAAAGTACTTAAGAGAGAGCCAGGGAGTTTTCTGAGCAGTAGGATGCCTTCCATTTGAATTGGTTGTCCTCCACGAATAAAATTCTTCAGCATATATTTCTGCTAATGCAATTCTGTTCCACAGTTGTCCTCCCTTCCATCAGCTCTATATACACTCGGAGTCTTTGTGAAAACAGCACATCAAGCACCATTGACCGAGTCGGTCTTACACTAGCTTTCTTGCTCCGTCCCAACTAGCATCCATTTCTCCCCATTGGTCCACGAACACTAGCATTCCTTCTTTCCAACCCCCTCAAGGGGGCGACATTATCACTCATTTCTGTTTGTAATCTTATCCTCCGATGAATTGTACGTCCCAAACAATTGCCACGAGCAATACTCGTTGCCTCCGACCTAAAAATATGTCCCCTCGGAAATGGCAGATCGTTCGAGGACTTTGAAAAGATGTTGGTCTCTCTTCGAATCAAGCCTGATTGTGCGGTATAGATTGCGACAAGATTGGAACTTCAGGCATCCTCCTCTATTGCGTGTGTGTAGTCGCCAAATATACGTGCGGGGAACCTTGTGAACAATTATTGCTATGTTGCTCACTCGTTGACCACGAGGACCTGACAAGCGCAGAAGTTCCAAGCGCTAGTACATGCAAAACACCCTTGAAACTATTTTTGAACTTTGTTGGTGATGATTTGAATAAACAAGGGGCCTACCTTCGATCAAAACCAAGCATGCATCAAGAAACCGAACAATAAACACAACATGCAAAAGACCATGCACATTGGTGTCGCTTGCAAATTCGTCCGCGGGGGAGAGAAGCTCGGCGATATACGTTTGCAATGATAGAGAAAGGTGGTGTGTTTATTACTTATTGAGCAAGCACCAACATCGACAAACATTCCGGAAATGCATTTCAAAGCTTCTAGTCACACCAATCGTAACGAGAGATCCCACAACATGGTACCGATTAGCATGATGGACGAGGAAGTTTCAATCTCCCTTTGCGAGGACTCATCATCTTGCCCAACTGTGTATCGCATTGAGGAAAAGCAATGGACTGTGCACGCAAACGTTCCTTTCAACCCATGTTTCAGATTTGAACACACAACGTGGTCCGTACGCACGGATCGCGGCAATGCATCTGCTGCTCTCTCTGCTGCCCACGCTCGGAAGCTCCTCGCACATCAAGGCCATCATTCCACCCATCGATTGGAACCCATCGGTTTGGACCCCCTCTGGATTCCAAGACCCTGGCTCTCGCATGCTGACTCAGTCTCCCCCGCCCGAGAAACAGGGCGAGACGGGCCAAGAAGGGATCGATCCCCTTTCTATCTCGACGTTGACCCAGGGCCGTTCCGGTTCGAGCGGATCACGCAGCCCCAAGGCGTGGATAGAGCTCGCGATCCACGTGCCGACGTGGTTGGCAGTAGTCCATTCGACGACGTTCCGCAACACGCGTGCACGGCAAAGCGCTCCTACCTGTGCGCCTGGAACAAGAGTAGAAGGAAGAAGGGAAGCTCACTGGTCGCGGCAGAGCCCTTGCAAGCCGAGAACACCACTGCAACGAGCCAGGAGAAGCGAGCCGAGGAATCCTCCGACACGTAAGGGGGGAAATGGCAAGCGCACTCCGCGGCCTCGTTGCACGCCGTCTTTCGACAGCTGCACGTTCTTGGAACCGTGCTAGTACTCAAGGGGTAGGTGGAACGTGGTCTTTGTGCGAAATTTCGTAGACGAAACGAAGTACAGGAACGGACAGGAGAGGGCCGACCGCGACAGAGCTGTCGATGTGTGCCCGACCGAAGCGAGCGATTCGAGAGGCCAGAAACGCTGACTGCCAGCGATTCGGAACGTCGAACGTTTAGACGCGCTACCTGGGTAGCAATGTACTGGAGGATCCCACACACGAGGATGTGAACCTCGTTTCGACACGTAAAATATCTGACCTCCTCACCACGATGGTATGTGGAAGCCTGGTTCGACGATTGCAAGCCTCTTCAAGGGGAAGAGAGTACGAATTCCGTTCTAACGTGTCGTTTTCTTGTATCAGGGAGAAAATAATGGAAACTGGTTCTGGTGCTGCACCAATGACATGGTCATTGATGCAGTGCGCATGATGGTGGCCAACAACGTGGGCGCACTCTTGGTCTATGATTTTGAGCTCCTCGATGCCGACAAGGACGGGACGATTTCCAAACAAGAGCTCCGCACAAGCCCGGACAGAGACGCCATTCGCGGCATCATCACCGAACGGGACTACATGAAAAAGATCAGCTTGGAAGGACGGAGCTCGTTGAGCACCAGGGTGGGAGAGATAATGACCACACATGAGAATGTCATCACTGTCACGCCGGACACGCCCATCATCAAGGCAATGGAGATCATGGTTGACAATCACGTCCGTCACATCCCAGTGGTGGACGGTGTGCACATGGAGGGTCTCATCTCCATCCGTGACATCGTCCGTACGGTTGTGGCCGATCACAAGGAGGAGGTGGATCGCCTCCGTGACTACATCACGAGTTACAGTTAGGTGAATGGGAAGGGAATCAAGTACTTGGAAGCAGCACGTGCCTGTTTCTTCACGGAAGTTGCCTTTTCTGCCTTTGTACGGTTGTTCTTTTCAATTCCGGAAACCACCTCCCATTCCCTGCCTCGCCAGCTCCCACGACATCGGTCACGTGGCCTCCTCCCCCCCAGCTGGGTCCGGGGACGGATTTCCCTCCGTCCGATGCTTCGCTTCCCCTGTCCATCGTCCGATGCTTCCCGTGCTTCCCCCTGGATCGTCGGATGGATTTCGCTCGTCCGGGACCGTCCGATCCGTTCTGCCGCCCCGCCTTCCGGGTCTCGGATCGACCAACGAACTCGTCCGAAAACTTCGGCACGTGACGCGCATCTGCGCCAAGCACGAATCGACGCACTTGGCGCCTCCTTGGACGCACGAGCGCGTGTTTCTCCGGAAGGAGGGGGCCAAGGGACGACCAAGGAGATGGCACTGCGTGTGGCGTGCCGGAGGATGGCACCCGCGGCCGTCCGGATGGCCGAGCAAGCGAAAGGACCAGGGGTACGTCTGCGAGACCAGTGCTGGAGGACGCGTGTGCACGTGTGAAATGGAAGCAAGGCGCACGTGCGTGGTGCATGCACTCGCGTCTGGGATGGATCGAAAGACCAGGGAAACCTCGCACGCTCTCTCCTCCGCGCAACCAAGGCGTGGCTGACCTGGAAGGAACGCGTTTCGTCCACGTGCGGATCGCCGAGAGCAGAGCTTCATGTCGACAAGTACCGGGAACGAGGCGAAAGAAAACACCATTTCCACTCACAAGATCGTGGATCTGCTGAACCTGAAGGTACGCTCAAAATTCAAGCCCTGTCATCGCGTTTGTGCCTGGGTGGGACGGAAACTGACCATCGGCGTGGTTCCCTGTCCATCGCGCTGCTCTTCAGGGTCCGCAAGTGGGCAACTCCTTCTGGTGCAGCACGGACGATCTTGTGATCGACGCGGTCCACATGATGGTGGCGAACAACGTGGGTGCACTCCTGGTGTTCGACTTTGGAGAAGAAGGGACGGACAGAAAAAAGAAGATGGCGGACATCAACTACCAAGCGGTGGCGGGCATCATCTCCGAGCGCGATTACATGAAGAAGATCATCGTGGATGGGCGCAGCTCCCAGCTCACCAAAGTGGGCGAGATCATGACGCGTCAGATGAACCTCATCACCGTGACCCCGGAGACTCCCATGATCCAAGCCATGGAGCTGATGGTGGAGAACCACATCCGTCACATCCCCGTGGTGGATTCCGGCAAGATGGCAGGGCTGGTGTCGATCCGGGACGTGGTCCGCATCGTCGTCCAGGACCATCGCGAGGAGGTGGATCGCCTGCGAGAGTTCATCTCTGGCAGCTACATGTAATCCCCAAGCTGTCCTGTTGCATTGCACCTTGCCTTGCCCTGCCGAACCCCCATCCCCCTCGAGGTTAACTTGGACGTAAACCAGAGGCCATGCACAGACGTCGACGAACGTCGTCGACATGCGCGCACGTGCGCGCCACGAGCTCGACTTGGACGTGTACATACGTCGGAGGAAGGAGCTGCTGAAGCGTCTGAAGGGACCCGAAGACGCGGCGGCGGACGAAAGGGAGCGGAAGCGACCGGAAGGAAGGGAAGAAATGCGGAGGGATGGCGAAGAAGGAAGGTTGGAGCGTCGAATCGAAGCGCTGGAGGAACAAGTGCGTGTGTTGACGCAGCACTTGGAAGATCTGGTGTCCACTTCGAAGGACGAAGCGGGACGAGACCAGGAAGGGACGAAAGGGAAAGAAGGAGCCTTCCCAGACGGAGACGCGGCGCGTCCTCCAGCTGCCAGAACCGACGAAGGACGTCGAGTAGAGAGGGAAGAGAAAACGAGTCCTCCCGACACGCAGCGCACACCGTTCGAAACACCCACCAAAAGAAGCGAGAGAGATCCGATGCCTTACTTCCGAAAGTCAAAGCTTGCTTCTCCCCCTAGCTTCCACATGACGGAGCACGAGAAGACGCCTCTGCCACTTCCCAAGAAGAAAGATGAAGGACCGGCAGCCAACATGGAAAAAGTGAACTCGCGAGAAGATGCGGTCATCAGCAGGAAAACACCAGTTATGGCTTCCCGGAGTGCTCCGAAAATGTCAGAGCTAGAGTACCCACCGGAAGACGCGCCACCTCAACCTCCCAAGCAGAAAAAAGTGCTGAAGAAGAGAGAACCTTTTGACATGAAAGCAAAGAGACTGAAGAGTTTGAAGAAGCAGGCGGATTGGAATCGCAAGTGGGATAGAAACGGATCGATGCAACGGCACAAATCGACAAAGTGGGTTGTTCACAATGAAGACATATGATTTTACAAGTTTGTGTACATCCTGCATCCAGGGTCAACGCTCCCCATCGGAGAGCATCTTCAATCGCAGACTGCACTATCCTAACGGAATCTTGCAGGAATGAGCGGACTGTCAGCCATCATTGTAATGGATCTTGCATAAGAAGGTTGTGCGTAGAAACCAGGTGCAGCAATGGGCTGAGTACGCTCAAAGTGGCGTGTGGCAGTGACAGGCTCCTCCGGCTCCTCGTCTTCGGCATCCCTTGCAGCCCCTGAACGTCTGCGGTGTGGCACCTTCTTGTACTCGTAACCCATGGCAACGAACATGAATAAGATCACATTGACCATCATCAGGCCCGCCAGGAAAAGGAAGTACAGATCCAGCCTACCTTTGTTGAGGTTCCGTGGGATCCATGGATGTTTTTGTGTCGCCCATTGCACAGCAAAAAGGATTGCACTGGAAAGATACCCTCCCAGTGCTGTACTTAGTAGCTGCATGGCCATGCATAAGCTACGCATTGAATCTGGTGCTTGGTCGTAAAAAAATTCCATTTGCCCAATGCTGCCAAGGACTTCGGACATACCCACCAGTAAGTACTGTGGAGCTTGCCAAAAGACGCTCATGTTTACTATTTCTCCACTTCGGCTCGCACTTCCATCAATAAACTGCTTTTCATCTGCAAGGTGCAGCCTCCATACTTCCACACCAGCAGCCGCCAACATCGACAGTACAGCAATGAAGTTGCCCCAGCCAATCCTTTGGAGAAGGGTGGGTCTGAATCCAAGCCTCTTAAGCATAGGATATATCACCCTGTCAAACAGAGGCACAAGAATGATGATAGAAATAGTGTCAAAAGACGAAAGAGAAGCTGCCGGTATCACAAAGTCTCCAACCAAAGTTCTATCCATCAGTTCGCCCTGCTCCACAAAAACACTGCCCATTTGTTGATAGATGATCCAATAGAAGATTGTAGTGACAAAAATAGGGAACATGCGTACCACCAATCTCACTTCTTCAACCTGAGCTTCAGAGTACTTCCCTCCTCTCTCTGCGGCCGCGTCTTCAATCCATGCGTATGATATATTGTGAGGAATGAGAGGTGTAGTGGTTTCGCCGCCTCGAAGACGCCTGCGTGTCCTCTTGTTCCGCCATGCATCCATTAGCACCCCTGTAAACCTGGAAAGTGGGGATTCTTTAGGCTTCATGTGCGTATAGCGTTTTCGGCCGGACACGAAGCTGACAACCGCTAGCAGCATGGCCGCTGCTGGAATGGCAAAGCCGATGCTCCAACTAATGGTCTCCTGGATCCACACAATCAAAAGAGATGCAATGAGTGATCCGCAGTTGATCACGAAGTAGAACCAGTTGAAAAAAGACTTTTTCTCTTTCACGTCTCGCTCGTTGTTTTCGTCGAACTGCTCAGCTCCAAAGGCGCTGACATTAGGCTTTATTCCCCCCGTACCCAGTGCGATCAGATACAGTGAACCGAAGAGGACCGCGTTTTGCATGAAATTGGGGTACTTGTCTGGAGCCGGATGAAGTTCCGGAACTGCTGCACTCAATGCCAGACAGAACATGCCTATGCAGTAGGCACAACTGAACAGCACAATGGTTTTGTATCGCCCAATGACTCCATCAGCCAAGTAAGCACCAATAAGTGGCGTCATGTAACAGGTCCCCGCCCAAAGGTTGACCTGAGAGGCCGCATCGAGCGTATCCATGCCCATCTGACGGTTAAGATACACGACGAGGTTCGTGGAGAGGCCGTAGAAAGCGAGCCTTTCGCAGAACTCGTTCCCAAGGATGAATGGGCAGACGGTGAGCAAGGTGGAAGGCTTCTCGTCCTCTTGTGCCGGCACTTCCGTGGCTTCCCCTTCCACTTCCATGTTTTCTTCCTCCTCACCGTTCGCATCGCTTCCTGAGAGCATGTTCCAACTCGCGCGACGCGTGCGTTTCGTCGAACGAAGGCGACGTTTCTTTCGCCGCCTGGTTTCGCTTTCGCTTCCCCTTACTGATGCATTTCGATTGGGAACCTTGCCTTACGTTCCCCCTTTCAATCTCCCTTCGTCCCCTTTCGAACCGAGCCTTTCGAACCCGAGCGCCTGGCCTCGGTCGGATTCCCCGCCTGATCCTTCGGAGATCCGATATTGCCTTCGATGCCATACCGAAGAGATCGCTACCTGATCTGGGGTGGTTGCGAAGCCACTGGCCCAACTTCTGGACGTGGTTGGGAGCCCCGAACTTGCATTGGACGATCGTCCATACCTGGTCTACGGCGTGCAACAATGGCGGGGAAGAGTTCCGAGCATATTGCTCAAGGATGGGAATTGACGAAGGCCCGGACGACCCAACAATGTCCAACGGGCTTGTATTGCGATTGCAAGGAAGAGCACCCACGATGGATGCAAGAGAACGGGACCTCGCAATACATACGTCACGTTCATCCACGATGCGCCCATGGCTTCGCTTCGTCGAACCCTTACGAATCCCACTCTGTCCGGAGAACTCTCGCATGCAATCTTTTTCACGATAAAAAATCGGGTGCTCAATCTCCATGGGTCGATCTTCCACCAGCGCCAACAATACAATGGCACGGCAAAGATCTCTTGATGCGTCCGGCTCTGCCTACTAGATCCATGGAAATCCAAGAAGCGGTGTCACACCTCGACGAGGCCTTGAACAAGGACTCCGCGAGGTTCGTGGCCTATGCAACCACTTGCTACCGCTCTCCATTTGAATCGAGCTTCTACGAAACATGAGAAAGTGGGCATTTCCCGAGTGAAAAATTATGCTAAAGGTGTCGACAATTTATGCCGTCTTTCCACATTTCCACGCTTGTCTTAGTTCAATATTCAGAAATGACTTGGAAACGTGAAAAGAGCCAGAAAGGACGGATTTTGTAGAACGATAATTATGCTACTTGCAATTTGCAATGGCTTGTCGTCCAGAGGCACTGTAGTGCTCTTTAGTCTTACCCTTGAGAATTTCGCGTTTGTACCCCTCCTTTTGCACGGGTGCAAGGATAAGGAATTCGCTCGTCCAATGTCGTTCCCTCCATCTTTTGTCCAAAACGATTGCAAATCTCAAATGGGTTTTGTCACCCGTGGTGACTACTTTCATTGGAGAGGAGTACGAAAAGTTGCGACATAATTTACGTTGGATTCTTTCCCGGCCTTGATCCCCCGCACTGTTTGGGTGGAGAATGTTGTCTAGACGCATGAGTCGGCATGGATGGGTAGTCCGCTCGTGTCCCCGCGGTTCCGCCGCTCGGAGAAACAGAAGGGAGGCTTCTACGGCACGGTTGCACCCCCCCCCCCTTTTGCCGACACACACAAACAAGCCGGCAAGGACGACGCCTCGTGCTTGCCGTGTCCGGACACGTCTTTGCTCGCCCTCTTCCCTTCCTTCCCCTTTCGAGAGAAGAAACTCCCGTCTCGCTGGTCGGTCCACTCCCACTCAACCTCTCCCTCTCAACCTCTCCCAAGAAGACCAGGTGTGGGAGAGAGACAGGTACGGTATGGTGAGGACGATGTGGTGGACAGGCGGCATGGCCATGCGCGCCTTCCGCGCCTGCTCGACGTCCGCAAGGACGCAGACGTGGGCCCTGGCGGACGGGGTAGTGTCCTTTGCGAGGAGAAGACCGCCTCCTCCACGTGAAGAGGCCGAGAGGCTGCTCGAACACGGACTGGCGCAAGTGGGAGGGGGGAAGTCCGGCGCACCTGCAGCGAAGATCCTGCTCGAATGGCAAGCCATGGAAGCCGAGAAGGACACCAAAAGGGCGTTGGAGAAGGCCAAAGAAGCGGTACTTGCTGCATCTCAGGACGAAGATCGGGAGGAAGACGCGTGCGAGGTGCGTGTGGCCAGCCACGAAGCAGTGGCAAGGCTGTGCACACGTCTAGGCATGGATGCCGAGGCCGTCGAAAGCGCAAGGCAAGCCGTGCAGGAGGCAGAGGAACTCTCGGAAGACACACCGATGTTGGAATGGAAGAAAGATGGCGTGCCCACCGCGTGGCTGCGTGCATACGGAGCGCTCGGATCCGCCCACCTGGCTGCAGGAGACGTCTCAAGTGCCATGGACGCATGCAGTATCTGTGCGGATGTCTTTCCCGATCCTCAAGAGGTCGAAAAATGTGCGCCAGAGCTCTCCCCGAAAGAAAGCTCCGTCGCTTGTGCATTCCTTGACGACCTTGGGCGCCTACACCATGTGCTGTCCGGCCTGCCAGAGAGCTCTGGAGAATCAGACATGGAAGTCTGGTTGCAATCCCATGAGGCCGCTGAACAGTGCTACAAGATGTGCATCAAGCTGCTCCAAACGGCCAAGCAGAAGAACGAAGGAACCGTGGAGCTGACGGGCTCCTTACCAGCATTGGAAGTATTGGAAGCCGATGCGCACTGCGGTTTGAGCCAACTTTATGTCTGTACCCAATCCTGGAAAGAAGCCGAATCTCACGCGGAAATGTGCTTAACAGCGGCGGAACGAGCCGGTGAAGACTCTCATCCAAGGATTGGTATGGCCCTTCTGCAATTAGGCCACATTTTTTACCATACCAATCGTTTGACCCTTGGGGAAGGATTGTACAGAAAAGCCGGGGAGCTTTTGAAGGACACAGCCGCCCATGACTTCCCGAATAAAGTGGTGGTGCATCCAACCACCATAGCGTTGTGGAATTGGAGATACGCCCAGCTTCTTTCTCTCATGCCAAAAAGGGGGAGTGAGGTGGCCGCACTCAAGGAGGAAGCCATCCAACTCTGGAAATCTGCGACGAACTTGAGGTGTGAGGATGCATCGGTACAAGGCTTGCTTGAAGAGGCAATGGGAGGGATCGGGCGGTCCGTGGATGCGCCTAGTGAAGAGGCAGAAACAAAGAGAAGCAGGATGTGCAAACGCTCTGCTGTGATGATCCTCCGAATGGGCCGCGTGATTATACCTGGGCACTGGCCCTGGGCTAATAAATTGTGAGATCTTCATGTAGCACAAACTACGAGAAAACGTTCATTGAACTTTTAGTTCTGATTATTAGATGAAAATTCCCTGATCTTGAGGAAGTGTAAAACTAAAGGGGAACAAAATGAGCAGCGCCAAGATCACCATGACCCATGCAAAGTTGGAGCGTTTACTATCCACCCCAGTGACGCTGTCCTTCACGAACTTCTCGGGAACCCTCTGACAAATCAAAATGAAGAGCCCCCACGAAAGGGATAAGCTACCACCGATGATTCCAAAACCTAAACCTGCATACGTCAGCAGAGAACTGATGTTGATGCCCCTCCTACCCCACGCCGACTGAACAACCCGCCCGCCGTCCAAAGATCCCACCGGCAAACAGTTGAGGGCTGTGGTCGTCAGGGCACACCATCCTGCAATTAGCATTGGGTGGATGAGTATGTCCTTGGCCTCGAAAGCTTCCCCACCCAACACTGCATGGCACAGACTCCCGAGCAAGAAGGAGTTGTTGAACAACGCAGTGGGTATAGAAACAAGATCTGGATTGGATACATCTCCACCCATGGAGCTGACCAGGCCGTAAACAAACAAAGCTGCTGCAAGACTCCCCCCCGCCAATGGACCAGCAATCGCAACATCAAACATATCCTTCCTGTTGTTGACGAGAGACTTGAACTGAGTTATGGCTCCAAACGTTCCAACCTGACCATTTGGAATGAAGTACGGTGGGCTCAGCTTCACACCGCGCATTGCACCGGCAAAAAAGTGGCCGGCTTCGTGTATGCCAGCACAAGCAAGAACGGCGCCCATGATTGGAAAAGCTCCATCTAGTACTGGCCCCACGTCCAACTCCTCCAGCTTGGGAATCATCGTGCTACTGTCCATGTTTTGCGGGTTGAGAAAATACGCCACCACGTCTGGCGGCAAGCGGTTGATATTGGCTGCCAATCCAAGTTGAAAAGCACTGCCAACTGTAAGACCTGCCAGTATCACGCAAACCACGACTTGCCACCTACTTATGGCCGGAGGCTGGGCAGCATCGGCCGGCACAACCAGAAATCTCACCCGCGTCACGCCTTTCGAGTCTGAGTCCTCCGCTTCAAAGTCTTCGCTCATGAACAGCTCGTACTTTCCTCCGAACACCTCCTTCGTTTTCTGATCCAAAGTTTCGAAAACCACCGATTTGTCATCTCTGAGGTTCCCGCGGAACAGCACCCCTCCCTCCAAGTCCGGATTAGGCAGCGTGCCTGTGACCCAAAAGGTGGTGGGTCCGAACACTTTTTCTTTCATGGTCTGTATGTCTTCCTTGGGCACCATGGACTTGGGTTTCAGTAGATCAGAAAGCGATTCGAAATCTTTCTGCAACTTCTCATTCCCCTCCCTCGTGTTCCTATCCGGTTCATTCTTATTCGACATCTCTCGCGTCGTATCCAAAATCTTCCTCATTTGCTCGATGGCTTCGTCGCTCAGTTTGTTCCCTCGAGCTTCTTCGGCCTCCTTCAAAGCTTGCAGCACGGAATCCGACACTTCGATGGAGGTGGTGGATCTCTTCTCTTCCTGCTCGTACGGCGTTCGGTATCAGCACCACCAACGTTCACGGCGTCAGCGATCTTCCATCCGCCAAAACCCGTACTGTCTTCGTGCTGCCTCGTGCGTCTCACCTCTTCGCCTTTCTTTTCGTTCGTATCGGCGATCGTTTCCGTTTCCTCCTCCTCTTCGCCGAGGATGGCGTTGAGGTCGGCCATCGTCTTTCGCATCCCTTCGGACGCGGTTTTGGGCGTCCGATCGCCACCAGACGCGGACCATCTCCTCGTGGGACGTGTCCTGGGACGTCCCACGCGCCTGGAACACCTCGCAGGCGTCCACGAGCGAGCGGTTCGCGCGCACGTCGCGTCCATCGCACGAGCACGTCTTCGTCGATGTGTTTCGGCCGCCACGTCGCAACACGTCCCACACCCGAGATCCAGTGGGAAGGACCGTAAAAAGACCGGATGGAAGACGGTCCTTGAAAGGGTCAGGGAACGGTCCATGCGGTCCACGGGGAGGGTCCGGGTTCGAAAGGGGAAGGGGGTGGGTTCGAAAGGGGCATCGATTGCCTTTCGAAACCGGACGTGGAGGGGGTTCCGACCGGGGTGATCGTGGACGAGGGATCCGACGGTGGGAACGCACACGCGTCCGTGTTTGCGACCAGGCCACGAAGGCGAGGGGTTCGAAGACGGATCCGACGGACGATCCGAGGCAGACACGGATCCCCTTCTCGTCGCCACGCGCCTCCCGGAGCGCACCCACGACCTCCTCCCGCCGGGGAGAGAAGATTCTCCCCCGTCCGACCGGGTGAACCTCGTTCGACACGTGTTAATTACGCCCCGTCCTCGATGCCATCCTTCGATCCTTGCTTCCGCCCCTGTGGTACGATCTTCTCGGAAGAAGGGCGAGATGCGCCCCCCCCCACTTCTTCCTCTCGATACGCACCCATCGAGATCTTTCCCCATTTAATCGCGATCTCGGAGCGAAAGATATCGATCGTGGAGGGGGAGCGCGAGAGCCGACGCCGATCGACGAGGAAGCGCGCGTTGCAAGCGGCTTCCTGGCGCGGTTCTTGGACGCACATGCGAGACAAACCAGGTAGGATAGAAGAATCCTGAATCTATCACCTCGCGCGGGAGGGAAGGTTCATGGGCACTGCCGTCAGAGCGCGAATGCCCTGGGCGGCCGAAGGCGACGTTGAAGCTGGTCGAAAGACCAGCAAGCTCTATCGCATGCGAAAGAAGTACGCGCCTCATGGATGGAAGCTGTTTTTCAGATCTAATTTGGGTGCATGCATGATCCTGATGACCTGTGTGCTGCTCAGCGTGATGTTGGTGGTGCGGAAGGTCGAATTGTGGCATGGGAGGGTCAGAAGGGAGACACCTGATGGATCCACCACTGGACAGAAAGAGACTGCGCTTGCGCAAAAGGCGGAGAGTATTCTGGATGCCGTAGTGTACATAGCCATTGCACCCGAACAGAATCCAGTTAGGCAGGACAAAAAGGGAAGAGATGGCGCCACAGGAATGATGAGGCTCTCCATCGAATCCCTTCGAAAAGTTGGTCAGTACATGGGGGAGGTGTATGTAATCACGGACATGGAGCAAGTTTTACATATCCCGGAGATATACAACAGCGCGAATTTGATCCACTTTGAGGGTTTCGGCAGATTGGGTGCTGCCGAGGGAAATTACTACAATGCAGTCTGTGATCTGAAAACCAGAATCTTTGAGTATGTTCCACTTTCCGTTGAAACAGTTTTGTACTTGGATACCGATGTTGTGGTGTCAGCTCCATTGGATCCATTGTTGATTGAAATGAGTAGGATGTTTGATAGACGAGAGGAAGGGAACGTGCCCAGTATGGCTGTGTTCCAGAACAATGCTCCGTGTGGAAACGGATATCCATGCTGGCATGCAGGAGTACTTTATATGACCAGGGAAAGGTCGCTCTCATGCCTCAGCATATGGCATGATTTGCACATGTCCAATGCCTATCCCTTGTGTATGTCCAAGCGTAAAAATGCGCAAGATTTCGACGCTCTGCCAGCAGAGTGCAATGATCAAAGCGCCCTCTCATGGGCAAGTCATGTGGCACAACCATGCAGGCAAATTCACAAGATTGAAGACCGTGTACATTTGAAGTGGATGAACTCTGCAAGCCTTGGTCTTGCAGTCATGAAGTTGATGGCTAGTCGCCGAACGTTCTCTCATTTCACCCACAACACAAGGAGGAACGGACACCTTGGCACAGGTGTGCGTGGACGCATCTATCGTTTTCTGGTGACTCGCTTGTTCCTTTCGTGCCGCTTGGGATTGCAAACACCATTTGACTCGTGACATTGAAGGGATGGCTCCATCGTGAACGTTAAACCCTTCTGCCTTCCTCCGGCTGCTCCCATGCCAAGTTGTTGACCTTCGAGGTGCAAAGGGATGCACCTTTCCCTTGCATGCAGCTCTCTTTTGTAATTTTGCATCTCACAGGGATCCTTTCTCCATCAACGCTGGTGGCTGCATGACCAGGTGCAGCCACCCTTGTCCATTCCACGCCGTCGTTCCGAGCACGGAGGCGCAGCCGGCGTCTTGCCACATGGTGTGGGGAAAGGCGGAGCCGCGCGGCGTGGAGGACCTTGTCGAACGGCTGCAGGAGAACGATCCCAAGCTGCAGTCATTGACCATGCTGCGAGGAAGGCGGTTCGGTCCCGAAGAAGTGGGCCAACTGTGCGAAGCCCTGCACGCCAACTGCGTGCTCCAGGAGTTCCATGCCAGCGGACACGTTATGCTGCCGCCAAGTGCAACCAGGTTCGCCGAAATGCTCGCCAAGAACGCGTCACTACGACGGATTGGACTCGGAAACGCGGACTTCGGCGACGAAGGACTGGAAGCGCTCGCGCCGGGGATTGCTGCCAGCATCAGCCTCCAAGCAATTGATTTGGAACACAAAGGAATAGGTGTCAAGGGAGCAGCAGCACTCGCCAAAGCCCTGGAGGACAGTGTATCTCTGAAAGAAATCCAGCTCAACCGTAACCCTTTGGGAGAGGAAGGCTTGCAAACACTGGCCAATCCATGCATGCGAAGAATCGAAGTGCTGGAACTGAGGGAAGTGAACCTCGGGGATGGGGATGGGAAATGTTTGGAGGATCTTTTTATCCATGGAGAGTCGCTTCGAATAGTGGACTTGAGCAACAATAGCGTCGTAGGACAGGGCGTGGAATCTCTGGCCAAAGGATTGTCTCATGCATATCGTCTGGAAGAACTAGATCTGACTGGGGTCGGTTTCGGTCTTTCGTCCTCCGCTGGGTCCGTTGCTCGAGCCTTGGCATCTCTACTGCGCCTCAAGAAAGTTGTGTGCAAAGGGTGCAAGATTGGACATCTTTCGGGTCCGGTGTTTGCCTCCATCCTTCATTGTGGATCAAGTGCACCCCTTGAATTGGATCTGAGCAACAACGACCTGGACGCCGAAGCTGTCCAAGCAGTCATTGCGTCCATGGATAATATGGAAGTGGTACGAAGCGTCTCACTCGCACTGGGCGGCAATCGGTTGGAGGGCGGATGTGTGTCCAGATTGGCCGCGGTCACCTATGCCGGGCTTGAGAGGTTGAACCTTTTCGATTCCGCCTGCATCGGCACCTCCATGGATGAAGTGTGCACGGCCATTGAAAAAGGAGGTTTACCGGGAATGCGCTCCCTTGACGTTGGCGGGTGCAGGATTGAGATGGAACAGATGGAACTCCTGTTCCACACTTTGAAGGCTGGCGCCATGCCTTCCCTCTCGACGTTGGTGGTGGCTGCAAATCCAGCCACGGAGCACGATCGATTCGAGGCTGCACTCGAGAGCCTTCGTTCGATGCGCACGGATCTCGACGTCCTGTGGTCCACATCGGATCCGTCGTCAGCAGTGCAAAAGATGCCGCGGTGTCCGTGAGCACCGTTTCGTGGACGACATCCGTACTGGAGTCACGTGACACCCCAACCGAACGTACGACGTTTGGAGACCGGTACGGTATGGTCGTGGTCGGAATCGATGCGAACGAGCGCACGAATGAGAAGAGGAAGAGGAAAATGCTGTTTCGTTCTCTAGTACAGGCGCACTCAATGCGCTTATAAATAATCATATTACTGTACTTGGTAAAGCAGCTGGGCAGGTGTGGCTCCAGCAAAGAATCGTTTATGCATGCAGGTGTATGTACATAGCTTGAGGGGTCTCTAGATACAAAGGCCGTTATCTGCGTCTACTTAGAAGTGCCTGGCCATTTCATTGGCCAAGTGAGAGCCGAACATGCCAATGCTCTCCCATTTCCTGCTCAGGTGACGATCCTGTTCACGGAGGCGTGCCCATTTCTGTGCATCATGGACCGGTTGCTTGACCACCTCTTCCCCCATTCCGGACGCTTCTGCATCGCCTGCAGAGCTCCCTCTGATCCCTTCCAAATGCAGGAGGGATGCGGACCAGGCTGCTTGGGCCAAGACGTTCCTTCCACGCCCACTGCACGAGTTGTTGTTTTGACCTTGTCCCATCTCAGAACGAACGTTCAACTTGCTCTTCCTGGATCTCATCGCGACCCCCCACTTCCTCATGTAACTTACTCTGTGCACGGACGACGCCATGGAGTACCTGATGGCGGACATTGCACGTACGGTTTCGTCTCCCACTCTGCGTGACACGATGGTCTTCGACTCACGGCTTGGATTCTACCTGCCGCTTTCGTGCGTTTGGATGCACGGCCGACGGATCCGAGGGTCCGGATTCGAGTACCTGTGGCTGCGGCTGCGGAGCTGCTCGAGCTTCGTTCGGAAGCTTGTCGTGTGCGCGGTCGTCTTCGTCGAGTTCTGCAACTGAAGCTGTTGCAGGTCCGAACTCGAGGGTCCTTTCCTCTGCGGCACACGGCACCGAGGGCGCACCTCGACCGAACGGTGTGAGAAAGCATCCGATCACGTGTGGAAGACGCGGAGGAGGTACGGCCGGCTACGGCGAAGGGGCGGAAAAGATCCTCCGCGTGCCGTCGAGGACCAGGCGACATGCCTGGGGTCCGGTCCGTTCGTCCTCTGCGGGCAGCGTAACGGTGCCCGTGGATGTCCCGGGTTTCCGACCGGGCTTCGACCGGGGTATTCCCAACGGAGGATCCTTTGGGATACGGCCAGGGATCCGGGTCACGCATCCCTTTCCGTTCCCTTCGACCGTACGTCTTCCTCCCTTCTCCCTGGGGGACAGGGACAGGCCAGACCGGGAGGGGAACCGCGCCTTCCATCCCCTCTCCCTCCCCACCGCTCCCCGGTCTGACGTGGCAGGGTCCAGCTGGACCTGGGAGACCGAGGGGTGCCAACGGTCGAGAACGGACGTGCTGACGAGGACGGAAGGACGTTGGATCCGGTTCAAACCCTCGAACCCACCAACGGGTCGATCGGACCTTTCCCAGGACGATTGCCCCGAGGGAAACCCCGCCCCCACCCGGCCCCACAGCCGTCCGACACTCGGTTGTGGTCCATAACCGAATCCACAGACGGTTGTGGAGGCGAGAACCGTCCCTGACGAACGGGAGTGGTTCCAGACGAACTTTCCCGCCACAAGTGCGCATGGCCACGTCCCTCGCAGCACACGAACGTGGCGAGCGCTGCGTCGAAGACCTCGCCTGAAACCACCGTGGTCGAGACGTCTCTGCCTAGACAGAGAGGTTCCCTCTCACTTGGGCGACGCCTCGTGCGAAGGGAACGCATCCCGTGCGCTCGTCTTTCCCACGTGCAACCGTTGCGTCGCGACGTTTCGCGCTCTTGCGCGTGCTTCCTCCTCGCTTCCAGCCTACACACGATTCCATCGGTGCCCCTTCTCGATCCTGCACCTCTGTCCTTCGCCATCGACGATCGTGCCGGTCCTTCGCCATCGCCATCAAATTTCTGGATCCGAGTGGGAGAGAACGACGAAGCACGCACCTGCAGCGATGGCGTCCGCTGCGATCGACGAAGCGCTCGCCCACGTTCGCGGCCTGATCGAGGACGTGGAAGACGCCTTGAAACCTGTCGAAGCAGATACCGAGGCCAAGAAGCGGTCCGGATCGAAACACGATGGCAAGGCACCGTCCCAGTCCGGCGCTTCGGAAGACGAATCCGCGCTGCAGTTCGCCAAAGCGAAGCTTGTGGTGGCTCGAGTGGCCGCTGCCGAAGATCATCCAGAAGCAGATCGTCTGCTCTGTTTGCAGCTGGACGTGGGGAGCGAAGAAACGGTGCCGGTGGTGGCAGGTTTGAAAGGACACGTGGAACCCGACGCATTCGTCGGACAACACGTCGTCGCCATCACCAATCTCAAACCGTGCAAGCTCGCCGGACGCGTCAGCCAAGCCATGATCTTGGCCGCATCGTGCAACAGACAAGGGATGCCAGAAGGCAAATGCGTGCGCGTGCTGGAAGCTCCACCAGGAGCACGACCAGGCACCAGAATTCGTTGCCAAGGAAAGGTTGCGCAGTGCAAAGTAGATGCGCCGAAAACGCTCAGCTCGAAAATCTGGGCGACCATCGTGCCTCGACTCGTCGTCCAAGGATCGAAGGCGTTGTATGACGGATGTGCCCTAGAAACGGAAGAGGGAGCGGTCAAGGTCACCGATGTGGACGATGGGTCAGAGATCCATTGAAGGGAGCGTCTCAACTATTCCTAAAACGCAAGCTTCTCGAATCGCTGCACCCGATTGATGTGCGTTGCACTTCGCTTTCCTTGCGAACCGTGAACGTTGCATGGGCGCTGAAATGGTGGCTCAGCGAGGCATCGACGAATTTGCTAGGACGACACAATCCATCCCAGGGCACAGCGTGTTGTGAAACGGGTGCAGTGGACCGCGTGTACCGTGTTTTATTGACAAGGACATTGGCACCTCGTGGTGAGGTGCGAATGGAAATTTTAAGAGTGTTTGGTCATGCCTCTTCATCCTTTTCGAGGCTCATTGCAGTAACTTTCGAAGTTGACCTAGAACCAAAGGACCACGCAATACCCGAAACGACCAGCAGCACTCCAGCGAAACTCCACACTGGCACGTAATCGATAATTCGTAACGCAAACAAAAGGCCGGCTACAGGAATGAGGGATCCGTACAGAGCCACCTGTGTGGAGAGCATTGCTTTGCATGCTATCCCGTAGAGAACATACACGCAGCAAGATCCTATCAAAGCCCAGTACGCGAGAGGGCCCGTGGCTTTCCTAGGGAGCATCCATTGCTTACCAAAAGGCACTGCCGTTGCCGCAACCACTGTAGTCCACAAAGAAGAGACTAGAAAGGCCCACGCAGTTGTGCTTAAAGGAGGATACCTTGCCACGATTCGTTTCAGCAGCAGTAAATACCCAGCTTGTGCGATTGAGCTTCCCAAAGAATACATAGCCCCGGTCGACGTGCCCCCGTCTATCGCCGATGCTCCCGTGCTCCCGATGCTAACCATTAGTGCTCCTGCGACAACTACAGTCGTTGCCAGCATCCTGCTCCATGAAAGTTGCTCCACTTTAAAGAGCAGGGCCAGTATGGCGGTGATCGCTGGCACCGCTGCGTGCAAGCATATGGAGGGCAGCCCTCCTTTGTGTGCCATATCGCTCATGAACCCGATCTGATCTAGAAAAAGTAAAAACCCTAGAAGCAGCAACTGGGGTAGGTCTTTTCGATCTGGTTTAATGGATTCCACCTCTTGGCTCGCGGCAAGCAAGATCAAGCTTGCACAGAGCTGTCGGTACAAGTTGAATATGAGCGGATGCACGTGGTGCGATCCTCCTATTGTCACATTGGTGTAGAGCACCCCAATGGAGAACGCCAAGGACGCGCCGATGCAAGCCAGGTGGTTTTTGATCGGCGACACGCTGATGAGCCTCCCTTCCGCCACCATCCCGGCCAACACGTTTCGAGCCCAGCAGCCCAGCCCGAGCCCTTCCTTGCTTGCGACGTCCGCTGGTTCACCCGCCTGCTTCTTCTCCTGTCCTTCGAGCCTTCCACGGTCCACGTTCGTCCCTTTCGCGGTCTTTCCCGTCCGAAGCACGTCCACCTTTTCGTCGAAGACGTCGTCCAGTTCGAACCAGGACGTGTGCTTCGAAACCGTTCCAGTCGATGGGACAGGGAACGCCCACACGCGTCCCACCACCGGACGGGAAAGGGAGGACCTCCCGGTGGAGCTCTCGGGTACGAAAGGGAAAGGTTGACCGGGCAGAAGGGAAGAACCCGTTCCCAACTCCGTACGGTCCGGTACCCCGGACGGCACGGGCCAGCCACGGCTTCGACGAAGCGATTGGCCTCGGAAGGTGGAAACGGCGTGCGGCTCCTGCACACGTGGAGTCGACACCTGCACCTGGGCCCGGATCCAAGCCCTCTCCGCACGTCCGGTGTTCGGATCCGCGTCTCACACCTGCCCAAGCTCGAAGCCAAGGCAGCCGACGAAGGTCCGTTGCACCGTCCAAGACCACACCCGTCCTTCCCCCACCCGACACCCGTAACCGTAACCGTTTACGTAACTCAAACGGGTGTGGTGCCCACATGCGTCCAAAGGTTCGCCATAGCCGAGCGACGTCCGCGATGATGCGCGCCACGACGCGCACGACGGCGACGCCGACGAGGTCGATGGCGAGGTTCCTGGGGAGGAAGAGGTGCAAGACGCGTGGGAGGACCCTCCAGGCGACCGCGACGAAGCAAGGACTGGACCTGCGAGACGCCATCGAGAAGCTCGTCCGACGAGAAGACCTCTCGCTGGAAGAGACGCGCGACGTGCTCACGGTGCGTGGAACGCGGATGCGGAGCTCGTTTTGGGACGATGGAACGTGAAAAAGATCGCAAATTTGTCTGACGAAGTCGAGGGCACGTGCAGGCAGTCCTGGACAACGCAGACGCCGCCCAGATCGCTGCTTTCCTGGTGTTGCTGCGTGCCAAAGGTGAAACTGCGGACGAAATCGCCGGACTTGCGCTCGGCATGAAGGCGAGAGCAATAGCAGTGGACGCCGGAGACGACGTGCTGGATATCGTAGGAACCGGTGGAGACGGTGCAGGCACCGTCAATATTTCCACCGGTTCCACCGTCCTTGCTGCTGCTGCTGGTGCCAAAGTGGCCAAACATGGTAGCCGATCGGTGAGCAGCCTGTGTGGATCGGCGGATGTGCTGGAGAAGCTCGGCGTGGCGATCGACCTGGGACCGGAGGGCGTGGCGCAATGCGTGAAGGAAGTGGGAGTGGGATTCATGTTTGCGCCCAGGTACCATCCTGGAATGGCTGCTGTGGGACCTGTCAGGAAATCATTGAGAGTGCGAACAGCATTCAACATCCTAGGACCAATGCTCAATCCTGCGGGTGCTTCGTACGGGCTGATAGGGGTGTATTCCAACTCTCTAGCACCCTTGATGGCCGATGCGCTCTCTCGATTGGGGACCAAGAAAGCCCTCGTGGTGCACTCCATGGGCCTGGATGAACTTACTCCTTGTGGCCCAGCCGACGTGCTCGAAGTCTCAGGCAGCTCAACGAAAAGATACACCATTGACCCGCAGAGGGATTGTGGGCTTCCCAAGTGTACGCTAGAAGACCTGAAGGGCGGAGATGCAAACTTGAATGCGAAAATCTTGCGCGATGTTTTTGCTGGGGAGGAAGGTGCGGTAGCCGATGCACTCTGTCTGAATGCTGGCTTTGCACTGGCAGCATGTGGAGTAGCTTCGACTCCGCAGGAAGGGGTAGCAATGGCACGCGAAGTCCAGCGCAGCGGGAAAGCACTCAAGACCTTGGACAGCTGGGTAGCTCTCTCACAAGAGCTTCGGAAAAATGAATAGACACTGATGCTGGTAACACTTGAAAAACCGCATTGATTGCCATATATCTCACGATCTGCGATTAGCTCATTTTTTCGTGTTTCTCTGCATTGACTGGAGGCTTATTGTAGGCTTTTGTGTCAGGCTCCAAAGCCTCCTTGGTCTCTGAATGGATCGATGATCCTGCATCCGCTTCCTCCAATGGTTCCACGAGCGAAGTTCTTGGGGTCGGATCTTCCAGTCTCTGGAATTTTGGCCGCCTGTTTTTCAACATCTGATATGTGAAGAGGTAATTGAAGATGAGGATCCTCGATTGCCACACGATAGCGCTTTGAAGTGATTCTTCCCCGAAACCTAAGCGATCCAGGACTTGTCTTCCAGTGGCCAAATCACCATCCTCCTTCGCATCAAATTTCAAGCCAGAAAATTCGTTGATGCAAGCAGCCTCAAACCCGTGCTTGATGAGGGAGACTTTCGGTATCCAGCTGAAGAGTTTTGGAGGCGTCTCAGAATTCACATAATACCCCCCAAACACTGTATGGAAAGAATGAACAAGTCAGCGAAGATGAAGGGACAACGGGCGAAATCGATTCGGCGAGGACGGAGCTTCGGTCGTTTACGTACCTATGAATAGAACCATCACAGAGGGACCGATGGCCATGGCAGCCTCGGTGGATGGTGCAACAGAGCCAACAGCCAATCCCAAGGACGCCGATGTAAAGCTTTCCAAGGTGACAATGCCAAGGAACTGGAGGAAACGAGATGCATTCTTATTCAACCCTGCCATAGGATAAACCACCGCACCAAAAATGGCAGGGAAGATAGCACTGATTGGCAATTCAGCCAGGAGCTTCGATGCAAAGTAAGGTCCAACATTGTACAGCTTTTTTGCTCTCTCTCTTCCCACAATGGTCGCCTCTCTTGGGAAGGCATTGAGAGTCTTCGTCAAGGCTGTCATCGCAGCATTGATGCAGGATACCTGCAAGAGGCCCATGCGGTCCTGGATGGACACTTGTGTAAATGGCAGCTTGTAGAAGATGGAACCAAACAACAGAGCGGAGAAGAGGGAGGTATTGAGACGCACCAAGTTCGTGGCTTTGTCCCTACGGATTTGCCTCCAAGATCTGGCGAGAAGTAAGCGCACTTGGGTAAAAATCCCCCCACGCTTGGTGGGCACCAGCTTGGTTGAAAGCTCTGCGTCCTTTTTGAGATCCGTAGTGGAGTGGAGCGGCTTGCGTTGATGGTTGTAGTGACCCCTCCACGCAGCAGCAAGCTTGAGAATTCTTGACTGCGTTGCTTCCTCTCGTTCGTCACTGCTATAATCCATGCTCACTAGATCGATGTAATGCTCAGCTGGATTGCACAGATTCGGACAGGGATGGCCCTGCGTAGAGAAATACGATTCGGCTTCCTCCAACGGCCCGGAATAGATGCACATTCCCTCTGCAAGGAGAACCATATCATCAAACATACCAAATATCGCGCTTTTCGGTTGGTGGATGGAGCAAATCACTGTGTGTCCAGCATTCGATAGTTCTCGCAAGGTCGCAACAACGCTTTCTGCTTGAAAAGAGTCCAAACCGGTAGTGGGTTCGTCCAGGAATATGATGGAAGGGTTGCCGAGCAGCTCCACTCCGATGCTCAGTCGTTTCTTTTCTCCTCCACTGATACCTCTCGTCTTGCTGTCACCAACTATGGTGTTCGCACAGTTGACGAGTCCCAGGGTTTTGATGATTTCTTCCACGCAACTCTCGTCTTGTCCCCTCAGCTTGGCCGACATACGTAGGGTCTCTCTCACCGTCAGCTGGGAATAGAAGAGGTCCTCTTGCTGCACGAAGGCGATCCTCAGCCTTGAGTATTCTGCGGTGTGACCACCGATGTAGTATTTACCGACCAGCCTCATTCGTTTGTTGCTGGGCATTTGTCTGGCCAATATGCTCAGCAACGTCGTCTTCCCGGAACCAGAAGGTCCCATCAAACAGGTGAGGCGTCCTGCACCTGTCCTTCCGTTGATTCCACGAAGGATCTCCTTGTCCACGGTTCCATCTTTGCGCAGCAATTCGCAACGCACGTCCGACCACTCGATTCCTTCGGCCTCTTGCGCACCGGCACCTGCGTCCAGCGACGTGTTTTCGTCCCACGACGTCCGTTTCTTCTCTCGCTTGGCTCGCACGTGCTGCACGGCGCTCCACGCCGCGCTTCCCGCCAACACGGCCACCTTGTGCTGCGGAAACGCTCCCCACAGCGCCGTGGTGGCGATCAGCTTCCACACCATCGCCAACGCGCGTCGAAGTTGCGCGATCGGTTCCGAAATGGGATGGCATGGACGACGCCACCCCCTCCCCATCGATACCACGAAGAAGAAGGTATCGATCCAGCGGTATAGATACCGATGCATAAGCGAAATGGTATCGATGGAAAGGAGGATCCGTCGTATCGATCGGGAGGGAATAAGATATCGATGAGATGCGAAAGAACACCGATACGATGGAGAAGGGGAGAGGAGGTCGGGTCTGGGATCCGAACCGAACCCAAGGAAATCCCTTGGGGAAAGGAAGTTCGAGTCCAATGGAAACCAGGATCCGCTCGGGTTCGAACCCGTGTGAGGTAGATAAGGGGATATGGGAACGGACCCCCCTCGAATGGGAACCAGGATCCAAGGAAGGCCTCGACACGTGTGTTCCACAAAACCAAAGAAAGAGACACCCACCGGAGATCGAATTTGTACTCGAATCGAACGAGTCACCTCTCTTGAATGGAGGAAGAAGAGGTAGTGCTATTCCGAACAGTTGACGTTTGACAATGCGTGGCCAGGAGCTCTGCAGTACTTTGATGGAATTCGGAAGCATGCTTGCCAGACAAATATGGGTGAGGTGTTGCGTGTAAAATCGGCCAAGTTTCGTTTGCAGTCGATCAATCGCCTGCAGGTTGACTCGGGCGCAATCGCAATCACCTAGCAAAGAGGAGAGGAAAGATGCAAGCCCTTGAGGCACACAATTCAATAGTAACTGTATTAGAGTGTATGTTCACATGCGTTGATGATAGCATGCCCCCGCACGTCTTCCTCTGCAAGCAGATTGTCTTGATGTAGCCAAGCTTTGGACCTAACAGGACTTGAAACTGCAGCAATCACGAGCAATTGAAGGACCAACCAAACGCGTTGGCGAAGATAGCTCCGACGGGATGCATGTTGGCCTTGCCTGTCCACTGATTTTTGCAGATCATTCCTGATTCCAAGCAACAAAGCAAGAATGACAGGAAGAAACTATGCTAGACAGCCGTGAAATCCTTCCTCCAACGACTTGCGTTCGAGTCTGCTGCCAATAAAAACCAGCTTGTTTGTGCGCTTCTCTCCTGGTTGCCATGGTTCCAAGCCCAGCTCCGAGGACGGCGACATAGTCACTTGCATATGCACACCTTGAAAAATGAATTTCTCATCACTTCCATCGACGCAAAGAACCCCCTTTGACCTGTACAGGTCCTCACCGCGCTCCTTAAGCAAGGTACCTAGCCACTTATTAAAGCGTCCAACATCGAGCGAGCCCTCTGCAACGATACCGACGCTTGTAACTGCATCCAGATGATGGTGCTTGGCATTGCCCAGTGATGTACCATGGCCATGATCGTGATCGTGTGCACAGTCAGAATGGTCATGACTGCAATGGGTGTGGTCATGGTCATCGTGGGTCTCTTCCTTGGGTAGGAAATCTGGCATTTGCTCTAGCACGCGTTGAACATTGAAGGCGTCTAGATCGAATACCTTGTCCAATGGAACAGCGGATCGCTGGCAAGGTATGATTTCAGCAACCGCATTGATGCGTTTCAAGCGCACCAGCAAGGCTTTCAGTTCGTCCTCCTTCACAAGATCGGTTTTGTTGAGCAGCAGCTTGTCTGAAAAAGCAATCTGCTGCACGCATTCGTTCACTTCTCCGGTCACTGCATGGCTGTCCAAGTGCTTCGAGCAATGGAAGCTGTCCACCACGGCAAGCACGGAATCTAACCTGCAGCTCTCTTTGATGTCTTCGTCTAGAAAGAAGGTTTGGCAGACGGGGCCTGGATTGGCCAGTCCCGTGCATTCAATCAAGATGTGGTCGAATCGGTTCCTTCTGCGTATGAGTTTTCCCAGCGTTTTGATGAGGTCGCCACGCACCGAGCAGCAGAGGCATCCGTTGTCGAGCTGGAGGATCTGTTCGTCGCTGGAGACCGACTTGGTCACCAGGTCTTCGTCGATTCCCACTTCTCCGAATTCGTTCTCCACCACCGCGATCCTTTTTCCGTGCTCTGCACGCAGGATGTGGTTCACGAGCGTGGTTTTCCCGGCGCCCAGGAATCCCGTCACGACCTGTCGTCCCGACGCGTCGGCAGGGACCTCCGTCAGCGTCTCCTTCTACCCATCCTTCCTCACACGCCATCTCCCTCCTTGTTCCCACGCACCGTCACCGGAATCCTCTTCTTCGAGGCGCCTTTCGTCGCGTCCATCGTCGCGGATCCCAATCGCGATCTGTCGGTCGACGTCCCTTCCGAAGGTCGGGTTAACTTCGAGGTTACATTCGGACGAAGGGGGGGGGACGTCCCTGGGGGCACAAGGAGAGGGAGACGGATCCGATCGAGCCGTGTCGTCACGGACCGGGGAGGAGGGAGGCGGTCGATACGGTACGGTACGGATGGATCGGACGGCGGGGCGGACGGCGATCCTTCCGGTCGAGCGATCCCCACCGTCCGATCGAAGCGGGTGGCGATGGAGGGATCGAGACGGACGCACGTGCGCGCATGCGAACCTCGCCGGCCACGACGGTCTAGGTTCGAGAGAAGGCATCCGCTCTGGTCTTGAACGTCGGACTCCAAAGTCCGAGACGCATGGAGAAGGGGAAGGAAGCATCGCCACCGGACAAGGACCGTGGAAGCGCCATCGGCTGCGTACCATCGTCGAGGGTGGTCGTCGAAGGAGCACCTTCCTCGTCCCCGAACCAATCGACGACGTGTGTCGGAAACCGGTGCATTGCGAAGGCGATCGAACCGACAGCGCCTTCCTGGGTGGTAGGCGTCGGCAGGGTCGGGAAAGGGGACGTCGCACCCATCGTGGGAGCAGGCTTTTCTCGGCCATCACCTTCGCGGATCGTGCATGCGTATCTCGCACGCACGGAAGGTGCGATTCCGGCATCGATGCGGTGGTCGTGCTTGCAATTCCGCCTCGGAAACCGTGGTGTCGTCCGGATGCGTTCCCCTGGCGCAGAGGCACCAGGACCTCCCCTCGTAGAGAAGAAACTCCCTTCGAGGGACCTTCCCCCTTCCCATCCATCGACGAACCCGACTGCGTTCCCTTTCGCCGACCGGATCGACCCGGGTTCGATCGGAGGGAACAGAAGGAACGATTGGGAGCAAGCGGGAGGCCGAGGATGAAGTACACCGAACGCGTACCCGTACGGATGGATGAGGTGGACGACGGTTGCCCATCCCCGCAGAGGAACGGAGATCTTGCCCCTCTTCTAATGGCGAGATCGGGGGTTCCTCGACGCGCCACGTCGTGCTGGACGCGTGGCGTGCCTCCAAACTCGTGCTCCGCGACGCACTCCACCTCGAGCGCGCGTGCGCGCGTGTCTCGCGTGCGTGCTCTCGCGCGCCTCAACGGCTCCCACGCACGCCATGGCGGCCGTCATGACGCGCCTGGGACGTGTGGACGTCGAGACGCACGCCGGAAGGTGTGCCAACGGCGAGGTCGTGGACGGCATCGCGGACGACGAGGTGCTGCCCGTCGCCGAGGACGCATGCACCACGCGCAAGCGCAAGTGTGTGCTGGATGTGCCTCACCTTAGGCAGTCCTACACGTGGTAAGATTCGTGGCACGAAGTGACGAGCTCGGTGGAGTGCACGAGGGCGCAAGAGAAGGCGAAAACGGTCGTTGTGGACCGAAGACTCACCCGACGACCTTCTCTTTTGCTCAGGGATTGTGGACTGGCCTGCTGCCTGATGGTGTTGAAAGCATTGAACGCAACCGATGTGGATCTCAAGATGCTGAGGAAAATGTGTCGCACCACCAGTATATGGACGGTGGACCTGGCTCACCTGTTGAACAACTTCGGCCTGGAGGTGTACTTCTTCACCATCACCCTCGGAGCGAACCCAGAATTCTTCAGCGAAAACTTCTACAAAGACAACATGGAAGAAGACAGGGGGCGTGTCGAGACCCTGTTTCACTTGGCTCCCGAGCAAGGCATACGGGTCCAGAGACGGTCAGTCTCAGGAAGGGAAATGCGTCGAATAGTGCTTTCTGGGGAGTACGTTGTGATTGCACTGGTGGACAAATCGAAGCTTAATTCACCCTGGGTATCATTGGCAGCAGAGTCCTGCCTCCCCGCGTACTGCTATGGATTGGTTGGTGGCTACACAGGGCACTACATCGTTGTTTGTGGGTACAATTCAGAACGCCAAGAGTATCTCATACGGGATCCTGCCTCTTCGCACGCATTGGTACATGTACATGAAGAGGCTTTTGAAAAAGCTAGGAAGAGCTTCGGGACAGACGAGGACCTGTTGTTTATAAGCACCAAGATCTCACGAGGGGCCTCGTTGAGGAAGCGGTATGTCTCTGCAACTACGTTCGTTGCAGGTCAACTGCGGGATGAAGAAGACACAGAAGAATAAATATACAGTCTTGCTACTTTTACCCAATGAAGCACATCAATTAAGAGACTGCCGGCAAATTGAAAATAAAATTGTGTTACAGCGGCCATTGCTTAAAACCAAAAGTTCACAGATATTGACGGTGTAAGGGACCGCACGTAGTGCCAATACCGTTGCGGTATGAACAACACGTCCCCTGGAAGAAGAAGAACGTTGTGGCCTTCCGCTTTGGCGATTTCCGGAAACTTATCCAGGTCTGGGTTCTCTACGTCCACAGCGCTAACATTACTTTGTGCACGTGTGCTGGAAACGTTCTTCCCGGATTCACAGTAGAGATAGGGTGTCTGTTCCCTAGAGTAAAGTTTGATGTATTTGCAGCCTACAATTTGACAAAGCAGGTTGTCGTACGTGTCAAAATGCAAAGGAGTGATCGTCCCGGCGGTCCCAATCCAGCAATTGGCCTTTTCAACTCCCCCACATTGCGAACACTCATCGGGAATGGCCAAATCATCCAGCAGTGCTGGAATTCTATCAAAAATGTCATGCTGGGCAAGGTAAGCCACTTCGCCGGCAGAGTTTTTGCCACCGTCATCCGTTTGCAGGTAGGACTGTACAAATTCGTGCATGGCCATCGGCTGCTCCATAAGGGACTCCGCTGTTGCAGAATTGTTCAGCTCGATGGGGAATGTACGATGTCCAACAGCTTGTATCCAGAAGGAAGCCTTCGCCCATTTTCTGTAGGCTGGCCAGCTTGCAGCCCGTCTCTTGAGCACGACTGGCGTGTCCGTTTTGAAGTATTGGGTATAAAAGTCTTCAGGGCTGATGTCGATTTCCATGGCGATTGATGATTCTTGCTCGATTTCTGGAAAAGGTGCTTGTTGGCGGTCGTCATGTATACGATCGTCACCCTTCACGGCACACGCCAAGGGGAGATGGCCTTGTTCCTGCAGCAACTGTTCCAATCGATCAGCTGTCTCGCACGAGAGGTCGACAGTGCCACCAACGATCTGAGCCATATCTGTGCATCGAAGCGCATCCTTCGCAAGTTCCTGGTCTCCCATCGCTTCTGCCCGTTTCCCTCTCGAGATAGCGAGGCAAAGCTGCGTGGCTGCATAGAGCCGTTTGCTTCCTGCGCCGCCTTCCGACGTTTCTGCTTGGAGTTGAGACCACGCCCTCTCCGCAATTGCACACAGGACCTCTTCTCCTTCCTCCAAGAGATGCTTGTCCTTCTCGTCAAGCAGCTCTTGGAGTCCCTCGGCTTGGAGCAGATGAAGCAGGTCGCGGTGCAAAAGCAGCCAATGATTTTCCGACATGATTCGCTTCTGAACGAATGGCGGAAAGTCCACGCAATTCTTCCAACACGATCGGAATGCGGCGAGCTCCCGACGAGTCAACGCTCCAAACGTCCAGCTGGAAGGGATGCAAGGAATGCGAACGGCACAACTGTGCGATGCTGAAAGAAGCGAGTGGAGATGGCGGATCAATGGACCATGTGGCAAACATGCACTACAGGGCGTCTGTAAGGTCTGATGGGTGTGATTCGTAGGAGCCGTTCGCAATAATGTAACACATCCAAGCAACGAAATTCCAACTCCTCAATGTTGGTTTCGGGGATGATGGAAGACGAGTTCCCCATGCATTCGATGCTTCGTGATAAGCAACGATGGTTTCGAAAGCGCAACTCAGTGTGTTTTGTAACTTTGTCTCTCCATAATATGTCGATGGAGCAACGGCAGTGCGTGGGTACATGCATTCTACATTCCTAGCCATGTACACTGCATACTCGAAATAGCCGAGGCAACCGCTTTTGTGCTGGATGTCGATGGAACCTTCCACTCTTGTGGGTGGTGTTGCCGGCAACTTGCAACGTCGACGTCCAAAAGTCATGTTTGTAGCATACAATATTGTTCCAAAAGAAATGTGATCGTGTGTACAAGCGAAGCCATGGAGACGACGCCAACACTTTGTCACGCACCACAAGGCTTTGCACGGGTTCTTTATCCGTGACATAGATACATACCCAGTTAGTGGGGAGGGATACGAAATTCACACCCATTTGACTTCGATTCTAAGTCATGCTTGTTCTTGGAGCCCACAAGCTACCAACAAAGAGCCTCGAAACCTCTGGGTACAACTTCCACAACACAAATGGAGTTCAAGACAAGAGGAGCTACCTCCTAACACACTACAACTGGGGGCACAATACGACCGAGAATCTACCTCCCCAATTCGGTTGGAAATCGAAACTATGGTGCGACGATTCGAAAAGTGGAAGGTCCTCTATCACGCATTCAAATAGTCACAACAAAAGTTGCCAAGGAGAGCCTAGGATCCAAGTAAAATCAAGGCTATGTAATTTTTGTTGTCCGTTTGCGCATGTCACCCATCGGAATGGAATCCATGTTCCGTTGCTGCAAACTTTGTTTCCCATGGTCTTGGTTTTTTTCGATGTCCACACACTTCAAATCAAATTCCGTCAATCCTTTTTTGACACACGCGCCATGATCCTAGGATTCGATTCCACGAACGTTCCTTGGTTCCCTTCACACCCATGGGCCAACCAACCCCCCTACGTTGTACGAACGTTTACGCGTCTCCGATTCCCAAGATCGAATGGTTTCGACGCGTCCTCTTCCAGTGCTCCGACCGCGTGGGAGTTCCCATTGCTCTCATGGGCGCGTCGCGTTGTCCCATTCTTGTCCTGAAACACCTTCACCAACCGCGGTTGTCTCCATTCCTTCGGAATGGACGTCCCTCCCCAACCTCCTCCACCTTGGAGGGGGCGTGGTTAATTGCCCATGTAACCTTGGCTGGCATGGTTGGAAGACGTGCTGGGGTCGCATCGAATCGGACAGAAAGAGGATCCACCGTGCTTGCTGGAAGCACCAGCGCAAGCATCTCCAGCGATCCTGTCGGACAAGACCTCGTCGGCGCCAGTAAAGGCGTGGATCGAGCGAAAAAACCCGGTAGGCGTGGTGGGACGGTCGATTCGGAGACGAAAGGGACATGTCCGGACTCGTCAAGGAGATGGCGAAAGACCTGGAGTCCAACGTGGACGATAAAAAGGTCAGGGGAAAATGGTGCGGTGCAAAGGGCGCAAATGTAGTGAAGTGGATCCTAGCAACCCTATTGCTGTTCTCAGGAATCATCGTTGTGTGTTTGGTAGACGTCAAAATGCTGCTTACAGGCACCGCAACATGGGTAGAGGAACACAAAACGCTGGGTGCATTCATCTTCACAGGACTGTACATCGTTGGTACCTGTGTGTTCCTACCGGGATCCTTGCTTGCATTGGGGGCAGGTGCCTTGTTCGGATTCAATTTGGGATTCCCGGTGGTTTGGACCAGCGGAATCGTGGCTGATTCCATTGCTTTCTTCATAAGTAGGTTCCTGTTTCGTTCATTCTGGCTGGATAAGTTGAAATCACTTGGACAGGAAATGGAAGCACTTGATCAGGTCACATCCGACCAAGGATGGAAGGTAGTTTTCCTCCTGAGACTGGCTCCGTTCTTCCCTTACAGCATATTGAACTACGCAATGGGCGTGACGGGGATATCTTTCACAGATTATTTCCTGGCATCAGCAGTGGGGATCGTCCCTGGTACACTAGTCTATGTTTACGTTGGCCACAAGGCTAAAAATTTGGAGGCTGCCCTATCTTCCCACAAAGGTCTACATGGAAGTACAGGCGCCGCTTTGTTCTGCCTGACCTGTGTGTTTTTGTTCGGGATACTATATTGGATAGGTGCATACGCCAAGCGACTGGTGCGGGCGCAGCTGCAAGAGAAGAGGTGACTAAACTTTGTACAAAGTATGCTTTTTACATTGTCTTGTCCTCAAGTGGATAGTATTTCAGCTTGAGAGGAAATGCTGATGCAACCTCAACTAGCGTGCCAATCTATCTAACAAGTGCCTTTCGCAGGGAGCAGGAAAAGCCCCCTAAAGTAGTTACAGTCCAACGAGAAAAGCATTCCAGCATCTACGGAAGGAACATCCGGTCAATCCACCCTGCATCAATCTGATCCCTAACGGGGCAGCCTGTCATGTGCATGTGTGGTGAATGGCACTTTCCACACAGAAAGCACTCAACCGGAATATTCTTCGGCATTGCGCCGCTGCATGAAAGATCAACAACGTCCCTGACTGGTGCATTCCAATTGTCATATACTGTGACAGTGCTGGTTTGTTCTCCACCCGAAGGTCCTGCTCCTGCTGAGCCGTCACACTTCCGCGAAATCACAACGGTGTTGTTGTCTCCCTCCTGCCACTGCAGCTCGGTGGGATCTTGTCCTTCACTCGGCACGATGACATATTTGTAATCAATGCTTTGTCCTCTGATCATTCTCGGAGCCTTGCAAGGCGGAAGCACCCACAGATCATCTTCGGTCCAGATCAACTCGATTGCGCGTTTCGGATCCCACTCTCCCAAGCTCGACGTGCTGCCGAGGATGGCCACGCTCGATCCAAACGAGCAGGCTTTCTTCACGGCAAAGCAGACGGTCACTTGGTCTTCCAGCACGTTCAAGATGTCGGCCATCGAGTCGGTGTCGTCGGTCTGCTGGCGCAGCTGGATTTCCGCCGTTTCCCAGGCTCCCTGTACCGCTTGTCGACGTGTCCCGTCCTTCCTACCCTTCCCTTTTGCTTGGCACCGCCTTCCTGAGAGCGCCATCGGTCTCCTCCATGCGTGGTGAGCCGCGCACGGCGGCTTCGCTTGCGCTCGATGCGTTGCGCCGCCTTGGCAGCGTGTCATCTTGTGTTGTGAAAGGTGACGGTCCGACACCACGGTCTGGGTCACACCACACGCCTACGTGTCCCCCAACCTGAAATTCACGTTTCGGATCTGAGGAAGTGATACGAGAAGAGAAGAATTTGAGAATGCAGGGGGATCTCTCCGAAAATACGGAAGATCTCCCTCGGGCGAGTCGACCCGGGACAGAAGGGATGCTTTGAAAGGAGGAACGAAGGACGAGGTAGGGAATAAAAGGGAAGAGATGCCAGTCACGCCCCGGTTCGGGTCCCAGCACACGGATGGGGAGCTCTTGTGCATCCTCTTGACCACGTTGCTCTGAGACAACCAGAAGCATGGCAAGATCGATTGATGAGCCCCGAACCACCGGATCAGAGTAGAGAAGGCAGATCCACACCCTCCTGGCCTGCCAAACAGATGGAAAGGTGCTCAGCAGCAGATTGCAAGGAATCGGATGCACCCTTGTCTTCCAGTACCTGTTTGCACAAAACTGCCAAGTCTCGCTTCCAGCGCTCGGCGTCCTGAGACAAATATACACTCTGCATTGAGCGCGGAGCAAGGGAATGAGAACCACACCATGCATTCTGCGTGTTGCTTGCACTGTTCACTGAGATGTTGATCTTTCCATTCGACTCCACCCGGTTGAAGTTCATGAAATCCAGAGGGATCCTTTCGGAATTGATGCCGGGGCTGCCCATGTCGTGAAAGTGCTTCCCATGCACCACGTCTTCAGAAAAGAAGGTTGCATGTGCCACAGGACATTGCTTGTGGTTTCTCCCTTGTGCATACACAAGCACCAGGAATTCCAACCCAGCAGCCCGCATCTCATGAAGGTTCATGCCATACAACGGACTGTCCCGATCAATCACATGAGAAAACTCTGTCGGAACAATGGGAAAGATGACATTGTCCGCTGCCTCTTTGAGCTTCAAGCACGAGCAGCCCATCGGGATACCGTCAGTGTCACAAGCTGAGTAATTCCGATCATAAACCGCTGGATTTATCATCATGAAGTAGACTTTCAAAGGACCTACGAGATGTTCATTGATATTTGCCAAGCGGAAGACTAAGGTGCTGCATGCCATATTCCCCCCTAATCTGCCATGTTTGCTTCCAAAAAGCAGATACTTACTAATCACAATCATCATGTTGTGTTGGGCTTGAAATGCTTCCTGCTTGTACTTTCTGAAGGAAAGCAAAAACACAAGGACAATGAACAAGGTTACTGCACCGTGAATGAAGCCCACAATAGCAATGCCGCTGCATCCAGGTTTGCCAAGGAATCGCAGCGTCAGTGCCCCCAACGTGAATGTGTTGGCAACACTAAAGGTCACAGGATCGTGCATTGATCTACAGCTCGGTGCTTCCAAACTATACGCACTGCTGGAAAGGTAAATTATGAGGATGAGGGTTCCTAACACCAGCAGAAAAAACTGCTTGGTCGATTTGTGCAATAGAAGAGAAAGCTTCGACAGCGGACCGGCACCATTTCCTCGTACCTTCCGATGATATTCCTCACTGCTGAGTACATAGTCCAAATTCCTGTGTTCAAATCTTGCGAATGTGAGGTTGAGATCTTCTGTGCCTGTGAATTGCAGTCTCGCTTGTCGTGAGCAACGCCTGGTAGTGCTCTGTCCCTCCACATCGTCGTGCGTGGTGGTTTCTTCCCGCACTGGAACCAGCAGAGGCACGTCCCCGTCGTCATGTGCAAGCATGCGCGTCCTACTCCTTCTGTCCCTCGAGGAATGTAGGTCCGAAGCAGGCGACACGTGTCGCCAACTCGTGGGAAGCTGGTTGCCGAGTTCAACAGCGGTTGTGACCAGAGAGCGTGTCCCACTGTGGTCTCCGACACCGACCCCAATGGTGAACCAACCGTCTTCCACCAGGGCAGAGAGGGAAGGGCTTTGGCATGGACTCCCAATGAAGGCGATGCCGAATTTCAAGGAGCTGCCCATGGAAGCGTGTGTCAGGATTCGTATATATGGTACAAGTTCATTTACATACAGCCACCTACGGTGAAACGGTTGGCTGCGACCATCGCGTGATTCCCGTAGAAAGCGCCACGGCATTCTTGCCAGGCTGGTGCAACGCACCACGCTTACCGAACCACATCGAAGAAAGCATCGTTGGTCCTTGCCTTTCAAAAGGTGGGTAAATCCCCGTTCTATGCCTGCCATGAGTGCTCATGTTTTGCTACGATAACCGAACCAGGGTGCGCTCCGGACACCTTCAAGCAGAGGGGAAGCAGGGCTCACACATTCGCGTCGTGAAAGTCCCATCTGGTGCGTTTGGGTGATCTTCCCATGTTTTTCATCACATACATCTTGTTGTCAGGTGGTTGTTCCTTCTTTTCTGCACTAGCTAGCATGGACAGGATGGAGAGACAGACGGACTTGACGGTCAAGGCTGGGCTCCACGTCCCTCCACGCGTCGAGTAGAGGATGTCCAGGCAGATGTGTCCGTTGCTGTACACGTGCGGATGCGTGGGAGAGGTAAGAAAGACCACTTCTGGTGGTTCCCAAGGGTAGTCGTCTCCGAATTTCACCTGCAACCGGTGCACTTCACCTTGGTACAGGCCACGTCCGAACATCCGCACCACCCAGCAGCAGATGTTCGCGGGCAGTTCTTCGAGTTCGAATCCGAGCTCTTCTGCACCTCCTTCTTCCATCATCTTCATCCACTCGTTCAGTTCCGTCTGGATGCGCTTGGAAGTCGACAACGAAAGGCTTCCCATCTCGTCGACGTCCGACAGTTGTGGCACTCGTTTTTTTTCACGATTCCACTTAACACATCTCCATCCCTTCAGCTTCCCTCCTGCCAGATTACATCTCCAACTGCAGGAGGGTGTGGTGGGATGGGGCTACATGTGCACAGACAACGCAGATGAAAAGGACGGAAGGGACCAGGCCGATGTAACATGGGAAAACAGATCACGCGGGCGAAAAGAAGACGTGCAGACGTGCCTGGAGGGAGGGAGGACCTGACGGGTGCAAGTCAGATTTACAAACGAAGAACTTGAGTGTTTCAACACGGAGAGTACAAAGGGACCATCCATCCACACCGAACGGTAACGAGTGTCATACTAGACACCGCTTGTATCAATCATTCTCTGGCAACGACAGGCTTCCACTGCCCTGCACATGGAAACATCGTTGTTCTTGAACGGTTCGTTCCACGCACCGCCGGAGGCAAGGTTCCACACCGTTCGTTTCCTCATGCAGATGCAGTTGGTGTGAAATTCAGCGCAACGCCGTTCATGCAGTATCGCTTTCCCGTCGGCTTGGGTCCGTCGGTGAAGACGTGTCCCAGGTGGGAACCGCAACGGTGGCACCGGACTTCTCTCGCTCCGAAATCACCGATGAGGTACAGCGGCTGCACGGTCAGGTCCACGGCACCTGGGAGGGTGTCGAAGAACGAAGGCCATCCCGTTCCCGAATCAAACTTCGCGTCGGAGGTGAACAGTGGATGCTGGCAGGCTGCACAGCTGTACGTTCCTGGGTCGTAGTTCTTGTCCAAGGGGGACGAGCCGGCCCTTTCGGTCCCTCGTTCGATGAGCACGTGGTACTGTTCTGGCGTGAGCAACTCCTTCCATTGTTTGGGATCCCTTTCCACCTCCACACCGCGCACTGGCGCTTGCAGCAGTCCCATCCACAGCAGGGTCACTGGGAGCACGTATCCCGCCACTCTCCTGGTGGTCTTTTCCCTCTTTCCGGTCCCGTTTTCCCTGCCCGATCGAACACGTACGTCTGTGTCCCTTCGGACCCCTCGTCTCGCCGTCGAAGTCCCCATGGATCGCGCGCTCGATCCGCAAACCATCGCCATAGCCGACGCCATGCCGGCCACCAGCTGCCACGTCGATCCCGCTTCGGGTAAACCCTACGCTTAACTTCCCTCGACCGGTCCGTCCTCGATGGACCGCGGATGGACCGCATGGACCGTCTGTCTTTTCGGGCATGGACACCGATCCGATCGGTTGGGATCCTTCCTGCTGTCCAGATCTTCGCCCCTTGGCTCCAACCGGGCTGGAAATATCTCCCAACGCCCCGGTTCCATCGGGGATCGAACCGGGAACCGTACCGGGTTCGAACCGGAGATCCCGCCGGCTTCGAACCCGGGCGATTTCGGGTCTGACCGGTATGGCGGCGGAGGGACCGCCGAGACGAACATGACCCGCAGAGGAGCCCCGGGAAAGCCCTCTTAAATCTCGAGGGGAGGTCGTCACGTTCCTCTGCGGCGATGAGCGGTGCTGGGGGGGGGATGCGTTTCGATCGCGACGTGGTCGCCATGGCAAAGACACGGCGGCGCGCATCGCAGACGACGCGCACGCGCACGAGCAGCTTTCCAACCGTGCATGCAACGTCGCTCCACCGCGGTGGCAACTACGACACGGCTCTTGGGAAAGATGTACGACTCGCAAACGGGACAACAGGTCGGCGGAGGCTCCTACAACGACATGAACGGTCCGAGCGGACACCGTCGCGGATTCTCGAGCAAGGTGAACAGCGCCATTTGGAACCACGGTGAGGCGCGGAGACATCCCAGCCGAGAGTTTACGAGCACGGCCAGACGCGTGATCGTCAAGGTGGGAACGGCAGTGCTCACCTCAGATCAAGGATATCAACACCACATCTCCTTGGGAAGACTCGGCGTGCTGGTGGAACAGCTGGCAAGACTGGTCAACAACGGACAACAACCTATCCTGGTCACCTCGGGGGCGGTCGGAATCGGCAGGCAGAGGTTGAAGAACCACCAGCTCATCAGCAGGCCCATCAACGCCTTGAGAAACCTGGACAACAGCATCGATGAGAAGGCAGCGGCATCCGCAGGACAGGCGGTGCTCATGTCCCTCTACGACACCCTCTTCCAACAACTCGACTGCATGTCCAGCCAGCTCTTGCTCACAGACGACGACTTCAAGACGAAGGAGTTCAGGTCCACACTGAGGAAGACGGTGGATGACCTGCTGGAGATGAATGTCATTCCCATCTTCAACGAGAATGATGCCATCTACAACTTGCCATACACAGACGCGAAATCCAGGGACTTTTGGGACAACGACAGCTTGGCAGCACTGCTTGCGAAGGAACTAGATGCAGAGCTTCTTATTCTTATGACTGATGTGGATGGGGTCTACACCGGACCTCCGAGGGAACCTTCCTCTGAACTGATCCACACCTATTGTCCAGAATTGCATGCTGAAATGATTACATTTGGCAGCAAATCCTCAGTGGGGCGCGGTGGAATGATGGCCAAAGTGGATGCTGCTTGGGATGCTGCACTTTACGGCTGCCCAGTGATCATTTGCAGTGGCAAAGGGCATAATGTCCTCGAGCGTGTCATGCAAGGGGAGCTTGTCGGGACTCTGTTTTCCAAGATCGAGGCTAGGATAGCTATGGAAGAACACAAGCAACTGATGAAGCGTGGAGGAAACGCCAGGGAGATGGCTCTGTCTGCAAGGCAGGCATCTCGTGCACTCCAAGCCCTACCAACCGAAGGGAGGAATGCTGCCCTTCTCCGCGTTGCTGATGCCTTGGAGAAGAACGCAGAAAAGATCCTTGAAGCCAACAAGGTGGATGTAGAAGAAGCAACAGGAATGATTGATGATCAGATGCTGCAGCGTCTTATCCTCAAACCAGGAAAGATCAAGCAGCTTGCTGCTGGCATTCGCGCGCTTTCAGAGATGAAAGAACCTATCTCGCAAGTATTGAAGAGAAGGGAGCTTGCTGAAGGACTCGTGTTGGAGCAGGTCACGTCACCCATTGGCGTCATGCTTGTCATTTTCGAAGCTCGCCCGGATGCTCTTCCGCAGATTGCTTCCCTTGCTATCAGATCCGGGAATGGCCTCTTGCTGAAGGGTGGCAAAGAGGCTGCCCGCTCGAACGCTGCGTTGCTTGAAGTGATCCACGAAGCATTGAAACCAGATGTGAGTCCTGAATTGATCCACATTATAGAGACCCGTGAAGGTGTGTCGGACTTGCTGAAGCTTGAAGATGTGGTAGATTTGGTGATTCCAAGAGGTTCCAACGCCCTTGTGCAGCACGTGCAGCAGAACACGAAGATTCCCGTCCTTGGCCATGCTGATGGTGTATGCCATGTTTATGTGGACCAAGATGCAGACATGGACATGGCGTGCAAAATTGTCGTGGATGCAAAGATTGATTATCCTGCAGCATGCAATGCAATGGAGACGTTACTTGTGCATGAGAAGCTAGTGAGTGGAGGCCAGATCTATTCCCTGATGGATTCGTTGAAGAATGCCAGCGTAACGTTGTACGGGGGCTCGCGTGCTTCATCAGAGCTTGCCCTGCCACCTGCTCCATCCAAGCATCATGAGTACGGCGATCTCTGTGCGACTGTTGAAATTGTTCGCAACATGGGAGAAGCAATTGATTATATACACGAGAATGGAAGTTCCCACACAGAAGGTATCATCACCGACAACAACGATGCAGCGACTCAGTTCCTGCAAAAGGTGGACAGCGCATGTGTCTTTCACAATGCCAGTAATCGCTTTGCAGATGGCTTCCGCTTTGGACTTGGTGCTGAAGTTGGGGTCTCCACCAGTAGAATCCACGCCCGTGGGCCTGTCGGAGTAGAGGGCCTTATGACAACTAGGTGGTTGTTGAGGGGAGAAGGACACACCGTGCAAAAAGACAGCAAGATCAAGTACACACACAAAGAGCTTCCTCTTGATGCTTGAGGCGGGTTAGAATCAGCTTAGTCATTCCTTTTCAAATCGTGGGAAAGATATCCTTTTGGATTCAAGAATTTTTGCCTTCAGAGCCTTTCTGTAAAATTTTGAATATGTAGCCTTTGGTGGCTCAAGAACTTTGACTTGAACATGTTTCCTTTTCCAATAGCAGTACGGACGACCGCGCGGGCCTCTGGGCTTTCCTTTGAGACTCCTGTAAAGTTGGTTCAGCGACGGAACTCGCTCATAGTGGGGTACATCGTTGCTGCACTGGTTTGATGGTGCGCTCTTTGCCAAGGCCAATGAGAGATACCAGGCCTCGAACATTCAGGGTTTCAACGAAACACAGTGAACGCTATCAGCGCAGAATGTTGTAATCAAGCGGAACATTGCCAGGAGATGGTTCTTGCACAGCAATGTACCTGAAATGTAGAGGGGAGGGTGCGGGGTTCTGCAAGGTATTGTGACAATCTACATGGTGATATGCAGGGCACAATTTCCTTTTCTTGACGAAAGGTGGATGCATCCCAAAAATCCTCTTACATGAAGTTGAAAGGCTTGCATCCTGTCGATCCATAGACAATCAACATCGTACTTTCTAGGCAGCACACCAGCAAAGTGCAGCCTTGGATTCGCCAAAGCTGCACGATGACTGACCTCATGCTTTATTAGGGTGTTGGCATCTGGAAAGGTGTCGTTCTGTGCTGCTCAATGCGCACAAGCGCAAGGCTATAAGGGTGGCGTTGATGGTATGCTACCATTGAAAGGCACAACCTTGCGTGTCCCACAGCTTTGACTATTACTAGCTGCATGTTGCTTATTCCAATCCCCTTCCATTGCTTACACGCGGCTGAACTTGTTCCCTAGTTCTCGGAGGTAGTACAGTTTAGCTCTCCTCACTCGCTTAGAACCCACCACCTTCAGATCGACAAGGTTGGGCGAGTGCAGAGGAAAGCTCCTTTCGATGGGAATGTTGCCCACGATGTTTCGGATGGTGAAGGAAGTATTCCAACCTGCGTTGTTCTTTGCGATGCAGAGTCCTTTCACAACCGTGGTTCGTCTACGGTTCTCGGGCACCATCAACGTGCATTCTAAGATGTTTCCCGCTCGAAATTCGGGAAAGTTTTTGGCATGGGATTGCTGTTCCAACTCGCGCGAGAGCGTTTCCATCATGTACTGTGAACGTTTGGTGAGGTGCTTCCGCTTCGTGAGCTTGGAGGTCGGCGTCCACGGCGCGTGTCGGCCCGTCCAGATCGCCTGGGACTCCATCGTTCCTCCTACGTCCGACTTGACCGCCATTCCTCTCGCCAGTCCCGCCAAGCCTTCCAGTTGAGCCGCCAAACGCGCGCACGCGGCGCGCATCATCGCGACGCGATCGTCGGAATGGCGGTCGATCAACCCTGATCCATTTCTGATCCGAACGCAAGAGAGAAACAGGGGGATCTTGATCCCCACCGCCATCGGATCAGGCGAGGGCCAGCCGCACCCTGGCCGAGTCCTCGAGTAGGTTAATTTCGAGGTTAACCGGAGTCTTCCTCGGTGGGCAACCGAGGTAAACACATCCATAAACGTCCTGAACTCGGAGGGACGAAAGGAGAGAGGGACGGCGGGGTGCGACCAGGGAGTTTCTTCTCATCGGTTAGAGGTTGGGGTGGGGGTCGGACTTACGAACCGACATGGCCATCGAGGTTCATACGGTGGAAAACTGGACGTGAAAGTGACACCCTGTATCAAGAGTACTGATTAAGAACCCAAGGGAAGGTTACAGTAGCGGGCGGCGCAATGCATTATCCGAATCTGGAGAGCGATGCTTACCTATGCAAAGCAAACGACTAAGCAAGCGTGCAGTCCCCAAACAAAGGATTTCCAACCAATGCGCAAGAAGAGGGGTGGCACCCTGGCCTTTCTTGGTCTTCTTCAAAAATTCCCACCGCAAGTTCAAGTGCGAATCTATCATTTTGTGGAGAGAAAGGATCAATACTATGTAGGAACTTATTGAACCGCACCCAGCAATCAGGAAGAGGATGACCAGCTGGTACCGCGCAGCTTGTAGTGGAGGTGTACCGCCCAAAATTTGACCTGTCATCATGCCAGGAATGGCTACTATGCCAATCACGCTTAGCTGGTTGATAAGTGGGGTCAATCCCATCTTGACTGCACGCCTTATCACGGGTTTCACCGCTTCCCACCTATCTGCTCCCTTGGAAAGCATGAACTCTATCCTGTCGTGCGCCTCTGCAAATTCCTCCAAAGACCTTGACAGCGACACAGACACGCTTGTAACCGAATTTCCCAAGAGCATTCCAAGAACTGGTATGAAATAACGGGCATCCCAAAACGGGTCCAGTTGAAAAATCAGCCAGACTGAGTACGCCATGATAGGCAAGCTTGCAGCTGTGACCGATGCCAAACAGTCCCAATACATCCCCTTGTATCGGTATGCAGGCCGATCACTTGCTTCCTTCGCAGCAATCATGAGCATTAAAACGCAATAAGGCAGAACAACATAGATCTGATTCACTTTGAAGATGGGTACCAAGAGGAACCCCAGAATGGTGAGCTGCACCACTGCCCTCAAAGAAGCAATCAAAAGCTGAAACTCCAAGCCCAGTTGAATGTGGAAAGACAGCCCGCATGCCAACACGATCAGGAGGAAAGTGAGGTAGATGGCAGACACGTCCAAGAAAATGGGTCCCTTGGTTGCTTCGGTAGCCGAAAGCGTCGTGTTGAGCATGGCAAGGCCTGTGTCCACTGACTGCGTAAATTCCATGGCTCAGACAGCAACTCTGTGGGGAAAATTGATTGCGATCCCTCCAACCCTCTGGATTTGCTCTTCAGAGTGTGTGGACCAAACCTTGACACAATTTGACTCTTTCAATAGCTGTTCCACAAGGACAGTTGCTACCGGATCGAGGGAGCTGGTGGGTTCGTCCAACAGGATTACTTCTGGTTGAAAGGCCAAGGCGATGGCCAATGCAATCCTTTGGTATTCTCCACCAGAGAGGCTCTTCCAGCTTTGATGCAACAGCGTTTCCTCAAGGTCCAGGAGTGACAGCAGTTCTGACAGGGGCGTAATGTGGCACTCCTGCAAAGATCCGAATGCCTTGATCTCTTCAAAGGTTTCGACGGGTGTCCCGGGAAGAGCGATTCTCTGTTGCCAGAGGTAGGACACCTTGGCTCTCCAGACGGGTATACCTAGTTCCTTCGGCGCCTTCCCTTGTAGCAGCACTTGACCGGTAGAGTCTTCCACGGGTCCAAGCTGTGCGAGAAGCTTCAAGAAGACGGTTTTTCCCACTCCGCTGGGTCCTTTCACGAACACGCTTTCGCCTTTTTCAGCTTGAAACGAGACGTTTTCGAGCAGGACTTGCGTCCCTACCCGGCACGAGAGTTCCTTCACTTGGAAGAACGGTTTCCCGACTTGCCTTCCTCCGTGGCCGTTCGTGCCTTCCCCGGCCGCCTGTATCACGTCTGGCAGGGTCATGCACGCGTCTGAGGACGCGCGGGATTCCACGATGCGCGTTCAATCTCGCCCAGCACGTCGCCTTCGCCTTGGACGTGTGTCCACCAATGCTTCGAATGCGACACGCAAGACCTTTTTCGTGGGCCCAGCCACACGCCCACCTCCTCTGCGGGGCACGACCGGGTGCTTCGAAACTCCCTCGGGGTATGGGGACGCATTTCGGGGTCGACGACGCGACCCGCGGAGGGATATCCGCGGAGGCATCGAGATCTGGACCGAAGATATCGATATGTGGATCGCGATCTCGAAAGGGGGGGTGGGAGCCACGTGGAGCACGGTCCTGTCCCGGATGGACCCGTAGGATTGAATGGGGGACGAACCGGGGTCGATCCTCGACTTGTCCGACTAAGACTCCCCTTTCGGATCGGTGGAGACCCGATGGACGTCCACGTTGGTGGTGCGGACCTTCCGTCCGTCCGTCAACCACCTTCCGTGTCGAAGAAGGACAGGAAGACAAGCTCAGTGATCCACGCCTGCTTGCGTCGCAAGCAATCACCCTTGCGTTCGTCGTCGGAATACGGGAAGGACGTTCGCATGGACCTTCCTGAGATCCCGGGCTCGTGCTTCCCTTCCTCTCAGGCTTCCCGGTCGGATGGCTTCCCACCGTCGCACGGTCCAAGCTGGGACTCCATCCTACTCCCTCGTCCGCGAGGCACGCCTCCGCTTCGTGAAATCCATGCGCGCAACCGCACCGTTCGGCATCCCGTGTCCTGGCCATCGCCACACACACCCAAGGCTCCACCTCCGCCACCCCTCCGAGAAGAAACTCCCCCAGGACGGGCGTTCCCATCGGTACGGTTATCGGCGAGATCCACTACGGGTTCGTGCTTTGGGAAAGCACGATCGAAGCTTCCATTTCGCGTCCGTTGGCGCGCCATGATGGCGGCGCGTGCGGCGCGTTTGCGTCCGATCAAGGCGGATCGAAGGGTCCGCGTGCGCGTGGTGGCCCAAGAGAGGGAAAACAGGGAACCGAAACGACGAGAAGGAGCGGGAAAAGGCGCCCAACGAGTTGCGGCGGCGGTGGCCGTGGCTGCGGCCGTGTTTGCCGTGGGAGCCAGACCTGCACGTGCCACGAACCAAGCGCAGAGGTGCGTGCGTGCGAAGAACGAACAGGCCCGTCGATGTGGAACGCTGCTGACGGAAACCACGGCCGCCGCTTGGATGTAACACAGGGAAGAATTGGACCCTATGACCGTGACTGCAGCGATGGCAGAAGGAAAGCTCGACAGGCTGCCCAAGGACATGTTCGGAGGCTGGAGCTACCTGGAAGCGCCCACAGAAGCGGAGAAAGAGGTCCTCGCGAAGGATTGGCTCTCGATCGACGTCAATCCGACCACCGGAAAGAAGTTCAAAACGGTGGACGAGTGGTGGCAATGGACGTCCAAAGAGATGCAACACCAGAAGAGAGCAATTGAAGCAGGGACGCCCGTCAATGATACCTGGCACAAATCTACGCTCTCTTACTTCTTGGACAAAGACAAAGATCTTGTGAAGATAGCCATGGAAAAGAGGCACAAGGTAGCCTACGAGTACTTCAAGAAGAAATACAAGCCCCAAACCGCAAAGAAGCTTGCAGATCTGATGTACGGGAACGAAGGAGACTTGAACATGACGCCTGAAGAACGTAAAGCTCAAGGGATTCCGGAACGACCGAAGCTTTATCCCAAATTGGTCGTTCCAATGGAGAAGTCGATGGTAGCAGACCCGAACGAACGATCCAAAAACGTCCCTGGAATCGAAGGACAAAAAGTCCAAACGGCATGGAGGGTGGACAAGCTGTCAGAAATGACCTACTCAGAGTTTTGGATTTTGGTGAGAGAGCACCGCATCGACAAAGCAAAATACACCAGCGACCGGCGAAGTTTGATCGTGACCACCAAGCCCTCTGCCCCGGGCGGTGAGCGTACGTGCAAGGTTGGAATTCCATTCGACCCGGAGCTATTTGACCACTTGACGCTTAATGGGGTTTCCGTCGAGATTCCAGACTTCAACCCAGTGGAAGATATGCTTCTCAGCGTATTCCAGTTCCTCTTCCCCATCGCTGCAGGTATGTTCCTCATCCAAGCATCAGTGTCATGGGCCAAACAAAAGAAAAATACGGATGTTTTTGGGGAAGCAAACTTAGAATTCATCTCTCCCAAGAGGCTAGGAATCAATTTCGATGATGTTGCTGGTATTGATAGTGTCAAGGCCGAAATCTTGGAACTGGTGAATTTTCTGAAGAACCCAAAAAAATACACTGATATGGGGGCTCGAATTCCCACAGGAATCCTCCTGGTCGGTCCGCCTGGTTGCGGTAAAACGTTGCTCGCGAAAGCAATTGCTGGGGAAGCGGGTGTGCCATTCTATTCAGCCGCGGGATCTGAGTTTATCCAGATGTTTGTAGGTGTTGGTGCTTCGCGTGTTCGCAGTATGTTTCGAACGGCGCGACAGAAAAAGCCATGCATTATCTTCATCGATGAATTTGATGCGATTGGTCTGCAGAGGTCTAGCACTATGGGAGGGGACGAAAGCGTGCACACAATCAACCAGCTCTTGACTGAGATGGATGGATTTGAGAACAACGCTGGTGTAGTGGTCCTTGCAGCAACCAATCGACCTGGGGCACTTGACAAGGCTCTCACACGTCCGGGTCGATTTGATAGGCTCATCCATCTGCCCTTGCCGAATCAAAAGGGTAGGATTGAGATATTGAAGGTCCATGCAAAAGACAAGCGTGTTGCAGATGATGTCGATTTTGGTAAGATGGCACGTGCAACTGCCGGTATGACTGGAGCGGAGCTTATGAACTTGATGAACGAGTCTGCCATCCTTACAGTACGGGAGGGAAGGGAAATAATCACGGAAAAGAACATTCTGGATGCCTTGGAAAAACTCCAGATGGAAAAGGCAGGCTTGACCGGTGGATCCAGCCAAACCAAGAGGTATGAGGGCAAGATACCAACTCTTCTTCGGAAGAATATTGCAGTATATGAGGCTGGAAAAGCACTTATAGGGAAGATCACCCCCTACTTTGATGAAGTGACGAAGGTTTCGTGTTGCGAGGATGGGCAAGCAATGGGATTCACGTATTTCATTCCACAAGAAGGATTGCTCGAGTCCCGCATCATGACTAGAGGCTACATGGAGTCGCGCATGTGCATGCTGATGGCCGGGCGGTGTGCTGAACGGCTGATTTTGGGTGAGGACAACATTAGTACTGCAGGTGGTATAGACATCGAATCTGCCAACAATGTAGCTAGGGAAATGGTGTACAGATGTGGTTTTGGAAGGAGGATAGGTCCGTTGTCTTTCATGGAAAGTGCACCGCAGAAGTTCCTGAAGAATGGCGGTTCCGATTCCACCCAACCAACCATACCCATTTCAAAGAGCATGGGTTTGTTGGCGCTTCAGGATATGGAGGACATTATGGAGGCAGCAGAGTGCAAAGCATACTACGGGTTGGCCTCGAACTACAAGGCACTTCAATCGCTCACCGAAGCACTCATTGACAAGACAGTATTGACCGGGAGTGAGATCGACGAGATCCTAGAGCAAAACGATGTGAAGAGATATCCCAATCCTTTCGCAGAGGGTTTCGAATGGGACACCGAAGGGAGGCTCGTGATCCCCAGAGACAAGGGTGTGTGGGTGACGTTGGAGGAGGGAAGCTTTGATGTACCGGTCCCCAGGTTTGGGGGTTCAGTGGAGGCTAGCAAGTTAAAGAGGAACGGCAGTGCAAAGAAAAATGGCAACGGGGCTTTTGGTTTGGGTCTGGAGGGTTTGCCTCCACTTCCTTTCGAAGTGGACCCTAGCCTGCCGAACTTGCTCAGTGAAGAAACCCTGTCGGATCCTGCCATCCGTTACATGTTGGAGTCTGGCAAAAGGCAGTCGGGTCAGGCGTCGCCGAGTGAGATCGGAGGGTACGAGGAGCTTTCCAAACGCTACATCGGTCAGGACAACTGAGCGGAAGTGCGGTCGATTTGGTAGGCACGTTTCGTGGATTGGGTTGTGGAGCGAGACGCTCGTCGGTGGTAAAAGATTGGGTCTTGCGTCCGCAGTCTCTTTGCTCGCAAACCGCGGTTCTCCATCCTCTCGTTCGGACCACACTCTGCCGCGATGCGCTGCGAATGCGCCTTGGTCTCTTTCCACAGGACGAGGCGCAGCTGTGTCGACAAGCACAACGTCATGTTCATTGCAACGTCCGAAGTGCAGGAAGACGCACGTGCTTCGTCCTGCACTGTTCCCGTCCCCGATCTCTACCTCCTCCGGTTCGGTGGTTCACTCGTCTCCTTCTCCTTCCACCGCCGAAGACGCTTCCAACAAACACGCGCGGAGCTCGTCGATGTCTCCGTCGGCGATGGCTTGCAAGCAGTCCTCCAGCACCATCTCCGCCTCGGCCTCGCACGCCACGCTGTGGGCTCGCAGCCCGAGATCCGTCTCGTGCGTCTGTGTCTCGTGCTTGGCTTCAGCGATGCATGCTTCGAGCGAATCCACGTCACCGGTGGCCACCGCCGCAAGGCAGTCCTGCACGATGCGCTGCATGCGCTCCACCTCGGCCTCCCGACCTGCGCTGCGCGCCTGGACCCGTGGGAGGGTCCGCACGCCCGTCCTTCGGACCTGTACCCTCTTTCCCTGCGCCAAAACTGCCATGGACGTCGTTCGTGCCGTCGAAAGCGTCGCCATCGTCGCACCAGTGCGCCTCCGACACGTGAAGAACAATGCTCCACCGACGTCGAGACCGCTCCTCGCCAACCGCAACGAGATCTCCCCTTGCCGACGAGGAATGCATCCTGGGATCGTGATCCCTCCTCCACGGCACGTGGCTGGATAGGGGCGACCCTCCGGTACCCAAGGCGTGAACTTCGAAGAGAAAGATGGACAACACAACCAACCAAGCATTGAAGCATGGATGGACGGCATGGGCGCCGTCCATCCACACATGTACCCCAAACATGACCAAGTAGGAGCTAGGACGCGCGAATCAAATGCAAAGATGGCGCTCTCTACCTCGAACGGTGAAAAGAATAGATGCATTCGGCGACTGAAACTCCGCGCATCCCTACGTTCATCGATCCCCTTGCTTTCATCGAATCAATGACGAATCCCGGAGAGGAGCCACCACCGCCTTCGAACATAGCGGTGCACGCGTTGAGGAAGGCATCGAAGATATGGACGCAAGATGCACAACATCTCGTCCTCCTCTCCTTGAGAATTTTTGGTGCTGTTGCGAGCGCTCTTCGGCCGTGAATTCGCATGAAAAATGGGTGGAGAGGGGCCGACAAGATCATTTTCAAGGCGGTAGATTTGGGCTCCCAAAGCCTGGAATAAGCCGTTCATGTGTGCGTAGAGTACACGTGTGGATGAGAATAGAAACAATTCGATTGGCAACTCGGAAAATCCCATGATGTCGGAGGGGGTCGAACCTCCCCATGGAGTGCTCGCGATTTCGAGGGGAATTTTCTAGGAATGGTACGCACGCAAAACAAAAGGCTTTGGAAACCTTGAGTACCGCGGCCAACCACGTTCCTTCCCTTCCCCCTTGAGCGTGGTCATGCACATGTGTCGGGAGAACACCTTGAGTGCAATGATCCTTTCCTATCCTCTGCTTCAAGCGCGGAGATGCGTTTCGCCTTGCAATGGGTGGAGGGTCCTTTGCAATTTATCTTTTGTGGGATGTCGTGTTTGTTTGTGGCGTTTTTGCCTTGGATGGCTTAGTTTTGTCGCACTCTCGTCGTTACGCTTCACGTCCCATGACCGATGCATTCCTCTTGGTTGCATCGCACGCATGTCATTGCCTTTGGATGGCGTTCTCTCCCCCTCTCCCTCCCCTTGGTTCTTGTCTTCGTTCCCATGCCGTCCTCTTCTTCGGTTTCTCGCCATCGATGGTGGCCTTCCTTGTCTCGCCCATTCCGAGGAACACACGTGAAGAGGGATTTGGACGTGAACATTCGGGCATGGCGATGGCGATGGCGATGGCGAGGCCTGTGCGGGCCATGGCGCGTCCTGGGTTCGGCAAGGGAGCGGGAAAGGCGTCCAGGGAGGTTCGTCGCGATCTTGGGACCGCGAGGCCCACGGATCCCGAAGAGATGGCCTTCGAAGCGCGCCTGGAACGACTCCGACGCACCAGCCAGACTCCGCGCACGTCGCCATCCGACGGCGATTCGACGGATGAAAGCGCGCCTGTCGAGCGAGAGAAAGGAAGAGGGATCCCTGCGGCTGCGTTCCCAGCCTTCGCGCTCCTCCTAGCCGGCGCTTTCGCTTGGACGTTCGCGTTCGGCGACGGTCCGGCTGCGCCTCCGCCGAGCAAGGTGCGAAACGAAGACGTGGAGGCGCTTCCTTCGTCTCCCACCACGCCTTTTGGAAGGCTTCGTGCGACGACAGAGGCGCTGTGCGAGGCGGGAAAGCAAGACGAGGCTTTGGCCGAGGTGGAACGCGTCGCTTCGGACCGCGACACGTACGATCCACTGTCGTTGTTGCTGCTCAAAGCAAGCGTGTACAGCGGATGGGATGGACATGCAGCAGATGCAGCTGCCCTCTACGACAAAGCCGTGGACGAGTACAACGAGGACTTCCGTGCGTACCTGGCTAGAGGAGCCTTCCTACAGATCCAAGGACAGAAAGGAGAAGCACAACGGATGTTCATACAGGCAAGGTTCTATGCACCGACCGATGCCAAGGCATTTGTCAATCGCGTGGCCAGCAGGTGAGGGAAAGAGCCATGTAGGAGAAATCGAAGATACGCCGAATCCAGAGAAAGTAAAGACAGGAATGCCCGGGTGCATAGGGTGTTCGACATTGCAACAGGTACGAGGGATCAGTACATGCCTACTCTGAACGCAAGTAGCGCTCCAGCTGCTGGCGATACGTAGAAAGCTCCTCCTCTGCCTGTTCCATGTAGGCACTCTTTTCCTCCAAGGGCAAGGCTAACCACATGTCCCGCAGCTTGCCCGCAATCTCGGTGTAAGACAAATCGGGGTCAGCATTGCGGACGTGTTCTTGCATTTCCGAACTGAATATCACAAAGGCGCTGCGTGGAATGCGCAGACCTTCTGAACTTCCTGAATCCTGCCTTGCCAACACTTCCTCGAGTTCAGTGAGATACTCCTCATCCATGCTCCCCATGGAGTCTTCCCCAATACTGAGAAGCATGTCCGCTTCCTGGTTTCGCTTGCCCAGAAAAGAAGCAAGGGTGCCATCAATAGAAATATTGTCCCCACTCGTGGATCCCATGGTCCCATATGGATCATCCTCGTCCTCAGAAAACCCATACCTGCTCAACTCGTCGTAGCTCAAGCCGTTGGATGTAGATTCAGAGTAGTAGTCGGAGAAGTTACCAGTTTCTAGGATTCTCTGCATCTGAAGCATGTCCTCGTTTGGTTCAATACTGGTCTGCTGCATGAGCTCAACACATTCTTCAACGCCTCCAAGATCTTTGCAGGCAACAAAAGCCTTGCAAGCCAGCACGAATAGTTCCATCATTTCCTGCTTACTTGCAGCTGGCTCGGTGTCCAAGATGTACTGCAGTCCTGTCTGAGCAGCCTTGAGGTTTGGCCCCCCTTCTAAATAGTGCACTACACTGCCTCCTGCCGCCTCCCATTCTACACCAGCCGCCCCCAACAAGATGCACCGGAGATCTGCAACCGTCGGCTTGCCGCCAAGCTGGACGACAGTATCAAGAATTTCAAGCACAAGTTCCAACCCCCATGTCTTGAGGGATGGATCTTTTGCTCCTTCGCGCCATAGCTCCAGGCCCTCGCCTCCTAAGAACATTATGCGATCCCTGTACCCACCCACCAATCCCCCAACATTCCCGTAGAAGAGGGGGAAGCAATGCGTGCTAGCATCTACTCTATCCAACCAACATGCGAGACTGACGTATGCGAACTGCCAATCCTTCAACGCCAACCTGCCGTCAGACCAGCGTATGTCCGTTTCCCAGCCAAAGTATCTAGCAACCTTCTCGACGTCGCTTTCAATCAAGGGAATCGCCTCGCCGTCCATCCCCTTCAGCACTGTCTCGGCTTTCCCTTGTGCTGACATGATACCATCTGGGAGATCATCCAGCTCATCCAGGTCATCTTCGTCCTCCAAATCGTCTAGGTCCTCTACTTCCAGTTCATCCACCGCATCCCCTGCATCCTCTGCATCATCGTCTTCTGCAGCCTCACCATCTGCAGCTTGCTCTTCCTCTTGTTTCTCCGGCACAAAAATTTCCCGTCCAGAGCGGTAAATATAGTAACCTTCCTCTCCGGTCCACTCCTCGTCTTTGTTCTTTGCCTTACGAGTTTTGCTTGCAGCGGCCTTTCTTCTACGGTTTATGGCCCTCATCAGAGCAGGGTTTGCTCGCCTTGCTTCCTGCAGTCGCTCGTAAATTTCTGCCCTCACACCTTCAGGATTCAGTCCCAGGGCCTGAAGCTCCTCCCTGATCTGTGCAACCGTCAGCTTGCTTGCTGTCTTGTCGCCGTGTGGCGTGATCGGTACTTCAGGCTCTGTGCTTATCGCTGCCTCGGCAACTTCCTTGCCTGTTCCAGAGAACACGGCCTCTGCAAAGTCCTCCATAGAAGGTTGGGGTGGACGCCAACGATTCCCGGAAACATCGTACAGCCAGCTAGTAATGATGCTGCGCCCCTGGCAAGAGCGATGGTCGGCCCACGCAAACCACTGTTCCCTGCTGTACACACTTTTTGGATAAGCGGCTGTCATTTCTGCTTCACTCCGACGGTCTGATGCAAAGGCATATTTATCCAGCTCTACATGGTCTTCGAGAGCACTGTTCAAGACATACAGCAATTCGTGACCATTGCCCAAGTGAGCTAGCGACCTCAAAAATCCAGTAAGCATCTGTGGATCAAGCATTGCTGTTCCTCCCTTCCCTCCCTTTAGAAACTCTGCGCACCTCCTGTCATTGTGGATGATGTCCCTGTGTTTGCCCTCGGCGACGGCTGCGGTTGCTGCACGCATCCGCCTGAACTCAAGGAAGGCGTCACGGACTTCATTCTCTGTAAGCATGTGGCCATTCGTAAGGAGTCTGTACTCTACACCTATGGCGTACGTCATCGGGGTGGGTCGAACCTGTGACATGTCCATGTCCTCGATCAGTCGGTCGTAGTCCGCTCCGACCTTCATCAGGGCATGGAAAGCCTCCGCATCCAGCTTTGTCCCTCCCACCGGTTTGCCATTGATGTAGGTGATGCGCCCGTTTTCTGGTGCGTATCCCGCGTTGTGTCCAGTGAGATCTGCAACGTAGGGATACAGCCTTTCCCTGTGATGCAGCATTCCAGCATCCCCTTCCTCCGCCTCAACGATGGGGATGATGTGCCTGCTTTCTATTTCCACTCCTTCAGGTCGCATGCATGCCAACTCGCTACGCGCCGCATACTTCCTGCCATTCGCCCCGCTCAAGTCCCCCGCCGGCTTGAGAACCAGACTCTTGATGCTCATTTCAAAAAGGTCGGCGGTGGGTCGAAGTCCACGCCTTCTTCCAGCTTGGAAGTGGTAGTTTGCTTCGTCGAATTTCCCTTTTTTGAACAAGGCGGTCGTCAACGCGATCCATCCCAGCCGCGTGCTATGCCCTGCTCTTCCCATGGCTGCCAGGACCTTCTCTGCTCTGGGTAGGTCATCTTCCGCCAAGAAGGCCATCATCAGGATCAGGTAGGTGTCGGCGACGGGTCGCACGCCGCCTGCCACCGCTCTTCGCACCGCGTCGATCGCGCCCTGTGCATCTCCTGCGACGGAGGCCGCAGTGGCCAAGGCATGGAACGCGCGTGGTCCGGGTTGGATGCCGTCGTTTTCGATGCGTCTCAGCAGCCGTTCCACCTCTTCCACGTTTCCATTTTCGGCTGCTTTCAACATTTCCTGCACGGTTGTCAGGGTGGATGCTTCGTCTCGGTCCACTTCTGCGGTCTGCAATCCTCTTCCTGTGGAGAGGAAGTCTTCTCTCTCTTGGGCCAGCTTCTCCTGCGCGATGCTGTCGTCCAAGGCTTGCACGGCGTCCAGGAAGCTCGACAGTCCGCTCTTTTCTCCTTGTTCTTCGTTCCACTCGATCCGATCTCCGTCTGTTTCCCTCTTCCGTCAGTCCTTTCCTTTCCTTTCTCCACGCACGCCGACGCGTTCCCTTTTTTTTTCCCGTTTGGCGTTCCTTTCCTGTCCGTGCTGGGCTCTCTCGCGCGCACCTTGGGCCGCTCGGATCCGCATTGGCTTTCCTGCCGTCTTCTTCGTCCCGTGTTCGACCTCCACCTTCCTTCCCACGTCCTTCGGCCTTCCCCATCGCCTCCTCCATCCTTCCGAAGTGCGTGCGCCGCCGCACGTGATGCGCATCGTCGTCTCCATGCCTTTCGCTTAACCCCTTCGCTTAACCCCTTCGCTTAACTCCCACCCCTTCGCTTCTCTCCCCCACCTTGGCTGGGGTCCCTGCCCCTCCCCGTGGGCCAGGATGCCCCGTGGGAAGGGGGGAAGGAGACTCCCCGGTGGGGAAGGGGGAGGGGAGGGGAGGCAGGATGCCCGGTGGGAGAGGGGAGAGGGGAGGAGGCGATGGAGAGGCGAGAACGGACATGGACGTGGACGAGATGTCGCGTTGGGAAGACGTGGACGCGCACGTGGCCACACAGATCCTGTGCCACGCGTCCGCGAAGGATCTGGCCTCGTGGATGGCATGCAGCCACGTCACGAGAAACCTGGCGGAAGACGACGCCGCGTTCTGGCGGGAACTCTGCCTGGCGCGCTGGTCGGACGACACCGCGCCCACGGATTGGATCCAAAGAGGCGCCTGCGAGAGCTACCGCGAGCTCTACCTCGCGCTCCACCGGCTGGAACGCGTCGTGGGACACTGGAGGAGCACGCACGACCTGCCCAGAGGCGGACACTACCGGTTCCGTTGGACGAAGGATCGGATCGTGGGCGAACACATCGACGAACGACGCGCGAACGCCTTCGCGAACGTGTGCAGCGTGGAATGCGTGCAGCATGTGGACGCAAGGCACCTCGCCTTGCGATGGGAAGGGGAACGGAGGGACGGAACGCCGTCTCCGGAGAGCCGAGCGGCCGCAGCTGCTGCACGCGTGCGTGCGGACGGCGCCACCGCTTCACCTGAAGATCACCACTTCGAACGTGAGATGTTGCGCTTCATGGCCGGAACGGTGGCAGCAAGGGGATCGAGGAGGCGCAGGTCGTCCACATCCGCCACTCCACAACCCATGCGTTTCTTCGAACGAGTCGAATGGGATCCCAAGGACGTGGAAACCCCCTACGGCGGGCTTTGGACCGTGCACCGTCCACACGCGCACGTAGAGACGGTGTGCGTGACCCATCGTGACGGAAGCATCGTGGCCACCAAAGTGGTGGGAGACGAATACGTTCCTGCAGGTGAAGTGGATTGGATCGCACAAGAAGCACAAGCCTTCGGACGAGGGGAGAAGGACGTCCGACCTGCAGCTACCCGATGGGAAGCCGATGCCAACACCAGGCTCGAATGCGGACACAAAGCAAAGGCGCAAGTGGCCTTGCCTGGGTATCGAGACCCGCAATGGATGGATGGATACCTGGTGAAGCTGTCGGACGGGAGCCTGCTGCTTGCGTACGAGACCGTACACAGTAGGAACGCACGCTTGCACCGACTAGTGATCGAAGAAGACCCGGAACTGGAGGGGAAACGGAGAGATGGTTGGCCAGGGGAGCGAGAGGGAGGATGAGGAACGCAACCCAAACGCTGCACTGCCTTATTGAAAAGGGAAAAAAAGAGGGGTAGTAGCACGGCTCATGAAATGCAGTACGAGCCCTTCAGAGAATCCAGACGTGGGCGGATATCCAACGAACACCCCAAGGCACGCTGATGCCAAGCACCGCACAAGGTGTCCTTCTGTTGGGTGTTCAGGAAGAGGATGTTCATGGAAAAACGCCTGGTCTGCGAAACCCCTTCCAGAAGAGTGACCAGCTCCCGATCGCTGTCCAACTGTAGCGCACTGATCAAGATGGAGTACAGCAGCTGCGGCGTCATTTTGTCCTTGAAGAACAGCTCGAAAGGAACGCTGCATAATGCTGAAAGGACGGCATGTTCCATCTGCACATCTCCCTGGGTGCTGCGCCAAGCGCTCTCGAAATCCGCGAACGACTGGAAGGAACCGTTCCCAAGGCGATCTATCAATTTCTTTCTGGCGATGGCTTGGGCGCTATCCAGGGCCGCACCCCAACTGGGTGCGACATCTCTCGTACGCCTGGGAGGATCGAGAGAACCACTTGGTGTGCCTTGATCAGGAGACACCTTGGCCCTGCGTGAGAGCGCCTCTGGAAAGAGATGTCGTTCCATCCCCTTGTCCGAAGTGATCTTGATATCCCTGAACTTTCCATCCGCTGCCTCGTCCAACGCAGTACCCTGCCAGTAGAGCATGATGCACTCAGCCCGCTCCCTCGCTGCACTCTTATTGTTGGGTTCTAAGCGGAGGGCGTGCTCAAAATCCGCCGCGGCTTCAGCAAATTTTCCTAGCTCCCTTCTGGCACTTCCCCTTCTACTCCAGGCCTTCACGTATGTCGGGCACAATTCGATGGCTCGTGTGCAATCTAGCTCAGCGGGCTCTGCCAGACCCAGCTTCAGGTCTGCCATAGCTCTGTTCGCGTATCCAAGATAGGCCGACGGATTTTTGCGAATGCATTCGCAGTAGCATTGCTTTGCTAGGTCGAAGCGTCCCTCTTTGAAGTGCAGGTTTCCACGCTGCCTGTGTTCCTCGGCGGCCGACAACTCTTCTTCAGTGATGATTTCCTGTATGCGTGGTGGTGGTACGGTACGTTTGCTGGATTTCTGCATTTGGCTCAAACCTCGGAAGGCCGCATCATGGTCAAACCCTTTGTTTCTTCCCTGTAGGAGGCCTGGAGTGCCGGAGTTGTGTGCACATTTGTCCGGGTCGGAGATAGTTGGCCGGCTGTCTTCCCCACCCGAAGGTGGTTTGGGATCGAACGGCCTTCCGCGTCCTCTTCGAGATACTGAGGCGTCTTCCCAGGCCGCAACTTCCTGCATGAGGTGGTCGATCGTTTGCGGCGCCTCGCTCGGAGGTTCCCCAGAGCTCGTCATCGTTCTCCAACGTCGGTTCGGGGCCCGGCCCGGTCCAAGGTCGAGCATTGACCAGAGAATCATCCATGGGTGACTTCCACTGACCGACACCTCGGAGCAGGGCAGGTCATCCTTCCACGAGAATCGGCCGTGATGCACACGAGGATCGAGGGCTGCTCGGATGCGGAGAGCGGGTGAAACGAGCCGTCAACACCCTCGTGCACGATAGTGTCCCCGTACGTCGAGCCACAACTGCCAGAAGTTGATGCACCATTCCTCCGAGAAAACCCTCTTTCCATGGAGGATTCCGGTGGAACAAAGGCGTTGGTACAACCTTTCTTCCTGCGGCGAGATGGGTTCTCCCATGCAATCTTCCTCGGTTGCGTTGCCATTGAAGTTGGAGGCACGAGGCTTCGAAGTTTTCTCCCGCCGGTATCGATCTGCTTGTACTGCTGCAGACTGCAAAACGCTAGCAGGTATTCCTGCCACACCAGCAACGTGAATGCCGCAGCTCCCCTCTGGAGATGAACCTTTTGCGAGACTGTACTCGGGTTTAAATCGACCGCGTGCATCTGTGCTGCTTCTCATATGCCAGACGGAGAGAGAGTTCAGGCCTTCCTCTTTCGAGAGCTCGTGGAAATGGCTTGCAAAGAGAAGCATGCACGGTTTACCTGAGGAGAGGTAATCCAGCACAGAAAATGCAAGAGCGTACCCATCCCTCGTCGAAGTACCCCTCCCTAATTCATCCAGAATTGCGAGGGAGTTGGCAGATGCATGTCGAAGGATGATGGAGGTCTCTTCCATTTCCAATGCAAATGTGGAATGCCCTGACATGATGCTGTCATTCGCACCAATCCTTGTGAATATCCGATCTACCAGAGTCAATTTCATCTCTGAAGCAGGAACAAAACAACCAATCTGTGCAAGTAACACCGAAAGGGCAACCTGGCGGAGAAGCGTTGACTTGCCACCACTATTGGCTCCATAAAGGATCACTCCTGATGGGTGTTCTCCTCCAAGAAGCACATCATTGCAGACTATGGATCTCCTTTCTTTAAGGAGAAGGTTCCACCCCTGTGTCAGCTTGATTTGATGTCGATTGCCCTGCAGACTGTCCAAAATACATGGACGGCAAAAGGTACAATTGGCTGGAAGATCTGAGGTTGTGCATGCCCTAGTGAATCCAACCAGGACATCAATGTTAGCGGCAATATGGAAAAGAGATGACCAGTGCTCTTTGCCTGCAGCAATTTTCTCCACAAGCATCTGCAGAAACTTTGCATAGGCAGTGGCTCGCATCTTTTCTTCTGCTACCAAAGCAACGACGAGGCTGTTAGTGCTTGGAACCTTGAAGAATGTCGACCCTTTCGTCTTCCTGATTTCTAACCACTCGCTTGGGACAAAGGGGGCAAGTTTCGACGGGACCGAAACTTGGTACAGATATTCAATATTGCCTGTTCCCTCCAGAACCGTGTTGACATAGTCTACCGATTGCACGAGTCTAGGAGGCGCTGGCTTCCCTTCCAAAAGAAAATACTTTCGCGAAAGATTATGCCGCAGTCCTGCAAGGCCTTCTTCCAAGTGGCGGAGCAATCGCTCACGCTCTGAACCTGCTCTATCATAAGCTGGATAGGCCCCAGGTTTGGGCTTCAGTTCGCCTTTCTCCTTAGATTCTTGAAATGCAAGAAGTTGATGAACCTCCCCAAGCAATTTCTTTGCCCGATTGGCAATAGCGCAGGCCTCATTCAGCACAATCGGAAGCTTGTTCTTTTCTGTTGAAAGGGAGGCTACGAGCTCTGTGATAGCTGAAGCTTGACCTTCAATGGCAGACAACAAACTTACCATCTTCGGGGAAAGGGCCGTTATGTCGAGCGTCCCATCATTATTGCATTGATCGAGTAAGAAATGGGTGACTGAATAAATGGCACCGAGCACCTGTTCTCCGTCTGGCAACCCCTGAATACTTTTCTGAAAGCGATCGGCTTGTTTGGGACATGAGTAGAAAACTTCCACTGTGTCATACCTATTCTGTATGGCCTCGACATCTTGCAGTGGACTACACACCCACCTTGATATCATTCTTCGGCCGGCTGCAGTGACAGTCTTATCAATCCGATTGAGCAAGGACCCTTCTTTGGTTCCTACCGTACCCTCTAGTATGTTGAGGTTGTGGATGGCAGAGCTGTCAAGAAGCATGTGGTTGCCTCTGCCGTCAAACCACTCATCCAACCTGAATTGCGCTGCTGACAAGATGCGGTCTTCACACATGCATCTCTGCAGATGACAAATTAGAACATCAAGCGCGTCCAGTGCTGTCCAACGGTTTTGAGTCTCCAACAGCACTATGTGCGATGCTAGCGGCTTGGTTTTCTGAGGTACTGCAGGATTGTCAGGATTCTTTGAAATCAGCTTCCTCAATTCACGAAGGCTGCCATGCACTTTGGCAAAGCATTCTGTTGGCAAAGTTGCTCGTACGACGTTTGAAAACTCTGAGATCCTCCTGTATTCTTGCACGGTTCTCGTGGTCCGTGCACTGATCTTTCCTTGAATGTGAATGATCTCAACTGGATTTTCACACGCCAGCATAGTGCTGAGAAATCTCCTCTCGGGCCCGTCCTTGAACTGAACCGTGGAGATTTGACCGGTGTATGCATCAAGCCTGCAAATTCCAATCAGCCCGCCTTCATTTTCAGCAATACATAACACAGTTTTCGCTTCGCATGTGCTCGCGGGCGTGAAATGGGCATCTTCATTGGCAATGCCAGGTGTGTACACTGCCATCAATTTACGGTCAAGAAGTTTGTTTTTCTGGTCATCGTTATCAAGCTCTTCTACTCGCCCAACCGCGTGTCCTAAGGCCAGTATTTTATTTGCCCACGTGGTAAAGCTTGTCGCTGTGCACCCAACCTTCCACATGTTGGGTTTGGGTTTACCACATGCATTGAGACCGACTCTTGTTCCTATGTCTGCATCAATGTCAAATAAGTTGTAGAACGAGCCACATCGTACGAAGAGCACGAGATCCATTCTCTGGGACTTGATGTTCCAAAATTGCTTATCGAACTCTTTCAAGTTCTCCCACGCTTCCTTGGGAATCAACAACGTGCTGGGATCATACTTGGGATCCTTCGGAGCACGACCTGATTGATCTCTTCGTAAGGAAGCGATCCAGGGCCATCGTTCTTCATTTGGTGCAGAGCATCCTTGTATGCCATTGCTTACCGAACGCGGAATGAACCCCCGCAGATTTTGGATGCCTGATCCTCCGAGAGTGTGGTTTGGCAAGTACTTCGTGGACATGCTGTTCTCTTCGAAAGAAACCCTTTTCCTCTTGCACGCGTGTGGTCCTTCCATTGCGATCCTGGCCTGCATCTTGTTGACGAGTTCTTGGGCGAAGACTTGAGGGTTGGCATCTTCCTCCTCCCTGCTTCCCGCACCCTTCGTCTCCTTGGACTTGTCTTCCTCTTCCCTCATTCTTACCCCTTCTTCGGCCTCGATGTTGGCGACGGAGAGGTCCCGGACGCCCGCCCATCCGTCGTGCGCATGCATCAGTTCTCACGAGCGCGTCTGAGGCATGCTGCCACCGTGCTGTGGTCGTGCTTTGGTCCGTCCAAGAACCCGGGAACCTCGCCCCCATCCTCCCGGTCCCATCCCCGAAGGTTAACCTCGCAGTTAAGGGAGGAGGGAGGATCGGGTACGGTGCCACGGGTCTTCGCTCCACGTGGCGGGAACCAGCATCGCCGTGCGCCTGCTGCAGGCGAGGAAAGAAGGCCACGGCGGTTCGACGAGGGCGGTCGGTTGCGAGGTCGGCCATGTTGATGCTGCTGAGCCCCGCCAAGACGGTGGACGAAAACGCGTGCCGTGCAGGGATACCCCAGGCCGAACCGAGGCTGAAGGAACACACACTTGAACTGCTGCAGATCCTGAAGAAAAAGTCTGTCGCGGATGTCAAGAAGCTCATGTCGGTGTCGGATGACATCGCCAAGCTCAACGTGGGAAGATACAAGGACTTCGAGAAGTTGAAAGCGAAGCAAGCGGTGCTGCTGTTCGACGGCGTGGCCTTCAAAGGACTCAAGGCCAGTGAATTTTCCGAAGGAGACCTGGAGTTCGCGCACGAGCACCTGAGGATACTCTCTGGATTCTACGGCGTCGTACGAGCATTAGACATGGTGAAACCATACAGGCTAGAGATGGGCACAAGGCTCCAAACACCGAGGGGGAAGGATCTGTACAGCTTTTGGGGAGATCTGATTACTGATCAGCTGCGTATGGATATTGCGTCAAGACCAGAGGAGGAGAAATTCATAGTCAATTGTGCTTCTCAGGAATATTTCAAATCTGTGAGGTCCTCTGAATTGCCAGAAGGGGTCAAAGTGCTGAACATGCAGTTCCCAGCAGCAACAGTGTATGCCAAAGCTGCACGTGGACAAATGTGTCGTTTCATTATATTGAACAGAATAAAGCACCCGGATGGTTTGAAGGAGTTCAAAGGAACGGATGGGGAGTGGGCATTCGACGAGGATGCATCAACCGATACCAATTTTGTCTTTGTGCGCACAGTCGGTGCAAAGCCACGGAAAGCACCAGCAACACCAGCGCGCAAGACAAAGCGCGCAAAGGCTGTATGATGTGAATCTATCGGCGCCTGTTGCCTCTCCCTTCACTCTCCAACATGCCGCTGTTGAAGCCATGCCTTGCCTGTTACCAGACGACCCCATCCTCGATGGGTGATTGCCCCACACTGGTGTCACAGACCGGTGGGAAGACGTCTCGATCCAACCTCGCGTCGACGAGGCCGTGTCGAACACAACTCGGAAGCGGGTGAAGAATGGCGCCCGTGGAAAGCGGAGAGATACTCTTCATCGACGAGGTGCACGAAAAAGGGTCGTCGCTGCACGGTCGCGCCGTGCGCGTCTTGGGAACGTACGTGCGGGCTGGGCGCCTGGCCGGTGACGAAGGACGACGGACGATGCGCGTGGCAAGCCAAGCACGAGCTGACGTGGTGGGAAGCGTGGCTGTGCGTCTTGTGCAGCGTGGCTTCGTTCGATCCGGTCGCAGGGACGGTGGTCATGAGGCACAGAGGGAAAGAGATGACGGTAGACACTTCCCGTGCGGCCGGCGCACCTGTGCTGCCAGACAATGTGTATCATTTCATTGGAGAGATTGACTGTGCTTCGCCGTCCGACACGTTAGTGCTACGCGCTCGAGTCTCTTGCAATGTCACTGGATTGGACACCCAGTTGTACGAACAGTCCGTGGAAGAGCGGCGAAAGTTCGAGAGTGAATTCGGGTTGACGTCGACGAACTCTCGGACACAATGATAGCTTGTCTTTATGGAACGGTTGGTTTGAACGGGTACATGCGCTCTGTCCCGTGAAATGAGCGGGTTACCATCAACCAGGCGGACACTGCATACAGATTTTTGTTCGGAACAGGTGTAGGTTTCGGCAGCCTGCTGCTTTCCAGCGGTTTGCGCTCATGAAAGAATCTTGGCCGTGAAAGGGCAAGGATTGGGAAAGAGCACTGGCACTGGAACCGATCTGAAGACAGTCCAAAGAGGCACAATTGCACAAATAATGGTTCCACCTTTTATTGACGATGGTGGAGGACAGCCCGTCGCACCAGAAGAAGCGCATTTTCAGTTGTAATCGATCACTTCTTGCGTGTTTGGTCGGTATGTGACTTGCTGCACGACATCAGATGGCGTGTCTTTGGGACCAACACCACTCTTTCTGGACGACCTTCTTACCTTTAGGATTTCGGGCCGAGGAACGATCGTTCCGGAGGCCAATTTTCCTTTGGTCACCCTTACCTTCGTTCCATCTTCCAGGAAACGCCAACCTACACGCACCGGGGCCTGCGAAACGGGATCGGCGATGGACACATTCGATGCGTCGATGGGTACCTCTATCGTCACGATCCTTCCCGGTTGATCTCCCTGTTTTCGCAGGTGTTTTTTAGCCTGTGGACGAGAAGTTGAGCGGTCAGTCCAAACATTCGCAAAGGGCTATCTCGCGCGACCATCGTATCGCGCACGGAGGCAACTCTTTCCCTGGAAGCGTACCAAGTTCAATCCCTCTACAATGACCCTGTTCTTCCTGCGCAGTACCCGTTTGACCGTTCCTACTTGTCCTTTGTCCTTCCCAGCGTTGATCACGACCTGCAGTGGTTCGCCACGCCGTTCCAGTCAGCAACTCCGATTTTTTTCCGAACAACTTTCTCGATGGTCTTCCACGCACCGTGTCTCCACGCAGAATCTTCCAGGTCCTCTTCGCTGCCTCCAGCAGCTGCCTCGCTTTGCGCGTGTTGGTGAGCATCGCGTCCGGACCAAACCCTAATGCCAGCGAGTCGGAGTGAATCTTCCGACTAATTGAACCTGGGTCCTTCTAACCTCCCCGATGGATCCTTTCGGTCGATCGGAGCGATCCCAGGGCCCCATCGGACCCTCGTAGGTTAAGTGCGAGAGTTAACTCCACGTCCGAGGGACAGACGACGGTCGACGACGAAGAGCGCACAACCGACGAAGACGCCAAGGCAGGCCTGCGCCATCGCCGCAGGACGGCCTGGACGAGCTTCTCGAGAGGTGCAGGATTCGGTTGGTCAGACGGAGATCAGAGCGGAACCGCGGCTTTCCTGCGTTGGAGCCCTGGAGACGAAGCGAGCCGAGACGCTGCGTGACCCATGGAGGAGCACCAACCGTCGGCCAACAGCGAAGAAGAGTGCGACTCGACAGCTGCGTGTCAAGAAATCGTCGCGGAATCGGATCTAGGTGCGCTTTCGGACGTGGACAGCTACACCGAATACCTTCCTTCACCCGTTCCCGAGTTCAGCCTCGAAACGGAATCTGAAGACGATGACTGGCCCTTGGGATCAGGCAGTTCTCTTGTTCTTCCGTCGCATATGTACAGGGAAACGTTGGACAAGGTAGAATTCGGGAAAATGCGCTTGAAGGTATTGGAAGGTAGACTCGAGCAGCTTCGCCAGCTCGAACGTGGAGAACTGCGAGACCCGACAAGAAAATTCACGAACGACGACCCCCCTCCGCGCGCCTACCAAGCTATCCTTGACTCTGCCACTCGGGTCAAGAAGATGTCACAACAACTACACACCGTGGAGCTTCAAAGAGAACGAAAAAGGGCAGCCTTGCTTGACCGATTGCATACCGTCCAGTGTCATCATCAACGTGCCCTCAAGGAACTGACAGCACTGAAGGCAGAGGTATTGGCTGCAGAATCCATTTTTCACTCGAGGATACAAGTTTGGGAATCCCTGCTGCAGCAAAAGCGGGACAAGAAATGGCAGCTCAAGCTTGCTCTGGACCCCACCAATAATTCAGTACAGTTGTAAGCACATGCGAGGGTCAGCCCACGTCTCACCGCTGTGCGACCTTGTCATCCGGATCAGCGAGGCGGAGGGCCTGAGGTCCTTCCCTTTGCACCCCATCCAGTCCCATCCATGCTCTTCCATCAGATCCGTGTGCCACCGCCCAGGCATCCGCCCGCTTTCCCTCCCGTCTCCCCGGTTCTCGGTTCTCGTCTGACCCTTGGCCTTTCCGACCCGGGATGGGGCGATCCCATCTCCTTTTGCACGAATCGGGGATCGGGGATGGATTCTTTCGCACACGTCAGCTCTTGCCGAGGCCGAAGGCACTGACGTGGCAGGGTCGTCGGTTCGATCTTCGTGGATGCGATGTTTCGGCTTTTTCCTCGGGGGTGGGATCGAGGGACGAAGGACGAAGGTCGGGATGCTCGCCTTTGGCGACGATGGCTGCGCCAAGGGCGACTGAGGGTTGGATCGACGCTCAATCGTCGAGCCTGGCAGGTCCAGAGGCGTCCCTTCGCATCCACGCTTACGAATGCGTGCGAGGGTTTGCGCTCCGACGTTGGCTTCGGATCCGATGGGATCTGGACGGTCCTATCCTTGGCTGTAGCCAGTTGGTTACACCGACTCGATGGGGAGGTGCTGGACAGGGGATCGTCCAGGTCAGGCAGTCCTCTGCGCGTAACGACGAGATATTTTTCTTTCCCCTTCCAATTCCTGGATCGTACGGACGCACGACGTTCGCGTGCCGACGAAAGGCTGGTGCACGGGGAGCCCCCTGGATGCTGCCCTGTGCCTCGTCATGGTCACGTGATCGGTACCCGCATAGGAATCTCCTTAGTTGCCCGGTCAGTCCCTGGGCCCGTCCTCTGCGTCATACGTTGGTGGTGCGGGGCATTGTCGACGCCGCAGCATATCTTCCTCGTCAGAACGAATCGCTTCTTCCGAGAACCGAAGAGGACGTCCCCTCTCTGCCCCAGTCCATCCGCACCGTTCGGGTTCGGACGCTCCGACGTCCTCTGCGGCACACCTTCGACGCTGGTTCCTGCGTCGATGCGCCGCCTCATCCGAGGCATTCCGACGCCCTCGGGCCGCAGGGAACCCGATGCGTTCCCCGAGGGGAGATTTTGAGACGCAACACGTGAACCCCTCCCCAGGGACCTCTCCTCTCGGAACCCCGCCCCGGAGCACCGTCTCACCTCCCTCTCCTTCCACCCCCCCGTTCCTCCTTTTCCCGTCGAGGATCCCCGAGCCTCTCCCCGCCTTTCCTCTTCGATCCCTGTCGGTCCCCGAACCGCCGCGGTTCGCCCTCTCCCCGTGCCCTGGACCGTTCGTGGGTGGATCGAAAAGGCTCCCTTTCCCCCTGTTCCCATCCCCACCAGCCACCACCTCAGCCACGTAAAAGGGACCAGAAACGAGCTGGGCGACGAGGCAACGTGCGCCGCCTGCTGCGCGCCAACTCGAAGCACACGAGGCGCACGAGGACGAGAAAAACGTGCCAAGAGGACGGGAAGCGGACGTGCCAGCCAAGGGTGGGAAAAAAAAGGGACGCGGAAGGCATCCGACGGCGGAAAGAAGGTGTCAGGCCCGGGCCAGGGGAGCTGGGCCATGGCCGAAGAAGTGGACAGGAACGTGCTGCGCAAATATGAACTGCATCAAAAACTAGGCAAAGGGGTACGTCGCGAACGAAAGGCTCGGAAAACCGTGCGTGGAGGCGGAAACGCGCCAACGCGAACGAAGACGTGGAGAGAACGGAGACGGATCAAGGACGCCTCGGACGCACCGTGGGAAGAAAGACCGAGTCGACGATGTAGAAAGCGAAGTACGCGTTCGTGCGCCGCACAAGCCCCTGCGGGCGACGCGAAGATGCGTGCGAATGGACCGAGTGGCTGACGCTCGAATGTGTGTCGCGACGCGCGGGGTTCGCTCAACGTGGACGAAACGTTCCCCGGCGCTCCTTCCGCCCCTACTCCTAGGCGTATGGCATTGTCTGGAAAGCACTGGATAAGAAGACCAAGCAAGTGGTGGCGGTGAAAAAAATATTCGATGCGTTCCAAAATTCTACAGATGCGCAGCGCACGTTCAGAGAAATCATCTTCCTGCAGCAGCTTGCCAGCCATCAGAACATTGTGAAACTGCTCAATGTGTTCAAAGCGGACAACGACCGCGATATTTACCTGATATTTGAATTCATGGACACGGATTTGCACCATGTGATCCGTGCAGGAATACTGCAAGATATTCATCAGCGGTATGTCATGTACCAACTGTTTCGCTGTCTCAAATACTTGCATTCAGCAAGTATCCTTCACCGAGACATCAAACCCAGCAACTTGCTGGTCAACAGTGGATGCCTGCTCAAGGTCGCTGATTTCGGACTTGCAAGGTCCATGACACATGGGATAGATGAGCCAATTAGTGCTCCCATGCTTACTGATTATGTAGCAACGCGATGGTACAGGGCCCCAGAGATCCTGTTGGGGTCCACCGAGTACAACTTTGGGGTGGACATGTGGTCCTGTGGGTGCATTTTGGGTGAATTGCTATCTGGAAAACCAATCTTCCCTGGTACCTCGACAATGAACCAATTGGAGAAGGTTTTAGGACTTACTGGACGCCCGTGTATGGAGGACATTGCATCTGTGAAGTCTCCGTTTGCAGCAACAATGCTCGGTAGTCTTCCACCATCGAAACCCCAGTCACTTGTGGAGGTCTTTCCAGATGCGTCTCCTGATGCGCTTGACCTCCTTCAGGGCCTGCTCCACTTCAACCCAGAGAAGCGCCTCACTGCAGACATGGCATTGAAGCATCCATACCTTTCAATGTTTCACAATCCAAGTGATGAGCCAACTTCTCCATCAGAAATCACTACTCCAATCGATGGTTTTATTAGGTATTCTGTTTCACAATACAGAGATAAATTGTACACCACCATTCTGCAGAAGAAGAAGGAAGTACGGGCACAAGTTAGGGAAAAACGGGCTTCTAAGGTTCAGGCAGGTAGTTGCGGGGGTGACACATTTGACAAACAAAACTCTCGGTATGAACAGAGCAGTGACGCATCAACATCGGAAACTGATAGTATAGCATCGGATGCAACATTTGCAGACCGGACGCATGGCTTGGTTGCCGACGTCAGGTTTTAAGACATTCACTTATCTGTACAGTAAAGCCACAGTGTAGAACACCTGTTGGCTTCCACTATTGTGGAAAATTCTTCAATCAAAGTTTTCTGTGTCGTTTTTTCTGCTGAGTTTTTGAACCGACCTGGCACACCGAAACCCAGTGTGGCCAGTAGACGAGTCTCTTGTGTTGCTGGAACGGGAGCTTACGAGGTATCTGTGGCAGTATGACTTGTGGCACAAATAGCTGCCTCCCTTGAGGATCTGCCGGCGCATGCTGTGAGCATCACCGCTGCCATGTGCGGCCAGGCCTGATGCCATGGAGCTCGTCCATTCCTACACGTTGCCAACTGTGTTGTACAGTCCAAAGCCATTGGGTTGGTAACTGCGGGCCGGCGCTGTACCCAGAAACCCATCGCGCGTTTCCGGAGCGAAAGGAAAGCTCCCTTGGAAGGTGTTGCACCTGGTGTGCAGGTCCTCTTCGGAATGTCCACCCCATGGAAAGTGCTGATCATCCAATCCTCCCCGAGCAGCGAATTCCCATTCCTCTTCCGTAGGGAGCCTCTTTCCAGCCCATGTGCAGAAAGCGCGGGCGTCGTTCCATGACACGTGTACGACTGGATGGTCGAGGATGTCCTGAACGTCTTCCTGCGGAAAGGGTCTCTTCCAGGACGCACCAGTGACCGGCATCCACCATTCCGATCCCACCACGTATGAATCTACCTCTCGCACGATATCCTCAGGTACGAACAACTTGTATACGAAGGACCATCCGTAGCGTTCGGCATCGGTTACGTGTCCTGTGTCCTCCACAAAGGCTCGGAAATGCCGGTTCGTCACTTCGGTTGGGTCCATGGCGAAGCGATGGACGTAAGCGTACCTGGAGGGTTTCTCACCGTCCTGAGGATGAGGTGGATTGTCGTTTCCCATCCTGAATCCTCCTCCAGGGATGTCCGCCATGGTTCCGAGCAGCAGGAACTCCATCTTCGCCCTTGTCGAGGTGCTCGTGCTGCGCACCTCGTCCACCTTCCAAGGCCTCCATCGCGTCCGTCTCGCCACCATGGCCAGCGCCAGAGCTCCCACGGCCGATAGGATCCCCGAGAGTAACCGTCCCGACTTCCAATTTCCATTTTCATGCGCTCTTTTGCGCTTCGTTTTTGCGACTTCCTGCGCCATCTTCGACTCGGTTTCGGATCCATGCGAAGCAGATGTGGACCGACACCTGTCCCCTCACACGGTCCCTGCAGTCCTTTGACGGTCCTTGAGCGGTCCATGGAAGAGTTGGACATGTACGCGCCTTCTCGTGGTCGGAACGGCCACACCCACGTGCTGGGATCGCAAACGACACGTTGCATGGCCGTTGCTTACGAGGAGAAGGGCGCTTGTTTCGGAGCAGGTGCGCTCCCATTCGTGCACCACGCGCTGGCGTCCACCTCCTCCACGAGCGCCACAGCGGGTGGCCGTGCCCGTGGACGCAAGGAACCTCGCGTTGCAATCGACGTTGGCCCGTCCTGGACATCAACCGTGCTGTATCCGTCCATCCACACCCGCAATCGCCATGCCCGACGTGGTAGAGGCATCGCTTCCACCGTCTTGGTGCCATCTCCATACTTACAACAGTAGACCCGCCAATGGAACCCAGTGTAGGGTCCTCTGGTGAGTTAACCAGCATGGTTAACCTGGAGGAGGGTTGAGTGGACGTGGACGCGATCCGGATGGCGATGGCCTTCGTGCGCGCTTCGCATCGCCATGGGCGCGTCGGGATGGCCCTCCGCGCCATGCAGAGCTACTCTGGAGGGATGTTTCCGGGAACACCCACCACAGGCGGAGGAGGAGGGCTGTGGCCGAAGACACCGCCGCCCAACTTCGGCGTGAGGATCGTTCCTGAGAAAACGGCCATGGTGGTGGAAAGGTTCGGAAAGTACAACACCACGCTGCTCTCCGGAATACACATCCTGATCCCACTGGTGGATCGGATCGCGTACGTCCACTCGCTCAAGGAAGAAGCCATCCCCATCCCCAACCAGAGCGCCATCACCAAGGACAACGTCAGCATCAACATCGATGGAGTGCTGTATGTCAGGGTGCGTCCGTGCGTCGTGCCAACTCTACGTTCGAACGCGGCGAAACATGAACGCGACGACGGGGTAGGATTCGTCAGCTGACGTGCACTCGTCCAACCGAACGATACGAATCGATGATGCACGTACGCTTTCACCTGCAGATCGTAGATCCTTTCCTCGCATCATACGGGGTCGAGAACCCGCTCTTCGCTGTGGTGCAGCTGGCACAGACGACGATGCGAAGTGAGCTGGGGAAGATCACCCTGGACAAGACGTTCGAAGAAAGGGACACACTGAACAGCAACATCGTCAAATCCATCAACGAAGCAGCCACAGCTTGGGGGCTCGAGTGCCTGCGGTACGAAATCAGGGACATCTCACCACCTGCTGGTGTCAGAGCAGCAATGGAAATGCAGGCTGAAGCAGAACGACGCAAGCGGGCAAAGATTCTGGAATCAGAAGGACAGAAACAATCCACCATCAATGTTTCAGAAGGCGAAAAGGAGATGGTCATCCTTGCCTCGGAGGCATCCATGAAGCAGCGAATCAACCAGGCCACGGGAGAAGCAGAAGCCATCCTACGGACTTCTGAGGCCACATCAATGGGGCTGCGGATGATCGCAAAGTCATTGAACGAGAGGAATGGGCCGGACGCGGCCACTTTGAGGGTTGCTGACAGTTACTTGCAGGCATTCAAGGCGATCGCCAAAGAGGGGAATACGATGCTGCTTCCAGCCAACATGGCTGACCCCGCAAGCATGGTTGCACAAGCCATGTCTGTCTACAAAACTGTGACCGGCAGCAACGCTAAACCTGGAAGAACACGAGCAAGTGGTACAAGCAAAGGCACAGCTACCCAGCAGGAGCCGGACAAGAAGGATGGGGATGGGGGATCGCAACCCGACCACGAGCCATCAGGGCCGAAGGAAGGAATGCCTATCTCCCCGATTACAAAGCTCAGCATCTGATGAAAAAAATAACCATTGCTTTCATTTTTGTTACACAGAGGACCTTGGTTGTTATATAAACATTTCATCCTCTGCCAATAGCCAGGCACCCCTCTCATTACCAGTCACCGCTTGACGCGTTTCAACGCATTCATCACCTTGGTCATCCCGTTGGACCTCTTGGCACTCAAATTCCCTCCTTTCGCTTTACTTCCGGCCTTCCCAGCTTGCTGAGAGACGATTGCTTCTTCAACACCAATCACCTTGGAAACCCTGCTGCTCCTTCGGTCCAGGTACTCTTTCTCTGCTTTGGCCATTCGAAGTCTGGCCCGGTTTATTTTCTCCTCGTCTGGCTCTCGATTCTTGCTGTCTACGAGGCTGAATGATATCCCTTCCGAAGCATTGGATGGCAGACCTGGCTCTTTGGGTTCCTTGTTTTGAACTTCTGCTACCGGATCTAGTTCCCCCTTGTTTTTGGGTAGTGTCGCCAACTCCTCTCTCCATTGGTTGACCAGGTTGGTCGCTGCTGCAGCCACCTGTGGCCTTTCGTCCTTCCGGAGGCTTCTCACCATCTTCCCACACCCCGAACCGACCATGGTGTTCAACGTCATGTGTGCTTGTGCGAGTTCCTCCAGCGCTTGGATCACCTGCACCTCGTTCCCACGGTGGTTTTCGATCGTCTTCAGGATCTCTCGAACCGTCCTCGAAGCATCTACTTCGACATCCGTTTTTCCACCGTTTGTTTCCAATTGTTCGATTTCTTCCCCTGAGGATCCGTTCCCATCCGAATGCTTCTTTTCCATCTGTTCGATCCTCTCGTATTCGGCGACGAGTGCTTCCATGCGTCCCACTTTCTCCTTGAGCTGCTTCACTTGTTCCTTCAAGGCCTTGAAACTGCCGTCACGGATCCCGTCGACGGCCTCCGTTCCCCCCTCCGCTTCGTGGACGGTTCCATCCCCTCCCATCCTCCCTCCATCCCACCGTCCGGCCATCTCTGCTTCGTTCTGATGCGTGTGCGACGCCACTTTCCACCTCGCGACGTGCTCCTCGAGGCCGTCTCACCGTCCACCCACACCTTCCCCTTCCTCCCCCGAGACCCTTTCCTTGGGATCCCAGACCCGAACGGGTGGGAGGGGGTGCAACTGCACCCCGGGCGCGCCCCCCGCACCCCCTCCCGACCGAAAAGGAGGGGGAGGGAAAACGGGGTGCAACTGGAAATGGAGGGTGCAGGTGGGAATGCCCCCCTTGGGGTCCGTTTGGAAGGGGGAGGGGGCGGATAGGGGGGCATACAAACGACGAAACAAAGGAGGGGTCCTGGCGGCGCCACGAGTCGCGTCGCACACAGGAAGGACGTGCACGTGTCGCAGGTCCGTGCTTCGCACGTGCCGGATAAGGCAGGAGAGAGGAAAGGAAGGACAACATGCAGGCCTGTGCGAGCGGATTCGCACGTGGGACGACGCTGAGGACGCCCGGAGCGGCGACTGGACGCGAGAGACGCGTCGGGTTTGCACCGGTGGAGGCCAGGAAGGTGCTGCAAGGCAAGGTGGTGTCCGCCAAGAGCGCCAAGACCATCATCGTTGCAGTGACCACCTACAAGCAGCACCCTCTGTACAAGAAGAGCATGAAATCCACCAAGAAGTACCATGCGCACGACGAAGAGGAGTCCGCCAACGAAGGAGACACCGTACTCGTGGAAAGCAGCCGACCGCTCTCCAAGCTCAAACGCTGGCGTCTCCTTCAAGTGGTGAACAACGATCCCATCTCAAACTGAAGCGCTTCGCGCGAAAAGACGGGAAAATAGGTAAAACAGAGACGGATCCTAGGAAGGGATCCTAAGCCTTCAACTTGACCGCCACGAAACCCCCGGTATCTGGATAAGGTTGCATGGTTCGTACCCTCTGAATCATCCTGCGTTCATATTCACGAAGCTGTTGCCTTCGATGCGCTGATCTACTCACTTGTGGGACTCGTCTGTAGTGTGCCCATCGTTCGCTAGACATTCCTTGTCAATAACTAAGAGCATGTGTTTGTTGGATGGGAAACAACCCTGTAATAGACGCTGTAGCTCTGTCCAATCTTGAACGCCATTCCCATTACGATGAAAGGTCGCCAACCCAGTGCAATGGTGCTCCCTGTTGTATGACTGCCAACTTCTTCGTGTGTCGCATGCCCTTTGGAGAGAAACACAACCTGCAGGATGTGTCACATGTCAGGCCCTTTCTGGGGCACGGAATGCGCTTCACCAGAATACCTTTCCCACCTTCTTACACAGTTGTGCAAACACAAGGTCTGCAGGATTCAGTTGAAGGTTTGTCTCTCCGGGGCATCTGTTATGCTGCTACACTTGGCTTGCGTTTATGCGTTAGATCATCATAGCACACGTCATTCGCTACCGTCATTCAACTGATGAAGTGCGTACCATTCCAGGTCACAGAAAGGCATGATAAAGTCAGATCGCCTCAAGATTGTCACGAATGCAATAAGACAAGGCATCGTGCGATTGACAACAAAACAAAAGCAAGCACAACGATCGGCGATACAAAAACAACGCCTTGCCCCCCTTTGCAACCAACAGAACGGTTCAGGCACTTGGCCTCTGTCAACTCCTGCCTGCAGTGGTAAGAGGAACTCCCTTGTCGTGAGAGGGAGTACCCTTCCTTGTCCAATGGAAGAGAGGAAGTGCATCGTCGACTACAGAGAGGAGGGGGTCACATATCTTGACTGCGTGGTGAAGGTATGACGCGCACTTAGCTGTGGGTGGTAGTTCAAGATGCAGAGGCCGTGCAGGCAGTGGCTGGAGTGCATTTTCGGATGGGAACTCGAAATCACACGCGTTTCTATTACCAATCGTTTGTATCTTAGTTGCCTCCAGCTGTTGGGAGCCCCGTCGAAGCAGGTTGCGGTCGCCGGTCAGCACGGCTATTAGGAAGCCATATCGCGGCACGTTCCGTCCGATCGCCCGCTTACTTTGATGGAGCATTGCATCGATTTCATCGCCGTCTTGCATGTCGAGCTGCGGACACGGGCTTCAGGTCAGTCTTTCGGCCCAGTTCTTGGCCTCCGCGGGGGTACAACCGACGCGTGCGACAACACTCACCTCGTCGGGGGTCTGTTCCGCCCGTATCCTAGCACCGTCCCACAGGAAAGCGATGGAGTTCATGTCCACGCTCTGCCTTTCGCAGTACGCCTGCATCAGCTTTTTGAGTGGAGTCGTTCTTTTGATCTTGAAGAAGATCTCGTTTCCATCCTGCGTCGTCGTACGTTGGTTTCGTCCGGTCCTCCGTCAGTTCCGATCTGCTTCCTCGATCGATTCTCATCGCATCAAGCACTTCCGTTTCTATCCTTCGCACGCGAAACGCACTTGGCTCTTCACTTTGAGGTTGATGTGCTCGGATGCTTCCGGCTTCTCTTCCTTGGGCTGCGCCGCAGACGGCGTAGGTGCGGCTCCTTCCATGTTGGAACTCCTTCCTGATCTCCCGGAGGCGTGTTCGGGTCCACGAACGACCTTCACGTCCCCCTTGGAGGCGCCAAAGACCGCGAAAGTGCGCTTGCAAAGGCGTGAAGCGACGGGATGTGCTGTCGATTTTTCCCGCGTTCTTCGTGGGCGTCCAACGGGTTCGATCCCACACAGACCCGGACGGAACCCGGGTCCGTCCCGATCGAAAGGAAGGGTTGAAAGGGAAACCCCACCGAAGCGAACCCGAAGGAGAGGGGGAAGGGGGGGAGCGGCTCAAAACCCTCCCCTTCCCGCCGGTTTCTCGGGTTCGTCCTCGGTCCTCGATCGACCACGTCGGGACCGGTTTCAGACGCCGCTTCGAGGAAGAGGCGACGGACCGGTCCGATTCACAACGAATTTCACAACCCCATGGAGGGACGGTCCCTTCCTTTCGAGTCGATCTGGTTTAGTAAGAGACCCTTCGGTTTCAAAAACCGTTCCCTCGGGTCAACTCCTTTCGTGTCCACATGGAATTGGTGGAAGAAACGAGGCGATGGACGACGATGGAAGCGCACGGCTGGTGTCCGAAGCCGTGTTCGGAGACGTCGAAGCGCACCTGGAAGACGCCAGGGAAGCCATCCAGAAACACGGAGGGAACGCAGACCTGGCGGCGGCGGAGCTGATGGGTGCGAGGAAGAACCTTGCCGTGCCCAAACGGGCCACGCAGACCAGACTGTGCTTCGCCGTTCCGACGAAGAGGAAGATGGATGCACCAGACGTCGAACAACGCCGAAATTCGACGGAGGAAAAATCCAGCCTGGTGGATTGCCCGCAGTGCGGGCGAAGAGTTCCGCTACTAACCATCAACGTGCACCTGGATACGTGCGGGTTGGTCCTGCCCAAGCGTTTGAAAACCAACCCAACAGCTCCAGGTCAGGATGCCGTGGAAGGGGATCATGGGTGCAAGACCTTGTTGGGACATCACGTCTTTATGAACTTTATCACAGAACAAGAGGAAACGGATCTTCTCCATTGGATAGATACATGTTCGCCTCCGTGGAAAGTACTGCGTATCAATGGACGACACCACGGGAAAAAATGGGGACACTTCGTCAATCTCAGGGACAGGAAAGTCACACTTGGAGATGGGCCCCTCCCAGAACCACTTTTGCGTTTGGTAAAACGAATGCGCCAATCCATCCCCTTCCTGGAGATGTTCCTAGCGACGGATGCGAACGCCATCGAATACATCCCCACGCATGGACATGAGCTTCTGCCACATGTGGATGACCGACAGCTCACGAAAGACACTCTTGTGAATCTCAGCCTGGCTGGAGATTGCATCATGACGTTTCAAAGGGAAGGAACTTCCAGTCAAGAGCTCAGGAGGGAGGTGCTGCTTCCCAGGCGGTCTCTCCAAGTGCTGCAGAAGGATGCACGATACACATACACACATGCTATCAAGAATGAGCACTTGCTAAGCTCACGCAGGGTTTCGGTGACCTTCAGGGATTCTCCCGTCACCGAGCAGCCGATGCGAAAACCGATCGCTCCCTAAAAACTATCACAGTAGCAATTTTGGCACCCCACCTCATCTGAATAAACGTGGCACCTTTCCTCGAATGGGTATTTGTCGTGCAGACCTTAACCTCTCGTACGCTTCCCGTAGATGGACCGGTTGAATGGGCCCTGTGTCCCCCCTCTCACTCATCACGATTCTGCTCGTTTCGACCAGATCGCCCACGAACAGTTTCGCAATGCCGCACATCACGATGGTCATTGGCAAGCTGGCGGGGTTCCCGGTGATGCTTGTGAGAATCTTTCGGATGGTGGACCTCTGAAAAGCAGACCTACGAAAACTCTCGTATCGGTTCATTTGCTCGTCGGTGAACAACGCAAGAACGTTCCTGTGTTACGTTTGCATTGTCGATGTCAGTCAAGATGTGTAAGGAGATTCGTCTCCATCCGAGCTCAAAGTCGCCAGGCACGCACTTGTTCCTCTCTTGAAACTCGGTCATGGTTTGCTTTTTGGTGCGGTGTCCTTTTGGCGTCTCGTTGGCGTGGTTCTCTTCCATTGTTCGATCAGTATCTTGAGCATCTTTCGGCACTAGCATGGGAGCCTTGGCCGGCTTCCTTTCTTCTCCAACTTGTCCAGCATCTGCTTCTTCTCCCTCCACCTTCTGCTTTTTCTTCAGGGCCTGTGCATCACTCTCTTCCTTCGCCGGGTCTTCTTCGTCGTAGTCGTCTTCGTCCATCTCTTCTGCCTTTCGTTTGTGAACCGCAACCCCCTCCATCCGGGGTCGATCCTGCGCCTGTGCTTCGTTTGCGTGCGTTGCTTCGTCGTCGCGCTTCGCACTCCCGTCCACGTTCCTCTTCCCAGACCCGAATCGAACCCGGAATCGTTCCTTTTCAATTGGATGCCTTTCAAAGGAAGTCCCAATCAAAGGAACCCAATCGATCGATCGTTGAATCGGTTTCCCTGCAGCGTACCACGTCTCCCCTCGGTTCGTCGGATGGAAGCCACCTCTGGGTGGAAGGCTTCCCTTGTGAAAGGGTCCGATTGTTGGAAGACCGTCCGGTCTAAACGTCCCTTGCAAACGGGATCGACCGGGCACACATCCAGGGTGGAACCGGAACAGGGTACGATCCCACCCCGAGGAACCGTCTATGGACCGTCTGTGGACCGTCTGTGGACCGTGTGTGGACAGTGTGAGCGTCTATTCGGCGTGACCAGAAAACCTCGCGAGCACGTTCGCGACCGCCGCGATGGCTCCTCGCGACGAGGAAAGCGCGCTGGAGGAGCCTCTGCTGGAAGAAACGTGCGAAGGGACGGCATGAGCCCCGAGACCGCGGCGTAGGCGCAGGAGTGCTGCCGCAGCTGCGGACGAAGGAGAGGCCGGCCAGGTGTCGGAAGCGGACACCACGGGAGTGTGGGCGTCCGTGGCAACGCTGCTGATTTCCATCCCAGCGCTCGTGGGATCCTGATGCTGGCCCTTGCTCCTGGCAGGACTGCTAGGAGTGGCTGCTTCGGAAGGGGCCAGGGCGCTCAGCCACGCCATCTCGTTTGGTGTGACGCTGGCCGTGCTGACAAACATATGCCAGTACATTGCCTGGAAAACCAAGGGAAGGAAAGGCTCTCACTGGCAACGGTTCGGACCCCTGTACATATGCATGCTTTCTGTGCCTCTTGTGATGGCAGACCTGACGCGGCACCTTCTGGAGGACTCTGGTGTTTGGTCAGCCCCAGGCAGCAGCATGTACAGACCTGGTTGCCATGTTTCTGGACCCATCAAATTCCGGTGTCTTTCCGTAGTTGGTTGGTTGTTTACCATTGTTTTCACCTACTCGGGCTTTTGTTGCCTGATCGTCAGCACTCTGTGGACTGCAAGAGTGGGCACAAAGGTGCGGACAGCGTGGAGGAACATTCGGTCTGAGCCCAACCTCTGAGTCTAAAAGACGACCCATGCAGCTTTAGCAACTCATCGCAGCCTATGACGGGCCGGCGCCAAATCTCCTCCAGGAGCCGTGTCGGACCTGAAGTCGCTCGATGCCCCTCCCTCGTCCACCTCGAGACGCACCGTGGAACGTTGCCTGGCTGGCTTTTGTATCGATACTTTCATGCATTGTACATTAGGACCTCGCTTCCCATCCTTGTTTCACCCTTCCATCCTGCCCTACGTACCCTGTCACGAGTTTTGGGGTGTCAATCCAGCTTCTTTCGTGTGTTTTCATTACTTCTATTGAAAAGGGCATCTCTGTGCTCCACCAGGATCGCCTGCACTGCCCACGTCATCCTCCCCTCTCTCCCCCTTGGATCCGTACGGTCTCGAACCCGCACCGATTTCCTTTCGAAACCGAAAGTTGATCGGGGGAGCTCCCCTTTGGACCGGATCCATCCGGAAGGGGCGGGTTCGGGAGGGAGTGGATCGATCTGGCATCGAGATCTCGGGTAAAAGATATCTATGTAGACATCGCGATGATTGAAGAGATATCGATGGAAGGGGGCGACGTGGATGGACAACTGTCGGCCACGAACGCCAGATCGACGTGCTTCGGCGACGAATTGCGCCACTCTTCCCCGCCTGGAACGATGGCGATGGCGATGGATGGGAAGGACGAGGCCAAGAAGGCGTTGTCCACACGTAGGTTCAGCTTCTTCGTGCGTGAACGGGCGGAACCCATCACCATGGGACCCAAGCCGCGCATCTATCGCTCGCCGCTGTCCGTCCTCTTCGTCTACTGGATCCAACCGTTGCTGCGCTTCGGATGGAGGAACCGGAGGATAGAAGCGGAGAATCTAGTGCCGCTGCGGGAAGATCAGAAGTCGCAACAGGTCTATCCGAAGTTCATGGACGAATGGAACCAAAGGAAACCAGGACCCCATGACAAGCTGCCCAAAGGATTGTTTGCAGGGTCCAAGTCCCTTTTGGGAACTCTCAAAGCTTTGCACGGTTGGCAAGTGCTGATGACCATCCTTCTTCAATTCATTTACTCAGGAGCAACGTTGACCAGCCCCATCTTGTTGCGGGAGGTCATCACCTACATTGGGGAAAAGACCGCAGGTTTGTCAGATGCAGATTACAAAGGCTACCTCTTTGCAATGGGATTGTTCCTCGCACCTTTCTTTGGTGCGCTTTGCTACTCGCAATCCAACCAAATTGCATTTACTGTGCAGACTAAGGTTCGAGCAGAATTGACATCTGCCATATACAGGAAAAGTCAAGTGTTGTCGTCCCGGGCCAGGATGGCCACCGAAACCGGCAAAATCGTTAACCTGATGTCAGCAGATGTTAACAACACAGTCAATGTGCTTTATCCGTTTTTTGGCACCATATTCACTGCACCAGTGACAATCATCGTTGCTCTTGTCCTTCTCTACTACCAGATCAAGTGGGGCACTTTCATTGGTTTGGGCGTGCTGCTTCTGTCTACTCCTGTAAGCAGCAAGTTTACGATGATTGTGACTAAGTTTAGAAGAAAGATGCTGGGGGTCACGGATCAACGTGTACGCCAGACCAGTCAGTTGCTTAGTGGGATCAGGGTCCTCAAACTATATGCATGGGAGCAAGCACAGAAGTGTATGGTTGCAGCAACTCGAAACGTGGAGCTTTCTTGGTTGAGAAAAATGGCACTTGCCAGGGTGGGGATCCAGACAGCACTCTTTGTTAGTCCTTTACTGGCAGCCGTGCTTTCTTTCATGATCTATGGCCTTGTGAACCCAGACTCGCTTACCCCTGCACGCGTTTTTTCTGCACTTGCACTCTTCAACATTATGAGGTTCCCTCTTGTCATTTTGCCATTCAGCTTGATACAGATAGGAACCTCCTTAGTCTCAATACGGAGGCTCACAGAGTTTCTGCGTTTGGAGGAGTTGCAGGAGACTGGTGTCGGCAGGGACTTGTCCAAGAACACTTTTGTTTCCGGCGGAGAGTTTGTCTGGTACGCAATGGAAAGCAGGAAGTCAGAAGATTCGAAAGGTCAGGTAACAGAATCGGAGACGAAGGAGTCCAAGGTAAACGGTGTGGACGGTAAGCAGGGCGGGCAGAACGGGAATGCAAGCAACGGAGGGGTATTGGCACCATCCTTGGGGACGGCAGATGTTGCGTTCAGGCTTGAGAATGTCAATCTTGAAGTAGAGAAGGGACAGTTGTGTATGGTGGTTGGCAGAGTTGGATCTGGGAAGAGCTCTCTCGCTGCTGCATTGCTGGGAAACATGGATCAACTGGGAGGTACCGTAAATGTTTCGGGAAGCACTGCTTATGTTGCGCAGCAGGCTTGGATCATGAATGACACCCTTCGTAATAACGTGCTCTTTGGGCAGGAGCCCGATGAGGAGAAATGGAATCGATCCATTTTTGCATCTGCATTGACATCAGACCTGGAGGTTCTACCAGCAGGGGCGGAGACTGAGATCGGGGAAAAAGGAATTAATCTAAGTGGTGGGCAGAAACAGCGTGTTGCTATTGCCCGTGCACTTTACTACGATGCAGATGTCTACATCATGGACGACCCTCTGTCGGCTGTTGATGTACACGTGGGTAAACACATCTTTGATCACTGCATTAGCGGAATGCTGAAGAACAAGACTAGGATACTGGTGACAAATCAACTGCAGTACCTTTCGCGAGCGGATTACGTCATCTTCATGCAAGAAGGCAGGATTGCGGCACAGGGAGAATACAGAAAATGCATGTCTCAATCTGCAGACTTTTGCAACATGGTTGCTGAGTTTAACAGCTCTTCATCTAACGAACCAGGTGAGGTGCTTGAAGAAGAGGAGGAAGGAGCTGTGCCACGCTCGCAGTCAACTGTTGAGTTGCGAAAGTCTTTGGAGGAAAAGAGCGGGCTGGCAAGGAAGAAATCTGTAGACTTACTTTCCAAGCAACAATCGCAAGATGAGAAGCTCAACCAGGCAGAGGTTAAGCGCATGACATCAAAGCCGGTCTTAGGGCGACTCATGACCATTGAGGCAAGATCTGCAGGGCAAGTAAAGGGGAACGTTTACATGGGATATGCAAAGGCCTATGGGTTGTTCTTGGTGGTGGTGGTGTCATCTCTGGTGGCTGCTGAACAAGCTCTTCGAGTGCTGACAAACTGGTGGCTTTCGCAATGGTCAGATGCTTCATTCACAAGATACGAGAACGGAAGGACCACGGGCTATTACATTGGGATATACGGAGCTCTCACTGGCGCCTTCGCGATCACTACACTCATCCGCTCCCTTTCTAATAATCTCAGCGCCGTGCGAGCGGCTAGGAAGCTTCACTTTGCCATGCTGGATTGCATCGTGCGGGTCCCCATCTCCTTTTTTGATACGACACCTGTTGGTCGCGTTCTGAACCGGTTCAGCAAAGACACAGATGAGATAGACTATCTCCTTCCCCAGTCCATGACAGAGTTCATCAATTGCCTTATGCAGCCATTGGGAGCAATGATATTCATTTCTGTTGTCGAAGTATGGTTTCTTGCAGGTATTGTACCTTTGATGATCATCTACTACTTCATTCAAAAGTTCTTCAGGGCTACGTCTATTGAACTTCAACGATTGGATGCGGTTAGCAAGAGCCCTGTTTTTTCGCACTTCTCGGAATGCTTAAGCGGTGTAGAAACGATACGCGCCTTCAGGCTTCAGGACCGCTTTGCCAAATCTAGTGACTTGAAGCAAGATGCTAACAACCAAGCGTACTGGACCTTGAAGCATGCAGACGAGTGGTTGTCTGTGAGGTTGGAACTGATTGGGGCGTCAATCACCTTTCTTGCAGCAGTTTTGGGCGTTGCAAATGCTGACAATTTGAATTCTGCACTCATTGGACTTGCTATCACAGAAGCGCTTGAAATGACTGCCTTCCTGAAGCACGCTGTGCGCACTCTTGCGATGGTCGAAGTTCGGCTGAACGCAGTCGACAGGGTGTTGGAATACAGTAGACTCCCTGTGGAGGCTCCTGACATCGTTCCTGATTGTCGTCCGCCCGAGGATTGGCCTTCAAAAGGTAGGGTAACAGCTGAGAACGTTTACATGAAGTACCGGCCAGATACGCCAATGGTGTTGAAAGGCGTGTCCTTTGATATTCGGCCTGGAGAGCACATTGGAATTGTTGGGCGTACCGGCAGTGGAAAGTCTTCTTTGTTGGTGGCATTGTTTCGAATTGTAGAGCTTCATGCGGGTAGCATCAAGATCGATGATGTGGATGTTTCCCAGATTGGATTAGAAGACTTGAGGAGCAGAATTGCGGCTATTCCACAGGATCCTGCTCTGTTCAGTGGCACAGTGCGTTCAAACCTTGACCCTTACAGCAGACACACCGATCCTGAAATTTGGGAAGCGCTCGAACATGCGTATTTGAAAGACACAGTGAAGGGCATGAGAAAAGGATTGGAATCGGGTGTTTCAGAGGGTGGTGAGAACTTCAGCGTAGGGCAACGGCAGCTGATGTGCGTTGCAAGGGCGTTGTTGCGAAAGCCAAAGGTGTTGATTGCAGATGAAGCCACGGCTTCGGTCGATCCAGAGACCGATGCCTTACTGCAAAAGACTATCAGAACCAGATTCAAAAACAGTACGGTTATTACAATTGCGCACAGACTGAATACCATACTTGACAGTGACAAGGTGATGGTCATGGAAAACGGACACCTAGCAGAGTTTGACTCTGTGTCTCGGTTGTTGGGCAATCCCAACTCCTTATTCAAGAAGTTGATTGACACTATGGAAGGGGAACAAGCACCTGCAAGCGATCGTGAATGAGCCTGTTCAGATGACTGTTGATGGCTCAGCTCCCTACGAACAACTGTCTGTTGGTGGTGATGAGCCAATAAAGCTTCCACAACAACATGAAGCAAGGTTGTATTGATACCCTTGGATTGTTCGTTCTAGGACACCGAAATAGACTCCCTGTCAGCAAGCAAACCTACTGTAGCAATTCTAGCTTCATTGCCATTGTTCTTTGCTTTCTTCGCGAAGGTACTTTAAGTCCCTCACCAAGGGGTCTCATACCAGGTTTCAAAAGGCAATTGCGTGACGGGTACTTCATGGAAGAGTTCAATTGCTTCCAATGCTCTCCGGTGTGCCTGTCCTGCTGTGATCGTTGGTAGGTGCCTCAACTGTGCATAGAGTTCGGGTGCATCCCTAGGTTCCATGGATTGTTTCTTCTGTCTTTGGTACTTTTTTGTGGCTCGGGCGATCCACCAACACACCACTCCTACCAGCAGTGCGCCTCCAGCTCGGTTCCATCGGTTGTTATAATGTTTGCATGTGTCCCACAGGTTTGTTAGTTTCCTCCCTGCTTCTTTGGGTGTCTCAAATCCTCGAAAAGTCGCAGCGAGGTACGCCATGGCTGCGCCGCCTACAGCCAAAGCCTTGGTGTATCTTGCATACGATATGCCTCTCTCCCAGCTCCTCCTCTCTCTCCTGTCTTTCTCGGCCCCTTGTAGGATAACTTCACTGTGTGCCATCATGTGTGATGCAGCCAAGTACACCGGCATGGCGGGATGGGAAGCCAGGAAGAGGTCATACAGCCTGCATGCCGCTTCCACGTCTTTCAAATCGTGTGCAAACCAGGTCATCACCCAGCTGAGAGCATACAAGGGCCTTACTTGGCTTTCCATCAATGCTTTTCCCAATCTTGGATTGCCTTCAAACACCAATGGATGCAGGTTGGACAGTCGATGGACCACCAAAGCCAAACCGGAAGGAATTCCGATGGAATCGGATGTGCTCCCTTCTATCCCCGAAGGTTCCCCTTGCAAGGATCCCCTTTCGAGACCTGTGGTGTGGACGTGGTCGTCTGCGACATTGGACGCGGATTGGCCTTGCGACTCGCCTGGAAGCGAAGAAAGGCGCGTGCGAGGAGGTGGAGGATCCTCCACGGTAAGATCTCGCATATAGGTTCGCAAAATGCGCGCCAAAAGTTCCTCGGCGGCAGCATCGTCGCCTTCCATCGCCAACATCAACACACCGGCCACGTCGTGGAGGCCTTGAACGTACCGCGAACCAGGATGTGCACGTCGCATGCCTCCTAGAATCACCTGTTCTAGGCGCTCCTGGGCCGCTGGCATCTCCTCCTCCTTCAGAAACCCGCCCAAGGACCGCTTCACGTCCAATCGAATGCAACGTTCGTCGGCCTCGCAAAGCGCGTTCGTCGTCTCCTTCGGAACCTGCACGTGAGACGTCAGCTTCAACCAAGCAGACTTGCGAACCGAAGGGTGAAGTCCGTGCCGCCTGGCTCTCTCCTTGAGCTCGGAGACGTCCGACATCGCCGCCTGCTGCGAAGCCACATCGTCCGACACACGGTCCTGCATGTGTTCAAAGGAGTGGACAAGAGATTGAGGTGGTGCAGGTCGTGTGGAAGAAGAGAAACCGGTGAAGATGCATCCATGGATACGCCGAGGCTCTTCAGGTAGAAGAAATGGCACAGGACAGAATCCTTGTTATTTAAAACTCAACGGTAGAAGGAAGACAGGACAAACAGGGTCCAGCTGGAGACAACGTTGGTGAAGACCTGCTGCTTGTAGATGAACCAGAAGGGGAGGCGCAGATTCAGGTATTCACGAAGCAGGAACGGGACCGTCTGCATCATGAATGCACCCAAGGCCACAGATCCGATGGCCAGTCCGAACGAACGGATCATCTTCTTATTGTTCTGCCGGTTGGCCTCCTCCTTGTCTGCAGAAGGGGAAGGGAAAACAGCGTTGAGCTTCTGTTGGAAGCGGAAGAAATACACCACCATAGCAGCCAGCATGGGCTGGTAACCTGCCATGGGAGAGCTCAACGACCATGAAGATGCGAAGGTTGCAATCACAGCATTGATGGCAATGTCCCGATTCTGACACTGCGACTTCCTGTTGTTGACAGCCGCATGGCGTGGACGAGCATCCAGGAGAGGGTCAGCCACGGATTCCTACTACGACGGCTGCATACTTACGTTCGCCACCAAGGCATCGACATATTTCCACTAGCGTTCTTCTGGATTGGAGGATTCACTCACCTTGGCCTCCATGGAAACATCTCCTGTTTGTCTGCATAGAGCACTTCCTTGGACACGTTCTGTGACCCAGATCCTGAAAGCCTGGCCGAAAGCGCGGACATGACGATCCTGTCGTGGGCGTACTCGATCCTGGCGATGGTAGCGTCGTCTCCTTGCGCCCTGGCATCCCGCAAGGCGCGGTTGTAAGCCTTTCGAACCGCGTCGCTGTCGGCGCCTGGTGCCACGCCTAGCACTTGATACGGGTTTTCGTCGCCGGCGGCGCCTTCCGCGGCCGCGCGTGCGGTCCTTCCGCGCCTCCTGGGGGTCTGCAGGATCCTCCTGGATCCGCACACCGCGAAACGCGCGCGTGTGGTGGAGGAAACGACGTCCATGGCGCCTGAAAGTGCGCGGATGCCGTCGCGAGGATGCCTTTGCGACCAAGATCGCTCGTCCAGCCGAAGTTAACTTGCAGGTTAACCCCGTTCGGGACCCAACCACCCTCTCGTCTCCTCTGGAAAACCGAGTTCACCGACGTGGGCGAGAATGGAAGTGAACCGGTGATGCAAGGGGACACAGGAAGCAAGGAACAAAAGGGCGTGGAAATCGGACACGGGTGCTGGGGACGTGGAAGGGACCCCCGTGCAGTGAAACCAGGTGGGAAAGGCAACGCGTTTCGATGCGCTGGCAGGGTTGGGCTTCGTCCCTGCATTCGCGTGAAGGCGGAACTGACGGTGACTCTGGCGCCTCGACCTCCTATCCATGGAAGCAGGACATTCGGGAAAAGTCAGCGTATGCTAGGAGCGCACCAAACCCAACCAATCTCAGAGAAAGAACAGGACAACTGGAACATGCACAGATGCGAAAACCAAAGGATTGTGCGTTCCCCTGCACGATTCGACGCTGGGCGTATCGTGCAAGGGAGCGTGCAATCGCTCCGACATCCCAAGTCCATGGTGCCCTGACGTCGGCATCACGTCTACCAGGTGGAACTAGAACTGGTACCTACCCTGGTGTGGCAGTGTAGGTATACAATGCTCCGAGCCTCATTTCTTGAGCTGCAAAGGATAGCAAAAGGCAGAACGTTTCCATTCTGCCCCTTACCGTTTCGGAAAAGGCTGGGACCACAGCACGGGTCCGGTCGAGTCAAGCAACGGTTACCGTTGTACGCCATTGCCTGCTCCAGTGGCATGTGCCATGATTGCAAAAACAGCCGCGGCCACCAGCAAGCCGCCCTTGTGCGTCCCTGAGACTGCGCACCGTGCAGGGACGAGGTCCGAACATTTGCAGAGAAAAAACGAAGATTGGTGACGCGGATCACCGCCTGTGAAGGCGAAGGGATCCGTCAATGCGTGAAGTAGCAATCTGGTCAAGACCAGAAACCACCGATCTGTGCGGAAGGACGGAGGGAACATATTGTGCAGATCTTCGGCCGACGGGGTGGTGTGGACGAGCCTTTCGTACTCGGCCGAATCCACCGTCGACGTCCATCTTCTATGCGAACAGGGCAGGAGCCAATGCATCACTCGCAAGAGGCCTCGAGTGAGACGGTGTACATCGTCTCGATCCCGGCATGCCCGTTCTTCATTCCAGTCCACGGAGGAAGCGCTTCGCGGACGTGGCACGTCCTATTCACCAGCACGTCTCGGTCTGGACACGTTCGCGTGGTTTCCCCATTCGCGGTCGCTTCCGGAAGCCACGCCTCGTCTCGTCGTCTCGAGCCCACGTCGTCGGCGATCTCGTCTCGTCCACGTGTCTTTCGTGGCGGCGAGAGAAGGGCCACGTGGCACCCTCGTTTGGCGGGAAACCTGGGGGTCACGTTTCGACCACGTCAGCACGTGTCGGCGACGTGCTCGTCACGGTCGTGCCGGACGAGGATCCTCGACGCGATCCGTATCCGTACCCGAAGTATCGACCAGTCGATGAGAGGGTGTGGAATCGTGGGAAACGGAAGTCGCGGAGGAGATGCTGCGGTCCATGGACTCCGGAGGTGGTGGATCGAGGCTTCGAACCCTTGTGCGTGAGAGTATGCACCATGTGCTGTGGAGGAAGACGGTTCGTGGCTCTGCTCGCGGGTCCCGTTCGCGGGAAAGAATCTTCCTCTGCAAGCCCTGGACGGAGATCGAAACACCGACCCCCTCCTACCCCGAAGGTATCCCTATCCGCTCCCGGGTGGAAAGCCGTTCTTTACTCCATGATGCGCAGAGGAATCCCCACGCCCTGGGGTTCCCGCCTTCTCCGTCCGTCCGACTCCGAGGGCAATCACGCCCCGACCGTGGGCCCTGCTCTGCCCGTCTCTGGCACTTCCGTCTTTTCGAAATGACCGTAGGAGGTTGGCAGGGGCGTGCCGAGCCTCGTGGACCGTCCGTGTCGGTCGTGTGCCCGGTTTCTGAGAGGCACAGGGGGGCAAGGGGACAGACAGGGAGGGGGAGGGGGGTCTTGGCCTGCTGCCACCGTGCTTCGGTTCAGTTCAACACGAACGTGGACGAACACGCGCGCACGTGGACCGCACCTCTGTCCGCGAAAGAGGCGCTCGAACGACGTTTCCGCGCCAGTGGTGGACGTGGAAAGACGCAGAGGGAAGGACCGAAGCCGATCGGAAGTGCGACGCAGGGACGAGTAGGACCTGTGTCTACACCCAGAAGACCTCGCGTCTGTATCATAGCCCGCTGTACAAACCTACACGTGTTGGCCTGGGCAGCCTAGAAACCTAATGGCGTCTGTATATTGTTCCATAGCTACCTCAGTGCGCCCGATCGGGCTCACCAGCCGCACGGCCCGAAGAGCAAGCCGTGCTAGGAAGGGAACCAAAGCGTTGGCATTCACGACCGCACCGGTCCAAGAGACCGCGTACAGCACGAAACGCACTGGAGAGAGAACGTGGACCTCCGACTCGGGTGCCGAACAAGGGACGACCACCGCGTCCGTGCCCGTGCCCCTGGAGAACCCTGCGGACGACCCTCGCCTTGCAAACCCTCTCCAGAGATTCGAACGCCTGGGAACAGGATGGATGGGCGTGGTTGTTGACCTTGAAGGCGTGATCGTGAGAGAGAACGTCGAAGCACACATGACGGCATGGCAAAAACTGTCAGATGAGGAGAGGAGGCCAGCACCCCTTGCCTTCGCTTTGCATAGGGCCATCGGCAAGAAGAATGAACAAGTCGTCTCAGAAGTTCTCTGCTGGACGCGAGATCCCACTGAAGTGAGACGCCTTGCAAGGAGAAAGCATGAACTTTACCTGGAACTCCTCGGGGAAGGTTACAGACATGAGGAACTGGATGGTGCGCGGCATCTGTTGAACTTGCTGAAGAAGCATGGTGTTCCTGTTGCAATCGGTTCATCTCTGCCCAAAGATCACATCGACGTGATTCTGAAGGAGCTTGACCTCTCTTCTTTCTTTGATGCTGTGGTATCGGGAGAGGATGTGTCCAGGGGTCGACCAGACCCAGAGTGCTATTGGTACGCCTCTCAGCTCATTGAGCGACCTACTGCTAGGTGCATTGTGATAGGCAATGACAACTCTTGTACCGAGGCAGCGCACGATGCTGGTATGAAATGTGTAACTGTTGCGAGTCGCAGGCCATTGTACGAGCTATCTGCTGCTGATCTGGTGGTCAGGCGGCTGGACGAGCTCTCCTTGATCAACTTAAAAGCACTATTTAGCCAAGAAGAGGGGACAGAGCCGCAACTTCAGTTGGAAGAAGAGGCAGATATTCAAACCAGCTTCTTCTATGATTAAATTCTTTCGGTTTCCGATGTACAGTATGGGACTGGGAGTGTACAGTGTATATTAGACTGTGGAATATGGTGGATGGCCAGGGGAAGAACAAGAATGCAAGTGGCAGGAGTGTCCAAGGGCCATGACCAGGTGGTCTATTAAGCGTGTGAATTATTCACTAGTGAAATATATATTTGCCCGGGATTTTTCGTGGTACAGCTCTACAGGCTTATTCCCTTAGTGAACTCTTTTGTTCATTGCTGATGTGGCAATGTACTCCATTGAAGATGACGATGGCTTGCCTTCATCGTTATGGCTTGACGATGTCAAGTTGGATCATATTTTGCTGCTTCTGCACTCGGATTGCCTTACCTTGTCTTTCGAGCATGGCCGTACAAGGTTGTTGGGCTTGAGCAAAGTTATCATCGTGTGATAGGTCACGATTTGCAGGTGGGGGCAGATGCCTACACCGTAATGTTGTCGTTCATCAACTTGCGTTTTCCAAAAAGGGAAGCCAAACAGCCCATATGAAAATTTTTGGCCATCGTTAAAAGTAATCAAACCGGGCAGTTGTTTGACTGATGGCTACTTCCTTTTATTCTCCGATGGTTCCTCCATGCTTCCGTTCTTTCAAATTTGTGAAACACCCATGTATGAACGTTGGTGCACTTGCTTCGGTCTTTTTTGTGGCCCCATACTATCCATTCCCATACTTGTATCCCCACTGTGTCATGATGTGTTGGTCCTACGTTTAGCCCTGCGCACCATTCCTCGATCTAGGCAAATGCCGCAGATCTCATATGACATGTTGTTAGAGGACATTTTAGCTTTCCCCTTGTCGGTTGGTGCGCGGCGATCTATATTGATTCCCACGTCTTTTAGGAGCATCGCTCACACCAAACACTTGTGCTCGTGGTGCATGGGACCGAGGACGATAGAGCAAAGGTAGACAAAGCATACGCTCGTAGAGATGCATCCAGAAGGGATGTTCATACACCACTTCTAGCACATACCAATAGTGCTGAGATTGAAGCGCATGTGAGGAGCGTATGCATCTTATGGTATTTGATTTGTCGCTCCTTGCCTTAGCTCCCTCGGGCTCTCCTCCCATGTCAATGCCGAAGAGGATGGACATGAGGGTGACTAGCTTTGTGATCAAGATCGCGACACCTGACCCTTGTTAGGAAAGAGAAGGAAGGGATGACGGGCACCAATGAGCAACAATGAAAAATCTATGAATCGAATGAGGCATCGGACGCACCCAAGGCAATGGCATGCAAACAAGTTGCACTTCGGTGGGACGAGAACGAGGATGCCAATGCGGGTGGCCAACTTACGGATACCATGATATAGCATTTCCATCGTGACAACGTGGGAAACAGAATGCCAAAATAGGCGAAACCGCCAGTGAGCTTCTTGTACGTGCCAGCATTCCCATCACAGCATTTCGAAGCTAGGATTTGACGTAGAGCTTGCTTGTTAAGAAGGGGCTGACAAATATATGGTCGAATATACTTGTTCACAAGATTCATCAAGGATGTATATATCCACTCGCTACGCGCAAATGGATTAGAATGCCATCTAGCAAACTTGCGACGAACTTCCAAAAATCTTAATCCTGTTTGCCGTGTGAGGAAGCAATGTGCAATGAAAGCAACCAATCGTTTCCAAACTCTACGTCTGACAAAGGCATTCATCCAGAATCCAAAGTGGACCACCACAACTTATTTCGAGACCGATGGCGGAAATATGTCCTCGTAAAAGACACCAACCATTTCAAAAGGTAGCACACAAAATGGTAGCAAAATGCGCTTGTCACAAGTTTTTCATTGTTAAGCCATATAGAACAAGATCAAGAGATAGTTCCAACCATAGTTATGAGTTGCCGACAAGGGGATATTGACCCTCATTTAGGACATGAGGCAAACGGTCAAAGACATGTGCATGACCTGTGTGGACATGAAGTTCAATTTCTCTCTGAAAGATTTGATAGTCAGTGGAGGTAGGTCGAAAAAACACTAGACCAAGGTGTTGGATAGTTCCTCAAGGGGTTGTCATACTTAGAACATCCTTACCTACTTATAAATGAAGACAATCTTCTAGCGCAAAATATGAAATTGAAAGGATAGTGCCCGAGGGGTTCGTAGTTCATTTGCTTAGAACCTAATATGCACAGCTATAAAGGCGTAGTGAGGAAGTATTCGATGTCATGTGCTTCGTACATACCGTCTCTTGCAAAATGAGTAGTAGGCGAAGCCCATTGATGTTCGTTCCAGCCATCAAACCAAGATAGATACACCAAGGAAAAATAGAAGGAGCTCCATTGCACACGAAAAACCATCCGCAATGGGTTTACCAAGGAATACAAAAACTTCATCGTCCAACCCACATTCCATCTCTTGTGAGTTGAGATTTTTACTGGCGAGTGTGAAGGTTCTATGGAGATTATATAAATTCGTTGCGTGTAGCATGTGCGTCGAATAAAGGTGAGGGGCAAATGCTTATTGTTGCATAGCCGTTGTAACAACTCGAGGCACGTATTGCCGGGGAACCAATGATAGTTGCTCGAGTGTGCATGCTCGGAAGTGATTTCTAGAGCAGCGATCCTTCTGGCGAAAGCCAAAAGCTTATATTCTTTGCCAAGACACCTGGCTGCATGCTTTATGATCACTTCAAGGGTGCGTAGTCCCTAATAAAAGAGCATGAAAACTGAGTTTAGGCAATTGACTTAGGTGCTATGCCTTCTGTCAAACTTCGATTGTTAGCTATGCTATTAAACGAATTGAAAACTTGAACACTTTGGAAGTCAACTTTGTTGAGAAGACTAAAGGTGCCCAGACTATATATGCATCCGGTCTACAATTGAATTCAAATGCACCACACGTGAAAACCATGTACAATGTCGGGGGTTTGTGAAGCCGATTCGACCAGACTGACCGCAACCCGCTGCAGAAATGGGGGGGGGGTGGAGGCTAATAACCTCCGGTGGGGAGCATTCGCTTTGTGTGCTTCCACAATTCGTCGCCGAAGGTCTTTCAGGCGAGACACGCAGGTCGGAAGAAAACACTTGTCTGGCCATTCGAGAATATCAACGAACTCTTTGGAGTAAGGGACAATGTTGCCCCAAGTTGGAGTAATTCAACAGGAGGCAAGCAAACATGCTTTAAAAAATCTGCTCGCCATTGTTGAAACTGCAGTGCTGGCTCGCCGACCTGGTTACAAACCTTTATTTGACTGGATGTGTCTGGATGCTCCACCTAGCCTCGCTCCAAGACTAATCATGCACGACCATGTTGGGTACAGCTTTCTGCTTCCTTAGTGCTTCAGGTTGCTTCTCAGGTGGTGTACTTCTGTGCAGCCACGCCATTATGCCCCTACTAGACGGGCTTGGGGTGGCAGATGGAGTTGCTGTTACGTCAAGCGCATTCTCCGAAGGTGGTTCGATTTCCTTATGAACAGCTGCAGGAGGCACATCCTCCATGCATTGAATCTCCACTTCATCTGGGTTCTCTTCTGCATTGCTGAGCCCCTCCGACTCGCCAGGGCCTTCAGAACGATACTCATTCTCACTAAGAGAGACCAACAGATCCCTGATAGTAGATCTTTTGCGTGATGCTTCTGTCGGCTCAAACCATGAAGGCGCAAGGAAAGACGGGGGTCCATCTTGAGAAGGGTGTGAAAACTTTGCAGGAGCTTCCTTCAAAAACAATTCAAGGTAGTGAAGTAGAAAAAGCCCACAATCGCAGAAATTTGTTTGCTGCGGCACATCGCACTTCAGCAAAGACACAAACTCTTTGTCAAACGAGACCGCAACACTATTTTTCTCATCTGCTGCCCTTTTGTTGGTCCACTCAAACTCTAGATAAGCCCTGACAGCATCAATATCACCATGCTTACCGTTCATGGAATCAAAATGTAGTATACAAGTCCTATGCCTGACATGGTCAATGGCCTGCTCTTTCTCCATGACTAGCACCTCGTCGCCGTCATCGTCATCATTTATCACAAGAGGTTCTTTCTCCTTTCTGACTTGCAAGACAGTGTCAACAATTGCGCCAGGGTTACACACTATCACAAGGCTCCAGTGCAGTGCATCATTCACAGGTATAACCAGGTAATCCTTTTCAAAGATATCCACGTCCTTCGTCCAGTTTTGCACTTGTTCGTAGGCCCGCCGTTTCCTGTCGTCAAATGCACCCCCCTTCCCTGCAGTGACAAGACGTTTGTAGAAAAAACTGCTGAAGAAGTGAAACCTCCCTGTAAGAGTTCCTTTTAGACTTCTCTGAAGGTACTTGATGTAGAAGTCAATGATGGTGTCATTGAGGAACTCTGTGGGTCTCAATCGTCGCAGGTCTCTGTTCGTGATGTTGACTGCATCCCTCTCGGTCCTGGACGGATAATAAAAATCGTTGGCCAGGGTCACCTTCAACCCTGTGTCCATTTTCCTCTGATTCTCTAACCTCGCTACCACCTCGAGTGCTTCCAGTTCCTTCACAGGGCTCCACAGCTTCTGCCAACCGATGAGCTTGGTCAGCATTTCCCTCTGCACCTCGACGTACTCCTTGTTTCCTGTTTCCAGCACGATGGTCCTGTTGAGCAGGCTGGTGCTGTTAAGGTCCAGCACCTTTCTGAGGTTGGCTGGGGCCTCTCGCAAATGGAGCACCACGAGTGCTTCCTTGTCTTGCTGTGCACAGCTTGCATCCATCTGTGGCGTGTAATGCACGCCGAACCTCTCGACGTCTTCGATTTTGACGAAGGTGTTGAGTTCTGAGTCTTTGCCGCACTCCACTTGCAAACCTTTGGTTTGGAATTCCGCTCGACATGCTCCCGTGTGGTAGGCACCAAGCCAAGCCCTTCTCACGTGGACCACGAAGGTCCGTTTGACGTCTTTCCATGTCTCCGCGCCCGATTTTTCGGCCTCTTCCGTCTGCGATACGTCGCATATCGTCTCAACCCCTCGTTCCGGCACGTGGTCGTTTTCCTTTCGCTGCTTGGTGTCTCGTTCGTCGTCGTCGGATTGGCATAGGATCACCTCTCGTATATCTTCCACGCTCCTCCTGGCACGTCTCTGGTTGGAATAGGACAGCAGGCTTTCCAGATCCTTGATTTTTCCATCCTTTCTGTTCCCTTTTCGCTTCCCATCCTGTCCATGTGGTCCGTCGTGGATGCTTTCGTGCGAGTAGGAATGGCTTCCAGATTCCAGCCAAGACGCACCGTCGATGCATTCTTCCAAACGAACCGGTCGACTGGATCCCTCCTCGCCATCCTCCACGCGCATGGGCGAAGGAGGCTCGAACAAGGGAGGTGGAGATGCCAATGGACGTAGGAAAGGGTTCGTGGCGCCACGAGCACCGTCCCGCGCCATCGCACGAAACACACGCCAATCGATCAGATGCACCTGCCCTCCCGCTCCCCTCGAACCCCCACCCCCGGGGAACCAGCCGGGGCAGATGCACCCTCCTTCGAGCAGACACACCCCGCCCCTGCGACCCCGCGAAGTTCCGAGGTCGGACCCCGACCCAAGGTTAACTTCGAAGTTAATCTCAGGAGCCACGAGGAACCAGGGAAGCGTTCGATGGAAGCCACGGGAACACAAGAGAGACGTGCATGTCGCTCGGAATTCGAACGTGAAGAACAAGCGTTGGTACGCATCGTTGCCGTTTGGTCGAGTGCACACACACGAAATGCACGAGTCAAACGTCGAGTTCGGGAGATAGGTTACGGGATTGCTGTCCACGCGATGTTGTGAATGGTTCGATGTGCAACGCTGGCAAGCGTTGTTCACCCGGACGTGGGTTCCGGAACGGTGATCATCGATTGCAATAGGGAAGAAATCAATATCAAGATTCAGATGCTCGGAATTTCGTTGCGATCGAATGCAATGTTACATGGATCCCCCATCCCCCAGACCCAACAGGGCACGACGAACGTGATTCAAGGCTCCGAGATTGACGTAGGTGAAAGAACCACACGTGCTTGCATGCTGTAGGTAGACGAAAAAGGCACGGCTTGTTTTCGTCCTAGGCTTTGTGCATTGTGGTGCGATGCTTTGTGTTCCCAATCCAAGCGAACCCGTTTCGTTGTACCGCAGCGCATAAACGGGACTTCATCGTACGGTGTTTTTCCTCTTGATTTCCCTGGTCTGCTTGGTTCAGCTGTGTGGCAACGCGGATACGATTCCGGTGCCGTCTTCGTCGCTCCATCTTTTCCAAAAGCCGAACGGACTCGGCCGGAGCACGTAAACCCATCCTTCCCTTTCCCGCCAGCCAAAGGCCTTTCGAACGGGAAGATGTCCGGTTCAAATGCCCGGTCTTTCCTATCAACCCATTCCGATCGAACTCAAGGACCAGTACGGTCCCCGGATCCCCTGGCTTCGAGATCTAACGCCCGTATCGATATCTAGATCGCTATCATTCGAAAGATATCGATGGATGGGCGCTTCCCGCCTTCCTGGGGATCTGAAAATCGCGCGAAACGATGGATGCGACGATAATGATGGACGCCGAATTGGACATGCTTTTGGCGCACGAGGAGGAAGAACAGTTGGAAGACGTGCCCATGGAGGTGCTCCAGGAGATGGAAGATGCCACGCGAAGAACGGAAGGACACGAAGCAGAAGGCGACGCGGCAGGTGCGGCCACCACCACAAGCGTCCCAGAAGAACAAGCGGATGCGTGCGAAGAAATCGAGGAGGAAAACGAGAGGAAGGAGTCCGATGGGAAGCTGCGGATGGCAGCATGCGAATACGTAGCACCTACCAAGCGACTGCTGGAGCTGGATGGAGAGTCACTGCGTGTCACCAGTCACGACGGTGAGCTGGTGTACTGCAAAGTCTACGGTCCAAAGGAACGGGAGGGCGTGCAGCAGGAGAACGTAGATCGTCTGAGGAAAAAAAGACACGGTAGTCTACTTAAAGTGCCCATTGGTACCATGATGAGCAACATGGAGAAGAAACGTGCACTTGCTGCCGTTCAAAAAGCTGAGGAACTCCGGACCATGTTCGAATGTAAGGATGAGCTACATATGATGGATGAAACGGGACCAAAAGGGGCGACGAAAACGAACATAATCTCTGGAAGGAAAGATCCAGACGACTTGTGGGTTGATAAGTACTCGCCAAAGAATTTCTTGGAACTTCTCAGCGATGAGAGGATCAATCGTGATGTCCTGCACTGGCTGAAGAACTGGGATCCATGCGTGTTTGGGCGGGATCCGCCTACACCCAGACAAGCACCCGCATCATATGCGTCCAGAAAGTATGGCAAGCAAGACCACAAGGCCTACGTGAATCCTTGCCATGAAATGGGCTCAGATGGTAGGCCGAAGCACAAAGTCTTGCTCATTACTGGTGCACCAGGTTATGGGAAAACAACCTTAGCACATATCCTGGCCAAGCACTGTGGGTACAGACCATACGAGATCAATGCAAGTGACAACCGGTCCTCAACATCGCTGCACCAACGGGTCCTTGATGCCGTTCAAATGCAATCTCTTATTGGAGACAAACGACCGAACTGCATTATTGTAGACGAGATAGATGGAGCACTTGGAGGGGAAGGCAGAGGCGGGATTGATGCGCTGTTGAAGATTGTGACTGCTGGAGAGTCACAAAGCAATGCTGTAGAAGGGGATGCTAAGAAGGATAAGAGGGCACGAAGGCAAGGACAGGTGGGTAAGCTGCAGAGACCTGTTATCTGCATTTGCAACGATCTATATGCTCCTGCATTGAGGCCTCTCCGAGAGATCGCTGCCATTGTTCGCTTCAAAAAACCGAACCCTGCACGCCTCACAAGTAGATTGCGCAGGGTTTGTGACATTGAGAAGGTCAGAGTGGAGGGAAGAGCCTTGTCTGTGCTTAGCACGAACGCAGATGGAGATATTCGATCATGCTTGAATACCTTGCAATTTTTGTATAGGCAAGGGAAGAGCGTGACCACAACCGATGTTGCTGGTCTGGGTGTTGGGCAGAAAGATCTGACCAGGGGAGTGTTCGATGCTTGGACAGCGATTTTCCAAGCATCATCGGTGAAAACTACAACATTCCAGAAAGGAAAGATGGCACCAGGTTCTAGTCGAGGTTTTGAGCCTGTTTCACATGAACAGCAAGAGCTGAACAATACGCTGTCTCTACTCCAGTCTGTTGGAGATACGGAACTTGTACTTGGTGGTTGCCATGAAAACCTCTTGCGCATGCCATACAGTGATCTTACAATGAAAAAGACTTGTGAGGCTCTTGAGTGGATTGGGATGTCAGAATCGATGGTGTGCCATGCTCACAGGACTTCTGATTATTCTTTGATGGCATACGCTCACTATGGACCTCTAGCTGTGAAGCACATTGCTTCTTGCCCAGACCGTGTGAATCTGGAGTGGCCCAAAGCATATTCCAGTTTTCAAAGGCAACTGCAGAGCAACAAAGGGCTGCTTGTTGGTTGGCTGCAGCATGTCGAACCTCGTTCTGTTCCTCACATTTCACCCAAGTCAGCAGCGCTAGACATGTTGACTTACTTGCTAAATGCACTGTCTGTGAATTTCAGGACGGTGGCAAGCAACCTTCAGACCAGAGGTGAGAAGGATGCCATCAGAAACCTTGTGAGTATCATGATTTCGTATGGCCTCTCGTATGCAAGTGGGGGCATGGATGACTTTACAGGGTCCAGGACATACCTAGATCCTGCCATCGACAGACTGCACCGGTATAAAGATTTACCTGGCAAGAAGCGTCATGTCACCGACACACAAAGGCAGATCATAACTCATGAGCTCACTGTGGAAAGAATCAGACGCACCAATGTTAGGCACGGGGGGCATACCCTAGATGCGCCCCCAATCCCAAAGAAACACGAACCCCAGCTGGTCACCGAGCTAACGGTCCGAGACGATGCCGTCCAGATGTCAAGATGCAAGCCGTTGGGGAAGATCACCTGGCTTGACGAGATGAGAAATTTAGCTGTGAAGAGAACCTTGGGCATCAGGGACGGCGAACTTGAAGGCGGATCAGGCAAGAAAGTCCGCCTGATGTACAAGTTCAAAGAGGGTGTGACAAGGGCAGTACGAATGAGCATTAGGTTCTCGGATCTACTCTGAAAGCCATAAAAGAGGACTTCAGGTTGCTGTATTACATCCTATTCCATTTGTGTGCCCGATATATTTAGCGTGGGGAGATGGTGATGTTCTCATCCTTCTCCAGCAGAGTCCCATTCCTCCATGCAGCGTACGCGCGCACAGGCCAGACAGCCCCTTGGAAGAAAACGGACAGCGCCAATGGCACATCGATGATGATTTCCTTGTCCATAGGCTTGGCAGCCTCTCGTGCCTTGATCAAGTACTCGCGACCAACCCAGCCAATCGCTCCTGCACTGTAAAGGAACAGCCAGGTGGGAATCTACACGTCACAAATAATCCAACGTCAGAGACCACCCATCATCAACTCGCCGTGCTCGATTCCTACATTTGCTGTCACAAACGCGCTACTTACCCAGACATCTCCAGCATGGTTGAATCGAAGTGCCAGGCCAGGATCAGAGATCAGGTGTGGCAGACCATCGGAACCACAAAGGAGGCCATCATTGGCATACTTGGCAAAGCGTGTCTCGGTCCTTGCAATGGAGGCTTCCAGAGCCAGGGCGGGTGCTGAGCCGGGCTCGTACTGTTGTGTTACCAGCCGACGAGTTCGCACAACAAAACACCCGTCGTCAGCACCTCGTTCCGTCGGTTGTCCGCAGGCGTCTTCGCCGATGGTCGCATCAAGCACAACGCACCTGCTTCAGGCGCTTGTTGAGAGCCTTGACTTCGTTCTTGAGCCTCTTCTGGTAAGGCTTGGACTCGGAACAAGGCGTGAGTCCGGCGACGTCTGCGTGTGCCGGTGCCACATCTGCGTAGGAGACGGACGTGGCGAGCGTGGCCACGGCCAGCGCAGTGGCTGCCTTGCGAGCACCTTCCATCACTGGAGACGCTTCGGAGGAGCACTTGGCAACGACGACGCGCTTGACAGGTGCAACTCTCGTAGCGGCCTTGGCCCGCATCGGGCGCATCGTGGCCTTGAAAGAAACGTCGCGGTGCGTCATCTGGACCTACATGCGCATGAAGCATTCCATCCGCGTGACACCGCCGAAAAAAAACGCCGTACACGAACGCATCCATCGCGTCAGCTGGATCCTCGAGCACGTGCTCGGCCACGAAACTTCCCTCCCACGCGCGTTTTCGGTCTCGTTTTCGCACGTGCGTGTTCCACGTGGTCCGCCAGGCTTCCTCCTCGCCACCACGTCCGTTCGCACACGCACCGTGCTCGCCATGGCTGCGCGAAACGTGCTGCGAATGGAGCGGATGCAAGCGTCAACTGCCGCCAATCGCTTCACGAGACTCCTTGGAAGTGCCACTGGGCGCAACCAGCGGATGCATCCTCTGCAGCACACGTAACAAACGAAGCAACAGGAAGGGGAAGAAATGGAAAGGAAGGGGGCCGAGAAGACGTCGACCGGGGAGTTCGTTAAGAGAACGTCGACCGCGGAGGAGGCGAGAGGTGGGGGAAGCGGTCCTCGACGGGAGATGTGGGATCCGTGGGGCAGGTGGGCGGTTATCCGCTCGGATTCGGGTGGACAAGCTGCGATCCGATTGGCTGGAGGCCTCAGGCAGATCCAGGGACACCACCTGGAGAAGCATCGATATCTTGCTTGAAGATATCGAACGAATAGGATACGAAATATCGATGGGAAGGTTCGGTTGGCCCCCCTCGACGAAAAGGAGGGTTCGAGACGGACGAGCCCCGATCAAAAAGGACACGAACCCGAAGGTTGACCAGTGGCGATCCAATCGACCAGGGGGCGAAGTCCCTAGAAGTGAGGATTCGTGCTCCAGCTGGGCTGGAACTACCACGAGTGCAAGAAAGGGCAACAAATAGCGGTACGAATGGCCATACATGAATAGAGGGCAGGTGGACGGCCTTCCCTTGGTAGGTTTCAGGAACTGAATTGTGCGTGCGTCCGGTCGCTGCGCCTCCTGGGGGGAGGAAAACATGATGATCTGGCATGCCCATGTCCTGCAGCAGGAGCTGCAGCGGTGCTTGGTGCTGGATCCCTATGGTGTGCTTCCTAATTGCAACATTCTACTGCCCGTTGTGCGTGGCATCGGTCCATCTTTTATACATCGATAGGATGAATATCGATGCCGCAATGTCGCCCCCATTCAGTCCAAGGAATGTACCAATCCCAGGCTTGATTGCACTCCCAATGCCCGCACCCAGCCCTGCACCACAGAGAGAAAAAGTACAGCGAATGGCCGCAAAAATCATGTCTCGCCTTGCAATAGCCAACGCTTTCCTGTTTTTTGTCTTGCTCGAGAGAAGCTTACCCAGAATGATGCTCTCTGCCACAGTGAATTCCGACAGAACAGTAATGGCATGTCCGACAAAGGAGGTCTGAATCATCTTGGTGCACAAAGCCAGCCCAACGACACCACGTTGGTATTTTCTTATGGCAGAGTCTTGCACGTTCTTCATGAGTTTCCAAGTCCAGCGCCGTGGCAGATAGACCTCGCTCGTGCGCTCTAGGACTCTCCTGGTTGTCATGACTACCAGATCGCGCACAATAGACAGGAATGTCTTCTTTGATGCCGGTTTCAGATCAGGCATGGGTGGAAACATGTCGTTCTCTCCCATTCCGTCATCCGCGTCGCCTAGTTTTTCGACGTCTTTCGCATATTGCTCCAGGACAGGAAGGAAATGGATCGCACTGCTCCTCATAAGTAGGATGAGGAGAATCTTCGGGTCGAACATAGAAGTCCAGCTTTTCTGTTGAATGACGTACTGCTTCTTCCCTTGTTTAGCATACGCATCTGAAGCTTCATTGGTGCTGAGATAGCCAACGAAGTCGCTTTCGCACCTCGTGTTGGGGGTGTATCGGAGCGTCAGGCCTGCGGCTGCAGCAGCCGCGGCCGCCGCTGCATGCACATGGGACACGGTTTTGGGCACTGCCAGGTCTACGACCAGCTTGCCGCCATGCGAGAGCGTCGCCATGGACCCCAGGCGAGGTCGTACCTGCACGTGCGTTGGTCGCCTTTCGCTTGGAAAGCGCTTTTCCACTTCGTCGTGTAAACCCTAATCGATTGGCCTTGTGAACCAGGGGGGGGGGGCACTCGAGAACTCGGACGTGCACAATTTTGGATTCCCACTCACAACCGACAGGTGGGGCATGGCCAGACCACCTGCGTCTCCCTCCAGCAGGGGCGGTGGTCGCCGCCGATGGTCGGACAACGCGGGAGGAGATGGAAGGGGGTGTTCTTCTGAGCAGGCGGAGCATCGGCATGGGTAATGTTGGATGCCTCATCCCCACCCGTATCCTTCCTGCTTGTTCCAGGTCGGTCCATTCTTCATCAACGGGCACCCTCCACCTGCTGCGTTTCCCCTTTCAACCATGGGATGTATCTCGGCCCAGTCCCACATCCCTGTCATGCATGTATCTCCATGTCGGCAGAGGCGGTTCCTTGGCTCCACCACACAGGCACCCACACACCAGGAGGGGGTCTCCTTGCCTCTCCATGGCCACGTGGGTGGCTTCCGAAGGATCCACCTCGTTGTTAACGTTGGGGCGAACCGGGGCGAACGGGGGGGACGAAGCGCCGCGGGTCATGGAGGCACACCCCCGACTCGTCCCAGGTCGTTTCCATCCACCGTTCCAAACCAGACCATGACCCGCTGAGGACCCGCGACCCCTCCCTCCTCTGCGGGCGTGGTTCAAAACGGAGTCTTTTGCCGTCGGTTTCATCGAGATCGATGCGTGGTAAGGACCGTTGTCGGAGAGGATGCAGAGGGGAACGAAGAGTTCGAACGGCTCAACGACAGCCGACAGTCGCCATTCTTCACGACGAACCACCGACGTGTGCAGCACACGCGAGGCGAACCAGACGAACCAGCGGCCCCATCCGCGCTCAGAAGCACGAACAAGAAGCAAGACACGCGTCCTTCCCTTCACAGGAGGAAAAGGACGCTCGAAGAAAACGCACGCGAACGACGAACGTGACCGACGCCAGGCGCGAAGGTCTCCCATCACAACCACCACGAACGAAAGAACCCTTGACCAGGGCTTCGAAGAAGGATCGGAGTAGCCACGCACCCTCAAGATCGCTTGAGAAAACGTCGCTTCGGTACCTTCGTACTTTATATCTCTCGCCGTTGGACGAGCTTTGACGGAAGTCAAAACCCTATCCGTTGACGAGAACATGGGGGAGCCCACGCTCGTCACCTCTCCAAGTTCAAGATGGACCACTCCGTCAAAGGCATCCGGAAGGACGCCGAGAAGCAAGACGCAAGGGGACCGCTTCATACCGAACAGAAGCGCAATGGATGTTGACATGGCACAGTTCAACTTGATGAAGGAGAACGCTGCGTGTCCGGAGGATAACCCCGTGGAAGTGCGCTCCCCATCCAAGGAAGAATACAAGAAAAGGCTTGCTGTTGGGCTGATGGGCGAAAACGGCAGCGCAGAAGGAGCAAAGATCCTTGCCTTCAAAAACAAAGCTCCTCCTCCGCCTGCTGGATACGACAACCCCATGAGAGCACTGTACTCGGCCAACACTAGCACAGGGCCAGGGAATGCAAGAAAGAAGCAGTTCAGACAGATCCCACAAGCTCCAGAACGCATACTGGACGCTCCAGAGATACTGGATGACTACTACCTGAACCTTCTGGACTGGAACTGCAAGAATGTGCTAGCTGTTGCCCTCTCTTCCACGGTTTATCTGTGGAATGCAGAATCGGGAGACATACAACAGCTCTGCCAGATGAGCGACGAGGATGACTACATTTCTAGCGTCCAATGGGCTCCAGATGGCAAGCACATTTCTGTTGGTACCAGCACGAATGAGGTGCAGATTTGGGATGCAGAGAGGGTCCGGCAGATACGTTCCCTCCGGGGCCACGCAGCCCGCGTGAGCAGTTTGGCATGGAACGGTCCCCTCCTGTGCTCCGGCGGTAGAGACAGCGTAATCATGCAGCACGACGTCAGGATAAGGGAGCATGTGACCGCAACACTTCGATCCCACGAACAAGAGGTTTGTGGTTTGAAGTGGTCGCCAAATGGACAACAGCTGGCCAGTGGGGGCAATGACAACCTCCTCCACATTTGGGATGCTAACTCCATGAGCAGCGGAACTCACGTCCATCGCATCACCGGACATCAAGCCGCAGTAAAAGCTCTGGCTTGGTGCCCCTTCCAGAGCAATTTACTTGCCTCGGGAGGTGGTACTGCAGACCGCTGCATCAAGTTCTGGAACACATACACCGGAGCAATGCTCAACTCCATCGATACTCATAGCCAGGTCTGCTCATTGCAGTGGAACCCGCACGAGCGTGAAATCTTGAGCAGCCATGGATTCAGCCAAAATCAACTCTGCCTCTGGAAGTACCCCAGTATGGTAAAGATGGCTGAGATGACAGGGCACACGTCGAGGGTGTTGCATCTGGCTATGAATCCCGATGGAACAACCATTGTATCAGCAGCAGCAGACGAGACCTTGCGGTTTTGGAAAGCTTTTGCTGCTCCGGAAATTGCAAGCAAGGAAAAACCATCAGGAAACAATTCCACCAGCATGCTCAGGAGCATCAACATCAGGTAAGGCACGTAGGAATAAACTACCGAAAGCGAGTATTACTGACTTAAGTTTCTGTGCCATGTGCGGAAGCGAGTCGGACACGCGCAGGAATAAAGGCGCACGTAACGCGTGCTGGAAGAGAACCCAAGGCTTCAATCGGCGTTTTCTGAACGCCATCCAAGCACGGAAATATTTTTACAGCTTCTTCTGCTCATTTATTGCCTTGAGTATACGTTTGAATGATAGGATACAAGGGGTGGAACGCACACTCGCGTTGGAGTGTGTTTCAACGAAAACCACCCTCGCACTCACCTGAAAGTGGAGGAAAGACTTTGATAAGCCTTCGTGAGTCTTTGGAAGGCATCTTTCGCTCTTCGTGCCGTGCTCTTGTCTGGGTGCAACTCTCGTGCAAGTCTCCTGTAGGCCGCCCTGACTTCTTCCTGGGTGGCGCCTACTTTCACATCCAGCACCTCGTAATCCGTTTCTGCCACGAGTACGCGCGAGATGGACTCTTCCTCATGCATCTTCGCTTCTCGGTCTAATCTCTCCTCTTCTTCCATGGCTTGTTCCTGCGCCTTTCGGGTGGCATGGAACTCTTCCGCAGCTTTCACCGCCGAGGCGAATCCTTTCGCCAGCTTCTGCGCTCTTTGCCGCTTTTCTTCTTCTAGCATTGCCTTCTTCGCCTCCGCACGTGCTGCAGCGAGCTTTATTCTCCTCTCCTACAGCACATGGCACGCAAATTCGCGCAAGTTACGGTCAGTTGGTTCCCTCTTCGTCGCCAGTTCGTCCTTCTTTCTCGCCCTTCGTTCCACGTGGACGCACCTTTTCCTCCTCTACGGCTCGCCTCTTGGCTTCCAGCTCTGCTTTGAGTCTCTCGGCCTCCTCTTGCTTCCTCTTGAGCTCGTGTTCGATGCTTTCTTGCGTGCTAATGCGCGCTCGTTTGGGCACGAAGGCCGGTGCGTCGGGATCCAAGTCGCCAGGAGGACGTTTGGCGTCGCATTCGCTCTCCTCCGCGTCCGTGCGGGACCACACGCGTTTGACGGGTCCTCTGAACGCTCCACGTCCTCTCGAAGACGCCTTCCCTCCGCGAGAGCTGCCGCCATCGCGCGTCCACGCGTGCGAAGGCGCCATCGCCAATGGCGCCTTCCCTTGGACGAGGTTAACCTCGACGTAAACCCAGCACAGGGAGGTCCCCACCCCGCGGAGGGAGTGGGAGAAGGGGAAGGTGAACATTCGCTTAACTTTCGTGCCAACGGAACCCCGACGAGTCGAGTTAAGCTACAAGTTAACCCTGCGTTCGTCCCCCGAACGTGCCCGGGCTCGGACGTTAAGTCGAAGTTCAGCTCGATGAGCACGGGATATCGATACCTTTTTGAGATATCGATATCGCTTTGCGAGGCGTCGGTAGCGGGCGAGATCGAACCGAAGGGACGTTCGGTTTCGAAAGGGGATGGGATCCGGGTTCGAACCCGAGCGATCGATTGGATCGTCGTGGAAACGAAAGGAACGTCGACGATGGCGATGGGCATGGCGGTCGGAACACCGATTGGACGGCGGTTCCTGACCTCCGACAGGCGAACCAAAGCGAAGGAAAGGCAAAAGAAGGGATCAATTCGCTTGAACAAGTGTGCAGCCTCGGTTGGAACGCCGACGCAAGACGTCTACGTGGGCATCGACCTCGGAACCACCAACTCCGCCGTCGCACTGTTCGTGGACGGAAAGGCGAAAATCGTTCCGGATGCCGACGGGAACCGCACAGTTCCGTCCGTCGTTTCGTATCTTCCAGGAGGCGAGGTTTTGGTAGGAAATGCGGCTTTGAACCGGCTGGGTTCGGATCCGAGAAACACCTACTACTCGGTGAAGCGGCTCATGGGACTCACGTATGAAGAAGCCCAGGCGTTCCAGCCCGATTTCCCATTTGACATCGACAAGGACGAGGATGGATCCGTCGTTCTAAAGTGTGACAACGTACCAGAAGGTGTGCTTTATCCTGAGGAGGTTTCAGGGGAGATCCTGCGGCACCTGTGTGCTACCGCAGAGGCACACGTGGGAGTTGGGACCAGAGTGAATAAAGCCGTGGTCACCGTGCCAGCTTATTTTGGCGAAGAACAGAGAGAAGCGACCAAAACTGCTGGACTGATTGCCGGGATCGAGACGGTGAAGCTGCTTCGAGAACCTGTGTCTGCAGCTCTGGCTTACGGTCTTAAGCTGGAGGAGGACGAAACCATCCTGGTCTTTGATTTCGGCGGAGGAACTTTCGATGTTTCCATCCTCGAAGTTGGCGGTGGAGCAATTGAAGTGTTGGCCACATCCGGTGATCCTCATCTCGGCGGGGACGATTTCGACCTGGCGATCGTCGCGTGGATTGAAGCCAATCACATGGGACCAGATGGAAGCGTGTTCCAAGATCCTCGAACCTTAGACAGCGTTTTGAAGAAGGCTCGCATGGCCAGGGAGGAGTTGACAGCTACCATGGAAACCACCATTCACCTTCCCACATCTTCAGGGGGCACTCAGCCCACAGAAGTGTGTCTGACTAGGGACAAGTTGGAATCGCTGTGTGCAAGCACACTGAAGCGATGCGCCCTTCCCACCCAACAGGCATGCTGGCAGGCCGGGATTGATTTAGAGCAGGTGCAGGATTCTCACAGAAACGACTCGAATAAAAGGAAGAAGAAGGAGCGTTCGATCCGGCCTGTCGACCATGTCTTGATGGTGGGTGGTCCAACTCGCATGCCCATGATCCAAAAGTTCGTGGAGAACATGACTGGTGTGAAGCCCAAGGTTCGAATCAATCCCGACGAAGCCGTGGCACGTGGTGCGGCCGTCCAAGCGGCCATTCTCTCGGGCGACGTGGACGGGTTCCTGGTGATGGACGTGTGGCAGGCTGCGTTGATGCGAGCGTTGGCCAAGGCCAAGCAGAGAGAAGAGAAGGCGAGCTCGAGCGAGCCGGACGAATAAATCGTACGACGAAGACTATGGTCAAAGAAACTATCGTATTCCAACGCACAAAAGCAATCTCCGGTCGGCTCCTTCGTTCCGCCGCCCAACACTTCCTTCGAACAACGCCGTTCTTCTTCCGTCCATCCCCCTCCGTTCCTGGACGGTCTCATGCCTTATTGAACCCGAGTCCATTGGACTCGGCATACTTCTCCATGAAGCGCATGAACCGGTTCCAATCTCCAGAGCTCCGCATGATGTATTTGGCTTCGATCTTGGAAGGCTTACCGTTGATGAACTTGGCTTGCACGTCCACGGTTTGGATCGTTCCCTCGTCATCCACCATGTAGAGTCCGGTGATGTCTCCCAGTTCGCCAGTGGCCTCGAAGACAGCCGGTTCGTCGAACACGAAGGTGGCGGTGCCGGACGTGCCGTCCCTCGACCTGGTGAGCTTCACGTCCGGGACCGATTCCTCGTCCAAACCGCGAATGAACTGCAAGGACGCAGCCATCATCCTCGTGGATGCCACGTTGCGTCCCACACATCGACGCAAAGCCGTCGATCGGCCTGCAAATGCGCTTCCACGTGCCGCAGCGACGCGTGCGGTGCGCATCGACACACACGCCATTTTTACGGTCTGGCTGCCCCCCTTCCAGGGGAGGGTCAATGCCCCCCTTGCTGGGGATGTGGGCCTCCCCCCACCACACGACCACGAGACGTAAGGGACAAGGGAGGGTGGAGCGGATCAGACTGGGGAAAAGGGATCCCTTGGTGAGGAAACGCTAAACGAGGGGATACATTTCCCACAAGGAGCGGGGGATCGAACGTGCAAGGGGGGACCAAGGGGAAGCAGGTCTCGAACCATCAGGCGTGGATCATGGAAGCACTGAGCGCTGCAGAAGAAAGAAAAAACACCCCCGCAATCGTTGCAGGTCCAGATGGTTCAACAACCGAGTCTGGATCCACCAGATCCACCTGGAACTAGCACCATCTAGACCAAACATATCAACCGTTGGTCGCTGCGATCGAACACATCCATTCCGATTTCAATCACCATAGCAATCATTAAAGGCTGCCCAAGGTAGTTTGGGAGATAATCCAACGAGAGAAAGGAAAAGCATGTGTCCGCGTCAAGGTGCGTTCGTTTTTACATGAGCATGGCCAACTGGCTTTTTTTTCAAACAAGGATGTTACCGCAGTGGAGCCGAATGCAGCGACCTCGGGGCTTCAGATGCCTAGCGATCAGGCATGGAGGAACCAGTCTCTCCTGCGAGCACGGCACCATCCAAGTATGCATCTGCCAATTGAACCCTCTTCACGTTCTCCTGTTCATTTGTCAGCTGTCGGCCATAGCTAAGCAGGACATCAATGGTCATCTGGGGCTTATCAAAGGTCACAGGGCCATCCTTCGAGTTCACCAACCTCTTGCTCAAATTCTCCATCCCGATTCCTCCAATGAATTCGCGCACCATGTCATCGTACACACGAGCACGGAGGGCTCCAAAGAAATCGATAGACTGGCCTGGGAAGGTATCCACCAGAAGCTCAACATCCTTCTCCGTCACACCATCTTCACGGAAGATGCCCATCGCAACACCGATGCGGTCATCCCTAGTTGGTTGCCAGTAGAACTTGTCCATACGTCCATCACGGATGAGGGGAGCGTAAAGGGTGGAGAAGTCGTTACCAGTACAGATGACAGGAACACGGGGGTTCTCCTCCGTGTTGTACACGCCAGGCAACTGCACATTGGTGGGGCTGTCTGCAATGTTCATCAGAGTGGCGTTCACCATCTGGTTATTAACAGTGTACTGAGTAGCACCGCCCATACGACCTGCTCCAGCGTCCAGATCGTTGATGAAGAGGGCAGCCATCTTTCCCTTCTTGATGATGTCAGCAGCCTCGCGGTAACGCTGGCGGATGAGCTTGGCGGGCTCTCCTGCATTTCCAGACTCCAGCTCTCCTGCAGACATAACGATGGGGGTGATGCCAAGCTTCTTGAAGGCAAGCTCACACTGGAAGGTCTTTCCCTGTCCCTTTCCTCCCCAGATACCCAAAATCAGGGGCACCTTGATCTTCGGGAGTTGCATGAAGTTCTTGGCGATGTGCACGGTCAACTTGTCCAAGAATGCTGGGGAAATGTAGTACTCACCTTCCACAGATGCCAGGTCCTTCTGCCCCTGAGAGATGTAATCAGTGGAGGTCATCATGGCGTTGTGGGTGCCTTCCTGCCCTTGCCATCCTTGGAACTTGGAATCAACCATATTCCTCCCGCGGGTGATGTCCTGCTGATCGTCGGAGATGTCCTCATCCATTCCTTTCCAGCGGCCCTGCTGGTTACGCTTCTTCTTGAGCTCCTCGGCGTAGTCGCTGGCCATGACGACCTTGCTACCGTTGGCACGTGCCATTACCCTTTGGCTCACCATGGAGGAGCGGGCGGACAGCCTCTGTCCAGACACGGTCTTGGTGTTGGCCACAACCTGTATTAGCGCGAAGATAATGCGTCAGCTACATCCATGATCGCCGGCGTCGATCCCGTCCTTATCCGGATGACCACGGTCTCGGATCCGTCGTTTTTTCGTCTCTCTCGCGATCGATCCGTTCTTTTTCGCGTTCTCGACGTACCTTGGCCTGCATCACGGAGGTGTTCATCTCTTCTGGAAGTTCGGTGCTTACGCTTGCAGCGGAGGAGCTTCAGATGCGCACAGGAGCGTGTGCGTTCGTCTGCGTCGGTGGAACAAGTGGCCGACGATCTGTGGACGAAGACTGGATATCGTGCTCGTCAGGGACCCTACCCTCTGCGAGGGATGGTCGAAGGCTGGGAGAAACCTCATTCGATCCAGGGGAGGTGCGGGGTCCATCGACAGTCGCTGATGAGGAAGTACGGTCGTGCGCCGCGGCGGGGCGCAGGACAGCCGCACATGGGGGATCGATCCTCGACAGGCGATGGTGGATGGAACCGGGGCGTGGTTCGGATCCAGAAGGGGGAAAAGCTCGACCGCGCCACGCGACGAACAGGCACGTGTTTCGAGATCGCGTGTGGTCCTCCTCCTTCCCCCGTCTTCGAATGCCCCCCTTTTCTCCCAGAAACGAGGGGGGCATTCGCGAGCGGTCCGTCGGAATCGATCTTCCGTACATTCCTCGTCGGCATCCGTTCTCCCGCCGGGGTTCCCCTTCCCCTTGTCCTCCCTCCGGCAGGGTGGATCTGCAGGGCGGACTTTCCCCTCCTCGCAGGGGCATCCCGCCTCCCCCGCCCACCCCCTCCTTCCTCGGGGGAGTCTAGATGCCACGGTGCACGACCACCACACGGTCTCGTACGGACGACGCCAGACTGGAGGGTGGAGACCCTTCCCGAGGGGTGGATCCGGATCGATCGCACCCTGTTCGTCCCTCGATCCCGGGGGGGGAGGGGGGGAGGCGGAGGGACGGGCTTTGGACAAGTGGCAGGGGAGGGAAACGCACCCTTTCCTGGATGCCACCGAGAAACGACCCCAAGGTGTGTGGAGACAGATCTGGAGGACGGAGATCCACCCTCCGACACCGAAGAGGGGAACCCATACGAAACGGAGGTCGAAGAAAAGGGATGGAAAAAACTCTACATATACCAGGAGCGGGAGCGTGTACATGCAAGCCCATGGGCTTGTCCCGCATCGATGGGCAAACCGCGGTTGCAGAACAGGGGAGGGAACGATGGATGAAACGTGCACAAGAAAACCAGAGGGTGGACCCACAGGAGAAGTACGTCCTCAACCCAACACTTGCTTCGTCTTTTTGGGCATCAGAAGTGTGAAAATTGCGTTGGTGAGGTTCCCATACATCGCATCCGTATCCACATCCGACGGCAACTCGAACATCCTGTACAAATGGAGCTTCGTGTGTTCCACCTCGTTCATGTTGCTGTGGCCATCCCCTGGCACCACTACGTCCCAATCGTCCTGCACTTCAATGTGGACCGTGGTCCCATCCACATCCACCTGTATGTCCCCAGGTCTGATTCCAGGAGCGAAGGATGCCGTACAATAGGTCTGCTCGTTTTCCACCACCTGGTCGAATGGCCACCACTTGTTGTTGACAGTAGATGACCAGAAGGACTCCAGGTCTGTTGCTTCCTGGACTGTCAGCACTTTGGTGATCTTGGTACAGTCCGTAGATGTCCGTTGAACCGATTTCTTTCCTTTCCTGTCCACCTTGACCCCTTCGCGGAGCGAATCGTCCGTTGTACTGGTCTCGCTGTCGACGGAGTTTGCCCTCTTGTGTGGTAAGGGAGTCCTTACAGGAACATTGTGAGATACGCCTCCTGCCGCCTCTATGGGCACCGGTCCTCTCGTGCGCGAAACGAAGACGTCCCGTTTGGGGGGTTCTCGGCTGCAGCACATTCTGATTCGTATCCTATCCCTCGCTGCCGCTTCTGTTCCTGGAATTGCTCCGTTCCTGCAGTGCGTCGAGGTCGACGTCCTGACCCCCCGATCACTTCGCCATCCTCGTGCTGCACCTGTTCTTTTCACCGTGCGATCGTTTTAGAAAGGCACGTGCGAATTCTCCTGCTTCCTCCTTTCCTTCACGTACCTCCCACTCGCTCCTTTCGCTCGTGTGTTCGACGGGTGAAGCGCCGAAGTGCGCGCACGCACGTGCGCAGATGTCGTGCTCTGCCTCCGCCGAACCACCTGCCCCAGGACATCGACCGGGAACAGACCCGAACAAGAACCGGGTTCGAACCCGAAGTACATCCCCGATTGAAAGGACCGGTCTTTCCTTTCGGAAAGGGGAGCACCGTCCCGGGGCGTCCTCGGGTGCGTCTCAAATCCCGCCTTCTCTGTCCCCGATTCGAGGGAGACTTTACCAAGGCGAAAGGGAGGATTTCAGGTGATGCTTCTGGGGTCTTCCACACTGCCACGTGGCACGAAGGTGGACGGACCGTCGGCTGGGAAGCATGGCCGCGTCTCACCTTGCAGCTGCAAGCGAACGAGACTTGGACGCATTTCGAAAGGAAGAATGGACGAGATCCCATCTTGCATCCAAAAACGCCGTCGTCGGGTCGATCCGACCAGGCATCGGCCGACGCCGGAGGAGCGAACGCTTCCAAACCTCTCCGGGACGTCTGCTTCTCGTCGCCCACCTCCGAGGCGGATCTCCCGTGCTGTCGATCTCGAAATTCGCCTCTCCAACGATGCCGTTTGGAGAACGATCCTAGACCCAAGAACGAACCGTTGCCGTTGCGGTCGACGAACGTTTGTCCTTGTGTTTCGTTCCGATCCTCGGACGAGCAGTCTCGGGCCGATTGCACGAGACGACGGAAGCGAACCACGTGCCAACGAAACCCCGTCTGGAGGAAGAGATCGTTCCATCGTGGAACAGTCGAGCCGCAGGAATAGCGCCTGTTCCTTCGTTGTCTCCCATTCGAGCCTTGCAGACGAGACAAGGCGACGGACCTGCTCCTCTTCCGACACCAGACCGTTCGGGAACGTGTCGGAACCCGGATCGACCCCAGAAAGAAAAGGTTTGTAAGGGCGTCGCATCGATGGAAAGGGAAGGTTTGAAAGGGAGACGAGTCGAAGGAAAAGGGAAGGTTTGAAAGGGAGACGAGTCGAAGGAAAAGGGAAGGTTTGAAAGGGCGTCGTACCGATGGAAAGGGAAGGTTTGAAAGGGAGACGAGTCGAAGGAAAAGGGAAGGTTTGAAAGGGCGTCGTACCGATGGAAAGGGAAGGTTTGAAAGGGAGACGAGTCGAAGGAAAAGGGAAGGTTTGAAAGGGCGTCGTACCGATGGAAAGGGAAGGTTTGAAAGGGAGACGAGTCGAAGGAAAAGGGAAGGAAAGGCGCACGTCGCCATCACGCGTCATGGAGCGGCGTTTGGACGACATCAGAGAGGCGGAAGGAGCTGCACGTAGGCGCACGGCTGGACTGCACAAACATTTGGTGCCAAACGATGGATTGAAGGCGCAAGGATGCGCCATCATCGGGACGGCGACGGCGAACCCGCGCCTCGGGATCCACGTGGCGGTGCTCGGCGCATCTGGCGGGATCGGCCAGCCGCTTTCGCTGCTCTTGGCCCGACGCGGGTCCGAACTGGCCTCGTTGAGGCTGTACGACGTGGCAAACGTGGCAGGAGTGGCGGCCGACCTGTCCCACGTGGATGCACGTGCGCCGGTTCGCGCCTACCTCGGACCGTCGGAGCTGGCGGACGCACTGCACGGCGTCGATCTCGTCGTCCTCGTAGCTGGTGCGGCGAGGAAACCAGGCATGTCGAGAGACGATCTCTTCCAGATCAACGCCAAGGTGGTGTATGCACTGGCCACAGCAGCGGCCCAACACGCACCCAAAGCATGGTTGCTGGTAGTCACCAACCCAGTGGATGCAACAGTGCCCATTGCACTCGAGGCCATGCGTAGGAAAGGAGCAGGAGATGACAGGAAAGTGATTGGAGTGACCAGCCTAGATGCCGTGCGTGCGAGAAAGTTCGTGGGCGATGCTGTAGGAATCGATCCTGCACGCATCAAGGTTCCAGTGGTTGGTGGACACGCAGCCAACACCATGCTCCCGCTGCTGTCACAGTGCTCTCCTAGATTTGCATTTACCGAGCAGGAAGTCGAAGATATCACCACCAAACTCAGGGAAGCAGGAACGCAAGTGGTAGAAGCTAAAGCAGGAGGAGGCTCAGCTACGCTGTCCATGGCCCATGCCGCCGATCGATTCGTGGGACAATGCCTGCGAGCTATGCAGGGTGTCAAAGGCATTGTAGAATGTGCCTATGTATCGTCTAGCATCACTGAACTTCCCTACTTTGCTTCTCCAGTGGTGCTTGGGCGAGATGGAGTGGAAGCCTACTTACCCCTTGGACCACTGAATGCTGGAGAAAGAGAAGCCCTCCAGCTTATCAAGCCCGATTTACTGCGAAGTATCCAGAAAGGAACCGAATTCGCTCGAAACGCACAAGAGTGAAGTTTACACCATTTTCCATGACACGCAATACGTCGAGGAGAAATTACCACACCCGCGGAGCCGAACCCAGAAGACCTTTACAAACAAAGTGCCCAACGAGTAACAGGACGAGCAGTAAGGATGAACGAAATCAACAAACTTTGTGCGGTACAGGAAATGCGTGTGTTGTTTTATTGTGCTATGGGCCTAGCTTGTCCTGCGCTGTTTTCCTGGCGCAGAGACTATCGGTAGGCCTTTCTCTGCCCAGTGCTTCTCAAAAGCCTTCTGGACCATGAGGCAGTCTGCATAAATAGGAGATCCTTCTAAATTGTAGAGCTTGCAGTTGTCCCAGACTAGGCACACATCCTTGTAAACTTCTGCTGCGCTGCCATATATTCCTTCCCCACTTTTGATTTGCCTCTTAATGTTTGACATGATTGTTCCTAGATCCATAGGCTTCCTCACAATTTGGTGGTAGTCAACGAGGCCCAGGGCCTTTGCATCCACTGGTGTCGAAAAAGGCTGTGCCCGCTTCATGCGAAGGACTGATTGGATCACCAGTAGGGCATCACGGAGCTGGCCACCTTCAAAGGGTTCTTCCTTTGCCTTTCGTTTCTTCCCGCTTGACACAGCATTGGTTTTGCCTTGAATTCCCGTGGAGCGCAAGCTGCTGCAATTCTCGTGTTCGCTTCGAATAATCTGCTCCCAGGACTCGTTAAATATCTTCTCCAAGGATCTCGCATCCCGTGCCTGTTTGCTTCTTCCATCAACTGTCTTCTTTACTTGGAAGAGTGCTGACGTAACATCAGTACCAATGCTCTCCAGGCTTGCATACTTTGGCTCCATACCCTTGAGCTGCCGTGAGACGTACGTCTTCACCTGACGCAAAGTATTCACGCTGCCACCATTTCTGGATGCAGATGTGCCACTTTTATTCAAATCAAGTGTGGTTGCATACTCGGACCTCAACATAGTCTGCAGAAGTTTCGAAACAGCCTGAAGATCTGCAGCACTTACCAGGCTTGCTGCGCCATTTCCATTCTGCGCATGATCCTTTGCCTGGTTTTCCCCGTTTTTTTTCTGTGGATTTGCTGTCACAGAAGCTGGACAATGTGCAGAAGCCTCAACTTGCCAGTCATCCCCACAAATACCTACTTTACAGAACAAAGACAATAGCAGCTGCTCGGTTGCAACACAGTCTCTCCACACAGGAGAGTTCTCCAGATTGTAGGCCTTGCAGTTAGCAAACACCAGCCTGATATCCCCGACTAGTTCTTTCAAACTTTTGTAAGGTTTCAATGAGGTGTTGCCTTCAAGTTTGGCACATACTGTCCCCAAATCCATGGGTTTTTTTACGATTTTGTGATAATCAAAAAGCCCTAGGCTTTCCGCATTTACAGGCTCAAGGAACCAGCGTGCGGCTGATGTGGTCATTACTCTCTTCAACTCCCGCAAACACTTTGCAGCCACAGGAGGTTCTAATGCAACGTTTTTGCCACCCTTGCTTGGCTGTTTTGCTATACCTTCACTCGAGGCTACCGGCACCGCTTTTGCAGGCTTCATTTTGGACTGGGATTTCGGAACATGTTTCTGACCACCGTATAGGTCTGCATGGCGCTTGCAATACAATGTACACCGAAGGTAGCCATCCTTAACTCTGAAAGCCATTGGAAGTCCAGCATCTCTAGCACACTGGGCGTGCAGTGGAACGCCGCAAGATGGATGGCCACACTGCACAACTGCCCCGCATTTCTGTTTGCAGACTGTGCATGTCAATTCAGAACGTCTCTTTGGAATTTCATCCAGCCCTTCAACAAGTCCATCTACATTGATGAACGTCTCTGGGACCCAGAGAGCACAAACAGTGTGGACCCATCCTCCATACTTACACTTCTTCAGGGCCCCGCCTACTACAGAACAGAGCTTGCACGTACGCTTCTTTCTTCCTAGACCAGCACTGCATGCTTCGCAGTGCCACTTTTGTTTTCTGCTGCCTCTTTTACTCTGCAAAGTGATTCCTTCTGTAATGCATTCATTGATTGCATCAAAGCGGCAGCTAAAATGGAGCAGGATCCCGCATGAAGCACATTCTTGCCCTGTTTTACCGATTTCACAACTAGTTCCACATACTGTGCACGATGGTGTGCTCGCACCATCATGCATAGGCACATTCCTGTGCTTCTTGATGCATCTGGGGCATTTGTATCGGTCCATCACCTCTATATCCTCCCAAGCAAGACCCACACATTCTGGATGAAACCAGTCTAAGCAGTAGTCACACATTACCATGGGATCGTTGTCTGTATCCGTGGCTTGACAGAGGCAGTAAGCCTTCGCCTTTGAAGCCTTCACTTGCATTTTATTCCGATCGCCATTTCGCTTTGCCTTCTTGCTGGCTGATACGTTTCCTTTAAGAGGAGAGTAGGCCATTTCCTTGCCCTCTTTAGTGGCATGAAGTCGCCTCTGATGTTCCCGGTGAGCTTTCAACATGTAGAGTGGCACACTGTGCTCTAGTACCCAACTTGGAGGTCTGGGATCTTGGGGTGCATCATTTGGCTTTGCATGAACTGCTGCAATCCCACCGCGCTCTTCATCTTTTGCAAGTGATTGATCGGTTCCAAATTTCTTCTCCCCGCTTGCCGCTTTCGCCGGAGGATCGGGTATTTGCACGAAGTACTCTTTGCCATAATCTCCGACTCTTTCATTCAAAACTTTACCAACAAAGCCTGCTGGGGGGCGACGGAGACCTTCCCAGTTTATGTATGCATCAAGGAGTCGGATAGCATAAGCAAGCTCCCCGGAGGTGGTGGCTGAGGTGACCTGGGAACGGAAACTTGTTTGGGGCGAAAATATTGCATGCCTGGAACTTTGGCTGTAGTCCAAGCCCACAAGCATCTTCAAGCCTCCTTGTCGCCTGGCCTGTTTAAAGACTTTGAGCGGTAGTTGGTACTTGTGCATCTGCCTGTCCAATTTACTCAGGGTGATGTCGGGCGGTCCACTTGGGTCTGGATCAACAATTCTGCTGCCAATACCTACATCCTTCTTCCACGAACAGGCAGTTGCTTTGCTATATAAACTGTCAGCATGCGATTGATTGCGCAACTCAGTCTCTTTGCTCGAGCTCCAGCCAGTCGTGAAAAGCATGCAAGACATCGCCTCCTCCAAATCCAGCAAATGTTGTCCCATCTCTACCACACTACAGCACTTTGACACTTTTTCAAACCATATTTTCCTCCACTGGAGATCCCATTCCCATTGCTTGTACAAGAGACTCCACACATCTCGCTCCAGCTTAAGAATGTAAGCCATGACAGTAGACAAGTGCCCTCCACACTTCCTATCTATAGATGGCCCAATGTTCACCTCCAGATCGCAAGGCCCAATTCCACCAATGGTGTACTTCAAGCAAGGTTTGTGAAAGGTTGGCACCAGGCAGCTCGTGCACTTTCCACATTTCTCTAATTGTGTCCCTTTTGTGGCGAACAGGGGCCATCGAAACGAGCTGTGAGGAAGCGGGAGGCCGTACTCTTCCTCATCTTTGCGGCTTGCCTTTCTCCAGCTATGCAGGAGGGTGGACTTGACCTGCCATGCAAACCGATACTTGTTGAGATATCCACCTGGCCCTGATATCCCGCTAGCCGGCGGGGGATAGGGCGGGGTGTTCCTTTTGGCTGCATTTCGAGCTATTCGTGTGCTTACATCCAAGTCCATCTGTTTACTTTTCCTAGTCTTCTTACTTGCTTCTACGCGCTCAATTGCATCGATTTGCTTCTTGGCCTCTTCTCCTTCCACGAATGATGTTTCCCCAGTTGCTGGGTCTACCAGAAACAGCACTCCATGGCACATCCAGCAATGCCTCCCTTTTTCATCTGGCCCGATATCTAAAACCCTCAACCCTGAAGATTCTCCCTTTCCATCGAAACGGCACTCTTCACAGAGCCAGGTTTCCTCAGGTGCTAATTTGGTCCGGCTCTCTCCTGTACACTTCATGTGGTAGGACGCCGGGCACCGGTCACAGCAGACAATGTTCCCTCCAGCACCGCAGAGCATGCAGTAATCGTAGTTGGGATCTTCATCTTCGAACCTGTCCTTGTTGACGCACATCATCACGCCATCGGGTCCTTCTTCATACCTCTCCCATCCGAGCGACGCCCACTTGGACAGGATGCCGTTTTGTATTGGTCCTTCACCCAAGTTGAACGCGCCTGCCCTTTCTCTGGTCCGTATGTCTTCGGCTACACTTGCACTTTCGATCGCCGAATCGCAGAGTTCGAGCAGCACCGCTGCTTTGTCGTCTGGATGGTTCCAGCAGTACTCCGCTTTGGGACCTCCTCGTGTCCAGCACCGTTCGAGGTTTTCTTTGGCCCATTGCCACCTGTGCTTCCGGATCCATTCCCAGAGGAACACGGTCCACGTGGTTGCATCCATTTTGGCCAGGTCTGCTTCCCATTCGCTTCTCTCTTGCTCCGACTCGTCTGCAACGAGCAGGCGCAGGAGGTTGAGGTGCACTTCGTCCAGCAGCGCCGTGGGTTCCCTCCTTTCCACCGCTTCCACCAGGTCGACGAAGGCGAACGGACTGGCTTTTATTTGCCACGAAAACGCCCGCAGGATCACGTACGCGCCCGCCAGTGCGCCCGTTCCCGTTCCGCTCAGCGCCTCTCGCACGGCCATGCTTCGTCGGTCGTGTCCTGCTTCGTCTCCAGTGATCCTTCCCTTTCGTCTCCCTTCTCTTCCCCTTTCGATCCAGATCCGAAAGGGACGGAACTCGGGTTCGAACCCGAGGGGATCCCCGGAGGACGAGGCGGACACGAGGATCGTCCATAATAGGGTATATTTCGGTATGGAGGTTGAGAGAAGGGATGGGGTATGCTCGAAGTGGTTTTGGCAAGACCGGTCGCTCCAGGCGAGGCGGGATGGCACCACCGATGGGTCCCATCCATCCATCCTCCAAGTGCAGCCACTTCGTGCATCCGTCTCGGTCGCATCCCCATCGTGGCAGTTCGCATCCACCTGCCAACCTTCCCAGACCACCAGCTACATGGACAGCGACGGACATCCGCCGATTGCCGTTGCACCTGGCCGCTTCTTCGATGGAAGCCGAGAAGGACGGACAGGGAAAGGTACAGAAGGACAGAGGCTGAGGGTGAGAGGGAACCAGGGTGGGAGACAGGGAGAGGGATGGAGGTCGAGAGAGGGATCGAGGCTGAGAGAGGGAGAGGTTGAGGGAGGGAGGCTGAGAGAGGGAGAGGTTGAGGGAGGGAAGGCTGAGAGGGAGAGAGGTTGAGGGAGGGGAGGCTGAGAGGGAGGGAGGTTGAGGGAGGGAAGGCTGAGAGGGAGAGAGGTTGAGGGAGGGAAGCTGAGAGAGGGAGGGAGGGACAGGGAGGCTGAGAGGGAGAGAGGTTGAGGGAGGGGAGGCTGAGAGGGAGGAGGGGTCCATGGAGGAAGCAGAGCACGACGGCAAGATGATGGCAGGGACCTCTGCGGACACCGAAGGTGCTGGAGAAGCGGTGGCGGAAGAGGAGCTTCCCTTCACACCACGTTCGCGTCAGAACTCTGCGGAATGGATGGAGTGGCCTGCAGATTTGAAGGTGAACCTGGTGTGCGAAGGGAGCGGTGACGTGCCACACGCCAAGACGAAAGTCAAGGCGAAGCGACATTCGCTCACGTCCAGAGGATTCTTACCTGCCACCTTGCATAAGGCGGAAAATGCCATCAAAAAACCCATCATTAGAGCCACGAAAAGCATCTCACCTCGTCTGCACAAGGAAAAGAGGGACGAAACTAAGCACGGACCGGAACACGAACACGAAAAGGACGAACACGAAGGAAAAGAAGAGATCCAAAGCAAGAAGGTTGATGGCAAACCCGTCCACCGCATCCGAAAGAAACTCAAGTCGCAAGGAAGCTTCCCAGCTTCGGTGTTCGAGAAGCTGGGAGTGCGACAGGAGAGCGGGAATTCGTTCGTGCAAGTGATCCACCAAGGCTACCTATTCGTGTCGAAGCCCAGGTCGGCTTGCTTCCCAGGCCAACGATTGGTGCGCAAATGGTTCGTGGTGACCGAGTTCGGCGAGCTCCGTTTCTCCGACAGCGCTCTCCAGGCGGATGTGATGAAGCCGTTCTTCAAGCACATCGAGTTCCAGCCGCTCGCCTGGCTGGGCATCAAGGACGACGGGGAATTGAATGGAATGATTGTGTCGCTGGAACCCGTGGAGCGTTCGACCAGGTCTCGCACTTGCCTCCCACGAGACATGGACGATGGAAGCGCCCTTTACGGGTTCCGTGTGACGGCCACGTTCGAACGCACGAAACGTGGTATGCGTTGGTTCTGTCGTGCGTCTCCTCCTCCACCTGCTTCGGACCTGCAACGAAAGACGGTGGTGCGGGAGCTGTACGCGCAGAATCGCACGTGTCGGGATCATTTCGTGGCGGCCATCTTGCAGGGCCTCTCACGCCTACACTCTGGCGGTGGTTGCGGCAGCGTGGCTTCCTTCCAAGAGCTGCTCTCGTATCCTTTGGCCAGCGAGATGCTCGACTTCCAGATGGTGGAATACGCCGACCGGAACCACATCAACCAGAGCGGCATGGTTTGAACCCGGATCGAACGTCCGATGGAACCCGATGGCTGGTCCCTTTCGATCCCCATCTCGTTCCCCATCTGAAAGGAAGGACTGGGAGGAGGAAGGGTGGTTGAGAACGGTCCAGACCACGAAGCCGACGTCCAGCCACGATGGCGCACGCGATCGCGGCGAGACGTGCGCTCGCAGCCGCGATTCGGAACAGTGGAAGGCGCCTGGTGGCGTGCAGGAACGGAGGAGAGTCCATGGAAGCGTCCAGGTGCGGTCGGAGAGCCGCGACCGCGCTCGTCGGAAGAGGATTCGTGACCGTCGGTCCCCTTTCCAACCAACCGTGCACAACGAAGAATGCTGCGGAAAAAGCATGGCATGCGCGGTGGATGGCGCGACACGTGTCTGGGAGTCCAGTCCTGCACGACGCGATCCAGGTGCCCCCCATGGGAGAGTCAATCACCGAAGGGACCATCGCCAGCATCGACAAGGAAGTGGGAGACGCTGTGGAAGAAGACGAGGTCATCGCACAGATCGAAACCGACAAGGTCACCATCGATGTGCGTTCACCGGCCGCGGGAGTAATCGACAAAATTCTTGTGAGCGTCGAAGACAACGTCATCGTCGGACAAACCATCGCGGAATTCTCACCAGGAGCCGCAGAGAAGAAGGAAGAAGCAGGCGAGAAGGAAGCTCCTGCGGAAGAAAAATCCGAGACACCGTCCGCTCCAACGCCAGAACCAAAACCTGAGGAGATGAAGGCTGAAGCAGATACTCAAGCAACTTCCGCACCCGAACCGAAACCGAAACCAACACCTCCACCGACACCAGAGCCTGAATCTGAGCCATCGGTGTCTAAAGGAGAGCGCACAGAGAATCGAGTGGCGATGTCCAGGTTGAGGCGTAGGGTGGCAGAACGTCTCAAAGAGGCACAAGACACCTATGCTATGCTGACCACTTTCAATGAGATCGATATGACAAATCTTCTGAACCTACGTGCAGCTTTCAAGGACGAATTCATGGAGAAGCACGGGGTGAAATTGGGTTTCATGTCTGCATTTGTCAGGGCTGCTTCATGTGCATTGAGCGAGATCCCTTCAGCAAATGGAGTCATCGATGGAGACGAAATCGTGTACAGACACTATCATGATGTGAGCATTGCAGTGAGTACCCCGAGAGGTCTGGTGGTTCCGGTCCTGAGAAATGTGGAGAAGATGTCTTTCGCAGATATCGAGAAAGGCATCAACACCCTGGGAATGAAAGCGAGGGATGGGAGCCTTTCCATAGATGATATGACAGGAGGGACTTTTACCATCTCCAACGGGGGCGTCTATGGAAGCTTGCTTTCCACGCCCATTATCAACATGCCCCAATCGGCTGTGCTTGGGATGCACTCGATACAAAAGCGCCCCATGGTCATAAATGACGAGATCGAGGTTCGCCCCATGATGTACGTGGCGTTGTCGTACGACCACCGTTTGATTGATGGAAGAGAAGCTGTCACATTCCTGAAGCGCATAAAGGAAGTGGTAGAAGACCCACGTCGCCTCCTTTTGGACGTGTGAGACTCCTTGGCTAGATCCGAATTGAATTCATATACACGAGAACATTCCTAACGAGTGCGATCTCGCGAGTACACTCGTCACTTCTTATTTTATTGGATTTCTACATGGTCTTAGCGTATGGCATATCCCATGCCACGTTCCACTGCATACTTCTCCATGAATTCCACAAAGTTCTTGTACTCGAGTGCTGTGTAGATGGTGCACTTTGCCTCGACAGCGTGCGGTTTTCCGTCCCTGAACGTAGCTTTGATGTCCTGGTCGCATTTGAGGACGAATGCCGCTTGTCCTAAATAGTCTGCACCAGGTGGTTCCCGCAGCCAACTCCTCCAATACCAATCCGACATCAGGTCCTCGCAGCCACCTCGCAACACGTTGACGAGGTACAGTCCTTCGATAACTGCATCACCGTGGTAGTACTCGTCCTGGAAGAGGCTTGGATTTTCAAACACAAAGGTTGCCACCGCAAATACTTCCGACGGACGATTGGAGCGCATCAATCGCACGTCGGGAAGCACCGGTTCATCCACGCCGCGAATGAATTGAAACGAAGCAGAATAGTTCGGCTGGAACCTCGATACCGACGCACGAATGCGCGTCTGAACCGTCCTGGAAGTTGCGACCGTCCCACGGGATCCCCAGCTGCGCGTTTCCAAGCTCGCCATCCGCGTCGCCATGGCGTCGGCGCAGTTTTCTCGTGCAGCCTCGGTCGAACGTCGACACGACCCTCAATCCTCCCCAATCAAAAAGGGAGTGTTTGAAACGAAAAGAGACGATGTTGAAAGGGCGGGGAGAAGAATAGAACCGATGGGGTTGGGGAATGGGAAACCCCCTCTGGATAGGGAGATACACTGGCGTTCAACGTTTGGTGGGATGCCTTGCAGGCCAATGAGGAGGACAAATCCAACCAAGGACGTCCGACAAATGCAGGGGGTGTCTGGACGCATGGCAGAGATCGAATTACGAAGCATTGGGACGTCCAAATGCGTGATGGTGAATGACAGGTCCTCTTCAGATCCATTGCGGACGGGAGGGACTATGAATTGGGGCTTGTGGAACGAAGTAGCAAAAGGGGATGAAATGCTATCAAGCTGGGATTCGAAGGCCACAAGTACCTCGATTCAACGGTGGAGAGACGAGGTCTTGCAATGGCAAAAGCAATCGGGCAGTCGATGTTGGTACGCCTGACCATTTATTCACACTAGATTATGAACACTGGTTCAACCTGCTGCGAAGCCTCGCTCACATAACATTGGTGCAGAAATCTAGTGTGTACAGCATAGCTACGTCGTGAGCTTGAGAATTATGTCGCAAGGAAATATTCACTCTGCCATCCCTGTCGATCGTGGTGAACGCTTCCTCTTGATGGAGGACATGGCACCCAATTGTGTCTAATGGCGCTGACTTTTCTAAAGCAGTGACCGTGCAAGTGTAGTTTCCAGGTCGTGGTAATTGATTGAGAACATGCCCCGGTGAAAAGCACAAGTCTAGGCTGCATCCCGAGTTTGACTGCTCCGTGTACGGAGGGGCATCAACAACCAACCTATACGGTCTTCCCAACAGCGCATTTGCTGTGATTATATCGCCGACTTCCAAGGCATCTCGAACGCGTGTTGAAGAGATTATTCCCTCAACTCCACTTATGTTGTCCACTACCAAGTCCAAAATTTTCACCTCCATGCCTCTTTCCTTCCCAAGCTTTTCTAGCGTCCCTGCGTTACCTGCAGCTCGATATCCGAACCTGTAGTTGACTCCGGCCACCATTCCTTGCACGCAGTACTGGTCCCGCAAGAGGTCCACAAATGCCTCTGGGCTGAGTTCCCTGATCTCTCCAAAGGGCAGTTCTATTTCTCCGACGTCTTTTCCTTCGCAATCTTTCTTCCAGAGTTGACGCACACGGTGTCGGTCGCAGGCGGCCGTGAGCGGCGCTCTGGGCGACCAGCCCAGCACTTCGGCCATTCCAGAGAAGGAAACAAGGTACGGTTTTCCCATCCTTGCAGCATCTTCCGCCAATGCTCTATGTCCGACGTGCATGGCGTCGAATTTTCCCAGCGCCACCACCGCGCCGGCCATGGCCGCCATCTCCGGTCACAGTCCCGAGCCATCATCCAATCAAATCCAGAATCTTGAAAGGGACTACCGGAGATCCAATCTGATGGAGCCTTCCTTTCTTCCGGAAAGACAATGCATGCCAGGCAGGGCGAATGATCGGTTGTGACGATGTTGTGACGTGTGGGAGAGAGGCTCTTGTCTCGGAAATCCTTTCGTAGGAAAGGCATGCGTCGAAGCCTAGAAGGATCGTGCAAGGTTGAGGAAAGGCATGGATGGAACGGTCCATGCCGACTGGAAGAAATTCATGTTGAGTGAATAGGGAGATATGAGGCCAACCGTGACATGTACATCTCGTCAATGATTTTGCACGCCCTCCATTCAAGTGAAGGAGAACTCGAGTAACTTCTTCGGGGCCACAAACCACACGAGTTGGTGGAAATCTGCTGTGCCTGACTCTGTTGCTTGCAAGAGACTCATCGATTTCGCACATTGTTGTTGCGAAGGCCTTTTGAATGAGCTGACCGGCATGTCCTGTTCGCTCCGGATGCTTGAATACCCTGTCTTCTCCTCTCCCGAGGTGTAATCTTCGAAATGTGCCAAAGCATTGGAGGAAGGAATGCCACACTATGGTGGGTATCTCACTTGGGTAGCCATGCGTCCACATCATGTTGTACCACACCATTCCGTCCGCCGACTTCCACTTGTTGCACTCTTTCATCAACGATCGATGTGCGAGCTTCGCGAACGAATGCTTCGGGGCCTCTCCTTCCTCTGGCCTTTAGAACCGGTCTTCCCCCGATGTTCCCGGTGGCTTTTCTCGATCGAACCCGGATCGTCTCCCTTTCCTCCGTCCGATCAACACGTCCTTCGGTTCGAGAGGTGAAGAAAGCGCGCGAAACGAAACGACCCATTTTTTGGCGCGTCGCTTCGAAGACGCAGCACGCGCCATTCCGGAACGAATGGCGAAGACGATCGGGGAACCGAAGTGCCTGAATGCCGTGGCGCAGTTCCATCGGCTGTTTCGAGTGCCGGTGGAACCGCGGCCTTGCGTTCCGGACGCGAAGCGAGCAGCGCTCCGCGTGGCCCTCATCCAGGAAGAGCTCGACGAATTGCGCCAAGCGATCCAAAACAACGACGTGGTGGAAGCTGCAGATGCGCTCGCAGACCTCCAGTACGTCGTGAGCGGTGCCGTCCTGGAATTTGGGATGGCCGACAAGTTCAAGGATGTGTTCGAAGAAGTGCACAGAAGCAACATGAGCAAAGCATGCGAGACCGAGGAGATCGCTCAGGCCACCGTGGAGCACTATGTGAAGCTCGAACAGCCATGCTCGTACCAGAAAGTGGATGGAGAATGGCTGGTCTACAGAGACTCCGATAACAAGGTCCTCAAGTCCGTGCAGTATTCTCCAGCAGATATCCAGGGTACACTTGAGTCTGGCAAGGAAAACGAAACGATATGAACATGTGAGTCGTCCCTTGAGAGATCAAAGATCTTTCAGTAGGGGGCAGCTTCACTCTTCTCAATGTATATACGAAAGGATCCCCCTCAGAACGACATAATTGAAATTCCCGTATTGCTGGCATTACACATTTTCATTGTTTCTGGGGTGCAATAGGATTGAAAAAGCCACGTGACTTAGACTGCTTTTCCTTGCTTTTCTCTTGTACTTCTTTCATTCTTCGCTTAAATTCCGTGGGTACGTCCAAGCCCTTGTAAGAGCGCACAACTTGCCGAACATCTGGCACGTTGGTTCTACAGATGCTTTCCAAAAACGGCATGAGATCCAGCAGCATTGTGTCCTCCTTTTCCAATTTGTATGGGCGCACCTCGATCGCATTATCTGGTTGCAATCGGAAAGCCTTCTCGTTTGGACTGATGAGTATGACCCTGGACAGATCTCGGTTAAGTTGGCTCAAATCACGGACATGCTCGCCACCTGTATATTTGGTAGCATCTCGGTACAGTCGGTAATGTATGTACTGTCGATTAGGATCTAACCTGTCGAGGATGGGATCAGCATAGGTCTGCAGCTGGTCTGTGTACACTACCACCTCGTAAAACTGGGAGACCTGTTTGAGGAACGCATCCACTCCTGGACGTTTGAAGGTCCTCCACCCACGCTCTCTTTTCCAATCTGAGTGTATGATAGTGTCGTCCAAGTCCAGCACAAGGGTCCTGATGTATGGCGCTTGCGAAGGCTATCCACACAGATGCAGAATCACGAGAACGAACCGTCGGTCAGACCAGGTGGACAAGCTTCGCATTTCCTACTGCCGGTTTTCGAGTCGATGCTTTCGCGTACCGGAAGATCTGGCAGCAACCTTTCGGAGGACGGGTCGGCGTATTCCTGCACTTTCTTTTGCGCGTCCTGTCTGTAATCGACGTAGGTCTTGCAGGCTTTGATGACGGCGTCGGGAACCTTGGTGCCTCCGAGAAAGGCTCCTTCCGGGACCCTTTTCGTCCGCTCCAGTTCCTTCACCGCCTCGGTGATTTCTTCCAAATCGTACTCTGCACACGCGTTCATCCATCCGTCAGCTTCTTCTGCGCTCGCGTGCGAACCTCGCTTCCAACAGTTTCGAGTAGGAGAGGCTTCGACGCCGTCCACGTACTATAAGTGGCGTATCCTACTGCAGCAGATCCACCCACTAGTGCCGTCCACAACATTGCACTGGCTGCAGCCACCACCGGATGCTTCGAAGGCGATCCTCCGGCTGTTTCCGCGCTGTTCCAAGCGTGACGCGTTCGTGGCCATCCCCGTCAGCGAAGCCCTCCGTTTCGCATTTCGTCGTGGTTTCGGCGGATTTGGGTTCCTACCTGGATCCTGCTTTCGAAGCACCGCCCAATGCCGCCATTGCTCCTACGCGTGCGGCGCTTCGACGTGCAGCAGCAGCCGCAAAGGCGAGCGCTTGCGACATCGCCATCGTCTTTTCGACACCGTTCCAGGTCGGTTTCCTTTCGAACCCCCGTCTGTTTCCGGTCCAATCGGAAGTCGACGCCCCTTCTGAAAGGGTGTCGAAACCGGATCCGAACCCGGTGGAGCAGAGAGGCAGTCCGAGGCCTCCCCTACGATGAAGGATGCAATGGAGTTGTGACGTGGTTGTGAAACGTTGGGCAAGTCCGCTGCGGTCCTGCCATGACAGAGGAGCGTGGATCCATGGATCGACCAGTTGAACCGCGATTTCCTGTTCATAAGCCACTGCATTTCTTGCGCGTGGAAGGAGCGATCACATGTCGTGGTCGGTGGGGGATTCGTCTGCCTGCTTTGTTGCCGGATGTTCCAATGGCTCCACAAGGTGTGTGCCAGCAGGGAACAGCTTCGGTGCCAACCGAATTCAATCGCAAGACATCCCGCCAGCCCCAGCCCCAGGGACCGTCGAAAGACCGTCTCTCACCCTTGCAATTACAAAGTATGGATCGCGAAGACCGTGTTGAATCCTCGGTCCCCGATCGAACCGTCGGGTCCGTCCGGGGGATCCGGTCGATGACCTGGGTCGAAGTGGGTCCGATTGGGAGTCCGTTCCTTTCTAATCCGGGTGGGAGTCCCGGAGGGGGGACAGCACCGACGTCAACCAGCCCTGGCGACACCGACACAAGCACGCGTGATGGACGACGAAGTCACACGCCTACCACTGCTGTCGCAGCGCTCCGACTGTGCCGATCGAGAGCTGGGATGGCAAAACGAGGATGAAGTGGAGGATCCCTCCTCCCCGCTGCGGGTAGACGACGAGCTGCTGGGGTACTGGCACTATCGGTATCAAGAACCACTGTCACCAGGATGGTTCACATGGAGAAAGTTCTGGCTGTTCTGTGGACCAGGATTCCTCATGAGCATTGCGTTTGTGGATCCCGGAAACCTTGAAAGTGATCTACAAGCTGGTGCAACCAGCGGAACGAAGCTGCTGTGGGTGCTCCTGTGGTCCATCTACTTGGGACTCTTCATCCAAATACTCTCCGCTCGGCTTGGCATTGGCACTACCAAACACTTGGCCGAGCACTGCCGAGCTGAATACTCCAGACCTGTCTCGATTTTTCTTTGGATTGTTACCGAACTGGCCATAATTGGATCGGATGTGCAGGAAGTCATTGGAAGTTCGATCGCCATTGAGGTACTCACCGGTGGAAAAGTGCCTCTCTACATTGGGGTGATTATCAGCGCTCTGGCTGCTTTCATCTTTTTGTTCATCGAGCGTCTGGGGGTGAGAAAGCTTGAGGCCTTCTTTGGGATGCTTATTTCGGTCATGTGCTTCTGCTTTGGATACATGTACTTCTGCGTGGGTGTAGATCAAGTTCAAGTCATCGAGGGGCTTCTTATACCAGACATTGAGAAGAAGTATTTGACTCAGACATTAGCTATTGTTGGGGCAATTATCATGCCACACAACCTTTTCCTCCACTCGGCGCTCGTGCGCTCAAGAACCACAGTACACGGTGTCACGACACGAGAAGCCTCTAGATATTTCGCACTTGAAGCAACCGTAGCATTGACTGCGAGCCTGTGCATCAATGTGTTTGTGGTCAGCGTCTTTGCAAAGGGTTTTTTCGGAAAGCAAATACAAGATCTTGGCCTCCAAAATGCTGGTGAGTACCTCGGGCAGCATTTTGGGAATACCATGAAGTACATATGGGGCGTGGGATTGCTGGCTGCAGGACAATCTTCCACCATGACAGGGACTTACTCGGGGCAGTTCGTCATGCAAGGATTCCTTGACTTGCATGTGAAGCCCTGGCAGCGTGTTTTGATCACTAGGAGTATCTCGTTGATTCCTACACTGTTGGTTGCGGTCCTCTTTTCCAACAGCAGCTATCTTGATACGCTGAGCCAGTGCATCAACGTGGAACAAAGTCTCATCCTCCCGTTTATTCTGATTACCCTCCTTCGTTTCACATCTTCAAAGAGGATCATGAAGGGTTTGGTGAATTCTACATGGATGATGATCTTTGGGGGCTCTGGTAGTGCGCTGATTGGAAGCATCAATTTTTACTTTTTGGTTGTAGGGGGTGGTTCACTTTTACCGTCGGCAGCACTTCCACACTATGGAATCCTTCTCATGGGATGTGCACTTTATTTCGGGATGTTGGGGTACATCCTCTTCGTTCCCAGCATGACGCTTGCACAGGAAAGGTGTGCAAGGACCCCATTCTTAGACGAAGTTGTTGATTGATCCAGGCGTTCTCAACGCCATACTCTTCCACACATTGCTGTGCCCCCATATTCTCCCTTCGACAGATAGAAAGCAGCTACCCGTTACACTGTACTATGCAGTTGCACAATTCTCACCAGTTGTTCATGGGCCATGTCCCCTGTGTTTGTGCCACTTGCACGTGTATTAGCTTGTCCTGCTTCTCCGGGGTGGGGGCACCCCACCGCCACTTGGGGGGAGCGTGAGTCCTCGGGCTCTTTCTCTGCCTCAGGCCCGTTCCCCGTTCCTTTTCGTCGCTTACCTGGGTGGTTCGACGAGGTGAATCCGAATCTGAGCCTTCCTGGTCCTGGATCGTTCGCCTTCCCGGTGGACTCGGCGTGGCTGGCCTGGGGGGTCCCAAAATTCGCCCTTTTTTGGGCGTTTTGGGCAGGGAGCTGCCCATGCGTTCCATGGCACCGGCGGCATCGTTTTTCGATCCGATTTTTCTCATGCGCGTGTCCTGTCTTGCCATCTTTCCTTTCCCCGGGTTTGGCGTTCCGGTTCCCTGTGGGCGCTCGGCTGCCCTCGGGGAGGTGCCGAGAAGAGGTGCCGTTTGGGGTCCCCACCACCTGCTGGTGGTTTTTCGCCTGTAGAAATCGTGCCAGACCGAATTTGGGCACTTGGAGAGCGGTGTTGCAAAGGACACCCCGAGACCTATCCAACGAGCTATCGTTCGCTCGATTAGAGCCCATATTCAAAGAGATACGCGCGTCGAAAGGAAGGAGCACCCGCCAGGGGAAACGAGGCAGGATCCAGCCCCGAAAGACCCTGGGACGTGCACGGGCCTCCTTGCTCTCGCACGGGCCGAACTAGGCCGGGGTCCATCGATCCAAACCCCTCAACACGGAGTGCTCTACAACTTCGATTGGGGCAGCAACGTCTGGAGAGGTCCTCCGGAGGCTCCACGGATCCCACAGCGACACCCCCTCTCTCCCTATGAAGAAAAAGTGGCGGTGGGGTGGGGGGGTCGACAGAGCAGTGTGGCTTTCGTCTATTCCCTTCCTGCCATACCACTGCAAGCACCTTCATCGTCGAGACAATCGCCGCCAAAAAGAGGATGAGACAACTCCTTCCTGTGGTGGATGGTGTACAGAACGAAGGGGAGGTATAGTTACGACTTCTCAGCCCCGTTTACGAACGGCCTGATATTCTACACCACAGAATTTGCACCGGAAAGCCCTCCATACCCTGTTCTCCATTTCATGACATTCTTTGAAATGGAAAATGCAATGCCGTGTTCAATTATTTTACGGTGTTGTGTTCATGCGAAGCAGGATAGGTTGATGATTTTTAAGCATGCAATTCAAGATATCGAACGCGATAATGTCATTCTTGCATAAGATATTCCATCACGTTTCGATGATGGAACAACACCAGTGCAAGCCTTGGACCATATTTTTCGTACCTCGCCTTTTCCACACCTTCAATGAGCATAAGCGTGTTCTAGTGTACGCGTGTCATCTAGATCTCGTTCATATTTCTCATATCCAAATTATTGAACGCTTCTTGGACACATGGCGTTTTGGAATAGAAACCCCGCCATTGCCATCCGGATCAAACTTTGCGGGACCATTCGAGACCTTTATGGTCTTCTCCTTTCCGATGTTCGTTTGCAAGCGAGTAAAGAAGCAGGCTAACGTGTGCATTCTCCTCCCCTCAAACGCAGAGATTGTTTGGACAATTTTCTTCATAAATGCGCAACCCACATGAACAAGCATATACCTTTCGCTGCTTGTAGGTACCAAAGAAACGTCGCACCGGTCATCCCCGTGGCAAGCTATTAGCCGAAGTTTGTAAACCCAACTTGATGTCTTCTCGGTTCTACCATGACACAAACTTTCAACTGGCACAGACGAAATCCATTTGGATACAAAATCGCCTTTCTTGCAAGGGCCATCTACCGATACATAGGTCAATCGTTCCAAGCGAAGGACAAGATAACGACCCCTCCCAACTAGATTCCATCGCCACCGTCCTCTGGAACCAACGAAAGGGGTAACGAATTATTGGCTGTCGGGGCAAACATGGACGTTTTCATGAGTATCGTTTGTAACGAAGTAGTACGGACCCCTTTACCGTTTGCAATGTCCTTCCAAACGTCATGTCTTCTTCGTGCACCCATCTAGAACGATTGCGGATTATCAATGCTCTTCGCCTTCTCCGCACAAGCTTTGCAATTGTTGGTTGACTATTCCAATTTCACGGCGTCGTGTAAGACAATGGCATAGATAATCATCAACTACTTTGGGATGCGAAAAACGGGTGCTTGTGTGAACCCCTAGCCTTCCGAAGTGTTTGCAACGTATGAATCGATGAAGATTGCCTACTTTGTCTTTTTCTCACGAAAGACATCGGTTCCTTGAGCCATGTATGTTCAGCAGAGCGTTTTTGCCCCGAATCTTCTTTCTCATATGCATCTCCGGAAAGAGACCTTAAGGCAAGGCATCGAGGAGAGCTTGGGCATCCTTGGGAGGAGGTTCAATGCATCAATAGTATGTCAAAACCTAGTTTGCGTTCTTGAAATCCAACATAGGAATCGAGGATTCGAGTCGTTTCTCTACCTCATAGGAATTCAACCATTTCTCGACCCATTGGAATAAATGCGTACTGTAGTGCTTGCTTAAATTCTTCCAACACATCATGCCCCTAAGCAGAGTATGTAAAGGTGCTCCCCATTAGTCGACGGCGCATTGATCATGGTTCGAAGAGTGGGATGTCGCTAAGCAAAAACATCGATTTTTGAGGATGTTTCGGGCATGTTGGTCATCCACAACATGAATGTGCTGGAAGTATCCGATTGAATACAAAGTGCACTTGAAAGTCGCACCAAACACCGCTTTCGACACCATGCTATACTTCTTGAAGCAACATGTTCAAGCGCATGATAGCCAAATGCTTGCATGAAGGATAGGCAATGGCGCACTTTTGGCTCGCGTGTAGGATTTTGCAATGAAACGGAGCGTTGCCACATAAGAATCTGTTAGATGCACCCTTCACATCGTTCTATTGCAAAGCCAGTCCATCTTTAATCTTTTGGTCCTTTTCCGGTCCGGTTCCTATTTTCAAAAGATGTTTCTTTCGTATGAGCTTCCTTCGACGATTTTATACAATTGATCGTCTTCAAAGTGGTAGAATAGTCGTTCAACACGAGTGCATACCACATAGCAAGTGTGGTGCATACGGATGGACGGCAACGGCTCCCCATTTCCGACAACGCTAAAGCGTGTAGAGGGCTCCATTGTGGTCGGTTCTTGGTGCGGGTCCTAGTTGAGAAGTCAGGTTGGGAGACGTGGGCACCGCATGTGTGTTATAGGTTTGATATTGGGAAGGTTCATATCTACAGATTTACGAGTAGTTTGACGAGAGGTGATCCAACAGACTGTGTCACACTGCTCACTCCTTGGCACTAGGCATGCTACATTGGCATACGCCTCCAACAAGTGGTCGTCGACATCTCCTAGGGCCTCGTTGTTTCCAAGCCGCTTACGGGATCTCGAGGAAAGATCTTACCCCATCTTGCATCGTACTTGTGATGGGTGTTTTGGCTTTACGAGAACGCCACAACCATAAATTCCACTCATGTCAAACAATGCCTAGGCCTAGAACCTTGACTTGACAACCACGGACATTAGAAGGAAGGCAAAGGCACCTCATGGCGGGAGGGGGAGGAGCGTGGCCTTTGAATCCCATTCAGCACCGGCAGCGTTGGTGCAGACGACGCAAAGGTTGCAAGGACGCATGTTGTGTTGGTCGGTGACCTGGCCACAAAACCAAACCCTCAAAAGAGAGAGGATCCTAACGCCACACCTCCAAGCAATCTCGTTGCATCTTTGAGAGTAAGGGGTGGTATTTGTCTATTTGCTCGCTTGGACCAACGGTATTGCTACGTCCGCACCTGTAATAATCATAGGAGATCCCTCCTTTAGACATGCAAAGCGTGGTTGCCGGTGATGAGGAGATGTGAGCGAGCGTGGAAAAGACCGGGGCGCACTTGACAGGCAAGTGAGCAAGGTGGCGTAAATTAAAAAGGTTCGTGGTTTCCAAGTAATGAGACCACGATCCCCGCGCGAATTGAACGGGTTGCTCTCGCCAACGACACCTCAAACGGATGCTTGAAGGGACGAGATCGATCCTCGTCGGGAATAACCTGGGGGCCGAGAACGAAGTCCATTGAGTCCTAGTGCTAGTAAAAGTGCCCCTCTTCCATTGGTTGTAGCTCATTCCAAACGAGGTTGAAGACCCGTTAGAAGCGGCACTCCCTAGAATTCGGAACTAGAAGTCCAATGATAGAGGCAAGCCAACCTGCACTGCCTACATTCGACGCCAAAGCAAGAATCCGGGACTAAGACGGGTCAACACGCAAAACTCACGATGACGACGCCCTCGTTCACCTTGCAAGTAGCTTTTTTATGAAGCATTCGACCTCAAGCTATAAAAGAGTCGTCTGGACTACTATCAAACAATGGCATCCTCCCTATTGTGATCAATCACCAAGCTACTAACTACCAAGGACGTGCCAATGGCCAAGCACGACATTGGCGAACATCGTTAATTGTCAAGGCGACGTTGTTTTCGACAGAGGCTCGCCTTCCGTGGACCAACGACCTCTTGCAATAGTGTACATCTCACATCTTCTTACATACGCCCTCGGTTCGTCCATGAAAAGGGGATGTTCGTCGATCCTATGTGCTTTCGAAGCCTTCACGCGTTCCTCGTATTGGAATCCTGGGTTTGGGATTCCTCGATGACGACTGGGAATCAGGGGGGAGAGTGTTCGTCACACCCTCCTTGAGATACCCTCACGCTAGGAAACGCTTGAATCCCGATTCACACGGTTGGATCTGCATCCGAATGTGACCCCTTGTTCACGTGAACAAGTTAAGTGTGTGGTTCACCGACTCCTGGGTCCATTGATCGTCGGAATCGAGCGTCGCCACGTCGCAGGAAGGACAAGCGCCATGGACGAGGACATGGAAGACTACGGATTCGAATACTCGGAGGACGAAGAAGAGGAAGAAGACGTGGACATCGAGAACCAGGTACGTTTCGAACCGGAGGGTAGGAGGGCGACGAGGGAGCGGTCGAAAGCTGCGTTCGAGGAAGGGAATGGAGCCCAGGCTGGCCCACAAGCTGACCGCAGTTGATGGGCGCAATGCAGTATTACAACTCGAAAGGGATGCTGGAAGATGGACAGCTGGAAGATGCATTGAATGGCTTCGCAAGAGTGGTGGAGATGGAACAAGAAAAAGGGGAGTGGGGGTTCAAAGCACTCAAACAGACCGTGAAGCTGCACTACAAGATGGGACACGATCAAGACGTCATGAGGGCATACCGAGAGCTGTTGACCTACACCAAGTCAGCAGTCACCCGAAACTACGGAGAAAAAGTGATCAACAGTGTGCTGGATTTCGTCTCCACCAGCTCGAAAATGGACCTCCTGCAAGAGCTCTACGAGACCACCCTCCAAGCATTGGAAGAAGCGAAGAACGATCGGCTGTGGTTCAAGACGAATCTCAAGCTCTGTCACTTGTACCACAGTAGGAAAGAATTTGCAAAGGCCAGGAAGATTTTGAGAGAGCTGCGCAGATCATGCCAGATGGAAGATGGCACTGATGATCAGAAGAAGGGGACCCAGCTGCTGGAGGTGTTTGCCGTTGAGATCCAAATTTACACGGAACAGAAAAACAATAAGAAACTGAAGGAGTTGTACCAAAAAGCTTTGACAATCAAATCGGCTATCCCACACCCAAGAATAATGGGCATCGTCAGGGAGTGTGGAGGAAAGATGCATGCTGCGGAGAGGCAATGGGTGGAGGCCACTACGGATTTCTTTGAGGCTTTTAAGAACTATGATGAAGCTGGTGCTAGTCGCCGGATCCAATGCCTCAAGTATCTGGTTCTTGGCAATATGCTGATGGAATCCGAGGTCAATCCATTCGACGCACAAGAAGCCAAGCCTTATCGCAATGACCCAGAAATTTTGGCAATGACGAATCTCATCAGTGCATACCAACAAAATGACATTGCAGAATTCGAGCTTATTCTAAAGAAAAACAAGCAAACCATCATGGATGACCCATTCATTCGAAATTACATTGAGGACCTTTTGAACAAAGTAAGAACACAAGTTCTTCTGGAGCTTATAAAGCCTTACTCTAGGATTGGCATCCCATTCATCTCCAGCGAGTTGAATATTTGCGAAGAAGATGTCGAATCTCTGCTTGTTTCGCTGATTTTAGATGGACGGGTGAGGGGTCACATTGATCAGGTGAATCAACAGCTCGAGCTGGACCACGAGGACGAAGGGGCACAAAGATACGAGGCCATGGGTAAATGGTCGACCAGACTGAGAAACATCCATCGAACAATCAGTGAAAAGGTAAACTGAGTCATTCATCTTACATGTGCAGGTTTGGCAATAGTGACACGAAAGTTTGGAGCGCGATCTAATCAGCGGCTACCTTTCGATTGGGATTTGTCATTTTTCCTGATGCGGATACTCTTTGGCGTGATCTCGACAAGTTCATCCACTCCAATGTACTCAATTGCATCATCAAGCCCCATGAATTTTGAGGCCGCAATTGTGACGGTTTGGTCTTTGTTCGACCTAATGTTGGTGGCCTTCTTGGCCTTGCATATGTTGATTTTCAGGTCCCCTGGTCTCTGGTGGATGCCAACCACCTGCCCCTCGTAAACTTCAACACCAGGTTCGATGAAAAGCTGCCCTCTTGCCTGAGCGGACTGCAGCGCATAGCTTGTGCTTTGCCCGGCTTCAAACGAAACCAATGAACCTTGCTCCCTTGTCCCAATCTCTCCACAATATTCCCCGTAAGAATCAAATATGGTGTTGATCACTGCCGTACCACGGGTAGCAGTGAGAAGGGCATTGCGGAGCCCAAGAAGTCCTCTTGTTGGCATCTTGTAAATAATCCTGCTGAGACCCGAATCATTGCTTGGCTGCATGTCCAACATTTGACCCTTTCTTTGCCCCAACATGTCCACAACAGAACCAACGTACTCCTCCGGGACCTCCACTGTAGCCTCCTCAAAAGGTTCCAACTTCTTTCCGTTACTTTCTTTGAAAATGACCTGAGGGGGGCCGACAGCGAATTCATACCCTTCCCTCCTCATGTTCTCTATGAGGATGGTGATGTGGAGGGATCCCCTGCCACTCACAATGTAGGTGTCAGCTGTATCACCCGCTTCAACCTTCATGGCCAGGTTACGCTCAAGTTCCCTGTACAGCCTGTCTCGCAGGTTCCGTGTGGTCACGAACTTCCCTTCACGGCCAGCAAAGGGAGAGGTGTTCACAAGGAACGATACCCGCACGGTTGGATCTTCTACCTTGATGGCAGGGAGAGCCGTACCCTCCACATTGCAGGCAATTGTATCACCAATGCTCACATCTTGGACGCCACACACCGCAACAATATCGCCGGCCTCCACTTTTTCTGCAGGAACGCGCGAGAAATTGTCATACACAAACAGTTCCGAGATCTTGGCTTGTTTGGTGTCTTTGCCTGGGCACATGATGGAGACGTTCTGCCCCTTTGCAATGGAGCCCGCATTGATACGGCCAATGGCGATGCGGCCCTTGTGTTCATCGTAGTCCAAGTTTGTGACCAGGAGCTGAAGGGGTGCGTCTGGATTGACAAGCGGAGGGCTGACCGAACCGATGATAGTGTTGAAGAGAGGCCTGAGGTCTTCTTCCATCTGGTCCGGTTCGTGGCCTGCAATTCCATTGAATCCACTTGCGTATACGATGGGGAAGTCGCATTGTTCGTCTGACGCTCCGAGTTCGCAGAAGAGCTCGAACGTCTTATCGATGACGTAATCGGGTCTGGCTGCATCCCTGTCGATTTTGTTCACGACCACGACCACTTTCAAGCCGAGGGCCAAGGCCTTTTTGAGGACGAACCTGGTTTGCGGCATGGGTCCTTCCACGGAATCGACGAGCAGGAGTACTCCGTCGCACATGTTGAGCACGCGTTCCACCTCGCCACCGAAATCCGCGTGTCCTGGCGTATCGATGATGTTGACTTTGATTCCATCGTATCGGATGGCGGTGTTCTTGGAGAGGATGGTGATTCCTCTCTCGCGTTCCAGGTCGTTGGAGTCCATGATGCGTTCGGAGACCGATTGGTTGGTTCGGAACACCTTGGACTGCTTGAGCATCCCGTCCACCAGCGTCGTTTTCCCGTGATCGACGTGTGCGACGATGGCGATGTTCCTCAGCTGTTCCTGCGGCACCTTCCCTTCCCGTCCGGTCGCTCCGGTCTCTTCCACCGCCACGGCCGCCGTTCTCGTCCCCTCCCTTGCCTGGACCTTTCCCTTCCCTCCACTCGCCTTCCTGCATCCACGCACTCCCGCACGTGCCCGCATCGCCATGCGCATGGCGGCTTGCATCCGACACGCCGCCACCTCTCTCTGCTCTCTCTCTCTCTCTCTGTCCACTCCCTTTCGGTCTCTGTCTGTCCCTTTGGATGGGGACAGGTTCCCACCCTCCCTTCCCCCTCGACCCACGTGGACCTCGTATCGAAGGGGGTGGGGGACGAGCACCGACCCCATCCCCACCACAAACAAAGGGGGGAAGGGAGAGACAACGACCCCCTCCCGATTGCTTTCCCCACGGGATGCCGTACCCCTCCCGATCCGAAAGGTCCCTCGGGGAGCCACGTCCGATCGAGGGAGTTTCTTCTCCGAAGGGGGGAAGGCCATGGGGGACGGGCCGACGAAAGGTGGGTGCGAATGCGGTGCCTTGGCGTGAGATGGGAGGGAACCACCCGAAAAAAGAAGGAACCGAACGATCCGAAGGCGTCGAACGAGAGGAAGAAAGATACCTGCCATTCAGGAAAGAAGGAACAACGGACCCACGCCACATTCCTTGACAAGGTCGCAAGGGAAGGACACCACACCCAACGGCGAAGGGCAAAGGAACGGAGGGAACACGCCAAGCGCTGCATCCCTCCGATACCACGTCCCGTGGATCGAGAGAAGGAATGCGACACGTCGACCGACATCGCTTGCGTCCTGCCGGTCGAGACCATGCCTCCCCTAAAAGGCAGAAGGAAATACATCCAAACTTGCACGCACGCCGGGCAACCGTGGGGTTTCCATGGTCCAACAAATGGCAATCTGGGATGGATGGAACGAGACGAACCAGGCAGGTTGGACAGCAAAGATTGAACGAAGATGTTGCGACCCATCCCCTTGCCCACCAAAAAGGGGGGCATGCGATGTCCCTCGTACCCCCCTAAAAGGGGGGCATTGCGATACCAAGATATACCTCAGCGGTCGTGGCCACGGCAGGGAAACCGTGCCTCAATCTCCGTATGAAATGGTGGCATGGAGGGCGTACTCGTACGAGGAGGGAAAACGACGTGGTGACGGGAACGTCCTGCACTTCGAAACCAGCAACGGACATGGTGGAAGGCCATGGCGTGCATCGCGTGGCTGCAAAGCATCGGCAGTCCATGGTAGGCAAGGTGGTGGATGCTACCTCGCCGAATGGACGGGTAGATGCCTCAAAGATCCATGGATCCTGCGTTATGGGGGTGGAAGCCATTGGGAAGAACCTCTTCTACACCTTCCAGAACGCTGCAGGCCTCATCACGGTCATGCACGTCCACTTCGGTATGGCTGGTAGATTCACGATTCGCAATGTTCCGGGACCAGAACCGAGAGCCACAACCCGAATCCAATTGATCACGCGCGAAAAAGCCCCGCTGGTTGCACAGCTCACCGCCATGACATGCATGCTTGGAGGGCCAGAACTGTACGCGGAGAAGAAGGATAAACTCGGACCCGACCCCCTGAGAGAAGATGCAGACAAAGAGAGATTCTGGAACTTCATTCAAAAGAGACCAAAGAGGTCAGTCGGCTACCTGCTGATGGACCAAGCAGCTATCGCTGGGGTAGGGAATATCTACCGTTCGGAAATCCTGTTTTGCGCTGGAATTCACCCTGACAAGAAAGCGTCAGAGCTAGAAAGAGCTGAGTTCGATTGTGTTTGGAATCATTCTGTCGAACTGATGCAGCGAGGGTTTCAATCAGGCTTCATAGTCACCATCAATCCAGAGGAAGCCGGAAGGCCACTTGCTGCATTGAAAGGCGGAGAGCGAAGATATGTCTACAATCGTGAGACATGCAGGCGCTGCCACAAACCTGTTCGGAGCTGGAGCATCTCCAATCGCACAGTGTATGCTTGTGAAAGCTGTCAACAGCCAGAAGTTGGTGTGCAGTTTCCTGCTGTGGTTGCCAAGAGGGAGAACGATCCGCACAATACAGTTGAATGGCTACTTGGAGAGGACACATTGTCACCACCAAAGCCACGTGGGACACGTTCTCGGCAAAAGCGGAAAGGGGAGAAAGTGGACACAGAATCTACAGCAAGCAGATACCCAGCACTCCTCCCAGCCCGTGTGCGATCAACCAGGCGAGCGCAAGGACCACAAATCTCTCCTCTTCATGAGAAGCCACGGGATGTCAATAAAAGACTAGGATTTCGTGCAAGGAAAGTGAAACAGGATGGACCAGCGCAGAAAGTGCAACATGTAATTTCAGCTAAATAACTTGCCCTTTATGAATTACACATCAGTTTACTGTCCGGGCACGAAGTTAGTAGCATACTTGAAGGCGTTGACAGCTCCGGGGCTGGAAAGATGGTCCAACAAGTTCTCAAGGGGTCCCTTGCCGGTCACGATGGCCTGGGCGAAGAAGCCGAACATGGCGACCATGGCAAGACGGCCGTTCTTGATCTCCTTCACCTTCAACTCAGCAAAGGTGTCGGGATCGTCAGCCAAGCCCAGGGGGTCAAAGTAGTCACCACCGGGGTAGTTCTTGTCCAGACCCTCGCCAGCGGGTCCACCGTTCACACGGTATCCCTCCACGGCTCCCATGAGGATGACCTGGGTGATCACGATGGCAATGATGGACTGAGCGTGGACCAGTCCAGAGTTGCCGAGGTAATCCAGGCCTCCCTCGGTGAGGACCTGAGAGCCGGCCTTGAACCACACTGGCTCCTTGAAGTCAACACCTCCGTAGGTGCTGAGGAGCTCGGGAGTGATGCATCCGAGGGCTCCAAGCATGGCCCAGCGAGCGTGCATGAGCTCGGCCTCGCGGTAGGCAGCAAAGGTCTCGGGATCAGCGGAGAACCCGGCGGTGTCCCAGCCATAGTCACCTGGGTATTCTCCCGTCAGGTAGGCGGGGGTGTCTCCAGAGTAGGGGCCCAAGAACTTGGGACGGTCGGGTCCATACCACATGGAGCTGGGATCGGCCTTCTTCTTGGCCACCGTGCGGCGCATGGAGGTGACATTGCGAGCCTGAAGGCAGCAACAAGGTAAAGAAGGTCATCAGCGCACCACCCAAGACATTTCGGTAGGCGAAGAGAGGGTACAAGAGAAGCGGCACACGATCGTCAGTTCAGGCCCACAGGCGTCGTTCCCCGTCGTTATCGTCACGTTCGTCCCCCGGCTCCGCGGTTCGTGCCACGTACCGCTGCCACCTTGGGCATGGCGGTGCCGAGGAAAGAGCTTGCAACAGTCTGCATGGTGGTGGGGTAGGCGAGGGTCCGGCGGAGTGAGGTGCGCGCGGTAGACGATCGAGCGCAGACTGAAGCCTGGGAAACCTGTGAGCGCGTGTCGTTCCGCATGGAACACACCCTCCCCCAAGAATCCGAACGAGATCGAACCAGGGAGGATCCCCTTCTGCATGGGAACTTTGATCGGGGGAGATGGGAAACCGAGTCCTTTGGGACGGGACCTCCAGCGGGCACATCCCCGACGGAACCGGATAATATTCGTCGTGGGAGCTAGAATATTATTTGTACCTCTATGCACTCATAGCGAATATCTTATCCTGGGCTGCGACCCGAGACTAAATATTCGGACCCCTTCCGGAGGACCTCCACCCGGATCTCGAACCTCGAGCTCTGATTGGCCCACGCGAGAGGGTAACGATCCTCACCCTCGGGGCGCCCCAGTCGCGTGATCGAGGCCAGATGGTGGTACGTACCGCAGAGGAGAGGGACCCTGGTGTTTCCTCTGCAAGACACGTACCCATGGTACTTTTGGGTCAGGAGATTCAACCCAAGAATCCGCTGAATGGGACAGCGCTGAAGAGGAAGATCCTGGTTGGGTGGCCTCGAAGGGTTGAGCCGAAATCGGGAAAGTGCGCCTCGATCGGTCATCGTCACCATGGCTGTCGAGGATTCGTCTGGATGTGGAGCGCTGTTCCTCGACCGCACCTGCCCGGCAAGGCGGCAATTTTTCCAACCCCTGGTTCCCTCCTTTCGACCGCTCATACCCGAAGAGGATCCGGTCGATCTTTTATAGATCTCTGCGGCATGCGTCCATCGTGTTCATCAAGGGTCCACTCGTTCCCCTTCGGCCTGATTGGCCCAGCCCAAGCCTCTTATCCTTACCGGAACCGGAACGATCCCCAACACCAGCTCCATCCCCACGCCATGCATGCCTCAGCTACCATCAACCGACGAGGACCTGAGACAAATGAAGAGGGCGCTCCTCTTCGTCCTAAGGGATGATTGAGGCGTATCTCTTAACCGGCGTGGTATGTGGGTTATAACTCGGGTCACGTCCCAAGAGGTTCGGAGGTCCAGTGCACCGCATAAAGTTGTGGACGGGCATATCCATGTTTTACCAGGCCTGTCCCATCCCCGAGTCGACATGACAGGGCCAGGTGTTCGGATGGGGGTGGTCCATGTGATGACCGAACGGACCACCTCGGGGGCAGTGGAGCGGTGACAAATGCACGGTGCATGGAGTTCGGCAAAAGATCGAACAGTTCACCAGAAAGGAGTAACTTGCAAGGAGATAGGAGAGTGGAATGTTGGGAGTGCAAGCTAGGCATTTCAATTTGGAAGAAATTCCCAACCAATGTCTTATGTTGTGATGAGATGACGAGTGGACGATCGAAACGGGCAACTGGCATGCTGGGTTTGCCAGAAAGATAGCTACTGTTTCAGCCGATTTATTGCACATGTGAACAGCGTGCAGCTTTGCAGCATAGCCCTGGGTTGTAGGTCTAGCAACAGCAATGCTTCATCGTCATTATTAGTGCGTGTCTGTGGAGGAATGGTGCCGTATACGCCTTGCCTTTGGCCCACCAATCTTGTTCCCCTAACTAGAATACAGAGGTGATGGTATCATGCAGACACCCCTCCGCTAACACTGTTATTCAAGTTGTTAGCTTGGCCAGCACAGGGAGACGAACCCTCAGCATGCTGGTTACTGTTATTTGCCTGCATCTGCTGCTCCCTCTCCATCTGCTGTCTCAACGCCAAGGGTAGGAACACCCCTGTTCCAGAGCCTTTCGAAGGCGTCCCTGGTGATCCAGATGGAGGTGAAGAAGTGAGATTGGCAGCAGGATGCCAGTCTGAGGATGCCCAGACTGGTGCACGTGCAGTTATTGGAGACCTGCGCTGTCCTGCATTATTTCGGCCTCCTTGGCGACTGCGACTGCCCCTTCGCGCTCCATTTCCTTCCCGGCGAGGGTTATTTCCATTATTCGATGTGTTCTTTGCTTGTGCCAGCGAAGTTTCGCCATCTGTTGGTGAATTATTAGAAAATGTTGGCGATGGTGGTGATCCTTTCTCCTCGACTTTCATGGACAATGGTTGTGTCCAAGCTGCAGCAAGGCTTGGACTCAGAGAGTCCAGCGACCAGTCTGCACCTCCAAAGCCTAGGCTTGGATACTGGGCTCCGTTGATCTGCCATGCGCTCGTAGCTTTCGGGCTGGTCGTTTCCAGCAGGGAGTTGCCCGTGTCGTTGTCCGAGTACCCGCTGAGATGCCGTTGCAGTGCTGCGTTAAGCAGGGCCTGCATCATTCCGAGTAAGCGCGTCCGGAAAAACACATCCACGTGAGAATGTGTGCAGTGCAGCAGGAATCCGTGTCGTGAATCCGGCGCCCGGCGTCAGTCCGACGTGAATCGCAATTCGCCGATTCAAACATTCCGTCAGTTGAGCTCGCAAGGACCAACGCCTCTTCTTCGTCCTGGCCTTGTCTTTTCTGTGCACGTTGCGTGTTCGCGCGTTTCGGTCGAAACACCTCACCTGGCCACTGCTTTCGTCTGCCTCGACGGAGGCGGGTGCGAACCCTGCGTCCCAGTAGCTCCCTTCCATGACGTCCGGGGACGTCTTTTTGCTCCAGACGCTCTCTGGCGCCTCCATTCCCCTGGGACGTTTCGTTTGTTGCGCAGGTCCACGTGTTTCTCACAAGAAGGTCTTCTCGGACGGCAGGTCTGTCGGGCTTCCTCGGCGCGTTCTCGTCTCGGACGGGCCGTTCGCGCAACCTGGCGTCGCGTGGTGCCCTGTGGGACGCTTCGGAGGCGTTGTGGTCTGCGTGACGCTCCTTCGGCGCGCGCACGTGGTGCGCACGCTCGTCCTGCGCCGTCTTCGGACACGGCGCACTGTGTCCTGCGACGAGGCCTTCCCAGCTGCGCCTGGGATCCCACTGGGCACCTTTCAGACGCCACCTTCGCCCATCGAATGGGTTCGTTCGAAACCCGCTCGGGTTCGTCTGAAACCACCCCAGGTCCACAGCGGGACTCCCCAGATCCTCTGCGGTACACGAGATCGGGAGGAGAGAGGGAGGTGAAATGGCTCCGATGGTTCGGGGAGAAAAGGTCTTTCCCGTAGAGGTGGGGATCTCCGTCCCTTCCCGGTCGCACCCGAGCGAGTTCCCTAGGTCTTCTGCCCCACCCGGACGTTCTCGATACCTTCGAAAGATCTCGATTCATAGCTCCGAAGATCTCGATGGAATGAGGCGGCGGATCACAGGGGGAGCACGGGGGCGCGAGCAGATCCAATCCATCCGGGAACCCTCGGAAGAGCCGAACGAACCCGCGAAAACCGATCGAGAATAAACTCTCAAGGCGATGCCGTGGACGTCGCGCGCGCTTGCCGCTGCTGCCACCGCGGACGCGTCCAAGACGTTTCATGTGGAGGGAAGAGGCGCGGTTGGAACCTTTGATACGGGAAGGAATCCGAAACGGGTCCGAAGGAGGGGATGGGCGTTGACAGGCCTTGGTACCTTGTTCTTCCAAGCACAAGCGAAAGCGCAGGAAGACGGACAAGACACGACGCCCCCGCCGCTGGTACAAGAACTGCTGCGCAGAAGCGAAGAGAAGAGGGAAGAACGGTACAAAGAAAGGCTGCGGGATTACTACCGGAGGAACTACAAGGACTATTTCGCGTTCGAATCTAGGAAACCAAGCTACGGAACCACGAAGCTAGAGAAGAGAATACAAGATTGGCTGCGAGAGAACGATGAGTGATGCTCGAATCACAAGCCGAGCTTCTTTATTTCAGGCGAGCTGTTTGCCCATGGCCTCTTGCTGCTCTACGTCCGCAGCTGTGGTGGAAAAAACTTCGACAAAGCGAGAACCGAGCATGTTTCGGTTGCGCGAAAGTGCAGTCCTAAGCTTCGACTCGGGCCCCTTCAGAAAGCAAAATGCTTCACCAGAGGGCCTCCCGTCTAGACCCATAACAATCCTGACATTGTCTTCGGTGATGCTACTGTCCTCAAAGAACTCGACCAGATCCTTCTTGTTGGCAGAGTACGGCAAACCCCTGACCTTGATCCAGGTCTCCACCTCTGCACCCAGTGCCTCTACCACTTTACCCAGCCCAGTCCAATTGCCTACACAAGCTTTCTCCATTTCGGTTTGGAGGACGAGCTGTGCAGAAATCTCCCTATCATTGAATGTCCTTTTATCGAACGCTTTGAGGGCCGATTTGGCCTGTTCGTGCTCTTCGAACGCAACGTACACCTTGGACGATCCCCCATCTTTCGGTTGAGGAACGACCACAGAATCGACCTTCCCTTTGCGAGCGCATTCTTCTTCGACCAGTTCTGCCACCTTCTTTCGGTTGCCTTCGTCACAAAGTAGCTCTTGGGGCACCATATTCTCCAACAGCAGCACCTTGAGCAGTTCTTCGTGGGCCGTGGGCACTGCCCCGGTCACGTACTGCAGCACCTGTCGCAAGGTTTCCATGGCCGACGGTGTCCCGGGTGGGGGCGGGAGTGGTTCGACGTATCCTTTCGGCCGTCCGACGATCAGCCTTCTCCCGCAGAGCTCCAGCTTGTCCAGTTCGAGCGCCACAGTGGCGAGATCTTCGGTCCTCATCTCCACGAAGGCATACTTCCCAAGTGGATCCACTTGTGCGATGACTGTGGGCGGATAGCGGTCTGGATCCGGCACGAGCATGTGCAAGGCTCCGTCGAAGAGTTCTTGTAGCAGCTTGGAGGTCACCAGTCCGATCGTGAGGTTCCCGACGTACAGCTCCCTTTGCTTTTTTCCCGCCATCTCCGGCGGGCGCATACCGGTGAGGATTTGCGCCTGCATCATGACGCGGTACGCCTGCCTCTGTTTCAAGGCCGCGTCTTGTTGTTTCCTCTGCAGTTCAAGGACGTCCTGGCTAGGAGCCGGTTCGTTGGGCGGCGGCGGACGCGGTCGTTCCTCCCGCCGTGGTTCCCACCTTCCTCGTTCCTCGCGCCTGGGACGGTACCTTTCGTCCTCTCTCCTCCATCTCTCTCGGCTGTGGCTGCGGCTTCGCCTCCGAGGTTCGCGTTCGCGGCTGCGGCTGCGTCCGCGCCACATCGTCTCCTGGTCCGCTCCGTCCCGACAAACGTTCTATTCCGATGGCATTCCCCTTTCGATCCTTCCATCTCTCCCTTCTAGCACCCTTCGGTCTCTCCCTTCTAGCACCCTTCCATCTCTCCCTTCTGGCACCCTTCGGTCTCTCCTTTCGACGACCCTGCCACCTCTCCTTTCGAGGGCCCTTCGGTTCGGACCCGGACGTCCTTTCCTTCTCGGCTGGGGGATGATGGGGGTTCGGAACCCGGGATGTTCCGAACGAACCCCTTTCGTTTCCCATCTACGCCTCCGATTCGATCCCTTTTGAAAGGACGGGAGACCGAACCGAAACGAACGCGATGGACGTCGTCGTCGCATTGCGATTCGGAAAGGACGCATGCGCGCATCGATCTCGCCTTCGAATCGACTGGGTATGGCACTGGCGAGGTCCTCCGACTCACAGGACGGCGCCCTCTCGCGCGTTGGTGCCTCCATCCAGGCGGCATCCCTTCCCAGCCGTCGATTCCTGACCATGGACGGATGCGCCTGGTCCTCTCCATCGCGTTCGGAAGGACGCGCCGCCTCGATCCGCACCGTTCCACCGTCCGTCTAGGCGTCCCTCTCGCACACCTCGGTGTCCCTTTCGAGCGCGGATGCGAAGGCCATGGCCGTGTCGAAGGGACCAGCGACGAAACCGACACCTGCACGAGAGAAGAAACTCCCATCGCGAACGGCGGTGGCGCTTTCATCGCGCTCGACACCTGGTCGCGGCGATGGCGGCGGCACGCACGACGTACGAGGTGCGTCCCGATGCGTACGTGAAGATGGTGATGCATGCGAAGAAGCACGTGCACGAGGAATGCAACGGTCTGCTGGTCGGAACCGCGACGGACCGCGGCGAGACGCACCACGTGTGCGTGGAAGACGCGGTGCCGCTGTTCCATGGATCGCTAGGTCTGGCACCGATGGTCGAAGTGGCACTTGCTCAAGTGGCCCATCACGCCAGGAAGAAGAAAGGGATGCTGGTGGTGGGATGCTACCACGCCAACGAGAGAGCCGACGACACTGCGGTGGGACTACAAGCGAAGAGGTTGGCCGACGCCGTGCAACGAAACGCCACGAGAGCGTGCTTGCTCCTGTTGGACAACGCGAGGTTTCACCAGGCCGAAGCAGGGACGTCCGAACCGCTGTTCCATTGCCACACCAAAGATGGAAACAAATGGAAGCGGGCCAGCACCGAAGGAAGCCAACCGGTGGAAGCGAAGCTCGTGCCGTCCACTTCGCCAGGGGTGTTGGCCGAATACCTCAAGGAAAGGCGCCATTTGCGGATCGTGGATTTCGACGATCACCTGGACGATCCCAGCAAGGATTGGTTGAACCCAGAGATCACGGCGTGATCCACCAATAAAGGTACACGTTACAAGCTTATTCTCCTTCGATACACCGACATGCCGAGACCCATGGCGAACACCAAACCCACGGAGAGCGCTGGAAGGACGACCCCAGCTTCCGTCCATTCCGACGCCTTCACGGCCATGTAATCCTTCCACGTGACTGCGTCTTCGGACGGCGATATCTCTCTCTTCTCCTTGACCAGGAAGGGCAGGACCAGATGTTCCCTGGCTTGTTCTCCTAGTTTGTCTACGTTGTGGAGCACGGTGGCCCACGAATCTGCAGCAGCAATCTCTTCCTTGCTCGACACGTACTTGCTGATTTCCAAACCCAACACGCCGATGTCGGGTTGCTCTTCCAGGTTGTTGGCCCGGATGGCACGCACATACATCTTCCCGTTGCGAGTGGAACAGTGCAGGAAGAAGGTGCTTCCGGTCTTGGCCAGCGTGTATTCGAACACCCATTCGTCCTGAAACCTTTCGTTCCATCCCACAGGTGGTGCATAGCTTTTGTTCCACGTCCATGGCCAGCCCAACGAACCTCCTTTCACCTGGAAGCCAGCTTCCACGAAAGAACCTGCACGTGACGTGCGCGCAACACGCGTTTCGGTCAGGAATGCGCACAGACGCGACGGCAGACCCTCTCCCACGATCCTTCCTCGATCCGCATCGTCCTTCATTCGGCGAAGCGTCGCAGAAACGCGACGGTGGAAGACGTGCGCCGAGACCGACGCCTTCCTTCCCACGTTCCGACGCGGTGCGCGGCGCACAGTGCAGCGCCAGTGCCACCGCGGCCGCTCCATCGGCGTCGGCGGAACGCACGACGTCCTTGGGCCGCGGACACGCGCGTCCCATCATGGCGACGAGGTCCGTGTTGGGCGCCATCCTATCGTCGCACGCGCGTCTCGACGGTCGGTGCACAACCGTCGAAACCACGTGGCTTGCACCCCGTTGTTGCATCCCATCCATCCATTCCGCGAAGAGACCGATCCACCGGTGTGCCGACACGTGGACACAGCCATGGGAAAGTATACATGGGATGTGGAACCATGAAGATAGGATGAATTATTGGTGTAGAATGGTGGGTGAGACGCATGCAGTGCGCCATTCAATTGCAAGGAGCCTGCTCGGGCGATGGAGGTAGGTGCGGGTCAAAGAGCTCCAATATTTCGAAATGAGCAGTGTGGTCGTCGTAACACCTATCTTCCAAGTACAACCTCTCCGAAACAACCGCACCGAGTTCTCTCAACAGAGCCAGGCTGCGGGATTTTTCTTCCAGGATCCAGGATCGGGTCAGAACGTTCCACTGACGAGGCGTGCCGTGAAAATAAACACGTGCACCGCTGTTGGCGAGGTGCTGGGCTACATCAATGCCCGTCGGATACGCCCCCGGTCGATTCAATCCAGCATCCACGAAATGGATGGCGTGAATGCGTGCTCCGTAACCTGGGCCCGTGGGCGAGGCGCCATCCGCCACCACCGCCAGCTCGGTGAGAAGCTGATTGAGCACCACGCAACCTTTCGAGAACCCGATCAGTGTGACGGGCAGATCCTTCGCCATGCCATGTGCACCTTCGGCCTCTTCCAGGATGGCTGTTAGATGCTTCAATCCCTTTCCCTGTTCGGTGTGGTAACCAATGGGGTCCCCAGACCATGTGGAGCGTTCCAGGAAGTTGTCGTAGCAGGCGTACGCGTTGGCTTGTCCTGGCGGTTCGTATCTCGTGGGCTGGACCACCATGACGTCCCGGCTCGGGAATTTCTCTTGGAGCACATCCAGCATCCCGTCTGGATCCATCAACCGCTTCACGAGTTCTTCCTCCGATTCCATTCGGTCTCCAGGGAAGAACAGCACCGTTTCTTTCGCTTTTCCGTCGCATCGCCTCAGGTGCACGCGGGTGAGGCCGAAGGAGGACCCGCTCTTGACGCTGTAGACCGCCATGTCGCTCCTCGGCGCCTCCCGTTTCAAGGCGACGCCATGCGACGGTCGCAGTCCAGCCGTCCTCTCCTGTTTGTGTCACGTGTCGGGTCCTCCCTTCCCCCCCTGTAGCAAGGGAGAGGCGGTGGTGGAGGCCTTCCGACGACATGCCGATGGATCCGCACTGGATGCGATGGCTGCGCGCCATGCCAGGCGGAACGGTCTCGTTCCCTCGGTCGGGAGAGGAGGGTGTAGGGAGATGGCCGTGCCGGATCCCAAACGCGACAAGGGAGGAAGGACGCAGGCGTTGAGCGCCACAACCACGCCGGTTGGCCTCCGAAGCCCATCCCACGTCCCACGGGATCCTTTTCCGACGCACCTGTCGTCGAAACTGGGCGTGGTCCGTCTCTTCCACACGTCCGAATCCAACGTGAAACGCATCCGCCTTCCCTTCTCGTCCGCCATGCGACGCGTCCGTGCCGTCGGACCACCGCCACCATCGCCCATGGAGAAAAAACTCCCTGGGGGTGGGGCGAGCCATGGCGGTTGCAGTCGTCACTTCCTTTCGGCGCCGACATCGACGAACACGCACACGCGACGGTTGCGCGAGGAAAGAGAGAGAGAGAGAGCTTCGGAAACGCATCGAGAAGGACGCCATGGGACGCAAGATCCTGTTCGTGGGGGCGGGGATGATGGCCGAGGCGCTGGCCAAGGGGTTCGTGGACGCAGGCGTCGCCAACCAGGAAGACGTCACCGCCGTCGACCCCTCCACGCAGAGATGCGAGGTCTTCCGCGGCATGGGAATGAAAGCCAATGCTGCCGTCACCAAGGAGATCGCAGATGAGACCGACGTGGTCATCATTGCTGTCAAGCCGCAATACGTGTCGGTCGTGGTCAGCACCTTCCGAGACCTGCTCGGAAAGAAGCACCTCAACCAGAAACTGTTCGTCTCCATTGCTGCAGGTATCACGCTGGCGCAGCTCGAATCCATGCTGGGAGATGCCTCCGGTGGACCAAGGGTGGTTCGCGTCATGCCCAACACACCATGCCTGGTGGGAGCCACTGCTGCTGCCATGTCCTTGTCCAAGGCGGCCAAAGACCAAAAAGATGACGAGGTCGTCAAGGAGCTCTTCGATGCGGTGGGAGTGATCCACGCCGTTGACGACAAGCTCATCGATGCAGTGACTGGCGTCAGCGGAAGCGGACCGGCATACATCTACCTGGTGATCGAGGCCATGGCAGACGGCGGAGTCCGCGCCGGACTGCCACGCGATGTAGCCCAGTCCTTGGCGGCGCAGACCGTCTTTGGTGCAGCCAAGATGGTGAAGGAGACTGGGAAGCACCCGGGAGAGTTGAAGGACGCAGTGACTTCCCCTGGCGGCACCACCATCGCAGCCGTCCATGAGCTAGAGAAATCAGGCATCCGGGCCGCATTCATGAACGCCGTCTATGCTGCCAAGCAACGAGGCGAGGAGCTGTCGAAGTTGTGATTGACAGAGAGGGCGCCTTTGCTCCCCTCTTTTTTATCGTGCAAGGATGAATTGCCAGACGAGGGAACCCACAGTTTTTGCGCTGCGAGCCACAATTTTGATGCTGAATGCTGAGCATGTTTTGCTAATAGACCTAGTGAATTGTTTACCTCCCGTTGTTGTTGATGCTCCCTGCAACGTTGTACTTAGCAACCGCATTGCTTGCCCAGGCACTACATGGCGGTTCATTCTACCCTCGTGGAATCGTCTAGTTTTCCGAGGAATGCTTCCAACTTGTTGTAGGTACCCGAGCTCATATCAGATTTCGTGATCTGAAAAGCATGAGGGCAGGTCATCATCATAGATAAAAGGAAGCTAGCTGAGAGGTGGCGCCTAGTTCTATCCATTTGCTCTTCCACATCCGACCTATCAGGAAAATTATACGAATTAGGTCCTGAATACCATACAACCTCCTCTTGAAGTACGAGGATCCATGTTTCGTCTGCCATGAGCAAGCACTGGGGATTGAGAGCATGTAGACCGGTGTTTCATGCCCAATGAAGGATTCGTCCAGCATGCACTGGCGTTTTAGGTAGATTGCTGGATGGGAAATTTCAGATTTTTGAGAGCGGCGGAATTGAAGGACAATGGTTCTATACGCATCTATGGCGTACATTTTACAGCGTTGTGGCTAAGCACAAGCTACTCCAACTGGTGTAGTGTTGCGTGGCTTGCGTCCCGTTTTGTGTGCGGTGTGGATCCCGGAACGTCGACCAGCACATGTTCGTCTTGACCGTACGTGGACGCAACTGCGCCTCCGTGCCTTGAGAAGATCTGATGTCGCGTGGTGCGAATTGCGATTTGCACGTGCATCAAAGGCTGGTTGCGAATTCCTTATCATCTGATGGGCTCCGGACTCGCCAGTTCTCGAAGGACGAGTTCCACTTGGCCATGAGTGTGCGTGCCCCTCCTTGCAACCTTCCCCCAGGCCCAAATTGCCAACCTGTTCACTGCATTCACTGAACCTGCATCTGATCGGAGATCCCACGCTTTCCATTCGGGATCTCATCCCTTGCCCACCTCGTGTCGGATCTGTCGGTCTTTCGTGTCGTAGGGTCGGACCGACCCTGTGTCCGAGACGTTTGCCATCCCTCGGTCCCATGGGTGGAGGGCCTTGTTTCGTGTCACGACCCTGTGACGTCATGGGGTCGACTGGCCTTCCTTCGAAGAGGAGACTTCCAGATCTTCCCGCCCCCACGGTTTCGTCCACGAAACGATCGGGACACGCCCCGGTTCGAACCGAAAGGCATCCGGGTCTGTTCCCCGGGGGAAAAGGGGATCCACCCCACGAGAAAGGGAAACCTCCTCGTTCCCGAGGACCATCGGCGGTTTCGGAGATCTCGATTGAGATTGCGATTGGGAGGCATGATATCGATCCACGATGCGAGGGAAGATCACAGGTGGGTCGGGTGAAACACGTGGGACGCGATCGACGAAGCGCATTTGTGGACGATCGCGACACGCGTGCGTGCGTGCTGCGGTCCGCCATGGCCTCTCCGCTGCGTGGAGGCGCACCAGCGGACGTGGAAGTGGGCATGGCCTTCGTGGTGGACGGCAGGGCGGAAGCAGAGCCGCGAAAAACTGCTCCCTGGCTGCGCACCGACGCAATCGTCAAGCTGATCGCGGCCGACTGCTTGCCCAACCAGCTCGGCGTGTTCTGCGCGCGCGGGACACTGCAAGGACGTGCCAATTACTTCCACCTGCGGAGGGATTGGGCGGGGAAAGAAGGACCGCTCGTGCAGACGCTGGCCAAGGAAACGAAGGACGCGACCTCACCTCTCGACCAAGAGGAATCGGAACGTGAACTGCTCCTTGCCTTGTCGCAAGTGAGACTCTGGATGCGCACAGCACGTACTAAAGCCGAAGAATACTCCGTGCCGGGAGAATTGGAACCCATGTTCCGCGTGGTGGTCTTCCTGCACAGCGCCAACTGGTCCCTGCTGGCCAGAATTCGCACCGTTTGTGATACGTTTCGAAGAGAAGAAGTGGTCGTGCACATCGTGTCGATGGCAGGGGACGATTGCGATGGTCGGCATGTGCCACGAGATAATGGCGAAGCGAGAGCATTCGTAGATGATACCCTGCCCAACGTTCACCTGCACTCTCTTGAAAGCCAGGACGTGGAGTGCATTGTCGGTTCGAGCATTTTGCGAAAGGATGGCGTGACGCTGCTGGACAGCTGGATAAAGAATTACGAAGAAATACCGCCAAAGGAAGTGAAGATTTTCTTCGATCAGTATGAGAAATCCCTCTCCGTGCAAGGAAATCGTGCAAGAGCAAGGGGCGGCAGTTCCCCGCGCACCTGTGTCGGAGGATCTCTGTCCTCGCATTATGCATCCTTTTATGGATGCGAAACGTCAACATCCTCTTTAGACTGCGTGGCTACCAGCACTGAAACCGCAGAAGGTGCCGTGAGGCCAGAGGTTACGCGCAGGGCGGTGGCGGCTTCAATGTTTTGCAGTGATCAGAGCAGGATGATCGGGAGCGGCCGAAGGTACCTTCGCACCCTACTCATGACTGATCGTGGCGACATGAAGATAAATGTTCACCACATCGACAAGTTGCGGAAAGCGGTGACGGAACCCATTGTCGAAGTCAAGGTGGGTAAACTTCTCCCAGTCTATGGTAGGAATCCAGGTCACCTTGAGAAGCCCCCCACGCTCCGAGCTGACACAAGAGCACATGGCATCCTCAAGCTAAGCTTCCTGACTATGGAAAAGCTGCAGCTCACATGGTCACCGCTTGGTGAGACTCAGCAAAGTGGCTCTGGAAATGAAGACTTCTTTGGCAATGAAACGACTGAGCACATTGCCTCCATACCTTGTCTAGAAGGTAGAAGTTCAGGCCACGTTCAAGTAGAACTTATTGAAGAGGATCCTTCTGGGGTTTCATTCTGTGTCAAGGCTGGAAAGGGTGCAGGTACCATACGAAAGTTCTTTTGGCTTCAGGAATCGAAGGCAAGTGGGTTGCAGAAGCTGAATACGCTCAACCAAGTGATTAGTCAACCAAGAAGTTTGCCTGAGTATTCTGGCATGCCTAAGAGTGAAATTCTACTCATCGTGTCCGTTTTGCCCATACTGCAAGCCTCTTCAAGGGCTCAACAGAGGAGGGAGCCACATCCTAATCTGTTGCCCTCGAGGCAGCAATCTACATTAACTGGAAAACACCCACAGCACTCTGGTATTCCACTAGCAGAGGATGTCCCTCAATTTCTGGAAGAGGACATGGAGAAGCTCATACTGTCAGCTAATGCAAGCGGATGCGAAGAGGGGGCTGGTTTTCAATGCAGCTACAGCGCCGAACAGTTTGACAGAATGGCTTTCCTCTCCCACGCAGCAATTGAGCCTGTTGACCTCAGTGTGCTTGCTGTTGGAGCCGATGGTGGACCTCCCAAGGAAGAGACAGCGAATGCTGCAAGGCTCAGCGACTCCGATGGCAGCTCTGGCAGCGAGAAAAGAGATGGGAAGGTCACTGTCGACAATCTCTTTTCCTACATGAAGGACAAGAATGCATGACTTGACATAGTGCTCGGCGCAAGCGGGTACCTAATAAATGTATGTGAAGTTGCTCGTATCCCACTTGGCTTTTAGGCTACCAATGGTAAGATTGATTTTTGAGCCTAGACAAGAAATTACACCATCCACTCTATAATCAGCGAATTTGACTCGTAGATAGCATAGAGGATTGGTATCAACTACTTTGCAATCGCTTGTTGCGTAGTTTATGTGCCAACATAGGACGACCCACTAGTTCCCCTTTTCCTTTCACCCTTCAAGTGGTTCTGAACGTGCCATTTCTTTTGCAGGAACGCATGGGAGGCTTTAGCGACTGCACAAAGGCTATCGCATGCCGGTCTTGATTGCTCTTCCACGTTTACATAAAAAACTTTCGATACAAAGCCGTGGAGGGGCTTCCATGGGACCGTGATTCATTTGGAAACCCAGACGTATCTGCATTCTTTTGTTATACATTTCTCAAGTGGCTAATGATCGGCACTTGAGTATCGACTAGTCCTCAAGCTTCACGCGAAGTAGCTGTAGAATGTGATTTTCACAAAGGAAGAACGAAGGTAATCTTCACGGTCAGGGATATGCATGGGAGCAAATCGCAACATACTTGAGTGGTGTAAGCATCACCAATGGCAACACGAAAGTGTCTGCTGTGTTTTGAATGACAAGGCAGCTTCTTAGAGGATGAGAACATCGGCGAGATGGAGAGATTTCGTTTTGGTTGGATGGGGGAGCATTCATGAGACATATAGATGGCACGAGTCTACGAAAGAGTCTCAAGTGGTGGAATGGTTACCGCGATGTGCAACTCACTTTACACATTACTTGGGTTACGGCATCGCACGCCAATTCTCTAGTAGGATGGAAAGCACAAAGCGCAAGCAACTTGGCACGCTCTGCATGAAGGCCGAGCCAATGGACAACACGAGCCGAGCGGTGTTTGCAAATGCCTGTCGTATGGCGGGCGTTGTGATCTGAGCGTTTCGAACACGCTTCTAAGCCACGCATTTTGTCATTCAAGGCGCGCAAATGTTGCACCGCGTGCATTCTTACTGGGCTTGCAAGCGCCATGTTTGTCGGCCACGTCCGACCACCGGTCGGATTCGTCGTGGGAACGATGCACTCGTTTCCACTATCTCCTGCCTTGGCCAAGTAAGGGTCCGTTTCCTTCTTGGTTCCCCGGGGTGGCCAACCTCCTTTCCCACCCCACCAGAGAAGAAACTCCCTTTGGGTGTCGTTTCAAATTCGTCGAGTTTTCGTGTTCGCTTCCGCCATCGCCAGGCATCTCGTGCTGCGCTCCTCCATGCGCGCATGCGGACTGTTGCTCGGCGAAGAGGAGTACCGTGCGGCAGAAGAGGCCCTGAGGATCACGGCAGAGGCATTGGCGCGGGTGGAAGCGAGGAAAGGCGAACGTGGTGACGTCGCGAAGCCCAGGAACGGACAGGAAGAGGACGAGCGCAGGAACGACATCCGCACGCAAGAATGGAGGCAAGAAAATGTGCCATGCAGGACGCAGAATTACTGCACGAACTGCGGATGGAAGCTCCTGTCGCAGTCGGATCGCTTCTGCGGGGGTTGCGGAGCACCGCTCCCGAGAACATGGCATGGAAGGCAACGCATCACGCCGAGGTCAACCTTGCAGTACGACGAAGTGGGCCTTGTAAGCGTACCTGCCAGCAGGGACGTTACACCAAGGAAGACAGGACACGAATCAGGAGCTTGTGATGGAGATTCGAGGAGATACCCAGAGTTTGGCTCGAAAGATGTGGATGCCCCTGCGAGATGCGAGGTCTTGTCCGTCCCTTCGTGGAGAACGACGGAAACGGAGAGCAGCGAAGAAGAATGCACCAGGAGAGAACGAATGCCTTTCCGAATGCCAGGAACAGCATTTGACAGCGACCATTTTCATAGGCAGCACGAAGCTTGGGAAAACGCACAGTTCAGCGAGAAGGTCGCTTTCCTTGGTCTGGAAGAACTCCCCCTTATGCTTCAAGACACACTTGAGCATCCGCTGCCCACAGTTTTTGCCAAAGTTTTCGCAGATGGGAGCGGATTTCTGCAGAACATGCACGAAGGCGCGATCCAGCAACGAGGCGTCAAACTGAAAGTCACGCCATGGGTACCCAAACCGAATCTGGGAGGGCATGTGAGGACTGTTGTTCTGCAGACCGTGCACCCTAAACTGGGAGAACTGGAATCCATAGACATGCAGTTTTATCGTTGGCCCAAAGAAGGCACAAGTTTATTGTACGAAAACAAATGCGTGACCCCACGCTTCCCGCACGGAGACAAGTGGAGGATAGAACGAAGATGCACTTTTTCTTGTGCCAAGGAAAACGAGTGCCTTGTCACCATATCAGCAGGCATGTTCGTGCAGGAGAGCTTCCCAGAGGAGGAAAAATTGCGCAAGGCCGTTGACCCCACCATACTTCCGGATTGTCAAACCTTCCTCCGAGCAATAAAGGATGCCTGCACGTCAGCGGGGTAAATGTCACTTTTGGTCCATCGTATATGGGAATCATTTCCAACGAGCTTGGAGCCCATGCAGCCAGCTTTCAACATGGTCATTCATCATTCTCGAGCCTATCTGTGGACTTGAATCTCTGCCACATCATCCATGGAGAAGGTCTTCACCGAGTAGTCTATTCCCAGCTGGATGGTAGTGGTGCCCCTGGAAGAATCTTTCGATACAAAATCACCCCTTTCCCCTTTGTACTCACCCCGCAAAATTTGTACAGGACTCCCAGGATTTCTGGGGATGACCGTCTCTAATAGATCTTGGTCGACGTCTGAAACATGACGTGAACCCTCATCGAGAACGAGATCGCAGGATGTTGGTGTTATCACATCTAGTACGTAACCTTTCTTTAGATAAAACTTCCCTCCATGGAACGTTTTGTCGATGATCCTGACTCTAATGTTGGGAAACAACCAGCCCCTTGTTCTTCTTCCCTGCCTCTTTGGGTCCTGACTTTCCAGCTTGGGCATCTTGTGCTGTGCGGTGGTCTCTCCCTTCTGGTTGGAACGTTTTGTAGGCAAAGATGAAGTTTCAGATCGCTCATACGGACTCCCCAAGAGTTGCGAGTTCACCTCGACGGTCTCTCCACTGAGTTCAAGCACAACCTTGGCCACAGTGGAATCATGCTTTCCATCGATGCCCACAACCTTTCCGAGGAGACCTTCATGTGGCCCGTGCTGGATGACCACAGCTTTCCCCACATACATGCCGAGTTTATCCCTGCTTACCAGTTTCTCGTCCAAAGTTTTGGTGTGCTTGACGTTCCCATGCTCATCGAGCATGATCATGTTTTTTTCAGACTTGTCAGGTTCCCCGAGCCTGCCTCTCTTTTTCATTCTCGGTTGGATTTCCTTGGGCTTTGCGCCCAGGCCGAGCCTTTCAGGTCTCCTAACATACTCTCTGGCTTCCACGCTGCCTTTGGGATTTCTCCCCACTGGTTTTCCTTTTTCCCATCCCATCCCACGCAGCAATGCCTCGCCGAAGTTTTCCACGGGCATTTCTTGGTAATCCTGCGCGACCGTCACGATCCCATCGTCAGTCCACTCCATCTCCCAGCATTTTTCGGAAAGGCATGACGTTCGTTCCCGGAGGCGTACCTGCAGACTGGCTGGTTCCGGCAGGTCTTGGTCCTCCCATTCGAGCTTTCCTTCGCGACCCAACCAATGGTTGCCTTTCTTGTTTTCCCTCCCATCTACCTTGCCGCCCTCGTTTTTCACCTGTAGACCGAAGGGTTCCTTGGAGACGTCTCCATCTTTCGTTTCGGCTTCGAAGGCCAACGGTTCTCGTCCCTTGGGCCGCCAAGCGTCGGCGATGGGTGCAATCACTCGCTTCTCGTGCTGCGTGTCTTCCTTCTCCTCTTCCTCCTGGACCTCTCCAAGCGCAGAAACGCGCGAAGGGGCGGTGCGGGACCTCCCAGGTGCGATGCGGAAGCGCAGTGGTGCGTCCATCGCATCCGACACCGTCGACGAATGGGGTTCATCATGGAGTTAACCCAGCCTCCAAATTGGGCAGGGAGGTCCGTCCCAGACAGACTTGTGGTCCGAAGCTTCCCTTCACAATGGTGTTGGGCGAGGGAGATCGATGCTGGATCCCCCATCGTTCACTTTTTGGTGTTGTCCTTCGAAACTCAGATGCAGGCGAGTCACAAACCAGGTTTCGCGTTGGACGGCGTGTGTTCCAGCCGGATCTCAAGTTGCCGTGCTCTTCCGATCCCTCGTACGCCCACGGGTCCAACACACCAGCAAGCGTCCACGCTTGTTTCTACCTTTCACTTCTGATCCTCCACTGGAGCACTTCCATCCCGACGGTGCAGTGCTGCACTGCCATGCATTCCATGCTGCCTACCTCTACTCTTTTCCGAAGGGGTGACCCAGTCCCTTCGATCCCTTCCGAGACTCGTTACCATCCCAACCAGGGTCGGAGAATATCCTCCCGAGTGGAAGGACCCGAGTTGCCCGTGCATGGCTGTCCAGAGCAGTGTTGTGAAAAAGCTGATGTGGGAATCTCCATACAAGCTTGTCAAAGTCTTTGCCCCTTCACAACCCCAGTCCTGAGGCACAGCTCCACGGGGGAACGACCTTCCCTTACGTTCTCCCTTTGAAAAGGGAGTGGAAAGGGACCGCGAATCCCAATCGATCCGATGGAGAAGGAGGAGGAGAAGGAACGTGTCCATTGCCCGCCATCGCGCACGCGTCCGTCGACGCGGACGATGGAAGAACGCCGCGAAATGGCGGTCCCGGACCAGAAGACGATCGCCACGGTGCGTGGAAGGACGTGCAGGTAACTTAACATGGATGGAATGGGGACGGAGGTGCGAGGCTGACGTGCGAAACGACCATTCCTGCGCACCAGATGAACGCGTACTTGGTCTACGCCAGCCAAGAGTTCAACCGCTTCGCCGGGACGTGCGAAGAGGCCGTCAACAAGATCCAATTCCAGCTGGAAAGGCTCGATGCCAGGCTCAAGCTCGTCGAAACCATGGTGGACAGCGCACTGGATGGAATGGAAACCGACGAGGAAGCCGACGCACTCGCGGACGAAACAGAAGAACTGCGCGTCCATTGAAAAGGACAGACGTTTCTGGCCTTGACGGTGCGTCTTTCAGTCCGGAAGAGATGCACCAAGCGATGGACACGGAAGCATCGTTGGATCCAACCGAAAGATGCAGAACGCGCACTGGCTCCAATTGAGCACGTTCTCCAGCGTTCTCGTGACCAAGCGTCGTCGCGCCCAATCCTTTGCGTTCCGTGCTGCGCGCCTCGATGGACGATGTCGTCCATCTGTTTCGAAGTCGAGTGCGTCTCCAACACGCATGCGTTGGAGGAGGGGATGTCTTCGACGAAAGGACTCGGGCTGGCGACCTGAATTCGCAGCCACAGACGTGGACGCCTGGCCTCATGGCCGCACGTGTGGCCGCATGCGGCGCATCGAGTGCAGTCCTTCCGGACGGAAGGCGCGTGCGTTGCGTTTCCAAACGGGACGTGGCGTTCCTGTACCGCGAGATCTTCCAGGAAAAATGCTACTTGAAACACGGCGTCGACCTTCGTCCTGGAGATACGGTCTTCGACGTTGGCGCCAACATCGGCCTGTTCACGCTCTTTGCAGCCGAGAGATGTGGACCCGACGGGAAGGTCTATGCCTTCGAACCACTTCCCGAGACGTTTGCTGCGCTGAAACACAACGTAGACGCACTCTGCAGCGATGACCGGATGGGAACCGTGGTGTCCAGCCAAGTGGGAGTGTCCGACGGCAGCCAAACCGAGGCCGAGTTCACGTATTACGCTTCGGCTGCGGGTTGGAGCAGCATGGAACCCGACGAAGGGGAAGTGCGAGAGGCGATGAGTCAATACTTGGACAACGCGCTGGTGTCCTCGAGCGGATTGGAGGACAGCTGGCTTGCCAAGACGGGAACCTTCCTGGCACGATATGCACCACGGTGGCTTTACAACCTGGTGAAGATGACCTTCATCAACAACATGCTGCGATCGAGGCAGACGACAAAGTGCCGCCTTCTGTCCGTGTCGGAAGCGATCAAGATGTACGAAGTCCAGTGCGTGGATCTGCTGAAGGTGGACGTAGAGAGGGCAGAGCTAGGCGTCTTGATGGGCGTGGGTTTGGAAGACTGGCCGAAGATCCGGCAATGTGCCCTGGAAGTGCATGACCTTGATGGGGAAAGGCTGCAAGCAGTGTGTACCTTGCTCCAGGATGTAGCCCACTATCCACGGGTGGAGGTGGAGCAAGATGTAGACCTGAAAGGCACCAAGCTCTACAACGTGTATTGCCGCCGATAGCGTGAGGACGGACGAATAAAACATGCCAACACCTCGTGCTGAATTATTTACACCTTCTTCTCCCAATCGTACCCTTTGTAAAACGGTTGGCCGTAATTCTCAAAGGGCAAAGGAAGCTTCTCTTTCGGAGGGTTGAGTCTTGGAGTGCGCCAACCCTTGGGCCACCCTTTCCAGGACTTTTCATAGAAAACCGCGTCTTCTCCTTCGGCTATGGCGTCTCTTCGCGCCTCTTCTGTCCACGTGGATTGCTGGCCGCCCATGTGGCCTAGCCGAGGAGCGTGCCTGTCCTTTCGCTTGACGTATTTCTTCTCACAGCTGCGTTGCTGGCTGTTGGGTGGGCAGAATCCCAAACCGACGTTTGCAGGTGACTCTCTCTTTCGAGAACTTGTCGTCTGGAGAGAATCGGGCAGGGTGTGCGGATTCCGTGGGTTCCCCGTTGGGTGCTGTCTTGCTGAGCGTGTACACCTGTTCGTTTCGTGTCCGCGTTCAACGACCGCCATTCCGGTGGGATTCCATGCCGAAAGGTCAGCCTCCTTGCTTGCTCCCATCCCTTCTCCCTCGACCCCCTCCCCCGACGATGAACGATATACGCACCTTGACGCCCTTTTCGTCCACGTAGTACATCAAGTACATCGCGCAAGAGCTCGCAGCGTGCGTGCGACGCGGTTGTGTGCTTCGTCTCGACCTTCCACCACCAAGCCCGGCGGCGCCGTCCCACCAAAACACCATACCCGCAGAGGACCTGTACAACATTTCTCAGAGAACTCCTCGGCGGAAATGGCGTTGGCATTCGTGAGTCCTCGAATTCGGTTTCAGAACGCTGGGACGATAGGGGAAGGGGGCACGGGTCCGAGTCCTTCCACGTGGCCTGCCCTTCGAGGAGGGATGACACCATCCCATCCTTCGAGTTAAGTACAAAGTTAACGAGTGGACACACGTCCATTTCGACTCGTCATCTCGCGTCGCGCGCGCGCCGATCCGTCGCAAACACCGGCAAACATGGCCGTGACGAGCTGCAGAGGCGTGGGGAACGCGTCCAGGCCGTGTGCCAACCGTGCAGGAGCGGGACGCACGGGATTCCAGGCGGGAAAGCAGGTGCGTGGATCGAAAGAACGGGAGGCGGCGCCGAGAGAGGTGGTGGATGCGCTGAACTCCCGGAGTCCAAAGGCGCGGGACAGAGCAAAAGGACTGACGTGCAGGTCCCGGACGTGCGTGACGTGGGCAACGCTGCTACAGCCTCGTAGCGTGATGGCCAGGGCCAAGAAGGAACTGCATCCGGAGTTTTACCCTGAAGCCAAGGTATACTGCAATGGTGAAGAAGTGATTTCCATGGGTGGCACCCAGCCCGAGTACGTGGTGGATATCTGGTCCGGAAACCATCCTTTTTATCAGGGCGCAGGTGGTGCTGTGGTGGTGGACGAGGGACGCGTGAACCGTTTCCAGAGAAGGTACGGAAATCTTGGATTCCTCAGCAACGTTGAAACGGTTAGCGGCCAAGCGAAGAAGAAAAAGGAATAGATGCTGGGGAGAGTGCTTTGCTCGTTCAAAGGCTCGCCCACTGTGTAATGTAGGCGATTCTGTCTGGCACAAGCCCTGAATGTAAACCCCATGCCGAGAACACCATGCTCGTGTGCGGTTCAAATGAAGCCAAAGCAATGGATGGGAATCGAGAGGAGCCCTTGCATTGAGCACGCACATGAGAGCCTTCGACAAGCAATGCTTCGTTTCACGGAAATCGTTTCTTCAGGATTCTTAATGTTTGAATCCCCTTAAACCCCCCACCCTGTGTCTTTGGCAGGAGGTGGATTCCGGCACACCGGGCTTGTTCTGCAGGGGTGTGGAGCGCAGCGTAGTGGATCGAGCTTACGTGTTCTGCAGGAGGGCTGCGCCTCTGTTGCTCCTGGCACGCCCAGGTGTTGTTGGCATTAGGCAATTTGTCCAGCGGGGGGGCTCCTCCTCTTCGCGATGGATTCACTCGAGCGGTTCGGTTGTCTCCCTCTTCCTTTGGTCCGTTTCCCCCCTTTCTCCTGGCCCAATCCTGTTTTTGCGCGACTTTGACGTACCGTCTTTGCAAGATGTTTGAAGCCTCCCTTGGTGTTCGAATCCCCGCTCCGCCCTGCCTCGAGGGTTATCCACAGGGTTGGCGAACCCCAATCCCTCCCCACCAGACAGATTCGATCGATATCTCCGCCCGAGATCGCGATTGGATCCGCATACCATGGATATCTCTGTCGAAGATCTCGAACCCACGTGCTCGGGTGGGGATAGAAAAGGACAAGGGGGGCGACGAGGCCCCTTCGGAAAACACTTAAAAACGTCGTAAAAACAAGGGACAGGACGTGCTGCGCGCGCCAGGCGATGTCCTTAGAAGGCGCCAAACGACGCCGCCAAGGCGAAGAAGACGCCTCCTTCGCGGCGTGCAAGGCATGTGAATGCGAAGGGGAGGACGTGGAGGCGCTCCGAGAGCGCGTGCGACGGCTGGAGGCCGAGCTGGCCGAAGAAAGAGCACGGAACGGATCCGACGGGACGTACGTGTCGCAGCAACGGGATGGCGAAAGGCTCCCTGCGAAAGAAAGGAACGGAAACACGTCCCTTGATGCCCCACACATCATGAAACTCAAGGAAAAGGCCATGGACGTGCTCAAGGAAGGGATCACGATCAGCGACTTCATGCAGCCCGAACAGCCCCTCATTTACGCCAACGAAGGCTTCTGCAGGATCACGGGATACAGCCTGGACGAGACCATTGGTAGGAATTGTCGGTTCTTGCAAGGAAACGGCACGAATCATGAGTCTGTGCGGGAAATCCGCGAGTGTGTCAGTGCAGGAAAAAGCTGTGCAGTGGAATTGGTGAACTACCGTAAAGATGGCACGGAATTCGTCAATTATTTGAGCTTGACGCCCATATTTGGTGCGAACGGGCAGGTAACACACTATGTAGGTATTCAAAGTGACATCACAGAGCTTGTCAACAGAAAGAAGGCGGAAATGAATGCCAAACAGCTGGCAGCCGAAGCTGAAGCTGCCACCGAGGCCAAGTCCAAGTTCCTGGCCAACATGAGCCACGAGATCCGAACTCCTTTGAATGGCATGCTAGCCGTAAGCCAGCTCATGGCTGATTCCCAACTGACGCCTTTTCAACGGGATCTGGTGGATACTTTGAAGAGTTCAGGCGAGACACTGCTTGCACTGGTGACAGATATCCTGGATTTCTCAAGGATTGAAGCAAACAAGCTGGAGCTACGAGATGCAGAGTTTGAGCTATCATCCATCATCGAGGCAGCAGTGGAAATAAGCGGATACAGGGCAGCACAAAAGAGAATCAATGTTGCTTACATTGTGGCAGACGAGGTTCCGCCCATCGTACGAGGGGATATGAACAGGCTGCAACAGGTGCTGCTCAACGTTGTGAACAACGCGGTCAAGTTCACCGAGAAGGGGGAGGTCATACTGGAGGTCTTGTCAAATCCTATTGCTGCACCAATTGCTGCACCTTTAGTACCTGGTGTCATCAAGAAACCCCGTCCTGAAAAATCAGGGAGCACGAGTCACAGTTCTGGATCAAATGCTTCCTGGGTAGAGGTACATTTCAAGGTTACAGATACAGGCATTGGGATCAGCCAGGAAGGGCTCAAGCAACTCTTTCATTCGTTTTCTCAGGTAGACAGCAGTCCCACCAGGCGTTTTGGGGGAACAGGGCTTGGCCTGGCCATCAGCCAGAAGCTCTGCGAGGCAATGGGAGGCCACATGTGGGCTGAAAGCCAGGGTTTAGGGAAGGGCTCGGTGTTCCATTTTACCATAGTTGCACAGGTGGGGCGCTGTTCGGGGATGAGGAAGGCTCTATCCGCTGTGAGTCTTGATTCCAAGAACGTATTGTTGATAGAGAAGAACTCAGTGGTGCGTGCCATTTTGTCCAAGGCCATGAAGACTTGGAACTTGAACGTTTTTGCTGTTGGGTCGGAGGAAGATGCCGTTCGTTGGTTGGAAGGGCAGCCATTGGGCGATTCCAATGGTTGCGAAGCCATCCACAAGTACTGTTCTGAGCTCCTACAGGGGCACTATGGAGAGGACAACCTGGGCAGGGTGGTGGATGTCCTCGTGACGGATTCGCTGGGGGGCAAGCTCATATCGGCGTTCGACGCGCATCTACATGTGAGGCCTCGCGTGGTATTGAAGCCCTGGCCGGAGCAACACGAGCTGAATGGGGTGGCCGTGTTGTCACGGGAGGTCACGGGTCAACCAAAGTTTGGCCAGTGCGTGAGCGTGAGCAAGCCAGTAAAGCTGTCTCGTTTGCGATTGGCTTTGATGGAGGTTTTGGGAATTCAAGGGAACCTGGGCAGTTCTTCGGAGGATGACGAGCCGGTGTTGCCCAAGGTGGAGCAGGACACAGGCACGGAGCCTTCTAAGTCCTCTTCTGGGAAGAACGGTCGCCACACGACGCGTCGGCGTCGCGGTTCGAAGCACAAGCCTTCCAAGTTGAACATCCTCTTGGTGGAGGACAACAAGATCAACGCCAAGGTGGCTTCGATGGTCTTGCATCGCCTGGGTCATACCGTTTTGCACGTCGAGAACGGGGCCGATGCTTTGGACTTTCTTCGCAAGGAGCCGAACGGTCCTTCGAAATTCGACGCGGTGCTGATGGACCTTCACATGCCGAAGATGGGGGGTTTCGAGGCGACGTCGGCCATCCGCACCTTGTGGCCGGACGTTCCTGTTCCCATCGTTGCATTGACCGCAGACGCATTCGAAGACACTCGCAAGCGTTGTTTGTCGGCCGGTTTCACGGCATGGTTGGCCAAGCCATTCAAAGTGGAAGCTTTGGAGGAAGTGCTGCGTCATCCCGACATCCTCGCCGAAGAGGTCGGTTCGGTGCGTCCACCTTCCTTGTGAACCTCATACATGCGTTTTCTCGATCGAAACCCCCTCCTTGACCCGAAAACGAACCCCCTTACGCACCCGGACGTCCCGTCCCGATCGATCGGAGGTCCACCCGATGAATCCCTTCCTTTCGGGACCCAATCCCAGGGACGAAGGTGCGCCTCGGCCATTACACGACATGGACGCACGTGTGATGGCGTCTTCATGGCGCCTCTCCGGCCTCTCCTGCGCGATGCGAGCGTCCAGGAGGGATCCAGGAAGACGTGCAAGCGGATTGGTCTGCGCTTCGGCTCAGCCGGACGCGATGCGACGCCTTGGCACCGTCCTACGCGAGAAAGCCAAGGCGGATTGGAAGCGCCTCACAGAAGGAACGGAGCGCAGCCGCGCCACCTTCTCCGTCGTGGACGAGCTGGCTGCGCTCTGGACGCTGGACGAGTCCGAAGAACTGCTGGAAGAGCTCGAAGACGGCCTCCTGGCGGCGGACCTGGGTCCCGACACGTCGCGAAAGGTGGCGGATGCGGTGCGCGAAGGGGTCAAGCGCGGCGAGATGCGCGATGGAAACGCCATCCGCGACGCCGTGAAGGCGTCCCTGGTGCGCGTTTTGGAAGGTGGTGGAGATGCCACGCTCGCATGGGAAGCCGAAGAAGCGATCGGACGTCCCATGGTCGGGATGATCGTGGGCGTGAATGGCGGCGGAAAGACCACCACCATCGGAAAGATGGCGCATCGTTGCCACCTGCAAGGTAGACATGTGATGCTGGCAGCAGGAGATACCTTCCGAGCCGCAGCAGCTGAACAGCTGCAAGCATGGGCCCACCGAACCCAAGCCAAGATGGGACCGGTGCGGATGCAAGCCAAGCCGAGCGGTGTGCTGTATGCGTCGGTGCAAGCTGCACAAGAACAAGGGGTGGATGTGCTGCTGGCCGATACCTCGGGAAGGCTGCACACCAACACCGATCTCATGCAGGAATTGCAGGGATGCAAGAAAAGCTTGACCAAAGCACTGGGAAGGGAACCGGACGAAGTGCTACTGGTGCTGGACGGGACCACAGGACTGAATATGGTGGGACAAGCCAAAGAGTTTGCCCAGGCTGTTGGTGTTACAGGACTAGTGCTCACCAAGCTAGACGGCACCTCCAAGGGCGGAGCCGTTGTGGGGGTCGTAAATGCCTTGAAGCTACCCGTCAAGCTCATTGGGGTGGGAGAGGGGATTGATGACCTGCAACCGTTCGATCCGCAAGCATTTGTCGATGCCCTGCTGCCAGACAAAACAAGCAAATGATCCAATGCTACTACTTCTAATCACAGCAGACCGGGGCAGAAGAGGTAGAATAGGTAGGAAATCTTACAGCGCACCCGGCTTGTCACGCAACGAGATGCGGGAAAAAAGCACGAGCCACGAGCACTGTCTCGGGAAGAAACAGTGTGCATCTGCAGCTATCATGGAGAACAACAGTGTCCTAAACCGAACGCCAGCAACTCGAAGATCTTGCTGTGGCTTCAGTTCCCACCCATTGCTGTCTATGCATGTGCGCGATAGGACGCTTGGCTGAGAATGGACTGCAGCATGCCGCACCAGATGGTGGGAGATGACAAGACTCCCACTGCCAACACAGTAAACCTAGAGCTGGTCCTAAAACTGAATGTGCATATGCGACAAGGCAGAAAATGAAGAAAGGCATTGGCCATCAAAGCTTGCATAGCACCTGGACGCAGATGTTTGAGATGCCAGTGGGAGTTGCCTAGGGGGGTCGCAAGGTACAGAAAATTCTTGCTTAGTTTGAGACAATGCATCATGCAGCTTGTAGGACCCGCAAAGAGCAGGTCCACACAGAATCTTAATTGATTGGTGTCTCTTCATTCTCAGATTGTCTGGACGGCTAACCCGCTGAACAATTTCCCTTGTAAGGCCTGATCCTTCCTGCTTGAGTTGTGGATCAATGGCTTAACCTCTAGTTCGATGCCTCCTCCCCCCCCCCCCCCCCCACACACACCCAATTGATGGAGCCTAAGGGCAGTGTCATCTTTGTGGGTCGCCTTGCAAACCTATCTTTGCAAGGAGGTCATGCATGGCCGGGGACAGGATCTCGTTATGAGAGGCTACGGTGAGCCTTAGGTGACGAGGGTTCGCAGCATCCACTTCTACCCGGACCATACACAGCACTGGGTTGCCAGAGGAGTCCAAAAAGTTGCCTGCCGCCACAACGTTGGATGGGTTGGGGTCCAGCCCTGGACAGACTCCTAGACCAAGTGCTTGAACCAACGCTTCCAGTGCTTGCACTGACCAGGGTTGTGCTGTCTGCAGCACTTGTTGCACTTTTTGTGGTGGCCCTGCAACCGTCTTCCATCTGCCAAAAAATTCCGAGGCAGGGACCTGAACAGGCTGCATGAACTTCGAAACTGCTACAGGAAGGCGAAGCCTCGCATTCACAGGGTTGCCATCCACAGTGTAGGAAAGAGTGATTCCTGGTGGAGTGTCGAACGGGGCATGACACTGGAAGACAAGCGAGTACTTGAGTTGCTGCTTAGCCCGAATCGACCGCGGACAGTTTTCCAGCTCTTGCATTAGCAATGCAGGCATATCCTCCACCACCAGTTGTAGCTGCTGTAGCTCGCCAGAGTGTTTGTTCCCGAAGAAAAACACAGCCTTTCCATTGCAACCGTTGTACTCGCTTTTCATACCAAGTTGAAGGTGCTTGTCTTCGTACAAAACACCGCTGCTCGAAAGAATGAGCCTATCAAACCACTGCTGCAACTCAGACTGGCGTTGAGGGGCAAGTGTACCGGACCTGGTGGAAACCAGCTGATGATTCGCATATGTGTCCGGCAACCCACTAGCTGTCTGGTCAAGTTGTAAGGGCTCAGATGCACGCTGACTGTGGGCTCCTCGCTGTGCTCGGCCATACACGGGGCGTTCTGTGGGCACCGATGGTGGCCCGCGATGCACCAGTTCATCTGTTGCCAGTTCCCCATACACTTCATCCTCCGGGGCAGGCCCTTTGGGAATGGCCTCGTACTCTTCCATTTGTGGTCCTCCGGTATCGAGCATCAGCAAGGAGTCTTCTGCTCTTGCAGCTGGTGAAGCTTCCGCTGCCTGCTCTGGCAATGGAGGTTGTGGAGTAGAGAACGTCGGCGGTCCAGGTGAGACGTTTCGAGGAACTGCTTGTTGCACAGTACGTGGCTGGGTTGCGGTCGAGACCTTTCTGGCATCCACATGTCGCATGGCAGGTGGCTGCGGGGTAGGAATTGACTTTTTGGTTGTTGGTTGCCGTAAATAGGAGGGTTGCGATGCCAGAGAGTCTACCTGGTATTCACTTTCATCTACCTTCTTCTGACGCCAGGATTCCCTCAAACTACCATTGGACCTTGCTTCACCGGTGCTGCCTTTTTCTTGCTTACCCTTCCTTGGCGTCCGCTTGGAAACAACTTTTTGTCTCTCCCGGCTAACCTTTGAATCCTTGCCATTCTCCTCACTACCACTGGACTCGGCGTCCAAGACATCTCTATGATGAGACACAGGGGCTGAAGCTAAGTGGCTCAGTAGAGGGTAAAGAGGCTCCGGAAAAGTAGGCATTTGGGCCAGAATTTCATCACCATCTTCGTACTTCAGGAGTTCGTACAGTTCTACAGCCCGCTGCTGGGTCTCTGCATCTGCAGAAGACGCTTGCACTTCCAAAAGCTCTATGACGTCTCTTCTGAGAACAGGATCTGGCACATTCGAACGAAGCATCATTTTGACAGCAGCACACATCAAGATGGACTTTGTCTCAGGGCTAGCATATGGGAACTGATCCATCAATACCTGCAGTATATCATAGGGAGATACCTGTCTGAGGAGGTGTCCAAACTCACCAAGCACAAACCCCGATGCCTTGATGACCATCTCATGCTGTGGGACGGTATGAATCAGTTGCAGGCATTCGGCAGCAGCATACTCTTGTATATCACTTTTATTGGTCACCACATGAACAACATGGTACCACATCTCGTCTATGACAAAGTCGCTAGCTTTGTCAATCAAAATGAGCATCACATCCACATACCACTTGTGTGTTGGGGCAAACTTTTCCGCCAATATAGCTATCTTGTGAGTGAGCTCTTCCTTCAACGCAACATCAGATACAGCAAGGTACGTGAGCAGCTGGTCGATGATATCCACAGCATTATCCTCGCTACAGATAATGTACATGAGATCCAAGGCCTTTTGTCTGATACTAATGTCTGGATCTCTTAAATTCTGCACGACTTGCTCTTGGTACAGCCTAATATGCTCCAGCATCTCTGGTGAGTCACACAGCCGTGCCATGTTGTACAGGCCCAAGTACCGAATATTCGCTTGCCTTACAGAAATGAACTTTCCCAAGAGTGTCACACAGTGCTCCATGAGTTCGTTGTCGATCTTGAGGTGCATGGCCAGGGCCAGTCCTTCAAATAGAATGGCGTGTGCAGCATTGTTTTTGTTGTCGTTCTTTACTATGTCTGTGTTCATGACGATGTTTTGCAGTACTTCCAACAGAGATCTCTGCAGCGACCGTTGTGTGGGGGCAGGAAACTCTTGCAGAATCCTTAGGCAGTTAACTTGCAGCCACGGACTCGGGATTCCATAGTAGCAGAACTCATGGGGAACAGCTTGTGGGTCCATAAGCGACTGGAGGATGCGCGCCACAGACGGCACGCAGCCCTCAAATCTGCGGTGCGCTCTTTTCTGCGTCAAGAACTCCAGTAACAAGGAAGTGGTACAAAGAAGGAGTCCAAGGTGATTCTCTTCGAATAGTTGGAGTAGCAGAGCTGACCATTCATCTGCAGGGAAAATTTCGGGTATTTTTTTGTGGAATGCGAGGAGGCACAGCACTGCTTTCTTCTTCACCACTGGTCTGGTAAAATTGCTCATGAGTACTTTTTGCACGTCTTCTGTCAAAGCTTCCGCGAATTCCTCTCCTCCTATGTTTGCCGCAGCGATGAGCGCCATGCACTGGAACGCTTCGCTGCCTTCTGTGATGTCCGTGCGTATGGTGTTGATGACGAGTCGCAGGAACTCGTGTCCTTCCCTCAACAACACCGCGGTCACGATGTATCCGACTTGTTTTTCGGAATATCTGGATCGATTCTACCGGTCAGCCTTTCGTTCTGCCTGTGGTTTCCCACCAGACTTCAGTTACGAAAACGCAAGATCGCAACGACCACGCACTTGTAGGAGGAGATGAGACTGACGGCTTCCATGTGTCCGAATTCCACGTCGTATCCCAACATGTAGATGTAAAGCAGCTTCCATACGTACTTCTTCTTGTTGTACGCTGCACGTGGGTTTCGAATCGCGGTCAGCCTTGCCACCATCAACGCTTTCTCTCACAACCTGGCTTGCTCGTCGTCGGTTCCTTCCTATTCCTCGCCGCGGCATTCCAGCTGCGCTTCGGTTCCATTCCTACGTCCACCGCGCACCTGTGAGTCCTTTTTCGGAGCGGAACTTGCTTCGGATGTGCGCGAGTTCCTTGAGCACACGCGTGGCTTCCTCCTCTTTTCCACTGCAAGCTCTCACGTCGGCGATGAACATCTCCAGGCCGCGCATCGGAAGGAAGGCCATGGCTGCACCTTCCACGCCCTATCCACCACCTACTCCGCACGCGTTCGGCCTCCTACGAGGCGCAGGTGCGCGACAAGAGCCGGACGAAGGCGCGCGATCCAATCGCGATGGCCACGAAGTTCGTGCCGACACGAGGTTCATCGAAATCTTTGCCAAATCGTATCGATTGGGTCAAGAACATATCGCTATCTTCCGAAGAGGTGGGAAACAACCGAGTGGGAAAAGGAGGTGAACCCTGTGCTTCACTCGAAACCCCGTTGCAGTGGGTTGGGAGTTTTAGGGCGGAAGCTTGTGTGTGCATCCATCGCATGTGCATGGAATGTCAACGATGCGGAACCAACAACACGGAACAAGCATACGAACACGCATGTTAGTGTAGCCGGAAGATTTCGAACTCGCGTATTCTTCGACATTCCCGTGCGCAAACCCTTGCGTGCATGCAATGCCTTGTGTTCGATCTTGGCTCAGCTCGTTTGCATCAGTGGACGTTGCGCTGACCGAGAATGCTCGTCCGGAATCCAAGGAAGAACGAAGGGGACTTCAAATCGGCGAATGCAAAGCGAACATGTTTGTGAACACCCCACTTACTACGGGGCATTCGGCAATGACTCCATGTGTCGTGTGTGGATGCTCCTCCCGTGAAAGATACCAATACAAGCTTGTCCGGGTCAATGGAGACCTGGCGCTCTTTTCCCCGTAAGTTTGTAGTGGAATGCAAAAGAACAATCCGAAAGTTGGAGGCATTGCCACGCCATAACAAAACAAGCATCCATCATGCAACTCAAGCCTAGATTTTTGGACTTGTGCTACTCACATCATCGATTCGGAAAGTATTAGCGTTCTTTTGTTTCTTTTTTGGCATTAATATGCGACACATCGGCATCTTGTGGAGCGTAAGAACGATTGCAAAGCCCACGATGGAAGGCCCCAACAAAAGACTTTAAAGTAGCAGTTGAATCCACGAGAAACGATCCCAACTTAGAGAAACTTGACAAGACGAACGTTGGGATCCTCGGACATCTTGGTAGGAAAAGCTCTAGTTGGTAAACGGGATTTTGCATGGGATGGTTGGAGTCAAGTTCTACATTGCTCATTCGAAATACATAACCATTGCAGATGTCTGTAACTTTTCTCATGCCAACAAGCATGGGAAGATGCGCTTGTACGAGGTTGCTGAATCGCCCCGATCAATGCATGCGTTGGTAGAGTTCGATTGACCAGACGATTCAACAATGGAGTAAATCAAGGAGAGAGCATCGAGCGATAGCTTTTCTCGCCTTGTGGAGTAACTCAGTCTCGGTGTGTTTGCCATAGTGCAAGATAAGTAAATGGGATCGAAGATAGGGTATCTCGGCGGAGGTGGCAAGAGAGAACCGTGCTCGATCGGTGAGCAATGAATAGAAACACGGACACGCCTACAATTGGGGAGGATTTTAGTCAGTTAGAAGACAGCCGAATGTCGATTATGGGTGTGGAGCATAAGGCATTGCCGCTTGAATGCCCAGGGAGCATTAGAACCCCATTTCGCCTTTCCTATTTGTGTGTTTCGCTTCAACCTTATGCAAACCAACCTTCCAAACAGATTCCAAAATGCAGCGCCAGTAAACCAACGCAATCATGCATTGCCCAAATATGTCCCTCTTCTTGTAGTTTGCTGAGCCGGGGTGTTGAGAACCTCTAACGTTGTGTCTTCTGGATCCAATTCGTTCCTCGTACTCAGCGACAAACATCTACAAGAGAGGGCCGTGACCACGGTGTCCATTGAGCGAATAGCTGCAATTTCTCCTAAATCCTAAAAGGTGCACTTCTTGGATTACAAAAAGGAGTCGCTTCCAGGACCCAAGCAAGGGCTGGGTTAGATCATTCAGCCACTGCATTTTGTCCTATGTCATAACCACCTGAACGAAGTGCCCGGATGCGTTCCATCGGAATGCCTTTGGTTATGTCACAGGGAACAACTCCTAGTTCTCGACAACCAAGGGAATCTGGAGCAACCACAAGATCTGCGCTAGTCCCCGCCACCTCATCACCAGTGAAGAAAGGAACTTGCAAGAAAGAAGGCATGGGTAGGCGTCGACTGAGGGCATCGACCGGGCCAGCCATCAACTGCACCACCTTCTGGGGCAGCACCACATAGTTGGGGGTTTCACGAATTGTGTCGAACATGAACTGCAGCAACTGTTCCTTCGTGTAAACTTGCTCGCCTCCAACCTCATATGTCTTTCCTACTGTGCCTTCATCGTACAACGCGTTGGTAATGGCGGTGGCTGCATCCATTACGTAAATCGGCTGCAACTTCTGGTCCTTGTTCACGATAGGAAAGATCGAGGATTTCTTCGACAGCAATGCGTAGCTGTTCAGGTACGAGTCCTCTGGCCCGGTGACGAGTGTCGGTCGAAAAATTGTCGCTTCTGGAAACCTTTCGCGAACTAGAGCTTCGCCTTCGGCTTTCGTCCGAAGCGATTCGCAAGGTGCATCCAATGACGCAGCAGCACTAGACACGTGCAAAAGGCGTTCCACACCGCTTTCCTTGGCAATGCGAGCGATCCTCTCCGCGGCCTTCACGTGCACGTCATGGAAGCTGAAGTTCCAGGTCTCTCGCTTGGCACCGATGAGGTTGATCACCACGTTCGATTGCGACATGGCTTGTGCGATGGCTTCTTCGTCCCTGACGTCGAACCGAAACGGCACCATCTTTCCTAGATCTCCCATGACTCGTATGTGTTGAATGTCTAGCTCTGAACAGCGGAACGGATACACCACTTGAGATCCTACTTTGCCCAGGTTGTTGATGACATAGCGTCCCAAGAATCCAGACCCTCCGAAGACCGTGGCCACGATGCCACTCACCTGAGCTCGATCGATTCCGCGATTCGACGGGTCAGCATTTTCGTGCAGCATTTTCGTGCAGCATTTTCGTGTCGTGGGATTCGCATCCGTTTGCCACACGCACCGACGAGCGACCACCGGTTCCGGCTTTTTGCGTGGACACCTCCTTCAGCGCGGGCAGTCCCAGTGCGACCTGGGAATTGTTCCTCGCCTGGAAACCCGTCCACAGAACTGTTCGTTTCACACGTCCGCATCGTCAGCACCACCTCGTTCGCGCACGTGTTGTCGTTGTCTGTGGTTTCGACGTGTTGGCTGAACGCTCGCCTGCTCCGCTCCTATTCCTCTCGTTCCCGGCCATTCGCGCGTGTTTCGTCCCATTGGTTCCTTCCCATCGGTTCCATCCGCCCTCCCTCACCTTCCCGAGCCTTCGCACGCCTTCCTGCTGCGCGTGCCGAGGCGAAACGCGCCATGGTTCCACCCTGTGGTCCGTCGCAATGGACTCGGTCCTCGACGTTGCCCAACCGATGCCCTCGTCCCTGGGGACTCGCCTTCCCAACCCAACCCCAAGGCCACCCGGTCGACCCACCGGTTCGATCGGAAGCGAAAGGGACGACGAACCGGAACGGGTCCCGATCCGACCCGAAGGCCCTCGATATTCCTGTCTCCCGAAGGAGGGAGGGACGAAGAGAGACCGAGGAAGATGGAGACGTGCATGGCGACGAACGTGCGCGCACGTGCGACCCCCGCGTCGGCCGCGCGGGCGATGCGCGCGAGACCGAGGGACGTGGTGCGTCCGAGAACGGAGGTGCGAGTGGCGGCCGCCGAAGGAGGTGCGCAGGAAGCCGCGCAGGAAAAAAAAGCCGCACCAGAAGCGGCGCCGAAAGCTGCCGCACCTGCGGCTGCTCCCAAGCCCGCACCCAAGAAAAAAGCTCCGGCCACGGCCTTCAAGAGCGGAGATATCGTGCGTGTGGTCAAAGAAAAGTATGTAGGAAGTCTAGAAGCGTTGGCCAACCAATCCACCAACTACACGGGACTGGACTACATCTTCGAGAACAGGGGGGAAGTGCTGGAAGTCAAAGTGTTCAAAGCGGGTGAATATGCATTGGTGAGTGCCCGGCGAGCGATGCGAGCGAACGACAGCACGGTGCACGGCTGGGGCGATGGGTGCGGGACAGCTGCACCTCACTTGGACACACGCAGATCTAAAGGGCAGAACACAGACCATGCGCTCTCGCCTTACGTTATCTGCGCAGACGAACGGAAGTGTTTCTTCTAAAGCAAGGGTTGGAAATCCAGTCTGCTCCTTGTTTCGCTTGGAACGGACATCTATTGCGATCCCTGTGCCTTGGGTTGTTGTCGTAGGGTTCCCATTCGTCGATGTGGGAGCGGCGAGCTGACGCGATCTTCTCTGGTTTCTCCCTCTTGTTGGATCGACAGGTTGCTTGGGCGGGCATTCCCACCGCACCAGCGTGGCTTCCCGCGTCCATGCTGGAGAAGTCGGACAAGTTGGATTATATCCGTATGTAAGGGTGCTGTTTTTCTTGGGGGGTTGGCATTCTTGGCACACGCACGCTTCCTGTGTCCTTGGACGGTGTTCCTTCCTGGTGTTGTGGACCGACAGGCATACGCATTTTCCGATATGGTCCACAACCGTTTCCCGTTATCGCGTTTCCCCGTTCCCGTCCGAGGCGTGCCCTCGGCTCGCTCCAACCACCGTCAGTTGGGATGCCCTTCCCCTCCCCTTCCTCGACGGCACATGCTCCCATCCCGGGAAGCGATCGATTCGACCTCGGAGCGTCTCCCCGGCAGGGATCGATGACCGAAGGAAGGGTTCCTTTCCCCTAACCCCCCGTTTCTCCTCGTTTTCGATCCTTTTCTTGTGCCCACAAACCCACTCCCGATCCCTTGAAATCCGCCTCGCGTTCTATTTTTCGCCCTCTTTTTCTTCTGCTTCCAGAGGGGTCCTGTTCGGTTGGTCGACCCCTTCAACACATCAGTTTTCGAGCGCAGCACGAGCACGCGATGCGGCGCGCCATGGTGGCCTCCGTCGCACGCGCAAGGCCGAACGGCGTGGTCTGCTTCTCGGCCATGGCCAAGGTACGTCCGTCCACGCGACAAAAACAGGAACGGAAGGACGAAACGCACCCGAGGGAAGGGAGCAGGTTGGAACGAAGCCGAAAAGAAAAACCAAGCGGCGAAGTTGCCGAAAGATGCATCGATCATGTCGACGGTGAAAAAAGATGCAGATGCAATCGGGAAACGACGTGCAAGGAGACAATGGTGGTAGAAGAAAGGAAACGGGTGCCGGGTTGAAACGCCAGAACGGACACGGCACGACCACGAAAGCTTCCGGACCGGACGAACCAACACGATGAATGCGAACGCCTGGACGGAACGATTGACAACGATGGTGGTCGATGATCGCGAACGTGTGGGCAGGTGCCGATGAGCCGGCTGGAGCCAGACAAGTACCTCGATTATTCGAAAATCGAAGATAACCTGAAAGTTATCCGGAAAACCTGGGCCAACCGTCCACTGACGCTGGCAGAAAAGGTGGTCTACGGACATTTGGATGACCCAACCGTCAAAGCCGTCCGTGGAGAAACGTACCTGAAGCTGAGACCAGACCGTGTAGCCATGCAGGATGCTACAGCACAGATGGCAGTGCTCCAGTTCATCTCCTCTGGGTTGCCCAAGACAGCCGTTCCCAGTACTATCCATTGCGATCACTTGATTGAGGGGACCACTTCCCCCCAGGATGATCGAGAAGGAAAGTTTGGAGGCGTAGCCGATCTTGAGCATGCCAAGATCACCAACAAGGAAGTGTATGACTTCCTGTCCAGCGCCGGTGCCAAGTACGACATTGGGTTCTGGAAGCCGGGAAGTGGAATCATTCATCAGATTGTCCTCGAGAACTATGCATTTCCTGGAGGCATGATGATCGGGACAGATTCTCACACTCCCAATGCCGGGGGGCTAGGAATGTGTGCCGTTGGCGTTGGGGGTGCAGATGCAGTGGATGTTATGGCTGGCCTCCCATGGGAGCTCAAGGCCCCCAAGGTGATTGGTGTAAAACTCACTGGAAAGCTCAGCAAATGGACATCGCCCAAAGATGTGATTCTGAAGGTTGCGGGCATTTTAACTGTTAAAGGGGGTACAGGTGCTATCATTGAGTACCACGGACCTGGTGTGGACAATATCAGCTGTACAGGAATGGGTACCATCTGCAACATGGGTGCAGAAATTGGAGCAACGACCTCCATGTTCCCATTCAACTCTCGCATGTATGACTATTTGGTATCTACGAATCGCAAGGACATCGCGAACCTGGCGGACTCTTTCAAGGAGCATTTGGTTCCTGATGAGGGGTGTCAGTACGACGAATTGATTGAAATCAATCTGTCAGAACTGGAACCCCACGTCAACGGTCCCTTCAGCCCAGATAGGGCCTGGCCGCTGTCGAAATTTGCGGAGGCTCTCAAGGAGAATGCATGGCCAACTGAACTGAAGGCTGGGCTGATTGGTTCTTGCACCAACAGCTCCTACGAGGACATGTCCCGTTCAGCATCGGTCGCATCCCAGGCTCTTAAAGCGGGCATCAAGGCTAAGGTGCCCTTCACCATCACCCCAGGGTCAGAGCAGATTCGTGCTACAATCAGCAGGGATGGTATTATGAATGTGTTCAACCAGGTTGGCGGAACTGTGCTCGCGAATGCATGTGGTCCTTGCATTGGGCAATGGAAGAGGACAGATGTGGAAAAGGGAGAAGCCAATTCCATCATTTCCTCCTATAACAGGAACTTTGCAGCTCGCAACGACGGCAACCCCTCCACTCATGCCTTTGTGGCCAGTCCGGAGCTTGTCACGGCTTTTGCCATCGCTGGAGATCTGAGCTTCAACCCGGAAAAGGATACCCTGGTCGGCGCTGACGGCAAGGAGGTGATGCTGGAGAGTCCGTATGGCGACGAGCTCCCTTCGAAAGGCTTTGATCCGGGAGAGAATACTTTCCAGGCTCCTCCTCCGGATGGGAGCAAGGTAGCTGTCAATGTGGACCCCGCCAGCAACCGCCTGCAGCTCCTCACTCCTTTCCAGGAATGGGACGGAAAAGATCTGGAAGGTGCCAAGGTTTTGATCAAGACACGGGGCAAGTGCACAACCGACCACATCAGTATGGCAGGACCGTGGCTCAAGTACAGAGGACACCTGGACAACATCAGCAACAACATGTTGATTGGTGCCATCAACGATGAGAATGGGGAGGCGAACAAGGTTTATAATGCTCTTACGGGTGAATTTGATGCTGTGCCTGCAGTCGCGCGCTCTTACAAGGCTGCTGGCGTTCCATGGGTTGTGATTGGCGACGAGAACTATGGCGAGGGTAGCTCCAGGGAGCACGCAGCGTTGGAACCTAGGCATCTGGGCGGCAGGGCGATTATCGTGAAGAGTTTTGCTCGTATTCACGAAACAAACTTGAAGAAGCAGGGCATGCTGCCCCTTACGTTCGCAGATCCTGCAGATTATGACAAGGTGGGATCCAGAGACGAGATTGCAATCAAGGGCCTGAGGGAGTTGGCCCCTGGCAAACAGCTGACCGTGGAGGGCAAGAAGCCGGACGGTTCGACATACAGTTTCAAGGTCAACCAAACTTTCAACGAGGGGCAGATCGACTGGTTCAAGGCTGGTTCCGCCCTGAACCTGATGGCAAAGCTCAGCGGTGCCAAGTGATTGTGGGAGCTTAGCCTACCATTTTGCGTTCCGTTTTAAACAAGAACGACGTTTATTTTGCACACAGTTGTCCTTGAAAATACAATGTAAGATCAGTGTTGAAACGTTGCTATGACTGTCACTGCAGCTACCTCTGCGCCTGTCCACCCTCACCCCTGGCACCCCTTTTGGAGGTGCTTTGGCAAATAGATGCATCAAGGCAGCCCTGTGCTGTCTGCGTGTGGCAGTGCACTGTGCATTTAACCGGAGCTTGCAGGGCCCGTCTTCCAACGCCGCGTGTGCGTTCCATGTTGCCCCGGTTCATTCTTCGGCCACGCCTTGTGCGTTTCCGCTGCGCAGGAGGGCGTTGCTAATCTTCTCCGCCACCTTTTCCCCTCACAACTGCATCATCTCTTCGTCCATAAAGTCTTCCGGGTCGTCCTCTTCCTCCAGCATGGGTAACGGGGGCCTCACGAACACGTCCACCCCCCTGGGAGTCCACACGCGCATGCGGAGTTTGGGCAGGTCGGCCTTGCTCCCTGGTTTGGCTCGCACGGCCACCCACCCACCCAAGCCTGACACGCACACGTCCGCCACCTCCTTCCAGGTCTGCGTTCCCTTCCTTCCCAGCTTCAGGGGCGCATCGAATTCCACCACTCTCCTGGGTTCCAATCCTCCCTGTTTCTCGATGCACTCGTGTCCGAAGCAGACGGCGCTCTTCATGGCTTTTCGCGCGATTGGGCTCCATTCCCGTTTCCCGTCCGGCATCTCTTGTATGGATAGCATGTCCATTTCCTGCATGAGCTGTGCGCGTCTCTTCTTCCGATGTCCCGGTACGCCTTGCATGTGGGCCGCATGTCGTATGGCATCGGTGGACACGCTCCTGTCTTCCTCCAGGGCTTGCACCACCGCTTCTTCCATCCAAGGCACTTCTGCATCTCCGCAGATGGAACCACGGGTCACCCGCACCACGGTCGGCATCGCGAACACGAGCTGGAAGGCGGGTCCATCGGCATCTCCATGGTTCGCTTCGCATCGCACGTCGATGCGTGCCAGTCCACCCACCAGCAGCGTGGCGCATTCTTCGACGTGGAAGGCTTCTTGGAGGGTTCGCAATCGGCTCTTCGGACGCAGCGCCAGCAGTGCATCGGCGTCGAGCCGCTGCAGCAGTCGATGCGGCAGGTGCACGCCTGGTGTGTCGCAGAGCGTCCCATTCTTTCCGAAGGCTTGCACGTGCACGTGATCCACGGTGGTCCCAGGGACGGCGCTCACGGTTGCGTGGGCGTTCTTGGCCGCCGCCACGTCGGTGTGGTGTCCATCTCGCCAGCACTGCACGAGCGCGTTCACCAGTGCGCTCTTTCCCACGTTGGCTGCGCCCACCACCGCCACGTTTCTTCCTCTACGGTTCCTTCGCACCTCTTCGGCCAGTTCCACCACGCCATGTCCGCGTTTGGCGCTGGTCATGGTGGCTTCCACGACGTTGAGTTGTCTCCTTCGACACTCTTCCATCAACCACGCTTTCATTTCCTGCACGTCCACTTGTCGCGGCAGCAGATCCGTCTTGGTGCCCACCACGTGGATGGGATTCCCGCCGAAGAGCTCCCTCGGACGCGGCATGAAGGTGCCGGACACGTCGGTGGCGTCCAAGAGCCACACCACGTACGTGGGACGTGTGGACCACGTGGCGCGCAACTGCTCGCGCAGCTGTTCCGGAAGCACCAGTTCCACGTGGTCGCGGTCGTGGGCGTGATGGGAAGACGCCATGCCGTCCACTCCAGGCACGAACGCGCCTTGACGCAGGTCCAAGCAACGTCGACAGAGGCGCGCACGTCGACGTCCACGCGACGAAACCGTCCCTTGCGAAGCGTCGGCGCGTTCCAGCGGACCGCCGCATCCGTAACATCGCTCTTCCTGGGTCTCGAAAGGCGTGGGATTCGAAGGCACGCGTCCACGCGACGTTGGAACGCGCCAGGCTTGCCTCGTGGACACGCGCGACGCGCGCATCGTCGTCCCTTTCGCACGCGCACCGGCGCGGTTGTGGGACGGCGGTTCCACCTCCGCCACCTTCTCACGTCGTTCGTCGCGCCACGTGCGACGTGGGAAGGCGGAAGAGACGCGGATGGAGCGAGGCACGGGACGGGACGTCCGAGAGGGGAAGGTGGCGGACGTGGAAGCGTCGAGTGCGCGGCGTCGGTTTCGACGTGTCGCGACGGTGCGAAACCGTGGCGCACGTGGTGGCGAGGTTCCTCCCCTCCCTCCTTCTCGCGTTCGGTGCGTCCTTGCGTCCTTGCCTCGTCTATTCCATCCCCTCGCCTGGATCCTTCCCAGGCGAGGCGAGGCGTTTGCGTTTTCGTCGGTTGATCGCGGCCATGCGCGCTCACGCGCACGCCCACGTCCCCTCGGTCGAGCCCTGGGGAGTTTCTTCTCTCCCCTTCGCGTCTGTGTGCGTGTGTGGGGTAGGGTAGGATCCCGGGGTGGTGGAAAGGGAAGGGGGGTCGAGACCAGGGTGGAGGGGCGGCGTACCGACCCCTCTCCCCCCCCCTTTTCAAGGGAGACCCTCCTCGATCGATCCAAGGGGGCAGACCCCGCGAGACACCCGGATCCAAAGGAAAGAAAGGGATCCGAATCGGAAAGGATGGGAACTAGGAAAGGGAACCCAAAGGATGGGAAAAAGGAAAGGGAACCCAAAGGAGGGGAAAGAGGAAAGGGAACCCAAAGGAGGGGAAAGAGGAAAGGGAACCCAAAGGAGGGGAAAGAGGAAAGGGAACCCAAAGGAGGGGAAAGAGGAAAGGGAACCCAAAGGAGGGAGAGGAAAGAAAGGAGAGAGGCGGCGGGAGCGCATCCCACCACGTGGCCTCGGGACGTGTGCGCGCAAGTGCGACGAGATGGGCACCAAGGCCGTGCCGAGCCTGACCGAGGAACAAGTGGTGGAGGGGTTGGGGACGGAAGGGAACGGGAAACCACACATGGAACGCTTCCGGAACAAAGAGAAGGTGCTCGTGGTGGCGGCCAGAGGGATCACACACCGGTGAGGATGGCCACGAGAACGGACGCACACGAACCAAACCAAACGTCGGACGACGTAACGAGAGCCGTCGTCGTCTCGGTGACAAAAAAAAAACGCCAGGGAAAGGATCCGGCCGAAGATGAAAGCAACTGTACTATTCATGCGTGTCATACGAGCGCGTGGGAGGGAACACGAACGCGTGAGAACGCGAACGTGGATACCGAACGAAGCGCGGTGATTACACCCTAATCTTCTCTCTGAGGCCGATGCACATAAGCGAAACAGGACCACCTGGCGAAACCAAGAGGACGTGACCAAGGGATCGAACGTCGAAGGGAAGCTGACCGCGTCCACGCCACGCGAACGGAACCGGTGCGAACGCACGTCGAATGCCCACGCAAGTGCAGGTACAGGCATCTCATGACCGACATGCTCAGCCTGCTCCCACACTCCAAGAAGGACGTCAAGCTCGATACCAAGGACGAAAGACAAGTGCTCAACGAAGTCGCGGAAATGAAAGGATGCACCAGCTGCATGTTCTTCGAATGCAGGAAATTCAGGGACCTGTACCTGTGGATGGCCAAGACGCCCGCCGGACCCAGCATCAAGTTTCACGTGTCCAACGTGCACACCATGGACGAGCTGAAGCTCACCGGAAACCACCTCAAAGGCTCGAGGCCGGTGCTTAGCTTCCATCCAGATTTCGACGGGGAGCCGCAAATGAAGATCATGAAAGAGATGTTCACCCAGATGTTCACCACACCCAAAGGACACCGCAAATCGAAACCTTTCTTCGATCACGTGATCCAGTTCTCCGTGGCAGACAGGAGAATCTGGATCCGCAACTACCAAGTCGCCCTGCCTGTAGAAAAGAAACGCCCGGGACTGGACACCATGTCCTTGGTGGAGGTGGGCCCAAGGCTCTGCTTGAACCCCGTGAAGATATTCGCAGGGTCTTTCGGGGGTGCCACGTTGTACGAGAACCCTCATTACGTGTCCCCGAACGAGATGCGAACGGACAGCAAGCTGCTCAAATCCAATCGATATGGTGCAAAAGTCAAGGCGAAGCAGAGGAGGAAAGCGCACGAAGCCGCAAACAGGGTGGATCCGGACGTGCTGGACCACGTGTTTGACGAATGAAGGCGAACCCCGAAGGGTTCCCTCGAGAGAATAAGTCCTACCTTGAAACAAACAAGGCATCCGGCGTTGGTCTTTCTAAAAGTTTACTTACATCCTTGTAAGGAGAGACACATGCGCCAAGGTTAAGGCCGAAATCGGCTTCTTCCTTCTACACCTTTCAGTCCAAGAACTTGTCGATCGTGCCGGTGAGGGTTGACTTTGGCACTGCTCCGATGACTGTGTCCAACTTCTGCCCGTCCTTGAAGATCATGACGGTGGGGATGCTCCTGATGCCGTACTCCGTCGCGACGCTAGGGCTCTCGTCCGTGTTCAGCTTGACCTGCATTTCCACGCGTCCAGCAACCGGTGATTCGTCAGCCTCCGAATCCTCCCCATGAATAGTCCTCCGGGGTTCACGTGGCAAATTCACGTACGCATTTGATCTTTTCCCCGTACTCTGCCGAGATTTCATCGATCAGGGGTGCAATCATCCTGCAAGGGCCACACCACGGGGCCCAGAAATCCACCAGGACCGGCACGCTGGACTTGAGGACGATGTCGTCCCAATCCTTGTCTGTGACGGCACCAACTGTATGTCGGATTGGACGCCGTTCGTCGTCGTGCACGTGACGGGTACGAATCTCGTCAGCCTCGATCCTTCTTGGATTCGCCGGACGCATCGTCTGGGTTGGTCCCTCGTTCCTCTCCGAGACGCGGTCTCGTCGTTCCTTTGCTGGTTTGGGGATCCGTCGTTTTTTTTTCCCTTTCCGTTCCCTTTCTCCACGCCTTCCCGAACCCTTCGTGGCGTCCATCCCCGTCTCGCTCTCCATCCGTTATTTTTCCCATCCTTTCGTCTCGTTCGTGTCTTCAGCCCACGATCCTTTCTTTTTCTGGGTCCTCCCCCTCCTTTTCCACGCGTGGCTCGTACGTCGACGATCGTCTTTTTTTTTTTTCTCTCTCTCCTGCTGGTTTCCTTTTCCGTTCGTTGGGTCGGGCTGCCTCGTCCGTCCAGGACGTCCTTGTCTTTCCCGTCCCTTGCTTCGACTGGTTCGTCCGCATGTTTTCCCTGTTTCTTCCACCACCTCCGCCACGCGTATCCCTTCGACCACGCCATCGCCACCTCTCTCTCTCTCTCTCTCTCTCTCCTTCGCGGTTCGGATCCCACGTGTCCCTTTCTCTCACCTGTTTTGGCGGCTTCGGCGTGCACGCGCACGTCTCCCCTCCACGGGGCGTTTCCCCCTTTCCTGAGGCACCGGGACGCGCTCTTCCTCCCCTGCAGGCCTGCAGGCGGACCGCGGATCGCCGTGGCGAGGTGCGCCATCCTCTCCCAATCGGTCCGCGTGTCGCGATGGACGAATGACCTCGTGTTCTCGTCTGTGTGGATCCACCCTGCATCCCCCCTTCCCCTTCGGTCCATCCCCTCCCTATCCGGTGGGGAGGGGAGAGAGACCGTCCTCTGCGGGACGAGGGGAGGGAAGGGGAGGGAGGACGCAAGGGAAGGGGAGAACTGGAGGGGAGGAAGGGGAGGAGACGTAGAGGAAGGGGGGGAAGATCCTTATCCGAGCGTACGAAGGGCGCGTACGGGTACGGCGGAGGAGTGGACACCCCACACGTGGAGGTGGGGGTGGGGGTCATGGCCATGGTGGGGGTGGGAAGCAGAGGAGGACCGCGGATATCTGATGCCTTCCATGCCGCGTCCAATCCACGAAGCAATGCACGAGAGGTGGACGTGACCGAACCTGAACACGACCAAGCAAAACGCAAAGGGGGGGGGGGGGACACGTACGGAAAAACAAAACGTGGAGGAAGAAGGTCCATCCCGTCCTCCTCCAACGATACATGCACGTACCAACGCCCTACAATACGTCCAGCGCAACCCCCTATACACGACGTGAGATCCCCTGCAACGCAAGACAAGGATGTGTGCCAAGGAACCTTTTATTATCAAAACAAGGCCGCAAAGAGAAAGGAAAGAAGGCCCTCGCGCAAACGTCCATTCCAAGGACAGGTACCCACGTGCGAGATCCAAACGCATCCATCCCCTGCTGCAAGCCTGTGGGAAAAACGAGTGCCAGGGCCCCGCCCCATTCCCGGCGGAGCTGGCATTCCCCAAGAAAGACGGGCCCGCAGGGCGTGCAGTGTGCCCAGGAACCCAACAGCGACCGATGCCAAGCGCGAATTCCTCATCGAATCACCCCCAAGTACTCGCCTTTGATGGTGGCCACCGCGAACTGATGCCGTGAAAGCAAGGTCCGATCGGTGCACGAGACAAACGGAGCGGGGACCGGATAACCAAGCGCACCCAGTCAGCCACACATGTTCTGCAGGAGCGCATTCCACGGTCCCGAGGCGAGGACGGGACGGCCCAGGTCCACGTGCATTCCACGTGCAAACGTACGATTTTGGATGGGTCCACTTGGATCCCAATGATCTTCAGTCGAACCATGGCATCCTGTTGGATCCGAGTCTGCGCGCGAGTGCGGAAACGAAGCGTGCCCACGCGTCAGGATCCCGGTGTTTACGACGCAACATGCACGTCTCTGAAGGCTCGTGGTTCTCGTACCATGCTATCGTCCGACACAAAACACGGTTCGTCGATGGACGAGAACGAGTACTCCGACGGGATCAAATGGGTGGACACGAAGAGTTCCAAGGGTCCTGCTTGTGCGAAGAATCCCATCTTGCTCACGTGGTACACGATGGCATCCAACACTTCCCCTTTGAACGGTCGAAAGACGATGGCTTGATACTTGACTTCGAAGACGGCTTGTCCCGAGTGGTCTTCGACGACGAACCCTTTGCCCACGCCCGGTTTGCCCAGCACGCCGATGATGTACCCGTATCGACCGCTGCACGTCCCTTCCACCTGCACGTTGCGTTTTCGACGTTCGGTGCGGCGAGGCGACGTCAGCCCGTGGTTTTTGCTTCGGGTTCGACGGTCGTGTCCTCCCGAGCGGGCGTGCACGTTTCTTCTCTCCGCACCTCTGCGATGAGTTTGTCCTGGATGGTGGACACCATCTTGGGTCCGAAGAACCTCGGGCTGAGCTGCACGTTCTTCTTCAGTTCCAACAGGAAGAACATCGCGCCTGTCCCTTGCGTTGGGCCCGTCGCACGAGAACCCTACTGGGGTGTCCCGTCCCCATTCGGGTTCGTCTCCCATTCGGACCGTTTCGAAAGGGAGACGCATCGGGTTCGAACCGGTCGGATCGAAAGGGGACGGGTTCGCCACCCCGGGTGGGGAGGTCGGTACCCCCCCCCCTTTTCGGTGTGGAAGGGGGGAGGAAGGGGAGACGAAGCTGGCTGGGGACGAGGCCCAAGGTCGGTGGCATGGAATGGGGACAGGAACCACGCGAACAGAGCTTGGTGGTGGTGGTGGTGGAGGCCGATCCCAGGGCGTGGAAGGCCAGCGAAGACGCAGGCGGGATCAAGATGGAGACCTTCGCCCAACACCTGGTGGTGTACCTGCGTGCCTTGTGGCTGCTGCACGTCGACAACCACGTCGCCGTGTTCGCCAACGTAGGCAATGCCAGCCACTTCCTCGGCAAGATGCCCATGGAGAGGAGCGTGGAGGAAGAGCAGGAGGAATCGGACGTGCAAGTGGTGCTGCGGAGGCTGCGCGAAGCCGTCGAAGAAGCCCACGACGAACGACCGAGCAGTGGGTTCGCCAGTGCGTTCGCCAGGGCGCTCTGTTACGTCCACAAGTCGAGGGAACAAGGAGCCATCCAATCGCCGAGGATCCTCTTCTTGCGCCTTTCGGCGGACGAGAACGCCCAGTACGTGTCCACCATGAACAGCATCTTCTGCGCACAGAAGCAGAAGGTGGTGGTGGACGCTTGCTTGATGGGACAGGACGACTCGCCGTTCCTGCAGCAAGCGGCCTACCTCACCGGCGGCATCTACCTGCGGCTGTCGGAACCCGATGGTCTGCTGCAGTACTTGATGATGGCCTTCGCCACCGACCTGTACAGCCGGCAGTACTTTCGCATGCCCAAGCAGCGGGCGGTGGATTTTCGTGCGTCCTGCTTCTGTCACCGCAGGCCCGTCGACGTCGGACACGTGTGTTCGGTGTGCCTGTCGATCTTTTGCGGATCCGTTCCAGAATGCACGACCTGTGGCGCCAGATTCATGGAGACGTGAGCCCTGTGCGCCCAGGTCCGCCTCCCAAGGCGTGGTCGACCGTCCTTGCCAACGGACACAAGCGTGCACCTGCACAAGTCCGAATCATTCGGATCGGGAAGGGAGCAATTGCGTCCTTCGATCCGATCCGTCGTCCGTTCGTTTTGGAAGAGCGCACGGTTTCGGATCGATCCTGTTCCATCGTCCATCCTTCGTGTGGGTGGTTGCCAAGCGGGAGCGAAGGACGCGCTTCCACGCCGAGCACCAGGCCGCAAACGACCGTCCGAGACGGGAACGGTTCGTGGCGACGCGTCGCTCAAGGAAGGATGGCGCACGTCCGCGTCGCCACCGCTTCCACCGCGACGCCAGGAGGGGATCCGCAGGAAGGATGGAGCGCGAAAAAGGCCACGGCCGACGCCTTGCGACGCAGGCGGATCGTCGGTTGCTTGAGGATGCGCTCCTCCACCGCGCACGCGCGAAGGCGTGCGTACGATGCGACGCGTGCTGCCTTGGACGCGGGACTGGAAGCCTTCGAAGCCACCTTGGATTCGCCGCACGCCATGGACGTGCTCCGGAAGGTGGCCGAAGAGTATCCACACGTGCTCCTGGGCTGCGGAACCGCCATCGACGAACGTCGCGTCGCCAACGTCGTGTGCAAGGAGCTGCACTTCGTCACGTCCCCCACGCGTTCGAGAGACGCTTCCACATGGATCGCCCACCGGAATAAGGACGTGTTGTTCGTGCCTGGTGTGGCCACGCCGACGGAAGCGCAAGCGGCGTGGTGCGAAGACGGTTGGCCGATGCTCAAGGTGTATCCTGCGAAACGAGAGACCGTCGCCGCCCTGCGACTCGTCACGCCGGAAGCGATGCTGATGGCGAGCGGAGGCTTGTGCGTGGAAGACGTCCCAAATCTGATCGCAGCAGGCGCAGACGCGGTGGTGCTTGGAGGCGCGCTGTTCGACGTTCATGCCGTCGCACACGGCGAAACCAGACGCATACAGGAAGGGGTCCGAGATGCCATCCGTAAGGCCAAGGAAGCCGAACAGATGCAGGCGGAAAGACGCGCCAGGGAGGCCGAGATGTGGAGAGGAAACGAAGCACGAGACCCCTGTGCGACTGGTTGAGAAACGTGGGCGCACGATCCTCTCGATTCCTTGCGCGGGACCGAAACCACCGGGATGAATCCTCAACAGAAGCCCTGGTCTGCGAATGCGCTCGTTCTCGTAGCATCGCACCCAAGAGTCATTGGATCGGAGACAAACGTCAGGAAACTGCACTGCGGAACACAGAAGCAAGGAAGCAAGTAAGCGCACCCGTCCTGGGCAGGCGGTCGTCCCGGCTAAACAGCAAATGGCACTTGGCAGCAAGATGCCACATACGCATCTTGACATTTGCTTCCTTCTGTCGTGTTTGAGTTCTTAGCCGGGCTGGTAGGATGCTGTGACCAAGAAAGGGGTGCCCTCGAGAGCGGCTTGACGTCAATGGGATCGTCAAGAGCCACAAGTCCGAGTGGCTGGAAGTCTGATCCTGGACAACGCCGCCGTTTTTTTGGTCAAGTGACACTCGATCGTCCTCTCTTCACTGGGATTGAATGGGCGGGGGTCGACTCTCTGTCTGTCTTGCTGTTCTCTCGGAAGCCCTCCCAGAGGTCGACGTTTTCGGCAGGCGTTTGGAGAGAACCAGCACGTTGCGCGTGCTCGGACGCCAACTTCCCTGTGCATGGTGTCCTGCAGATTTTGCTCGCTTTCGTGCTTCTCGTGGCCTTGAGCGAGCGTGCCCTTCGACCAGGAAGTGGTTTCATTCTTATGGAAAGGGACGAATGCCCGTCTCCTATGTTCTTCCCCACGCACGACACGAAAGGACGTGCGTTGTTCCGTCGAACCTGGCGCACTTTTTGTGTCCTTGCAGAGGACAGCATTACACTAGGTTGTGGAATTTTCCTTCGCCGGCATGGTCCACGGTTCGATACGATGCTTCTTCTGCTTCACCGATCCTCGGGAGTGGGAGCGGATCCTCGACCGCCTTTCCTGCTCGACCTCGTCCGATCGAGAGCACCTCCTGTTTCGTTCTGGTCCATCCACCTTGGTCCTTACCACGGGTTTGCAGACGTGCTTGGGACGATCTGTGCTTCGGATCACGTGGTTCGGAACGGTTCGTCCCTGGGACACGCGCGGGTTCCCCCTTTCGGTCGATCCGGTTCGATCGGAAACGAGCCCCGTTTCGACGCATGGGCAAACCGGGTCTAGACCGGACAGCCGGCTTCGAGGGGAAGGACGTACGAAGGGATGGTTCGAGGGACGTACGGGGTACGCAATCCGGACGGGAGGAGGCGGCGTGGGGGTGCCTGACGTGGTCTTTCTGCGAGCCATGTACCTACGACGCCGAACTCGGCCGGACCCGTGTGTAGGGACGGCTCCGAATCTTTCCGTCTACCGTGGAGGCAAGCCCGCCTCCCTGGGGCGAGGGTTGCCCTTCTCCCCCTTCTCCCCCAGCCCCCCGACCCCTTTCGTGCGGTTCTCGATAGGGAAGGGATTTTGAGACGATCCCTTTCATGACCCGTTCGCCCCTCCTCCGAGATCTCCCCTCCCCCTCCAGCCTCGAGACGGAATTCAGACGCTTCTGTGCGGTCCAACACGAGGCAGCCGCACGTGTGGGCGCGCGCGCTCACGTGTGCAAACGCGGACGAACGCGACGCTGGTGATGGCGGACGGAGGACGCAGCGGTGGGAGCGAACCGGGACCTTCCCAGACCTGCTGGACCGGAGAAGAAGGAACCGGGTCGGAAGGATCGAAGAAAGTGCGCAAGACGTACACCATCACCAAGCAAAGGGAGAACTGGACCGCAAGCGAGCACCAGAAGTTCCTGGAAGCCGTGGAGCTGTACGTGGACGCGACGGCGGTCGAGGAACTCGAGGGAACGCGAAAGAACGGGATGCGATGCGAGGAATGCAAGCGGTGGAAGACGACCGTGCCGATGAGACCCGAAAACGAACCCAACCTGAACGGGGAAGGGAAGACGCGCCTGAAAAATCGGTGCCAGTGGGACCCCGGCGCGTTGGCAAAACATGGCGGAGGCGATGGCCTGGAAGCACGATTCTGACGGGCAGATTATGTACGACGCGACTAGATACGATCGAGACTGGAAAAAAATCGAAGCATACGTAGGCACGAAGACCGTCATTCAGGTGCGTGCGACATGGAACGGAAAGATGCCGAGCGCCATCCGATGGAAGGGGAGAAAGAATCCATCCCGCATGACGATGGCTGACTTGCATCCGATTTTCTCGCCCGGCAATTCGCCATACGTAGATACGCAGCCATGCACAGAAACACTTTCTGAAGGTCATGAAGAACAAGACGGGAGAGCACGTCCCCCCTCCACGGCCGAAAAGGAAATCTGCGAATCCATACCCCCACAAAGCACCAGATCCGGGCCCGAGCACAGAAAGATCCACCGTATCAAGGGCTCCAGATGCCAACTTCACTGCACAGAAGACGACCCAGGAACAATCTGCTGCACCATCCTCAAGGACCTTTAGCGAGAACACAGCGGGTCCCTCCTTCCAAGGGGAGGAACAAGCGGATCGATGTGCCAAGTTCAACAGCAGCCTTCCGAATTTCGCGGAGGTGTACCGCGTTTTGGGTGAGCTGTTTGATCCCTCCAGCTCGATGTCAGGAGAAATGCTGTTCCGCCTACCGCCCATGGAGAAAGAGACCCTCACGCTGTTGTCGCGCAATCTAACCGCCAATTTGCACAGCAAACAAGTCTGGGAGGATCACATGCGCATCGTCAACCAACAACAAACATCTAAGGACCCGCCACAGGCATGCAGAACAGCATGGCAAGTGAAAAGGGGGAATAATCGTGCGCATCATCAGACGGGAGAGAAGCAGAAGAGCAGAAAGGGCAAGGTGCCCAAGAAAAAGTCCAAGCAAAGCGGGATGGATGGCCGGGGTGAAAGGATGAAGCAGTAGAGCCAAGGCTCACCATCTGTGAGGGTTCAGCGTCCCGCACAAAGCACCATTCTTCTATTTTGGGTGAAATAAGCTGTTGAATGCAATCGGCAGCAGCAACCCTTTTCTGAAAGCGTGGATCAGGTTTGTCCCACATGTGACAATCTAATGATGGTTACAGGCGAATGTAAGCCTGCTGCCTACGTTGCTCTCAAAACACCAAAGATCTGGAAAGGTTCCACAAGTCTACGATTGCGGCGAACCGATTCTACATGCACTTGTCAAGGAAGGCTTGGGTGTCTATTTCGCTATCATCTGTGGCTTGCAGCTCTAGATGCACGCCATCCAACTCCCTGCGGAACTTCTCCTTGGACGACGCGTACAGCATCTTCGACTTGACCTTGGATATCTCTGGCGACCAGCTGACGAAGAAGATTTTCGTCTTTTGGCATCCTTCCTTGTCCGTGAACGGGTAATCGATGACGGCGTACCTGCACTCGGCTTCGGGCAGGTTTTCTTGAAACTCTTCGAAGGTGGCCTGCGGGAGATTCGTTGTCGTTCGCGTTCAGCACATGCGCTTTCGGCGACGCTCCCCTTTTCTTCGTTTCACCACTTGCGACGATCACGTACCTTGGGTCCCGCCTCTTTTTCGGCCTTGACCATGCCGGTCTGTTCGTCGATCTTGAAGATGATGTATCGGTAGGTCCTCCTGGTCTTCAGGTTCATGAACATCTTCACGCACTCCTGGTCCACGGCCACGCCGGATGCGGCACTCTGTTCGCACGTAGGCGTTTCCCACGCGTCCGCCGCTTCTCGTCAGTCTCCACCTTGGGATCCGTAGGCCTTCCCGCCTCCTTGTCCCTTCCCTTTCGCTCGCTTCTCCTCCTACCATCTCGAACGTGGGCGTGTCTCCCTCCGACGCCCCTTCGGATGCGCTCGAAAGCTCCTTCAAGCCGCGAGCGCGCGTGCGACGGTCCTCGCGCGGATCTTCGTTGGCGTCGGCCGATGCCTTTCGAACCCACGTAAACCACCTCGAAATGAACCCCGAAGGTCCACCCCCATCGAGATCTCCCCCGCAACGTCTCGATTCACCTGTCGATATCTTGGCCGGAGGTCTCGATCGGACGCGGTTCCGGTCTCCCCCCGGGTGGTCTTCCCTTGGGATAGGAAGGCGCGTTCCCTTTCGATCGGGGGTGGGATCCGGTTCAGAAGGGGAAGGATCCGGATCGGGGGAAAGGCGAAGGGGGCGGAGACCCATCGACATGCGACATGTGACATGTCGCGCACTTCCGAGCGGCAAGCGTGTGCATCGAGCGCGTCTCGGATCCGGAAGAGGTCATGTCGACGTGCAGGAAGCAAGGCAGAGGGAACCGGAAGACCTATCGAAGCGGCGTGGGGAGCCACGCCCTGGTGTCGCAGAAGTCCTTCGACCGCATGCGCCAACCGGAGGTGTCCAAGACCGACGGTTCGATGCCGAAGCCAATCGAGGAGGCATGCGAACCACCAGCAAATGGACAGGATGGATCGAAGGCTTCGAAATCGTCCATCGAAGACGGATCCGGAACCCTGGCATGGCCTTCGATCCGCATCGCACCTGCAGAAGTCGCGTCGGAATCCGAGTTCGAAGCGACGGAACCGACGGTGGAATTCGCGGAGGAACCCGTCGACGCGGCCAAAGAGGCTTCGGATCCCTTCGACGACTCCGAAGACGTCGTCAGGAGGATGAAATCGGCCTACTTGGCCGCCCTCGCGGCGGCCGAGCGGGACGCACAGCTCCACGCCAAGCAGATGCGGCAGAGGGACGAGAAGAGACGCGTCGAAGCGATGGCACTCGAGTACGAGCAGCGTCGGTTGGAAGACCTCCGCACGATGGAGGAGATGGAAGCGGAAAGGAAGAACCGAGAAAGGAAAGGGGGAGAGATCATCCGGAAGCAGATCGAAGAGCACGAGCAGCAAAAGGCCGCGGAAGCAGAAAGGATCGAGGCGGAACGGAAAGAAGCCCTCCGACGTGTGCAACTGGAGCTGGAAGAAGCGGAACGGGCAGTTGAACGAAAGGAAGCCAAGAAGAAGGCCGAGATGGAAGAAATGAAACGGACCAACGCAGTGGCCATCGAAGCCAAGCAACGAGCGCTTGAGGAGGAGATGGAGATGGACCGAGCCGCCCGAATCTACCTCGAGGAGGCACAGAGGAGAGAAGAAGAAATGGAAGAACAAATGAAGGCGGAACGCCTTGCCAGGGAAGAAGAAATCAACAAGCTTCGAAAGGCACAGATGGAAGTGTCCCAAGCTGTCTCCAATCGGGAAGAATTGCTCGTGAAGAAGGCAATCGAGAACGCCGAAAAAGCCTGGAAGCAGCAGCAGGTGGAAGAAGCGGCGAAGAAGAGAACCATGGCCGAGGAACTACGTCTTGCTCGCAACCAGTACATGGAACACAAGGCCAGGCTGGAATCAGAAGCAGCCCAAAGAAGGAAGGACATCCAGCAAGAGTACCAGAAGGAGGAGGAAGAGATGAAGCAAGTCATGGCTGCCGATCGGCAGAAATTTCTTGCTGCAAAAGAAGAGTATCGAAGTGCGTTGACGGAACAGCTTGACGCAAAGTGCCAAATGAAGAAGCAGGAGGCTCTGAGCTGCAACCAAGAAGCCGAAACCTTCCTAAGAAGCTGTCAAAAGAAGAAACAGTCCCTGGACAGCATCAAGGAAGCCATGATCGAAGACCTGACCAGCCGAGGAGTGCCTGCTGAGTACACGTCTTTGCTTTCACGTGTCAAGATCTAGTGCAATCCCAACACGCACCTTGGAATCTCCCTATCCTTCTGGACGGTGCAACTCGATTGTTTCGCTGGCCTCTTCCACGGCGGCCCGCACAGCATCCGCGTCTCTTCCTTCGAACACTAGCTTGGTGACGTAGGTGTGATCTGACTTGGTGCGAGGGTAGGATCCGATTTGAACCACGCCGCTGTACTTTTCTGCGACTTGGGTGAGTGCATCAGCAAGGTCCCCTTCTCCCCACTGCGTCCACCACGTCTGCGTGGTGAATCCGGTTCCGGTGAACAGCTCCTGGTTGGCTTCCAGCATGGATTGAAAGAGCCTGGGGATTCCAGGAAGCACGAACACATTGTCCACCTGCACCAATGGTACCCACAGGCCGGGTGTGCTGTGTACCTGACAAGGGGTGGGCAAGGTTGCCATCCTCAAGCGCGCTGCATTCAGCTCCTTTCCTTGGCCTTCGTAGTGCACTTTCATCTGCTCCCTTGTGGGTTCGTGCACTTGCAATGTCCTGCCCGTGGCATCGGCCACGGCGGCATAAGTGATGTCATCGTGCGTGGGACCAATGCCACCAGAGGTGATGACATATCCATCGGGTCCGACGACCTCCTGTAATCTACGTAATGAATCCACCACGGTTTCCGACACATCGGGTACGAGTTCACCGCGCACCAAATCCACGCCTCGACGGTGCAGCAATGTGGCAAGCATCACCGTGTTGGCGTCTTGGACACGTCCAGCCAACACCTCGTCTCCGATGGTCAAGCTTGCCGCACGTCGCGTCGGCGACAGCGCGGTGGAAACGCGACGACTGGAGGACGCCGTGGTCCGAGGAGCGGCCGTTCTCACGTGCGCGACCATCCCACGCAACGCGTGCGTCGCTCGGTGCATCGTCTTCGTACTCGGCGCGAACGAATGGTGCGTCCTTTCGTTGTCGGTCGATGGCCACGTGGCAGTTTCGGGGAAGGCGCCATATGTTGCAGGGGAGGGGAAGGGGGGCACTCGAGTACGTTCCAAAGACCAGTGCTTGACAACAAAGAATGAGAAAGGTCGTGCAAGAGCCCATGAAGAGGTGCGTGCATGCGTGAATCAGGACCATAGAATAGGTTGGCGGGTCTAGGCAGGAGCAGAGCTCACCTGGACACCACCCGAGCCACCACCGTCCGATTGATCGCCGACCGCACCACTATCCAACGGAGCAGGGGGAGGGTTGGATGGCGCTTCTGCCCTTATGCTGGGCATGCCATACCCAAGTGAAAATCCACCACCCTCCGCCAACTCCGAGAGCTCTCGGACGTGTGCACGCCGGAATGAATCGATGGCCGTGACCACCTCTTCATCTGGAAGGTCCATCTGGCTCAGCACGGCTGCAGCGAGCTGAAGGGACGGCTCCAGCGTTTCAGGGACGACCGCGGTCGCCCCGGCCTTTTCAAGGTTCAAACCGTGCTCGACGTCACGCGCCCTGACATACGTCTTCACCTTAGGATAGTTCTTATTCATAGACCATACCACGCGATAGTTGGCCCCGGGCGTGTCCAGAGTTATCACTGCACACTTGGCCCTCCCGGCTCCAATGCTGTGCAGAACAGCCGGGCTACCTGCATCGCCAAAGTAAACTGGCAGGTCTAGCTGGCGCCCTGAGGAGACACGGTCGGCATTCACGTCTACTGCAACAAATGGAATGAGCCTCTCACTCAACAGCTGAGCAATCATTTGCCCTACTCGTCCAAACCCGGCAATGATGACATGGCCGCTCAAGTCCGCATTTTCTCCCTCGGTAGGTTGCAAATTGCTGACATCGCCCTTGTTCAGTGATGCAAGCCACTGTCCGGAGGCTGCAATCCACGGCGTAACTGCCATTGACAAGCCTACAACCAAAAACAACTCGTTCACGAGCGCTGCTGGAACCACGTTCTGCTTGACCGCTTCGCCCAGCAGGACAAATGCAAACTCCCCACCAGGGGCAACAAACAGGCCTGCCCTCACTGCTACCAACAGTGGCAAACCAAACATGGGGCCCACTGCAGCCATAATAGCAACCTTTCCTGCAAGAAGAGCCACCAGACCCATCAGAATCACATTCCAGCGTGCAACCAGCAAAGCAGGGGATATTTCCATGCCCACCGTCATGAAAAAGAGCCCTAGCAGAAGCCCTCGATAAGGAGCGATGTCGGACTCCACTTGCAGAGCAAACTCTGTTTCTGCCAGCAAAAGGCCCGCGAGGAAGGCCCCCAAGGCCATAGAGAGCCCTGCTTGCTGGGTGATTACACTCGTGCCCAGCACTGCTAACAGAGTCAGTGCGGCAAAAATCTCTGCGTTCTTCAAGCTTGCAATCCTTCTATAAATGGGGCGACACAGAAGCCGTCCTCCGGCAGTAATGGCAGTCATACAGAGCACAGCCTTCACCGCGGCCACCCCAAGTGCCTTCAAGATGACCGCGATGCCTCCTTGCGTACCTGACGGTGCGAGCAGCGGGACCATCATCAGGAATGCCACGACTGCAAGATCCTGAAACAGGAGGATGCTGAATGTTGCTCTCCCATGCCTCGAGCCCGACTCACCTCTATCCTGGAGCACCTGTAGAGCAACTGCAGTAGAAGACATGGCAAGGCCACCCCCGACAATGATAGCACCGGGAGCACTTAATTTGCTGATGGCCATCACGGCTGCTGCAGACAAGGCTGTCGACAAGACAACCTGCGCGGATCCCATGCCAAATACGAACTTGCCCATGGACTGCAGACGCTCCAGGCTGAGCTCCAGGCCTATGTTGAACAAGAGGAAGACAACGCCAAACTCTGCAAGATACCGCACCGCTTCCACGTTATTGATGATGGCAAGGGAGTGGGGGCCAATGAGAGCACCACCCAGAAGGAACCCCAGTACTGGGCTACCCCCTGGAAGCTTCGAGACGATTGGAACTATGACAACAGAAGTTGCAAGAAGCCATAGGACGTCCAGCAACCCACCTTCCTCCTCAAGCGAATGCTCTGCACTTGGAATGTCTTCCATCATATGATTCACTTCTGATGGAATGCGCCTCATGTACTTGTAAGCCGCAGTCAATCCGGACTTTTCTGCTGCAGCCGCAATGCTTGGCAGCGGGGCAATATTCGCCTTTTTGAAGAAGAAAGAAGATCCTGCAACAGCAAAGGTAAGGAGAACAAAAGCGCCTGCCACTTTTGCTCTCTTCTTTCGCAAGGCCTTGTACACCGTGGGAAGCCATTTGTCGGGCAGAATGCCAGAAGAGAAGTAGGAGGCGGAGAGGAACTTGGAGGACCTCTTTGCCTGCGGGGCTTCTATTTTGGGAGCGCTTTCCTTTCCTGGAGTCTCTGTTTCAGCAGCTTCTTTCTCACCACTCTCTTTCTCCCTTTCCTCTTTTGCAGGTGCCTTGGCAGTGCTAGCCTCCACAACATCTTGCTTTTTTTCGGCGAGACGCTCTTCTTTGATTTCTGCTTCCACGAAGGCCTCGAGGGCTGCTTCAAGGGCCTCCTCCTCCGCAAGCGTCGATTGAATGTCGATCATGGTGTTATCATCTGTGGACAGCGACTTTAACTTCTTGTCCGCAGCCTGGGCAGCTGCAACTGCTGCTTCAACCTCCTCCACTTCCTTCGTGGCGGCCATTTCCTCTTTGATGGCCGTTTCCACAGCTGACATGCGGGCGGTCACGGTATTCTCAGCGTCTTTCACCCTGGATTTAGCTTCCACGGAGAGTTGTGCAACTTCCTCGGCGTTTTTCTCCAATTCTTCGCTCTTAGCCTTGGCGTCTTCGAGGCTCTTTTCTAATTCAGCCAATTGGCTTTTGATGGATGCTAAGGCATCATTGTCTTCGTCTGCCCTCTCCTCCTCCTTGTTTGCTGGCTGCAAAACTTCTTCCACTGCGGATTCAAGGGGGAGCTCAGCGGGTGGTTCCTCTTTGTCGGACTCCTTGTCTGCCTTGGAGGATTTCTTGCCAGAAAGCTTATTAATTTGATCCTGCAAGCCAGAGATTCTCTTGACCAACTCCACTTCTTCTGCCACTGCGACCTCTGCCTCCTGCATCGCTTCGGACGCTTGCGTTTCTGCGTCCTGCAATTGGCCCTTGACAGCGTCCAATCCTTCTACTGCTTCCTGTGCCAGGGCTTCCATTTCTTCTCTGACAAGGGTTGCTTTCGCTTTTTTCCTCATCGCAGCCACCATGGCTTCCACCAGGAACTCGGGTGTTGCCTCTCCTACGCCCTCCTGTTCTGGCCTTTCTGCGTCTTTGCTCTCACCCTGCACATCATCGCCTGCTTCATCTGGGGTTGCCCTGCACCCGACCATCCTCCACGTCCTCTTTCCCATCCCTGGTCGTGCCCCCGTCCAATCTGTTCCCTTCGTGCCCCATCCAAGCCTGTTGTTCCACAAGCGGTTGTTTCCCAGCATCGTGTCCAAGTGCAAGGTGGGTTCCCAGGAACGTTTCCAACCGACCCCAACCACCGACGAAGTTAAGCGAAGTAGTTAAGCCAGGAGCCGGCCACCAAGGGTCGGAGCATGCACGGAACGGCCGCGCCGTCAGCCACTTGTTGCGTCGAGCGTCGCGCGCACGCGTGCTGGCTGGCTTCCCAGCGAACCGGATGGATCCGTGGGGACCTCTCGAGTCCCGTCGTACGCGTCTCTCGGCTCGCACGTGCTTCCCACGGTGTTGACGTCGTCCGTGGCCTGGCCGTTGCGTCGCCCGTTCGCGCCCTCCTCACCTCCCCGCGGTCCTTTTCGAAGCCCCGTTCCTCGACGCGGCCTTTCTTGCCTTCCACTGCACCGCCTTGGCCACCGAAGGCCACGTCGTAGCCGCCATGGCACGCACGTTCCACGCACCGCTGGCGTCGATCCGATCCACCAGTTTGTGGTGTCCACCGAAGGAAGGGGGGCGTGGTGCGGGTGCATCTCCCTTTCCCACCCGGGTGTCCTTCCGATCGAACCCGATGGACGCGGGGGAAAGCGTCCCTTTCGAACCCGGTGGGAAAGGGAAAGGGAAAAGGAATGAAGGTCCTCGGATCCAGGTGCAGGACCAGACCGTGTGGTGTTGTGGCCCAGCCGAGTGCGCGCGTCGGACGCGAGAGGAGCGGCCCAGCATGGCCAAGATGGGCGAAGGAGATGCGAGGTGGATCGTGGACGAGAGAGAGGACGGGACCAACGTACACGGATGGCACTGGGCGGAAAAGGACGTGGGCGGATGGGCCAAAGAACGACTCCAGGAGCTGCTGGGAGACCAAGAGGTGCTCGGGGGTGAAGGCGGATGCTGGCTGCGCACCGATCAGCTGCACGTCTTCCGTGGAGACGCCTTCATCAACCAAAGGAAAGGCAAGTTCATCCCTGGATACGAGCTGGAAATCGCACTCCAATGGAGCGGAGAGATCAAGGCGAACGGAGACGACCAACGAACCAGCGGCGCCAAGGCCACCGGGGAAATCAAAGTCCCGTACATCGGAGACGAGAACCACGACGAAGACACAGAGATACAAGTCACCGTGTTTCAGGCGGGTCCGGCGGAGGATCGGCTTCGAGATGCCATGTTGGCGAAAGGAATCCCCCTGCTGCAGGAAGGGATACGCACCTTCCACCGCGAGATGTGGTCCGGAAAACCCGTCCACGCCAGCGGTGCAGCCAAGAAGGCCAACGCGCAACCCCAGCAGAAGCAGCAGGCACAGGCGAAGGCCGAAGCCAAGGAGGAGGCGAAGGAACTGGAGCGGAAAAAGGAAGAAGAGGCCAGCGAATTCAGGACCATCAAAATGAAGGAGAGCTTCCACGCCAGGCCCAAGGACATCTACGACGCCTACCTGGACGAGAACCGAGTCAAAGCCTTCACCCAGAGCAACGCTTCCATCAGCAAAGACGTGGGAGGGGAGTTTTCTCTCTTCAACGGATCGATCGTCGGGAAGCAAGTCGAGCTCGTTCCGTGGGAAAGAATCGTGCAAAAGTGGAGGTTCAGCAACTGGCCCCAGGACCATTACTCCACCGTGACGATCACCATCACGGAGAAGGAACCTGGCAACACCCAGCTTCGACTGGTGCAGACCGAAGTTCCTGTGGCGGACCAGTTCGGGAACGAGTCCGTCCTGGAGACCACCGAGAGAGGTTGGAAGGAACAGGTGTGGAATCGCATCCGTGCCGTCTTCGGCTACGGGATCTAGTGCACACGCCACGGTCCAAGAAGGCCGGGATGCGCGCTCGCGTCCCAAGTCGATGGGAATGCCCGCAACGGCACTCCACCTTCCGCATGGAATGCAAAGGGCTTTCGTACCCACGGTCGTGCAATAAAACGCAGCGCGATCCCGCTTGCACTGCGTCCTGTTCGTGGCCACTTCCGACGTTCGACGTTGTAGGACGCACTGCAGGCGAATCGCTTTCCTTCCTCCGCGGTCCATCGATGGAGGATGGGTCCCGATGCGATTCGCTCCAACCCGCACTCGAGCCTCTTCCTGGCTCCTCGTGAGGGAGCGGCTTCGGCGTCGTCGTCTCGTTCGCGTCTCGCCGACGGTTGGGTCCCAGGAGGTGCAGAAGACGTTCTCGGTCCCGTTGGGCGATTCGTCTCGTCCTCCCCCGTTTCGAAGTCAGCGTTCCGATCGCGCGTTTTCCCCCTTCGATCCGGATCCTGCCGTCTCGAAGGGACGCACGGGTGCTTCCGGTGCGATGGAAGCTTCCAGACGCGCACTCGGTCGTCTCGTCGCTCCCACCCACGACCGATCGAGGAGACGATGCTGGTGGAGAACCTGCAGAACCCGACGAGGATCGGGGGAGATGGGCGGAGCGTGGAGGGTTCGATCGGTCGGTTCCTCTGCGGTCGACGAATGAGCACGGATGCATCCGTGGATCGATCCTCGATGTCCATCGGACGGTCCTGGTGGCTCCATCGTGGTCCTCGCCCCTCCTGCTCTGGACCGCACGTCTCCCTGTCTTCCCATCTCCCGTCGAGCAACTTCCAAGCACACCGGTTCGTTTCCTCTGCGCGTCTTCTCCCTGTATGCATGCCCACGGGGATGCGTCATGTCTCCCTCCCTCCGCCCTCCGTTCGGTGCTCGTCTTCCCGCAGGAAGGTCTCTCTTCCTTCCTCCCCTCGATCCCCTTCTGTTCGTGGTCGCGGTCGAGAGGGGGTCAAGCACGGGGGTTTCCCCCTCCCTGGGTGCCCGGTTGGATTCCGGATGGATCTTCGACCCCACCCGTGCCGTGGGGATGGCGACGTCTCCACCCGTCCCACCCCGGTTCCCACCCTACTGCCCCCCCTTCAGGACCCTGGGACGACCAGTCGTTCCGATCGGCTCCGAGCAGGTCCTGGGCCACGTGCGCCCGTGCCCGATCCGGGAGGGGAGGGGAAGGGGGGAAGGGGAAGGCCCCGGGGGTTGGCGATGGCGTACCGGGGGGGTGGGGGATCGATGCAGGCGAGATCGGGGGGGCATGGTCGGACAGATCGCAGCAGGAACCACCGAACACGCGCGCACGGGGAAAGACCGGATCGAAGGCATCGACGCACAAGAGCGCACCCGTTCCAGATGGAAGACGCCGGCGAAGGGATGGACGCGACCCGGAGCGGTGGAACGGGAGAGAGCACGCAGCGAATCATCGCCAAGCTCATGCGGGAAGCCAGCTACTCCGGTGCCACCGGAGAAGCGCTGATGGACCTCCATCACGCCCACAGGTTTCGAGACAAGGAGCTCGACGCGAGTCCGAGGTCCACCGCGTCCTCCGACGAAGTCAAGAACTGGTGCGTCCATCGCGATCGAACCGACGTGCGAAGCCGAAACGTGGCGACGAATCGCTGGACACGTGATGGTGGGAAGGACGACGAAGAACGGGACCACACCCCTCCCCGATCCAATCGAGCGGGAACCCCCCTCCCCCTTCCTCCCTTCCTCCAGACGGGGAAAGAGGAAGGACGAACCCCTACGGTCCACGGGACCTTGAAAGGGAACATTGGAAGACGCCGGTCCGATGGAAGGACCAACGATCCCGATCCAGAGGGACGAACCACGAGATCGCCTCGAGGGACCCCCTGGCACACGGAAAGCGATCGAACGGCATGGCAGACCTACGCACGTGCTGGACCATAGGGCGACGTGAATGGGAATCGAAACCATCCACGAGGGGAGGGGAGAGCGTAGAAAATCATGGTGAGATGGAATGCTGACCTGTAAGGAAACAATCTGGACGTCCTGTGCAGGGATGTCGGAGGCTACGAAGAAAACGACTTTCAAGACTTCCGACATTGCATCGATGCCCTCAAGGAAAACCCGGATGAAAGGATCCCAGAAGCCTGGAGGTCCTACACGAAAATCACGCAAGCCGGCTCCTTCGCTCAAGAGACCTTGGAAGTGAACGAAGATGTGACCCTCCGGGCCAGAAGGCTCGAGAACGCCTCCTGGAGGCTCTGGGGTCAGGAGTCGGCCGATGGCCAACTGGACGTGAATGAACTGGAAAAAAACGTCGAGAGAAAACTGGGATTCGACGTGAGTCACTTCAAGAGGAACATGTCCGTGGAAGACCTGCTTGACGCAGACTTTGCCGAGTCCATCGAAAGGGAGAGGCTCGATAGCTACGGCTCGTCGCCCAGGACGACTAGCGCACCTCACTCTCCGCCCGACACGTTCTTGATGCCGATTCCGGAACTGGCATCCCGAAAGAGTATCGTCTTTGGGCATTCCTTGGAACGAAACGGTGCCAACAACTTCTTGCTCTACCTCTTGCGGGAATTGAAGTTGATCTCGAACCTGGAATGTGAGATTTATGTGCCCAAGGATGGCCCCATGGCTTCGGATTACGAGAAGCTGGGTATCAAAGTTCATGTCCTTAATCCAAGTGAAGAGGATTACGATGAGAAGATTCAAGAGGCCATGCAGCACTTCAACGTTGCCATCGTGAATACGATAATGCGTCCAGAGGCAGTCCTTGCTGCAGACAAGGCAGGGGTGCCATCCGTATGGGTTATCCACGAGGCGTGGCCCCAGGATCAATTCGAGTACTACGCGAAGGAAGTCTTCCTGATGGCCCATTTGGATGCCGAGAAGATCAAGTGCGCTTTTTCTGCTGCAGACCGCATCTGCTTCCCCGCCAAGGTGCAGCGCAAGTGCTACGAAGGGCTATTTGAGCCGCATCGTGGAGTCGTCATCTACAACGGCATTCCCACCATGGCCATCGATGTTTTCAAATCATCCGCGCCAAGGGGGGAGGTGAGGAAGGAGTTGGGGTACGACAGCGATGACTTGGTGATCCTTCACCTCGGTACTGTTTGCAAGCGAAAGGCGCAGCTGGACACCATGAAAGCCTTTGTGCAGTTTTGCAAGAACAGCCCAGAGAAGGCAGCCAAAGCCAAGCTCCTCCTGGTCGGTGCCAGGTACATACGGCAGCATGAGATTGAGTACATCGATAGCATCAAGAAGCTGGTGGTAGACAACAATTTGCAGAATCAGGTTACCATTCTTGACACGAAGAAGAATGTTCTGCCGTTCTATCTGGCAGCAGACATCGTTGTGTGCCCGTCTATCAACGAGGTGCTTCCCCTGGTCATCTGTGAAGCAATGGCATTCCAACGCCCAGTCATCGCTAGTGCCATCGATGGTATCCCAGAAGCTCTAAAGCATGGCAGGGAGGGATTTTTGATCAAGCCTGGCGATATCGATGCCTTTGCCAGTCACTTGGAAGAGCTGACAGATCGCTCTCTTCGGTCTCAAATGGGCCGCTGCGGTCGTCTTCGGGTGAGAGAGCAGTTCAGCTTTGACCGAATGTTGGCGACGTATGCGAAAATGGTTCAAGAGGCCGTGGACCAGAGATCTGCACCAGAGCTCCGAATGCATCAGGGAGTGGGGACAAACAGCAAGCCGGTGATTCTCCTGGACATGGACAACACCATTGTGGATTGGGATAGCGAATTCCTGGCTCGCTGGAGGAAGCGAAATGCTGGTCATGCCAACCGTTACCCTGAGCTGGTGGTCAATCGCAAGGACTTTGAGATTGAACTGAATTTTGCTGAAAAGTACCGCGATGATGTCCTGAGCGTGGTTGCTGAACCGGGCTTTTACAAGAATCTGCATCCCATTCCAGGTGCAGTGGAAGCAGTCCACGAGATGGTCGCTCTTGGCTGCGAGGTTCGATTTTGCACATCCACCCACTATATCTGCCCAGGACAGTCCGCGGAAGAGAAGTTCGCCTGGGTGAGGGAGCATCTTGGCGAAGAGTACGTGAACAAGCTCATCATCACCAGCGACAAAACTGCCGTCAAGGGCGACATTTTGGTGGACGACAAGCCGGTCATCACTGGTTGCGTTGAGGATCCGGACTGGATCCACGTGGTTTACGATCAGTCCTACAACACCAAGGTGGACAAGCCACGCTTGCAGAGCTGGTACGACTGGCGGTCTGTGATCGAGCCGCTGCTTCAGAAGAAGGATGCTCAGTGATGGGTTTAACGGAGGGTTGCTTTGTTTAGATAATCGATCCAGCTGTCCTGCAGGGACAATTGGACCCCATTCCTACCCGTGATGCATCATGTGCTTGCTTTTCTTCCGGGTGTTTGGCGCACCTGGGCATGTAAAGAGCACCCTCCGATTCGTCCATGTGCGTCTGGGGTGTGTTGGACACGGCACCCATCCCCAACTCTCCAACCTTCCCACCCGTCTCCATCCCGGTTCCCTTTCCTTTCGGAACCCCACCGTTCCTTCCTTTCCATTGGATGGTCCACGGGGTCGATTCGGGCCTGAACCCATCGGTGGGTCCCCGAACGATCCACACACGAAGGTGTCGAGGCAAAGCGGAGGCCCACACACGGCGGCGCAAGCATGCTGCGCGCAGGAACGTGTCGCACGAGGCGCCTCGAGGGGTCCAGATCCAGGCAGGAACGCGAGAAGAGGGCAGGTGGGTCGAATGCATCGGCACGAGGCGAGGAGAAGACGTGGATGGAGGATTGGCAGCTGACGGAGGTCGGGTGGAAACACGCACGCGACGGACGAGTGCAGGGAACAAATGCTGGACTGCGCGGGGACACAGGGCGCAGACGTGCGTGAAGAGGCACCGAACGAAGAGCAGGTGAGTTCGCCTCGAATCGCCGCGAACGAGACCGACGGTACCTCGATCCTGCGAGGCACGGTGGAAGCTGACGTGGGCGTGGGACGGTGCAGCGTGTCCTGCTCGTCGATGAGCTTCGAAGGGTTGGTGGAAACGCTGGACGACGTAGTCAACGAACCGGAGGGAGGATACCTCTTCTCTTCGTCGCACAACGAGACTTCGTTCGCCTTGCTCAAAGCACTGATGTATCTCCAAGGGAAGTACCACAGCGAGAAATACGCTTCGACCGAACACCTCTCCGACAAGGAGCTCGAAGTCCGTCGCAAGTCGGAGGAGCTGTATCGCAAGCTGTCCTCCGAGGAAGGCTCCGAGGACGCGCTGTGGTGGCAATACTTTGATCGGGGATGCAGGAGCGGTCTCCATCCGACCTCGGAATTGGCGAGCTGCATGCTGTTCCTCTTCCGGGAGATCGGCGAACCCATCCAGCCGTGGGAGCTTTCATCGGACGAGGAGGCGAATGCGGAAGAGGAAGTCGAGACCGAGGAACCCGTGATAGAAAGCCCTCCACCTCCACAAGAACAGCCAAGGCCTCCGCCGGAACGGAAGGACTTGGAGCGGGTGACCATTGCTGAGCTCAAGACAATGGCCAAGGACTTGGGCCTTCGTGGATACAGCAAATTGAAGAAGGACCAGCTGGTGGAAGCCCTCCTGCTCAACCTGAGCCCTTAAGCGACGTTGATTTTGCCTGCACGTGGGCACGAAGGCTTCGTTTGAGCAACTTCCTGCGTTCTCGCTTGTGACCGGGACTGACTGACAAGTCGGCAGTGGAATAAACATGTTTGACTGATATTGGGCAAATTTTGGAGGAGGCTTTGACGTATGCAAATGATCTATGGACCGTAACCATCCACTTCATGTGCAAGGAGAACCTGTCTCCCCTTGACGCGGCAGGTGTAGTCGCAGTTCTGAAACCCAACGGTCCTCGGTCGGTCCACAAAGGTTTGAAGGTGCAGATGACAGCTTTGCATTCTGCCCGAATGTGGCGTGCTTTTGTGCGATTGTGTGTATGTCGCAGACTTTGGCACGAATCCCATAGCCCACACTTATCCCCGCGTCTGCTGGCAATGCCTACGACCTCCTATCAGGTTGTGTCACGAGAAGCATAGGTCAGAGCACCTACCTGAAGTCACGTACGCTCACATAAGTTTCGAATGGAAATACATTTGAAGGACCAAGGAGTTTGTTTCGGTGTATGTGATCGAGCAACAAGCCCTTGAGTGAGTACTTGTCTCTCCTTCGAGCCGAATTACTTCCCATGGGTGAACCCCTTGGGCGTGTACTCCTAACCTCAAGCGCCAACATACTTCGTGCAAGAAAAAGACCCCCGTGCTTCTTGCGGGGAGATGTCGGGAAAACATCAAGCCTTCAATGAGCACGGCAGCGAAATCGTTCATCTCTCATATCTCCACGCTTCGAAGGAGTCGATGCCCCGTGCTCCTTTCACATTGGGCCCACTGGCCAACTGGCGAGAAGATGTGATTCCACCCCGTCGCTTGGGCATTGCGTTGCACGCTGCATCGGAGCCTTGAATCGAACATCCGAGTGCCTCCAAGTTTCCCGGGAAATCTTTCTTCACCAAGTTGTAGTTTAAGAGCGGAGAACGTTGTATCGGATGTTTCCAAAGTCCTTGCGTCGCATGTTGACATGGTTTACAGAAGAAGTGGGGAAATTCTCGAAATTCGCCATGGGCACCTAATTTTTTGTCCGATGCCAGTTACATGAAGATAGGGAGCACCCGTACGTTCCTCGGCCCCAAGTGCTTCTTCCCTTGATACCCACTTCTCACGCCTGCATGTGCCCCTCATTTTGGAGCATGCATGGTGCATCGGACCAAAGCATACTTGAGCTTCGGTGTGCCTTACAGGAGGCCAAGTCGTCCAACCCCACCCCAATGACGTGCCGTATGGGGTTGCCTCGTATCCTTCCACTGGGGTTCTTCGGGTGGTTCCTGGGAACCTTGGAACGTTTCAAGGGTGTGTTTCACCCGAGTAGACCCGATCGATCCCATTCGCTTTGTCAGGAGGAGGGGGGGTCGTGTCTCCACCAATCAGAATCCACCACTTGCACCAGGAGACGAAGCGAGGCGCACACGACGCGTCGGGATGGAACAGGGCTGCCAGCGCACACGTGCAGGATCGAAGCGGATGGAGAAGCGAAGGGACACGTCCTCGTGGATCCTCACGCTGCTGGTGGTGCTGCTCCTGGCGACCTGCACCGGATGGACCGAAGCCGCGAAACCGAAAGGGACGGGATCCAGAGACTTCTACGCCATCCTCGGCGTCGACAGGAAGGCGGACGAATCGACCATCAAGAAAGCGTACAGGAAACTCGCGCTCAAGTACCATCCCGACAAGAATCTGGACAACCAAGAAGAGGCGTCGAGGAAGTTCCAAGACGTCGGGACCGCGTACGAAGTGCTCTCGGATCCGGAAAAGAGGAGCGTCTACGATAACTATGGAGAAGAAGGACTGCAAGCACAAGCGGCGGGACAGGATCCAAGAACGGCACACTTCGGTGGAAACGCGGGATCGGCCGGTGGCGGACAGCAATACCGGTTCACCGGCGATCCTTTCAAAGTCTTCGAGCAGTTCTTTGGAGGTGGAGGAGGATTCGGCGGAGGCGGCTTCGGAGGAATGGGAGGTGGCTTCGGAGGAATGGGAGGTGGCATGGGAGGCAACCAAGGAGCGCCTCCCCAGGATCTGTATCCTAAAGGATCCATGGTTTCCAGGTTGAAGACAGGGAGGTTCCCTGATAGCACATCCAAGCACGTTTGGTTGATCGAGTTCTATAGCCCGGGATGCCCACACTGTCGCAATTTTGTCCAGAACTGGGAAACACTGGCAGAGAACCTGCGAGGGATCATCAAGGTAGGAGCTGTCAACTGCCAAATCGATGCACAGCTGTGTCAACAGCAGGGGGTGCGGGCCTACCCGACGATCAAGCTTGCATTTCAGGACAAGTACATGGAGTACAAAGGGGACAGGAGTCCAAAACAGATCAAAAAATGGGCGTACGAAAACATGCCATCTGACAAGATACAAAATCTCGTACGTGGTGCTTCTGTGGACGACTTTCTTGCGGGCCCATGCAAATCATCCAGGTCCAAGGCCTGCGTTGTGCTCCTGACGGACAAGTACGAAACCAGCGCAATGTACAAGAGCATCGCTTACCAATTCAGGAACAGCATCGCCTTCGGGGAGGTGCGGGGCTCCAATGTGAACCTGGCCTCTCGGTTTGGGGTGAAGAAGTACCCACTCCTAGTGGTCATCTGCAACGGGGACGAGCAGACTGTCACTGAGTTTGCTGGGGAGTACACCAGTGAGAACATCGCACAATTTTTGAAAAGGTACGAGGACAGCTCCCTCTGCAAGGTTGCAGCAAAGAAGAAGAAGCCGCGTGGGGTCTCAATAACTGCGAGCACGGACCTGAAGAGCCTCCGGATATCCGAATTGAAAGGGTTCCTCGATAGCAAGGGCAGCACGTGCGACGGTTGCCTGGAAAAAGCAGATTACATCGAAAAGGTGCAGAGCCTGTTGGGGCTGAGGACGGAGCTTTAGAAAGATTTGTTATTGAACGGATTTCTCTAGCAACAACGCAGATTCGTTAGGACTACGATCGGTCGTTGTAGAGTTCGTCCTCGATCTCGGCGATGTGTTCCTTGAACATCTGGAACTGATCGACTGTCAGTGAGATTCCTTTTTTTCCCGGTAGCATGTCTCCGTTCTTCTCGTAGTACTCTCGTATGTCCACCAGTTTCTTTCCCGCGTACTGTCCCACACTTATCCGTCTGTTCTTGGAGAGTTCGCAGATCAGCACCTTGCCGTCCTTTCCAACGATGCGCTGTTTTTCCGGCCGTTCCTCCGCGTCTGTCTTGACCTCCTTCGCTGCACCATCGCAGGTCTCTGCACCCTCCCACTTTCGCTTCTCCCCTGCGTTCACCGTCGGCCTCTGCGCTTGCTCCATCGCAACCTTCCTTCGCGCCAAAATGGCGCCTTCCGACACCAAGGGGGAAGGGTCTGGGCCCTCGTACCGCCCACACACGTCCTCACGTGCTCGATCCACGTGCTTCGCCAAGGCCCGTCGAGGCAGTACCGAATCCTGACCGGGCCGTATGCAAAGCACGATCCTCGACGCCATGTGGGTTTTTCCTTTCCGTTTCGCGTCGCATTCGTCCCCCGATGCGTCGAGGAATCTCCTTCGCCCCGTGTCGATCCTCTTCGGCACGTGTCCGATTGGGGTCCACGTGATCCTCCGTCTCCCTCCCCGTCCGTTCGCCGTACGGTCGGTTCGAAACCCCGTCCCCAGCTTTCTCCCTGGCGGGGCCTTCCCCGTACGTGGGGTACGGGAGCATATTCGAGGGTGGGGAGCTCCACTCCGTGGGAGAACGCGCCATTGGATGGGACGATGACGTGCGACCGTTGAACGAAAGGAAGCACGCGTGGGAAGGTGGAGAGGTGATCATGGAAGCTGCCACTGCAGCCGTGGCAGTGCCGAACGGGAACAGGACGAGCGAAAAAGACGCCTGGAAAAGCGCCGGGTCGCCCGTGGGAACCCCGCCCACGGGATCCACGCCGAAAGGAGACGTGGGAAGTGCCGATGCGAAGAAGCAATTCTGCAAAATCAGGTATGGTGGAGTGTACGAACTGGAACAAGTCGCGGTCGGATACCTCATGAGGCTCAAGCAAAAGAGGAGGGAAAGCGGAGTGGAAGCATGGTCGCTGCGCGTCCACCACGACCTGCGTGAGGTGCCCTTCGAAAGGTTCTGCGAACTGCACGAAGAAGACGGACAATTCCCGTTCCACCTCATCTGTTACTTCAGAGCAGGGGAGGAGATCATCTGGGAGAGCGAAAAAAAGGGGAAAATCGGATCCGTGCGAGATAGCTACAGCGGAAGCCCGATGAAGAGTCCAACCACTCAACCGGAGAAGACGTGCCTCGAGACGGTCGAACCGACGGGGTGGGAACCACTGCCAGACGAGTGCTGGATGCACATCTTCAAGTACTGCAGGACCAGGGAATTGTGTGCCCTGGCGCAGACATGCCAGTCCCTCCACAGGCTGGCGGGACGGGCCGATGTGTGGTATCTCGTGTACGAAGACCTGTATGGCCAACCCCCAGAAGAACCGCACACCCTTGCCAAGGGAGGGGTCAGGAGGGTGTGCAGGCGTTCCGAGCTGCGCGCTTCGCACTGGTACGATCTCTTGCCCTATACCGAGGACATGGGACCGTTCGATATCAACCTGGTGCAAATGGACGGCAGGAAGATTGTGGGTGCGGACGGACCCAATCTTCGCATTTGGACTCACTCTGGAAGGCGTGTGGCCTCCATGAAAGGACAGAGTGGCGTCATAAGCTGCTTTGATTTCGATGCAGACCACATACTCAGCGGCTGTGATCAAAACACCGTGAAATTGTGGTCGGTCGATGAGTTAAAGTGCGTTCGTACATTCCGGGGACACGACGATCCTCCGACATCATGCCTGTTGGTTGGTTCAGTCCCCATCACTGCATCCTTGGACGGTACGATTCGCATGTGGGAAAGCACTCAGAACATGCCTGTATTTACCATACAAGCAGAGGCTGGTGTGGTGTGCATGGCCGCGGACGAGGCCAAATCCAAGCTCTTCTCTGGAGGGCCTTCAGTTGACGTGTGGGATATTGCGTCGGCGCAGAAAGTGTCCCAGCTCGTCAGCTTGTTTGAAGACGACGAAGCCAAGCTTGTCCCGTTGAATTCCATGTCCTACAGCCAGAATCTCCTTGCTGGTGGTTCGGTCGCCGGCACGGTGTCTCTGTGGGACACTCGTACATCTGAGCTGTGCTTCTCGTTTGGATGCAGTAGCGATGGACTGCGGAGTTCGTTGCCCATCAGACAGGTGCAGGTGGATGACTGGAAACTGGCCTGCATTGCAGGTGAGGGCACGTCCAGTGTTTTGTTTTTTGACATCAGGTCGCTGGGTAGTAAGAAACCATACTTGGACTACTGCCCGGAGCCCTTCATGAAGCTTCAGTGCAACACGGTGATGAATTCCTTCCACTTCCATGGCACAGAGGTGATCGCGGGTTGCAAAGATAGGCGATGTAGGTACTGGACATTTTCAAAGCCAGCTGAGCCCTGCGAGGAGCAGGCTGACAGTCCAGAGTTGAGTAACAGGGAAAGGAAGAAGAAGGGCACGGTCCCCAAGGTAAGGGGAAGGTACCCGAAACGCCGCACCAGGTGATCCAATTGGATCCACCAATAGCGGGTGGTTGGATCGGAGATGCAAAGCTGAAGGCAGCAGCATCGTTCAATGCCTTTCTCAGGCAAACTCGCGGATCTGGGGTGAATACATGGAAGCTTGCACTTCTTAGCATGCCCCGACCTTAGTTTTATCGTAGGATGAGCACGCACATTTGTACTATAAGCGAACATCACGGCAAAGTATTTTTAAATCTTCTTATCGAATCTCATCTGCCGGACACTAGGGAAAGGATTGGCAGCGATGTGCCTTTCCATACCACGGGTATGGATCCAACCTGGCCTCCCTTATTGCGTACTTAGGTGTCCGATGTCCGATTTCAGTCTGCAAGAGTCATATGTCCGCAGCAAGGACGCTCTGGTTGATGCTCACTTTCTCTCCGGGCTTGAATGGAGGCAGTCCACGGTATGGGCAAGTTCCACAGCGGAATGCATCGCCAAGCCCGCAACTTCCACAGGCGGAGACGGGGACGTCGTTGTCCACGAGGTCTTCCCCTTTCAGCATGGCTTTCTCCTCGGCTTCGGCACGTCCGCAGGAGCAATTCGCGCATGCTTTGCGTGCCGTGTTGCATCCGCGCGCCTGCGGTTCGGGTCGCAGTCGATCTGCTTCGGTGAGCAGTTCGTCTTCGTCCACGAGCTCTTCTTCCGCTTCATCGGCGAGGTCCACGCGGACACGTAGAGGTGCGCTCGCACCCACTTCCCAAGCGGGCGTCTTGGCCACGAGCCACGTTCCGTCTCCTTCTTCCACGCGCGCCTGGACCAGTCCTGCCAGCAGTGCTGCCTTGAGGAGTCCTTGAGCACCTTGTTTGGCTTGGACGTACACCGTTCCTTCTGGACGCACCAGCTTGGCGCAGGCGGCCATCACCGCACCGCCGTCCTTTTCTCCTTCCACCACTGCAAAGGCGACTTTGCAGGAAGCTCGTGGCAGATCGTCTGCGAGTCCATCTTCGCGCACGCGTGCATCGTTTCCCGCCGTCTCTACCTTGTCAGCTTCGTTCGCTTGGACGGGATTCGGTGCTCGTTTTCCGGCGGTCCTGCACGCACCTCCTCCGCTCACGTTCGTGGCCACCACCGTCTTCGTCCCTTCCTTTCTCTTTTCTCCCGCCTTCTCGGCCTTGTCCTCCAGCGCTTCCACCTCCAAGCACGCGCCAGAGGTGATCCAAAGCCGCGTCTCGTTCGCCATTTCGTCGCCAATGGCCCACCTGGATGCGAGGATCCCATCCCTGCCTCGAATCTACCGCCCCTGGAGCACGGGGGGGGGGGGTCGGTTGGGACCCAGGCCGAGAGGGGGGCAGGAACCAGCACACGTGTGGAACCGACGTCATGGCGACCTTGGAGGGTGTCCTTCGGAGAGGCGTGGTGAACGGGAGCAGGCGAAAGGTCGGAAAAAGGCGTGGAAGGACGGGAAAGAGGGAAAGGAATGCGGTGCACGGAAGGAGGGGAAGGACCGAGGCCGTAGGAAACACGGACGGTACGACGAGGGACCTGCTGCGCAACACCCAAAGCCAAGTCGCAGAAACGGGAACGCTGCCGCCCTACGTGCCCGTCAAGCAGGAACTGCATCCCTTCCAGTGGTTGGCAGCGATCACGCTCGTGTTCTCGCCCTACATATTGCTCATGCTGCTGCCCAGACACGTCATGAGGATCAGCTCGCCAGAAAGGGTCAAGATATCCACCGAAATACTCTACCACAAGCTGGCCAAAAAGGGCTGGTTCGTGTTCGAAAACATGCTCGAGAAACAGTTCCAGCTCAACAGCATGCAGGAAGGGAAAAGAATCCTCGAACACGTCCGGAGTCGCCGAAGGAAGAACTGGCTGTGGAAACCGAGGATCCAAGCCCCCAGTACCAACGAACACATCCTCGTCTTCGACGATGTGGAGATCTTCCTGGAAAGGATGGATCGAGTGCACCACAAGGACTGGATCGTTGTCATGGAAGTCAGGATCTTCGGGCAGCCCAGCGATCCCGACGTGCTGCGAACCATCCATGCCGTGGAATGGGCCTTTGACTCCCTGCACCATTCCAAAATCAGGCCCACCAGCACCATCTAAAGGCTCCACCGTAGCCCACCGTCCCTTTCGAAGAAGGGCACCTATTTGGACGTCTTACGCACATGTAAATAAAACACACGGAAGTGCTGGCCGCTCGATGCAAGTTGTCAGCAACCTTCCCGTCCTGGCGCTGTCGCTTGGGGGGTGCTGTTGCAAGGAGGACCTCTGTTTTCTTCTGCGCTTTCCTCTGTTTGCACCCGGCTGCTTGCTTAGATTGTGTCGAGTCCTCTCCCGGGCTTTCCGACCCCCAAGCCGTGCGCGTTCGCGGCAATGGCATTGAAGGCTTTGCTCCCATTGCTCGGAAAGATTAGTGCGGATGGGGTGTTGAAGGCGCTTCGTTCCATGCATCGATTACGCACAGTCTACCTTTCTTTGAATCGATTGGTCTTCCTCCCCAAGCCGTATCATGATGGGCATGAAATTTCGGCCTACGAGGAGGAACAATAGGTGTATTGACATTCCGCACACCATCTTCTCTTTCATGTTTCGTAGGATTCGCTGGGTGGCAGATCCTCGAAAACCATCGCTGGATGTTTTGGTAGATCTCAAGTGTGTATACCTTTTTTGGAATCCTTGCCGAACCTTGGGGTCCATCGACGACTTGTGACGCCATTCCGCCGGTCTGCAATGAGAGGGCCGTAGACCCCGCCATTCCGAATTGCGAGGTGTGGTCCATGCTCATTGCCTTGCATCAAGGAGCGGATGCACGTTCACGCACGTGAAGCGCGTGATGGAACTCCTCCATGTCCACCTTGGCCCTTCCATGAGATGTCCACTGCCAACCACCCCAATCTGGAAGACGCCCTCCTCCGAAGAACCGGAGGAAAGGCCCAACCCGGCCCTGGGAGAATAAACTCTTTGGGAGATTGGTTTCGACCGACGATTCCCTCCGTGCGACAGAATCGCGCCTCCACGGCGATCTCGCGACACGATGGTGCGCGCCAAAGCCATACGACCGCGGGACAGCCAGTGGGACGAGCCGCTGTGGGTGTCGGAGGATCTGCTCAGACCGATGCTGGAGCGACAGCAAGCGGGGAGCTGCAGCTACGGAGAGTGCCTGGAACACCCAAAGCGTAGGTGCAGGTTCCAAGGGGATGAAGAAGCGCGTTCAAGGGCTATTAAGTGCGGCACCAAACCCAAAATGGTGCGAGACGAGCTGGGAAGGAAAGTGGAAGCCTCCTGCGCTCCGTACCTAGAGGCAAGTCGTGGGATGAAGGTCAGTCCAGCAGGGTTCCAGGTGCTCAGTGGGAGTACCTCCCAAGAAGAGGAAGAGGAGACCAAGCTAAAGGACATCCCACTTCCCGACAATTCCTTTTTCGAAGACCTGCTGTCCATGCCAGCCCTTGTTCACTCCACATCTGCGAGGAAGAAGTACTCCAAGGCGGAGGACGATGTCATCATCCAAGGGAGATTGAGGGACCGTCCGCTCAGCTGGGATGCCATTGCTGCACTGCTTCCTGGCAGGACAGGCAATATGGTCAAAAAGAGATGGGGGAATCGTCTTATCGCCAAAGTGAGAAGAAGACCCTCGATCGCCAAAGTGAGGAGACCTGCAGCGATGGCCGCCATCGAAAACTTTGCGGAAGAGGAGGACGAGCTTTCGGAGGAGGAAGAGGCTCCGACGCCCACACCCTCTGCACCCAAGACTCCCGCCACGCCAGCAAGTGTCAGACCGATCAATCGGAGCAACCTCTTCAACCAACTTGTGACCGTAAGGGGACAGGTCGATGGGGATGGAAGGCCTGTTCTCTTCTACGTGCTTGTGTGGCACGTCGAGGCGGAAAAATGTGATCTGGTCAGGGTGAAACAAGACGGTTTCTTCACCGGTCGAAGCAGCAGATCAGGTCAGCCTCGCTACAAGCTGGTGCCCGAAGGAGAGGGTGGGGAGATGAACAACGTGTCCACCGAGGACATCCGGGTTGTGTACAGCGAGGCAGTGTACAAGCTCTCCGATGCTGATAAAGAGGCGTGGAACCTGCTGGAAGAGCCGCGGCTTCCGTCCCCTCCGCCTGAGCCAGGTTCATAAGCGTGGCTTTTTCAGTCCAATGGGCGAAGGAAACAAGTGCCTTGGCAATCGAACAGCCGTAGCTTTGTTCTTTCTTTGTGCTGGGTGCCGGTGGCGACTTTTCTGTGCTGCCATGTGCCTTTCATCACGCACGCTGCGGTAACTTGCAATACAACGGCATGTAATTGACGCCACAGCCGCACATGCTTCTTTCCAACTGCTTGTTGTTGTGACATGGCGAAGGGTGGTCCCCGTGCCCTCCATCGGAAGGAGTTTTGTCTTGCTTGGACAACTGGATCGTCCCTGCACCCCTTCTTGAGAACTGGAACATACCGCGGTTACGATGATTTGCACGCAGGCCACGTTACCCCCCGAGCGATGGGGGTTGTCGTGGTATGCATCCATGCACCCGTCGAAGCTGTTTCGGTTTTTCATCGGTCTTGGTCGTTGTGTCCGTTCCCTCCTTGCACCTCTTCTGGGCATCGTATGGACGCGTCCATCCATTCGGATGTGTGTCGTGGTTCCTTCCCTCGAGTTTTGCATCCCTTCTCGAGGTGTTGAGGCCCACCCTCCAGCACACACCGGTCCTCTTCTTGTCCATCCAGGACCCCACCATGTCTTCCCCCCTTTCCACCGAGGATGGGGGGGTGGGGAGTCGAAAAGGCCGTCTTCTCCTGCCCCCCTTCACGTGCCCTCGAATGCCCCCCTTTCTGGGAAGGGGGGAATGGACGAGCGTTATGCTCGAACGTCGAAGCGCATCGATCGAGTTTGCAAGCCACAGACACGCTTGCCGCGTCTTCGAGGCGGACTTCGACCGCACGCTTTCGTGTCCAGAGGCTACAGGAACCGTCTGGGTACCATGGTGGCGTCCAAGGACGTGCTGGTGGACGAGGAATCTGGAAGGACCGTTCGTGTGGCCAGACCCGACATGCACGACTTGAACTTGCCGGAAGGCGGATCCATCCTGGACAAACCTGCCACCAAATGGGAGCAGAGCGAGATCGATAGCATGAAAGAACAGTACGAAGACATCAAAGGAACGGACGACGACGCCTACACCAAGTACAACCCCGATCCAGGTGAGGAGGAATGCAAACCGACGCGAGAAGCAGGAACGACGGATCCGCGCGAAACGCGTCCATGCGAACGGCGGAGGGTGGCGTGATGGCTGACGGAACCGTACGAAACCGTTCGAACGTCGCACGAGGACAGGAACGGGTAGGACAGGCTACCACCGCATCCCGCCCAACAATTACCCCTTCTACGAGGAAGAGGAGAAGTATGTACCGGTCGTGCAAGCGGACGGAGGTGTGCTTTCCGAATGGAAACCACTGTACAATCCCACGGCGGAACAAGCGGAAATCGACCGGAAGAAAGCCTACGAAACAGGAGTGCCTCATGGGTACGTGCCTGCAGGGGACAAGTACGCAGGACAGCCCACCATCTCCCTCCTGATCAAGAGCGAACTGCACGACGAGACCGAATACGGGGTCAACGTGGACGAGAACGGGCGCCACTACGGAGGACCCTTCCGCATCGATGTCAGCCCCAAGATGAGGATAGTGGACTTGCGCTTGAGCATCAAAGAAAAGTGTGGAATTCTGCCCGGTCTCATGAGGTTCTCTTATGCAGGAAAGCAATTGGACGATGCGCAGCGAACGCTGGAACACTACGGTGTGAAATACTGGAACGCCAAGTTTCCGGACTGGCCGCTGGTTATCCGCAGGTTCTGATTGTAATTGACGTCCTGTTGTTCATATGCACGGTCACTTCTGGAGCGATGCGACCCTCTTTATTGTACAGGAAACGTATGTGCGCAACCACCGCGGGGTGCAGCACGAAAAACAATGCTGGTGCGCTTGGCGCTGCCGAGCGCCAGATGCGTGCTTTGGAGTGCCTACTTTCTTCCGATTCCACCCGCGGTTCTTGAGGTCCTCCACTAGGCTGCGGGCAGGAAGAGGGTCCGGTTCTGCGATCCTTCCCTGCCGGTCTCCAGGACTTCCACTCGAAACACGGCGATCCAGTCCGATCCTTGACTGTACTTTCGGCACCATTCTTGCATGTAGGACGGCGTGGCGAACTCGTACCTACATATGCTGACGTTTGCGTCGAGCGGCACCTGTCCCACGAGGTTTCGAAGGGTCCACGCCGTCATGTCTACGCCAGGATAGGCGGACTGGACCCTGGGACAGATTTCTTGCATCTTTCCTTTGGTGAACGAGTGGCAGGTCCTCAGGGGCACCTGTTCGAACAGTTTCATGTGCTGTCCTATGCAGGTGTTGAGTTCCCAGATGCACTTCCTGTACGTGCCGTTCTTCGGTCAGCTTTCTCCTTCGTATCCTTGGTTTTCCCGCGCTCCTTTTTTCTTCCCCTTCGGCACCACGCACCACCACATGGCTTCTCTTCCGTTCCCATCTACGGCGCCTTCGTTCTCTCTGGTGTTCCTGCCCACCTTGTCCTTCTCCTTCCACCCTCCTCCTCTGCGTTCCGCGACCATCCGCCCATGGAAGCCGTCCTCGCGCCTGCGCTTGTGGCCCATGCCGATCCTGGATTCCGTCGGTCCTCTCCCACCACCTCGCCCTTTCGTCCCAGGATGGACAGGGACCGACGAGGCCCGTTCGACCTCTCGGTTCGAACCCGAACGGACGACGGGTTCGAACCCGAATGGAGACCCGAGGAGAAGGACGAAGTCGGATGGAGACCCGAGGAGAAGGACGAAGTCGACGGTCCAAACCCACCGACATGGCGCACACCCAGGTGGAAGACCTGCAAGTGGGCGGACACGCGGACGTGATGCTCAAGGGGAACGTGAGGCTGAAAGGAGAGGTCTTCGCAACGCCAGAGGATGGGGCCAGGTGTGTCGTGCTGCTGCAGAAAGGGAAAGAGAACGCCAAACACACCGTCCGGATCATCAACGAAAACGTGATCACCAAAATCGCCCAATACCAACCACCCAAGCAAGAGGATTCCGTGCAAGATCTCCCGCACGCGTGTCCCGAAAGGAGCCTCAAAAGATTGGACAAAGCCATCAGAGACGCAGAGGCAGAAGCGGCGAGGATCGGACAAGGGGTCACGCCACAAGCACAGGCCATCTTCGACGCACTCTCCAAAACGTACGCAACAGGACGAACGACGCGTGCGTGCGCAGAAGGCGCCAGGAAAGGAATTGGGAGACGTGTACGAAACGGATGGGAGGAACGAACGGATCCTGGCCCAAGCGTCGCACGAACCCCGTCGGATCGAACGCGACTGACGATCCTGCGAACGCCCACGCGTGATGAACCAGCATGCCGTGCAAGTGGGAAGGAAAAACCATCGTCGTGCTGGATGCGGTGAAGATCGAAGAGCCGTACAAGCCAGAGAACTGCGCCTTGCTCGTCGTCGATGGCGATGAAGACGATGCAGCCTTGGGTCGCGTGAAGAAGGTGTTGGAAGGGGAACGTGCCAGGCTCGGACAGAGCTGACGTCGGATCCAAGAAGTTGGCTCGCGCGTCCTTCTCCTGGAGGGCACCTCCTTTGGTGTGTGCACCCATGCTTTCGTGCGGCGACCGCACGAACCACGTGGGACGGGTACGAATGGCGCAGACGACCTGCCGTGCAAGTCCTGACCCTCTCGCGCCCGATCATCGGTGGATATCTCCATCGCACGACCTGGGTCTTGCAATAAACGCACGTTTCCTCGCGTCATTCCGTCTTCCGTCTTCCCAGGTGTTCGGTTCCGTTGGAACAGTCGTGTCTCCACCACTCCCCATTTGCACCAGCGGTGATGCAGACCCCGACCTCCCACCGGATCCCCACACGAAGCCCTCGGGGCGACCCCAACGTGTCCGAGATCCGTTTCCATGGAACAGGGTCGGAAACGGACACGGAGCTCGTTTCGCAGTGGAGGCAACCAACGAACGGGTCCGTGACAACGCCTTCGAGGAAAGGACGACGGACATGCATGCGGATGGATGCCTCCTGGGACTCTTTTGGACGGCGGTGCGTGGAACGAGGAGGAAGAATGCCAAGACCGACCCCGAAGCCTGAAAGGCAGAGAAGGACGACGTGCGTCCAACGAATGAAAAGGAAGGCGGACTGACCTGGAAGACGTCCATCCCATCCGTGCGCGAACGAAAACGGGAACGACGACCCCGCAAGCAGGTGGCACTGTCCATCTGCAACGGATTGAGAAGTTGGTACCTCCTCCGTGGATGGGAAACCGCCTTGCCGACGTTGCTTCCCGCCCTCCTCCTTGCCACGGGAATGGGATACCATTGGTCCGCCAGACCAAACGGAGATGCCCAGGACAAAAGGCCGCGACACAACGGAAAGAACGCTCGTGTGAAGCAGGAAGATGCGTCCGAAAAAGAGACGAAAAAGCTGCAGCTGCTCGAAATGGAGAACAAATTGCTCATGGAAAAAGTGATGGAGATGGAAGTGGCGCTCAAAAAGTTTCTTTGATCGAGTGAAAGCCACAGTGCAACGCTGTTTGCGCCTACGAAAGCACTGCTGGAGGGTCTTATTTTGGCTCTGGCTGCACACAAAAGATGCTCGCCCGCGTTCGAAAAGCTATGATAGATCATCGATCGCCTTGGGGATCGGGCCGTGCCCGTTGCTGTCGATTTTCCTCTCGTAGCAGGAATCACACTGCTTGTACCACGCGCAAATGTCCTTGGTTGTTTCGGACTGGTTGTCGTCGTCGCATGTATCGGCCAGGCGCTTGTTCACATCCCGCAGGGCTTGAACCTCAGCGTCCACATCCACCCCATCTCGCTTCAAAGACTCCACCTTTTCATCAAACAAAGCTGCTGCACGATCGTACAGAATGGCATCGGCCGTGGTGATGCTCTGGATCTTTTCCACCAGCTTTGGATCGAGCTCGTCTGGATGTGGGGTGGATTTCAACAGCTTCTTGTCGTATCGATGGTGTCCCTCCAACCCTTCGTTGAGGGTCAAAAATGTCAGATCCTGTAGGTTCAGGTTGAAGAGGTGCCGCATGACCACGAGGCTCTCCTCGAATCGATCCGTCAGCATGATCAAGGAAAAACTGGGCAAGCCGGTGTCCAGGAAAGTGGCCAACTCCTCGGTGCTGTAAATGCCAAACTCGGCCGCCATCGGATTCTTCCACCTCTTTGCTTCGACGGATTCCCACAGCCAAGGGTGATCGTCTGGCTCCATCTGCATGTGTTTCTTGGCCCGCATGTCCGGTTCGTGGTAGTAGTAAAAGCCGGACAGGTAATGTGATACCGGTTCTCGAAGGATGGTCACCACTGAGGGGTCCTGGATCAGGGCTTGATACCAATGCAACAGCTTCTGGTAATCGTTGTGAAGCCGTCCACCATGCCAAAACCCGTTGCCCGAATGGTGCTGAAGAATGATGTTGTATTTTCCAAGCTTTTCGGCCTTGGGTTGCACCATTTGTAAGATGTGTCCTTCGACGTAAAATTTCAAGTGGTGGCGTGCACCGTATCGATAGAACACGCTTCCCAGGGTGGTGGAGCCGGTCTTGTGCGTCTTCAGGTACGCAATGTTCTTCACTTGAGGACGGGTTGCGTCGAAAAAATATCCTGCGCTTGTGCGGAGGAATTCCGGAACAGAATAGCTAGCGTTGTACAAGTTGCGCGTGATTTGTCGAAACAGATCCGGATCGAAGGTCTCGCTCACGACCCATTCTGCCAACGTCTCCTTGTGGGTATCCAGCTCCAGGACCATGCCTGGTGACAGCAGAGCAGCCTTTCGATCGCCCTGCACCAAGACTGGTACGCCTCGATAAGTGGTGCGGTTGAATTCCACCGTTTCCAAGGCCATCGATGCTGGAGAATCCAACCAGCTCGGTGTCGGTGTGGGTGCCGGTGTGGGTGCCGGTGTCGGTGCCAGCGCCTCTTCGTCGATGGGTACGAGTTCCCATTCGTTCGACTCCTCTGTAGTATCTGCGGGTGACGTTTCCGTCGACGACGTGCCTTTTGCTTCCACCTCGTCCACGGAAGGTCCCCTTTCCTGCGTGGGAACGCTCGTGTTCCGGGTGTGTCCAGTTCCGATCCGAAACACCACGGTCCGTCGGGTGTAGGCATCCCGCCTGGGTCCCATCCAGGCGAAGCTGAGGGCGATCACCATCATCAGGGCCACGAACGCCACCGCATTCGCCGTGGTGCGCGGTCTGTGGGTGCTGTTCAGCATGGTGTCGGTGCGCTTTCCCGAGCTGCGTTCACACCACCGTCGAGGGTGGGGATCGACGGTGTCCGATGAAACCCAGCCATCGAAACGGTTCAATCGGGAAACAGACCCGTGGGGATGCCCTTTGGAACCCGAAGGAAAGCCGAGAGGAACCGGAAGATCGAAAGGTACGAACGGACCGATCGAATCCCCCCGCCTCAAAAAAGGGGGAGGGGAAAAGGAGGGGATTTGAAACGATGAAAAGGAAACCGCGAAATCGTGGGAAAACCACCCGTCCCTCTCACCAGGGGAAGGAACGAGATGGGTGGCATGCAAACAACCCTCCACTCTCGCAGAAAAAAGTGCATTGAACCATGTGCTGCTGCGTGGACGTGGAAGCGAAACACAGGGGATGATTCCTCAAGAAACCAGGGCCACCGATGGAGGACGTGCTATTCAAAAGGATGCAGGAGGAAAACCATCGGCTACAGGCAAACCTCGTAGCCGCCAGATTGCACCACGAACCTCACCCCTTTGAAAGGCTGCTGCGGCTCATTCATCAACTTCAGGCTTCGAATCGCCAATCCAGACAGCGCGCTATGTACATAGGAGAACGAAAGCTGAACGAGGGGGGCAAACGAAAACCGATCGAGGGAAGCCTCGTCTCCCAGTGCTACGGTGCCATTGAGGCACGGGGTGCGTGTGTGGTCCATTTGCCCGATGTTCCACGAGCATGTTTGTGCGTCTGCGTCGATGTGAAGTGCCCCGCAGTTGGTGTTGAAGTCTGTGTGCAGTATATTGGGAGGGAGCTGGAAGAGGGCTTGCACCCCGTCCACGTTCTTCAGGGATGAAGGCTTGAAACCCACCACCATGTTCACCTTCAACCCTGGAAGAACGGGATCTGCAGCAGTTTGAAGGCGCACATAAATGGGTATGCACGTCTCCAATGCACCTGTCACCTCGGCTGTGTAGGACATCAGGGTGAACTTTCCATCCGGCGGGACGAACGACACCACCCGATCTTTCTGGAAGGGCTTCAAGCGCACGCATGGGTGCAGATTGCAGGCTCCCAGTACCTCCGGGTTGGAGAATGTTAGCATCATGTCGGGGAGACCAGACAAGCGACTGGTGGCCACTACGCTGCCCACCAGATTGACGTTTTCGTGCCGTCCGTCCCGATTCACCGTGGCATCGACGCGTTCCACGACGTCGAGTAGGAACTCGTTTTTCAGGTGCGAGATGCCCGCCCTTCTCCAAGGGAGAGACCTGCTGTAGCCAGCGCTTTTTTGGCCTCCGAGCAGGACCATGGACACCCTTTGCACCAGATCGTCTTCCGGAAACAGCTCCTGCAGGTCGGCCACGTTGGTGGTGGCGGGCAGCCCTCCGTCCACCATCTCGTCCAGCAGCAGTTGCATTTCCACTGGATCTCGCCTGCTTTCCATTTCTTCGACGATTCTATCGAGCAATTCCACGGCTGCTGCGGGTGGGAATTCTTCCATTGCTGCTGCGACGGCCTTGAATCGTTTCCTCTGGATCCGCACGACGTAGTAGGGTCTTTCGTCTTGGACGGTCTTCCCGTCCCCTTGGCATATTTTGGCCGTGGTTCTTGTTCCCACCTGTCCTTTCCAATGCCTCTCCGCCACCAAGGCTCCCGTCTCCGTGGAAGACACCCACACGCTGGCGAACATCCGTCCACGCGCGTCCCTTGGTCCAGCTCCTTCCTTCTGTCCTGGATTCGGTCTCCTTCTGTCCCTGCTTCTCCTTCCCTCTGTCCCTGCTTCTCCTTCCTTCTGTCCCGGATTCGGTCTCCTTCTGTCCCTGCTTCTCCTTCCTTCTGTCCCGGATTCGGTCTACTTCTGTCCCTGCCTCTCCTTCCTTCTGTCCCTGCCTCTCCTTCCTTCTGTCCCGGTCACCCCTCGGGATCGTTCCCCCCTTACAAGACCGGTCCACCTTCCCTTCCCGAAGGGGACGTTCCCTCCGACTCCATCCGACGAGGAACGGATAGGACGGGAAAGACGGACCGTCTCTCTCGTGGAGGTCTTCGGAGGATGGGAACGGACACGCACCATCCTCGCGTGGGACGGGGAGGAACCCCTGGGACCCGGGTGGCGAGGAAGATGGAACCAGGTCGAACGCAAGCCGACGGGCGAGCCCAAGGGACGAGCGTGGGATTGAGTTCGGGAACCCAGGCCATGCAGGTGGGCACGCAAGGGGAGGACGTGTGGAAGGATGGAGGAAACACCCGGACAGAACATGCACCCCCACCCTACGTCTCGTCGTGTCGTGTCGCCCGTCACGCGCCGTCCGATGCGTCGGTGGACGTGGTACATCGGTTCGGACGCGTTCTTCCGATCCTTGCGTCCTCCACCCTCTCGCACCTTCGTTCCTTGGTTCGCCTCCAGGTGGGTGACGTGTCCACCAACACGTGTTTCTCGATGCATCCGGGTGGCGGAGAGGGGGGTTTTGAAGAGCGATCGTGTGGGATCCCCGGGGGTGGGCGTTCGTTTGTTTCCACGGTCGGTTCGTCGGTTTGAACCGTGGTCTCGTGGTCCCCGGATCTTCCTTCACGTGTCGGAGGCCCGACCGGGGGTGGTTGGGGGTGTCGACCCCGTGCCCAACCCGATCGAACCCCGAGGACGAGGGGGGTGGTTGGGGGCTCCTCCCCCACCCCAACACCGGTCCGGTCTCTCTCTCTCTCTCTCGACCGGGAGTGGGGGGGGGGTGCCGATCGGCGAGAGAGGAGGGAACCCAAGCACCGACATCCCTCGACGAGGAACTCCTCCCGTTTCCCCACCTCGTCCTCTTCGGTCCTCCGACCCTCCCACAATTTCGGGGTCCTTCGTCCCTCTCCCGTCGAGGATCCTTCGCTTGCACCCATACCTCTCCTCTGCGGTCTGCGTCGATTCGACCTTCGGGTGGAGGAGGGAGATCCACGCCCCATCCGATGGCCCCTACCTTGGGTTGCGAAAAGGAGAAGGGAATTTCGCTCGTCTCCATCGTGTCATGGACGCGAGGATGATGCCGAGACCCGCGGACATATGGAGGTGAGGATGCGAGGCGTGGCGATGGAAACGGAAGGAGAAAGATGGAGGGATGGAGGCGGAAGTAGGGAGAAGAGAGAGGAACGAGAGGGGAGAAGGCGAAGGGACGAGAGGGTGGGAACGAACGCGAAACCAAGCGCCGACAAGGACGTGGAGGGATCGATGCGAAGGACGCACGCGATCGATCGGGTGGAAATCGTCGATGGGGTGGTGGTGGGACGATCGGAAACGTAGGAAAACGGAAAGAACACCCGACGGTCGAGCCGAGAAGGCGGAGGCGAAACGAAGCGTGCTCGAACCGTCCTTGCGCGCAGAACGACGCACGACTTGGGCGAGAGGCGCGTTTGGAAAGCGACATCGACAGCAAGGGAACACGACAATCGTCGCACTCGCCAATGGATCGACGCGAGACGGTGCGACTGACGCCGCGTGCGGACGTAGCCCGGAGGAAGACAAACGGTTCGAAACCGCACTGGCCGAAGTGACGGAAGAAACCGGACAGACGAGGTGCGCAAACGACGCCCGACGTCCCGTGCGTTCAAGACGGTCGGAACCACGGACGGGAACAAGAAGAAAGAAAGAAAGAAAGAAAGAGAGGATGCGAGCGACAGGACGTCCCTTGCGGACCGGAACCGTCGAGGAGCACGAGAGGCTGACGTGTCCGTTCGTGGTGCTTTCGGATGCTGTCCCGACGGTCGACGCGTCGGACGTCCGTGCAGATGGGAAAAAATCGCCAAGAAAATACCGGGAAAGGATGCCGAGGCGGTGAGAAAGCGACACCAGCTCCTGGAAGAGGACGTGAAGAACATCGATGCGGGTAGAGTTCCCCTCCCTGCCTACGCCGGAACCACGGAAGACCATCAGCCCACCTCGTTCGCAGGCAAGAAAAAGTCCTCTCACGCCAAGTCGGCCGACCAAGAGCGCCGCAAAGGCATCCCATGGACGGAAGAAGAGCATCGGCTCTTCCTGTTGGGATTGGCCAAGTTCGGCAAAGGGGACTGGAGGAGCATCTCCAGGAACTTCGTCATCTCCAGGACGCCCACCCAAGTTGCAAGCCACGCGCAAAAGTACTTCATACGCCTCAATTCGATGAGCAAGAAGGACAAGAGGAGATCGAGCATCCATGACATCACCAGCGTCGGCAACGACCATCCCGTGGCAGGGAGCACCCCCATCACCGGTCAGCACTCCCTTGGCAACGGTCATCACGTGGGAATGTACCCGCAATCCAACCTGGGCACCGCAGGATTGATGCCATCCATTGGTTCCAACGGTTACATCCAGGGAGTACCCGTGCATCATCAGTACGTACAGCAGCACCACTGAAGCACCGGCAGCCTGTGCCTTCCACCCCCGAACGGTTCGATCGGTGGCGCTGGCCCTCTGCGTGGCGGCCTCCGATGGAAGGGTGTGGAATAACATCTTGATGATAATAGGGAAAACGAGGCGGTTGTGGGTTGCTGCTGGGACAACGCGCGTCCGTCCCCGCGTCCAAGGGCGCGGCCTGTCCGACGACGGATGTGCCCTGCGGTACGTTAGATCTCACACCGACCCATTTGTTTTTTTGGTTCTCGTTCAGCACGTCATCTGTGGACCGCTTGGCTGGAAGGGACGACCTTTCGCGTGGCCCTTGCTCGTTTTTGTAGTGGATAGGTACGAGTATTTGGGATCTTACGATCTCTTGTTTTTTTTTTTGCGCCTCGTCGTTGCATTGGATCCTGCTTCATAGCATCGGAGGTGTGTTCCTGGACATGGTGGGATCCTCCCCACCTGGTGTCTCCATCCTGCATCGTGGTGCACTTGGTTTCGTGGCATCCTTCCTCCCCCCCTTTCCTCGTCGCTCCCGTGCGAAACGGGACGCCTTTCTCCGGGGGTCTCTCCCTCCTCTCCCCCGGGTCCGATCCATCCCCCGTCGAGGAGGCGGGGGCGGGGTCCCTGTGGTCCTCCCTGCTCGACCCCTCCCATCCTCCCTTGGGTCGGTCTAGTACGGGGATGAACGAATTGCCAACCGCGATGGATGCCAAGTCGATGGCAACCAAGCTCATGGAACGCGAAACCACGGATGTGGAGGTGGTGCAGGCGAGGCCGGAACACTTCGGACCGATGGAACGACTGCAGGAGATCTGCTATCCAACCCTGGGCCAAGGAGAGCTGATGAACCGGGACCACTTCGAACGCCACTGGAAGACCTTCCCACAAGGACAACACGTCGCCATCGACCTACGCACAGGCGAAGTCGTCGGCATGAACTCGGGGCTCTTCGTCCACCTCGACCTCGACCGTCCCCAACACACCTTTCAAGACATCACCGATCGGCTCACCTTTGCCGGGCACGATCCTCACGGGGACTATTACTACGGTGCAGACATCAGCGTGCATCCCGATCATCGCAGGAGAGGGCTGGGAACCATGCTGTACGATTCCAGGAAGCGAGTGGCCGTGGAACACAACAAAAAGGGCGTGGTGGCAGGTGGACTGCTCCCTGGATACGCCCGATGGCGAGGACGGATGAACGTGCAGACGTACGTGGACAAAGTTGTGCGAGGAGAGCTCGTGGATCCCACCCTCAGCTTCCAGCTCCGCAACGGGTTTCAAGTGCGTGGTCTCCTCCACCAGTACCTGGAAGACTCCGCCAGCGACAACTGGGCCACGCTGCTGTATTGGGAGAATCCAGATTACGAACCATCGGACGACAGGTAGCCTGGAGAGGGTCCTCCCTCGAGGCGTTCGTAGGAGAGGAGGGGAGCACGAGCACTCGGACGGAGACCACACGGACCGCACCTATCTTCTTCCGTGGACATGCACGTGTTGGCTCTCCACTCGTTCACCGGCGGCGAGTCAAAGGCGATGGGAATGGGAGCAGTGGTCCCGTTCTTTTTGTACGCGTGGTCCGGGATCGTCCGCGCTTTGTTCGCACGAACCTGGACCCGCCACCGCGGACCGTGTCTCCTTCGATCCTCCGATCGCGTCGGTTGGGGATCCATGCCGCCAGGTCTGCGCACCCTCTTTTGCACGGGTGGTGGGTGGACGGTCCAGGTCGTGTGTGCTACTGGATTTCCACGTCCATCCAACATTCCCCCACGAGTTTACCACCCTGGTCTACTACGAGCCCCTTGCCTTTCCCTGCATTGGATGTCCTCTTGGCGTTCGCCATGGATCCACCATCGCCATGGTGGGTGGGTTCCGTCCTGTTTCCACTTGGACCCATCCCACACGTGGTTCGCGACATGCCGACGAAGGTGCGCGCGTCCGCGCCTCGGACACGGCGAACGACGCGTCCCTTGGTGGGAGGCGTGCACGTGGAGGGACGGAGGAAGGCGCGCACGAGGTGGCGCGCACGTGCCGAACCGTCGACGGATCCGAAACCAGGCGCGTCGGAATCCTGGGACCAGCGCCTTTCGCGTTCCTTGCGAAACGCATGCGTCGAAGACGAAGGCGATGGCGAAGCAGGAGGATCTCGAGCTTCCATGGCGTCCTATCCGATCCAAGACAACGCATGGACGCGTGCGCTGGTGGCGCTGAGGACGGTGGCGAGCGCAGGCGCGGAGTGGGAAGCGGCCATGGACGCCGTGGAGCGCGCCGGATTGCTCGACGAGACCTTGGTGGAAGCCGCACGCGCACGTCACGAGGTGGAAGCGTGTCGTGGAGATCCGGAACGCACACGTGCCTTCGAGCTGCTGGTGCGTGCCATCGCCTCCCGACACGCGCGTCGGAAGGCCACGAGGAGCATGCGGCTGTTGGACGCGATGCTGCGCGAATCGCCCAAAGCCGCGGCCCAGCGGTTGAAAGGCGCGCTCATGGGCGTGGAGGAAGCCGCAGAAGACGTGGACGTGCAACGCTGGCAGCACGCGGACGTGTTTCGCATCGCCTCCGAGACCGTCCGAGGATCGCGCAGGCGCACACCCGTCGTGGAACCAGGAACGATGGAAAGGATCCCACCGCATGAATTCGTGGAAGAAGTCCAAGCGTTGTGGTCCACCTTGGATCCAGAACAGAAAAAAAGCGATGCCGGTGTCAAAGTGAAGAAGATCCTGGACGCCGCACGCACCCTCCAGGAAAGGATCGAAGAAGGTGAAGAAGACTGAGCGGTGGGAACCACGAGCGTGCCGCCCGATGGGATGCGATGCACCCGCCATGAACGGAAGGGTCCTCCCGGGAGAGACGCAAACGCATCGACGAGGTACCCAACGCACGGACGAGAAAGAGAAAGAGAAAGGATGGGTAGGAGGGAACACCATCCACCCCCGAGGGTCGTCGAGGGGATCCAAGAAACAAACGAAGGAGCGACCCCAACCGTCGTCGAGGTCGGGCCCCACACCAATAAAATAGAAACGTAGGATCTGATGCACGTGGGCAGAACGTCCTCCATCGTCCCAGGAAGAGGTGCCGAGCGTCGCTCCCCGGACCCGAGGACGGGGTCACACGACAAGGCGGGACGTGGACGCAAGAGCCCACCACACGGTTTGGACGGTCTGGCCACACCGACGTCCTCGGTTGCCACCTCGATGGACACGCACGCCGAGGTGCGACGCGTCGCCATGCGCCTCTGCGGCCTTCAATTCGCTTCGTTCCCTTTGGATGGATCCCCGCCCCCGCCAGACGGACCGCCTTTGTTGCGACCCCGACGGCCCCGACCCCGACCACGCGTCGCCCCATGTGCAGAAGGAGGGGCGGCATCGGAGGGGACGTTCCCACGTCCCACGCCGGCGCTCGAGCCGGTGCCACGCGCGGCGGTGCGTGCCGCGCCCCTGGCCGCGGTTGCCGAGCCGGGGGTGGAACCTCCAGCCGTGGTTTTGATCTCCTTGGACTTGGGAGGCTTGGGCTTGAAGGTGATGCGCTCGAAACTTTTGTGCTTGCCTTGCTCGCTCTTCTCCGCCGAGCCACCGGTCGTGCCCGCAGGCATGGATGGAGCCGTGCCCGGTGGAGCGGGGACTTTTCCTTTGTCCGCCTCGCGATCCCATCGCTCTCCTTCTCCCTCCGGCTTGTTGGATGCCTCGCCTCCGGGCAGCTCCCCCTCCTCCGCGCTGGCGTATTGACCAGGCTCCGCTTCGGACTCGACCTCCTTCTCCTTGTCCGCAGGATATGCGCCTTCCTCCTCTTCCTCGGACTCTCCCTCTTCCGCTCCTTCCTGGTCCATCTCTCCCTCCTCCTGATCTTCTTCACTGGTTGCCTCCTCTTCCTCCCTCCCTGGATCTTCTTCCTCGACGGCCTCCATTTCCGCCGCCCCCTTGTCCTCTGGCAAGGAGGACGGGGCCTCGGCAACGCTGGGCGGTTCGTTGCTCTTGGGAACAAACGCGGGTGCCTCTGGGCTGAGGGTCCCGCGCGGACGCTTGGAGGAACCCGGCTCCTCGCCCAAACCTGCTTCCGATGCCTTGCGCACCTGCTTGGTCCCCACCGGATCGGTCGCGGTACCTTCGACACCGGTGGCTGGAGGGGCCTGGATGGTCGCATCCGCGTCCGCGGGCTCACCAGCACCGGTCGCCTGGTCGGTCGCTGGCACATCCACCTCCAAATCCTGGCCGTGGGCATCTTCCTCGTCTCCCGTCGGTGGGTACTCGCCTTCCTCTTCGGCTCCATCACCTTCCTCCTCGTGCTCTGTCTCTTCTCCTGGCGCCTCCTCTTCTCGGACTGGTTCCTCCCATTTCGCATCCTTTGTCTCCCTCTCGGTCGGCGGTGGGGCTTGCACGGCCTGCTTGCCCGTCACGGAGGGAATGGGTTGCTTGGGCTTGCGCTCGACCGGCCCGGTCTGAGAAGACTTCCTCACCGCCGCCACCAGCGCGCTCTTGGCACGCGCCACTTCCAGCTCGCTGTCCTTCAGTTTCTGCTCCAGTGTTCCCTTCTCCGATTCCAGGGTTCCCACCCTGGTCTTGAAATCCGCGAGTTCCGCTTTGGCGGCATGCGCGGCGGTAAGGCGCTCGGACATCTTCTTGAGCTGGTCGCTGTATCGGGTGAGCTCAGAGCGCAGGCGGGTCTGCTCCTTCTCCATTTCTTGGCGCGCCTTTTCCTTTGCCTCCTTCTCGATCTTCTGTGCGGCGGCTTTCTGCTCGCTACCGGTCCTTTCGGATACGACCGCCTTTTCAAGCTCGGCGAGCCGCGCTCTCAGCTGATCCTGCTCCTCTTTCCATGCCTTGAGATCCTTCTTTTGAGGATTGTACACGACCGATATTTGACGGGCGTGGAGGTTCTCCATCTGGCGCACTTTCTCGTTGTCCTTCTTCAAAGATGCGACTTGTTGCTCGTGCTTTTCAGAGAGTTCCTTGATGGCCCTCTCGTGCTCTGCTTTCGCATCTTCAATTGCCTTCTTGGCCGCGGAGAGCTCCTCCAACACGCGCTGGTGCTCCCCGTGATCCACCTGTCCATACTTTTCGAGGAGCTGCTGCGCACGTTGCTTCCACCTGGCTGCTTCCTTAGCTTTCAGATCCAGCTCCGTCTCCTTGGCCTCCAAGTCGGCCTTGCACCTCGCTTCCACTACTTTTAGGGGTTCCAATTCGGACTGGAGTGCTTCGTACTGCTTGCGGAGATGTGAGACCTGGGCATTCGCTTGCGTCGACTCGGCTCTGAGTGCAACATTCGACTCCCTGAGGAGATTGACCTGCTCTTCCAACGTCTTGCGTTGCTGCCCGAAGCTTTCCTTCTCTTCCAAGCCTTCGTACTCAGACTTCAGGGACGCAAGCTGACCCTTGGCATCCTCTGCCTCCCTCCGTGCATGCTCCGCCCGCTGAACCAGGCGCGCCCTCTCCTGCTGGGCCAGCGACAGCTGCACCGACAAAGTTTCCTTCTCCCTGCGCAAGAACCTCACCACCTCATTGAGCTCGACGAGCGGTGGACTCCCGCTGGGTCCCTCCTCGCTGCCTGGTTCTTCGGAACGACCGGATGCGGTCTCGAACTTCTCGAGCTGCTTGTGCATAAGGTCGTTCTGCTTCTCCAGGGATTTGCACCTCCCTTCCAGGAGCTCAACGGCCTGCTTCATCTCCGCGTCCAATTGGGCCCTCCCCTGCTTGGACTCCTGCGCCTTGATAAGGGCATCTTCTCGCTCGGCCTGCACCGCCTGGATTTTGGACTTGGACTGCTCCACCTCCTGCTCCAATGCTGAAAGCTTCTTCACATCTTCTGCGTGGAGAAGGAGTTCGCGCTCGTAGCTGTTCTGAGCTGCGCGCCACTGTCGGTGGTGCTCCTCCACGTCGGCCTTCAACACCCTGATCTGTTCCTCGTAGTTGGCGACGTTGTGCTTCCCGCTGGTCACGTCCGCCTTCAGCTTTTCCAGCTCTTGTTGGGCTGCCTCTGCTGCTGCTTGCGCCTCTGCAATGGACTCAGCGGCTTGCTTGCGTGCATCAGCAAGTTCCCTCTGGGTGGCCTCCAGCTTCTCCCGGAGGACAGACTGCGAGTTTTCGTTCTCCTCTTTCAGTCGTGCAACAGACTTCTGGAGATCATCCATCGTCTCCTTGGTCTTATTCAAGGATTCATCGGCTGCAGAAGCAATGGCTTTGTATTGAGCAGCATGGGCGTCTGCAGCAGCAGCAGCCTCTTTCGCTTCCGCGAGCTCTTCCTTCAGGGAGGCCACTTGGGCGTCCAGGTCGGCCTGATCTGCCGGAGCGTCCCCGGCAGCAGGAGCAGACTTTCCGGCTCCAAGCGCAGCTTTTTCCCTGGACCTCACAACTTGTGAGAGGGTTTCTTCTGCCGTTTGAACCTGCTGCTGCATCACTGATACTTTCGCACTGGCTATTTCGGCCTGCTTCTCTGCCTCCATCCGCATCTGTTTCTCCTCTGCCACTTCCTTCTGAAGGGCATCCTTTAGCTCCTCCAACTTCTGCGCATGCACGGCATTTGCACTGGAAGAGTCTCGTGCCCGGGTTCTTTCCAATGCAAGTTCCCTCGGAGCGTTCGTCCACTCGTTCTGCATCTGCTGAAGCTGCTCCGACATACGCTGTTGGGCTTTGTTGGATGCATCACGTTCCATGTCACACAACTGCCTTGCTCCTTCTGCTTCTGCTATCAACTTGTACTTTTCTTCGGTCAGGGAGGAGATACGGTCGGCATCTTTGCTGTGCATACGCTCCAGAGAGTCTCTCTCTGACTGCAAAAGGTTTGCTCGTGCAGACTCTTGTTTGGCCGAGTCAAGCGCAGCGTTCAGCTCCGCCATGAGTACTGCGGCACGTTGCTCCGACTGAGAAGCGGAGTTGCGAGCGGACATCAGCTGAGAGACCACGGAGTCAAGCTCTGCTCTCTGGGACTTCATGTTATCCGCCAGCATTTCATAGCGCTGCTGCTGAAATTCTGCAGCGGCGCGATGCCGAGAAGCCTCCGAGCGAATAGCAGACAGCTGTCCCTGCAAGGTATCCATTTCTTTTCTCAACATTGACAGGTTCTCTCCAGAATCTTTTTTGTATTGCTCGTACTCCTGCTGCAGATCTTTAAACGCCGCCTCTTCTGATGTGGATGGATCGTTGAAATGCCCCGACAGCCTGCGGATCGCACCTGCTCCAAGCTGCTGCTGGTCATCTTCCCCCTCAACGTTGTTTCCTCCCGCATGACCTTTGTCGTGTAACAATGAGCGATAGAGATCTCGCTGTCGTGCAATCTGCTCCACCAACACCATCTGCCTTTCTCGTTGCTCCTTGAGTGCATCCAACTCTTGGCTGATTGCCCTGGTCTGCTCGGATATTGCCTCTTCTATCTTCTTGGTTCTTTCCTTCTCCTCTGCCTCACGGTCTGCGGCAAGTTGCCTTGCGACAGCTAACAGCTTGCGATTTTGCTCCTGCATTTCTACTACACTGCCGTACTCCACAAGCTCCATAGAAATGACAGAGTTTGCATCCACCAACGTGCTCTCTGCTTCAGTCTCAAGAGAATAGTCTGTTTCCGTATGTACGCCCCGCAGGCGTTCGTTTTCAACCAGCAAGCGCCGCAGCTGCTTGTTCGCGTCCAGTGCGTGCGTTTCGGCCAGCTTTCGGGCCCTGCTCTCCTTTTGCAGCGAAGCTTTCGACTGAGTCAACAGGGCCTCCAAGTGACGTTTCTCGGATGCAGCACTCTCCAGGCGGGCAGAAATTTGGGAATGGCTTTCAAGCAGGCGTTCATATTCCTCTTGTTGAGATTCGATCAACGGAGCCTTCTTCTCTAGCTCCGCCATGATTTCATCCAGGTAGGACTGCAGGCGCCGACGTTCAGCGCGCTCCTGTCTCCAGGCGTCTGCTGCTTCTGCATACTTTGAATATGCAGCAGAGGGAGTGAGCGCTTGAAAGGGCGTTCCTGATAGGTTAGGTGACTGGAGAAAGTCTTCACTACCAGGGGGTCTGAGAGTAGCCTGAGGCACCCTGGGAGTTTGAAGCCCAGGGGACTCGGCGACCTCCCTCACTGATTGTTGCAATCGCTGCTCGCTCTCCCGCGCCTGCTTCTTTGCTTCCTCGCATTCAGACTTGACTCTAAGGACTTCCTGTCGATGCTGATCGGACAATTGCTTGAGCTCGCTTTGAAGCGATTTGAGGATGTTCTCTAGTTCGTTCACTCGCGCAGTTGACTCGTCTGCATTCTCTTTGTGCAGTTGGGCCAACCTCTGGGCCGTGGCTAATTCCTCCTCGTAGTGGGTCTCCGTAGAGGACAGTCGTTCCGCATTTTCCCTTAGTTTTTCCAGCATCTCTTCTGCCTTGGATTCCTGGTATTTGGAGGACTCTTTCAGCCTCGTGTTCTGCATCTGCATCTCCTGCACGCTGGCTTCCAATTCCCCTATCCTGGACTTGAGCTGCATTTTTTCTGCGGCATGTTGCTTTCTTTCGGAAAGCAGGGTGGCTGACTTGGCCTCCAGCTCTTCGTTCAGCCAGTTGCTGTGCCTCTCGACGTTTTCCTTCTCCTGTCGCACGCGTACGAGCGCTCTCTCTTTGTTGGCGGCTTCGGATTCGACGTCTCTCAGCTTCGTCCTGGCTTGGCTGCCTTCTTCCGTGATGACCAGGATCTTGTCCAGGTAAGCCTTTGCATTGGCTTTGGCTTCTGCCAGTTCATCGTTCCTTTGGTCTAGCAATTGGAGGAGCGATCTTTTGTCGTTCTGCAGCTCCCTGACTTCCACGCTTTGTCGATCCATGGCCCTCGTCTTCTCCAGCAGGAGGTTTTCTGCATCAGCGGCTTTTTTCTCCACCAGGTTGATCTGTTCGTTCTTTTGGACGGCTTCCCTTTTGAGTCTTTCCCTTTCGGCCACGGTAGCTTCGTGTTCTTGAGACAGGTGAGCATACCTGGATTCCAAGGACTGTGTTCCGCGTTTTTCAGGGCGCACGTCGCGCGTCAGCGTCTCGTTTCCTGTTTCCCTTCTTTTTTTTCGCATGTTCGCGTTTGCATGGCGTGTCTGGTTTCGGTTTTCCTTGGGCGCTTTTGTGTTTCGTATGCATCGCGGCTTTCGACGCACCTGGCACGTCTGTTCGAAATGGATCTCTGCTGCTTCTGCCTGTTCGCGTGCGTTTCGTCGTACACGAACGGGGTCAGTTCCGTGCGTCTTGTCTTTCCCGTGTCGGGCACGTGCCTGTTCCTTCTTCGGATGCGTCTCGTGTTCGTCTTTGGTGTCGCGTTGCGTGTCATTCGTTCAGGATCGTCTCCTTGGGTGCTGTCGTTCCACCACGTTCACCATGGCTTGGTCCTTCTTCGTTTCCTTCGGATATACCTCCTCACCTCGGCTTGGAGTCTTTCGATCTGCTCTTCGAGTGCAGACACCACCTTCGATTCCCTCTCCGCCACCGCCATCGCACCAAGTACCGACGAAACACAGGTCGAGAGGGACAGGGAGGGGTTGAGGGAGGTGGAGAGAGGGAGAGAGGTTGGGAGAGAGAGAGGTGGTGAAGGACAGGTCGAGAGGGAGAGGGAGAGAGAGGGAGAGAGAAGGACCGGAAAGGGTGTCGAGTCCCCTTCTACCCCGATGCACCCAACCGGGCACCCTCCCCAGCAATCGGGGGATGCGATGGGGTCAGGGATGGGAATGGGGACCCTGGACGTGCGGTCTCCCCTCCTCCCGAACCAGAAGGTAGGCAGGGATCCAATGCACTCCACGAGGGTGAACCCAGAGAGGGAGAGGGAGAGTGGGTCGACGCACGTCGCAAACACGCGAAGCAACGCCATCGCAACGGTGGTGGGATCGCACGAACCAACAACGAACGAGGAAGGGACAGAAACATTCGCAGAACAGGGTGGGAGGGAGAAAAGAGCATACGAAGGATCGGCATGGCACAAACACAAGGAGAAATGGAAGGGTTGGAAGTGCTGGCCATGATGGGCGTGCTGCTGGGGACGTTGCTGATCGGACAAGCCATGCACAAGTGGAGAAAAAGGGGTGGACACGAAACGGGAACCGCGCTCGCACTCGGCATGGCCGCGGGAATGGTGGCCTACGCCGTCCAAAACAATCCAAGGGAAAGCAAATGGATGAGGTTCCAAGAACAGTTCTTCTTCCTCTTCCTGCTGCCGCCCATCATCTTCGAATCCGGATTCACCATGAAACCCAAACCCTTCTTCAAGAACTTCGGAGCCATCTGCACGTTCGCCTTCCTCGGAACCCTGCTGTCCACACTGGCCGTGGGAGGGCTCCTGTACGTCGCCGGAAAATTGAACCTGGCGTACCCCCTCGATCTCGTGCCGTGCCTCATGTTCGGCGCGCTCATCAGTGCCACCGATCCCGTCACCGTGCTCTCCACCTTCCAGGAGCTGCAGGTGGAAAAGGACATGTACGCGCTGGTCTTTGGCGAGTCCGTCCTCAACGATGCCGTGGCCATCGTGCTCTACGGAACACTGGCTTCCATCCAGGATGCCAAGGTGCCTTCCCCAAGCATCCTCGCTGCTTGCGGGACGTTCGTTTGGATCTTCCTTGGGTCCATGTGCGTGGGCGTGCTGATCGCCCTGCTCAGCGCAATCCTGTTCAAAACCGTGAGGTTGGAACAGGAAGGAGCGGGGGAGGGGCTGCTGGAGAGCTGCGTGCTCGTGTGCTTCCCATACTGTGCCTACATGCTGTCGGAAGGGATTGGGCTCTCTGGCATCGTGGCCATCCTCTTTTGCGGCATTGTGATGGCCCATTACACCGTGAAGAATCTATCCAGTGCCGCAGCCGGTGCGTCCTTTTCCTTCTTCAAAATTTTGGCCAAACTTGCAGAAACGTTCGTGTTCATCTACATCGGCGCATCAGTGTTTTTGGAGGACCAATCCTGGAGGCACGCCACGCTCGCCCTGTTCGGGCTGTTTGCAATTTTCATAGGCCGGGCAGCCAACGTCTTTCCTTGTGGTGCTTTGATCAATCGTACACGTGCAACGGGGGGGAAGGTACCCAGCAACCACTTGCAAATGCTGTGGTTCAGCGGACTCCGTGGTCCGGTGGCCTTCGCACTGGCAGTTCAAGCCACACACCAATTGGGACCGAGCGGTGGAAACGCCATCATGACCATGACGATCGTGGTCATTCTTTTCACGGTATTCGTCATCGGGGGGTTGACCACTTGGGCTCTGCAGAGGATGGACATCCAATGTGGCCCTGAGCGGGGTAACGGGATGGCGCACGGCACACGTTTCCCTCCAGGAAATCCAACCGGTGGGGAGTTCGAGGCAGACGCAAGTCACGGGGCTGCTGGATTCGATCCCACCGTCGGGTTCGCGTCTCTGGACAAGAAGTACCTGACACCATTGTTTACTTTGCAGGACGAGATGGAGTTGACGCCCCTGGCCGGTCCCGAGCAAGAGTAGGGAGGAGCATGTGCAGTTGAACGAACTCAGGTGGTCTTACACTGGAGCTCCTGACTCGCCGACTCCTTTTTCTTGCTTCGCGTCATCCATCTTGCGCTTCGCATGCGTCCCGGCAGGTCTCTTTGCTGTCCAGGCGTACGTCGGATCACACGTCTCACAGGTCAGCATTCTTTCGTACTTTTTGCATCGCACGTTCCTGTACGCTCTCCCGTCGCGTTTTCGTTCCTGCACAGGGGATCCGTCTCAATTCGACCTACCAGTATCCATCGCTTCCGGGTGCGATTTTCGCGCATTCTCGCACGCATTCGTCGAGGCAGCTTTTGGCCTGTGCGTTTCCGGAACGTGCGCACCACCATCCGACCAAGGCCACGGTTTTGGCGAGGTTCCTTCGATTCACCTGCCTCTCGACTCTCTTCTGTGTCTTTTTCCGTTTCTCGGCCTCCACTTGCGTGTCCATCGCTGTGGGACGCGTCGGTTTGGGCATCGCCATCGCCATGGTTCCGGTGCGCCGACGCCTGTCGAATCCACCTCGGTTCTCCTGGGGTTCGATCCCCCACTTTCCTTTCTGGTCCAGGGGACATGTTCCTTATCCAACCCCACCGACATCCCTTTCTCGGACGAACGGGACCGACGTACGCATCCAATCCTCAAGGTACGACTAGGAGGTTTCTCACCCCGACACGTTCCAACGTTCCCCCCTTCTCCTCCCCCATGAACACACCCACACGTCCCATCGAAATGGATGGGACGAAAAGGGGAAAAGGGGAAGCATCCCAACCAACCCAACGGACCAGACCAGACCAGACGAGATGAAGGGTTGGGAAGGCGCACTCCAAGGGACGTGGAAAGGACTGCACGACGTGGCCGATGGGCTGGATCGAATCCCCTTCCACCTGCTCCTGGTGGGACACTGCTTGTACGTGGCCAACCTCATGAGAAACGCATGCCAAGGAAAGTGGCTGGCCAACTACTGGCTCGCCTTCTTCGCAGGGTTCGGGGGTGGAACCGCATCCGCCATCCTCCTCTTCGATCCAGAACTCGTCAAAATCGCCCTCTTCGCAGACGACGCCATCGCAATCGTGTGGAGCCTGTGCTGGTACGTCTCTTCCTACAGCCCGGGAAAACTGGTGCATCGAACCTGCGACTTCCGAGTGGTCGGAACCGTCCTCCAAGCCTGCTCGGACGTACTCAAAGTCCAAACCATCTGCGCTAGGGTGGATTATGCAGTCGTGAAGTACGCAGGCGTCCACGCGGCGCCTGTGCTCCTTGGGACGCTCGGAGGATGCGGCGGAAAACTGTTCTGCGATTTCATCCAGAAGATCGACCCAGGAAGCCGGGCCAGCACTCCACCTACAGAATTCAGCGTTCAGACCTACGCCGGTAGATCCTCGTTCCTATCTGCCCTCCTGTACTACGTGACGGTGTACCTGTATCCCACCGGCTATCGCAGAGAAGTGCAGACCGCAATCATCCTGCTCTTCCTTGCCAAAGGGGTGGCAGGGAACCTGACGGGTGGCTCGATCGGAGATCCCACCAACGTCCCGGCCAAACTCTTCCACTGGATCGCCCAGATCCCCGAGGGCAAGGGAAAGACCACTAGTGGTAAGGAAACCAAAAACCGCACCAAGAAAGTCAAGAAGAAGAAGCACGAGTGATGGTCGAGATCGGCCGATGGTCCTATGGGCCATTTGTTGTTCCTCAGCATGCCAAGATTCCGATCCTTTGGAGCTCCTTCGTGGCCGCTTGAGCGTCGACGCGTTCGATCTCGAATGGTTCCGGGTTGGGAGGTGGATCTCCCAGCTCGTAGCTTTGGTAAGGAAGCACGTTGCGATCCAATCGCCAACCGAACGTCCCTTCTTTGCAGACGAACACCCTGGGGTACCCAGCATCCATCAGGAGCTGATACGTCCATCTCGCTCTGCGGTCGGATCGGCACATGAGCACCACATTGTCCTGCTTGGTCGGCTTGTCAAATCCGAACGTATCCTGGAACTCGTCCTCGGACATGGACAGAGCTCTGGGCACCTGCTCTGCGGGCAAGTGCTTGGAACCTAGAGGCGCACCGTAGAGGACCCTTTCGTCATGCCTTCGCAGGTCCAGGATCACCAGCCCTTTCATCTCCCTGCGCATGGCTTCTGCCACCGCATCACGGTGTACGAATTGTATTGGTTCGACCTGATTACCTCCTGCGCGCACGGCCACGCAACGCAGGTATCCCATGGACGCGACCTGTGCCGCGCAGGCTTGCGCTCTCCAGGTATCGTCGGCCACGAACGCCAGGACGTGTTCTTGTCCAGGTTTGGTCCTTCCTAATTTGGATTCCCACTCGTCGTCTGGGTTGGAGAAGGTTTCTTCGAGCTGTTCTTCTCTGAGGTACAGGACTTGGGCCTTTTCTTCGAGTAGGGACAAGGGGTAGTTCCTCCTCGTCGGATCCATGCCTCCGTTCCTTTCGTTCCTATCGCCTTCCTCGATGGTTTCTGCCTCGTGCAGGTCTTCTCTCGTGTCCACGACGAGGTAGGGCACGGCTTCGAGTTGCGACAGCACGCGCAGGGCCGCCAAGGTCATGGTGGCGTGCAGTCGGTGTCTCAGCCTTCTTGCGGCCGGTGCCCTAGCTTTGGCCGCTGCACCTCGCAGGGCCGCGGCACGCAGTGCTCTCACGCTCCAGGCCAGCAGGGTGAGTGCCACTGCGGTGGTGAGCGATCCTCCAACGTTGGTGATGGACGGCATGGTTCGCTTGGGTTCGGTATCTTCTTCGTGGTGATTGCGATTCGAGTCCTTTGGTGATCCCGTTTCCATCCCGGGATGGATCGGACATAAACCCGGGATCGTCCCCAGTGGGATCGAAAGGGGGGAAGGGAAAGGAAGGCCCCCACCCCGAGGGAACGGGGATCCCCCCCACCCCACCGCCACTTTTCTTCATAGGGGGGGGGTCGGTGTGGGATCCTTGGAGCCTCGGGAGGACCTCTCCGGACGTTGCTGCTCCAATCGAAGTTGTAGAACACTCCGTTTTGAGGGGTTTGTATCGATGGACCCCGACCTGGTTCGGCCCGTGCAAGAGCAGGGAGGCCCGTGCACGTCCCAGGGTCTTTCGGGGCTGGATCCTGCCTCGTTTCCCCTGGCGGGTACTCCTTCCTTTCGACGCACGTATCTCTTCGAATATCGGTTGAAATGGAGCAAACGATGGCTCGTTGGGTAGGACTTAGCGTGTTCTTTCAAACGGTGCTCTCAAAACGGCCAAATTCTGCCTGGCGCGAGTTCTAGAGTCGAAAAACCACCGGCAGGTGGTGGGGACCCCAAACGGCACCGCTGCTCAACACCTCCCCGAGGGCAGCCGAGCGCCCACGGGGAACCGGACCGCCAAACCCGGGGAAGGGAAAGACAGAAAGATAGGACACCTTCACGAGAAAAACGAGATCGAGAGTCGATGCTCCTGGTGCCATGAAGCGCATGTTTAACCGCCTGGCCAAAACGCCCAAAAAAGGGTGAATTTGGAGAACTCCCCGAGCCAGCCGCACCGAGTTCACCCAGAAGACAAACGATCCAGGACTAACCAAGCTCAGATTCGGATTCTGCTCGTCGAATCACCTGGAAACACCACAAAAAAGAACGGGAAACAAGCAATAGGCGAAGAAAAAGCCCGAGGACTCACGCTCCCCCCAAGTGGCGGTGGGGTGCCCCCTGTGCCTCTGGATCCACCGGGGGTCCTTTCGGATGGCTCGTGGACCACCACGGCGGGTCGATCCACGACCCAAAGGTTCGATACAACGGGCTAAAAAAAACAAAAGAAAGAGTTACAGATCGCCGTAATCCAACACGGGACGGTCCGGAACGGTGGTGTCGAGATCCACGTAACGTTGACGCACGCGATCCAGAGCCGGGATGCCCACAGGTCCCTGCATGCCCATGGGCACACCACCTGGACCTGGAAAACCCACAGGTGGCACCATCATGGGACCGCCCATCGAAGGAACGCCAAACGGAGGGGGTGGAACAGTACCTGGATCCTCCGGTACCTGATCGCGGGTCGCCTCCAAATAATTCTCCCGATACACGTCGTCCAACAGCTTGTTGCGGAACTCCTCCACCACGCCCGCATGCTTCACGCGCACGTGCTTCTTCACAAAGTCTGGACCGATGAAGAGCTTCTGGGACAGCTTGCAACCGTACTTGCCCTCTTCGATCTTGATGATCTGAGCCTCCACGAATGCCTCCACTTCTTTCTCCACGCGCTCGACTTGGATCCTGGATTCCGTGGGACCCGCGCGCGTGCCATCTGCACGGGATTGCCAGTGCTCGGTGAGGGCCTGCGCCCAAGCCTCGTCATCGGAGCTCGAGGCCAGCGGTTCCCCCACTGCCGATGCTGGCGGAGAAGGACGCACCGTCCTCGATCGGGTCTTGCGGCTCCCGTACTCGGACGCGAGCAGTTCCTTCGAGGCGTAGTAATCCACGGCATGCACATTCCACAGATAATCCAAGAGCAAATCCAACCGTTCGGTCGGTTCCATCGCCAGGTCGGGATTCAACACGCGGTTCTCCACGATGCCTTTCTCTTCGTCCAACTTCGTCGCCAGCTGCACGGCCAGGCTGACGTCCTGGGCGATGCGCGGTTCGGTACCGGCTAGGGCAGGTGCCTTTGAGGGGGTACCGGTCGATCCTCCGACGTCCATATCCATGTCGGCATCCGCGCCGTTTCCCGTCGGATTTCCGTCCAGCTTGGTCTGTGCGAATTCCCCGCAGGCGGTCCTGGCTTCTTCGTTCCTAGCTTCGCAGGCGGCTTGCAGCCTCCTTGGATCGTATTGGTTTCTAAGTTCATCTTCTTCTTTGTGTTCTTCCCAATGTACCCTTCTTCTGGAACCGTAGAACTTGACTTTGTATTCTTCGTACAGCTGCTGGGCGGCTGCAGGCGTGACGTCGTCGGGCAGGTCTCCGATGAATTCTTTGTAGCTCATGGGCGTGTCGCGATCTCTCCTCCCGTGCCTTCCACGATGTCTCCTGTGCGTTTTCGTCCGTTCGAGCGTTCGGGTCAGTCGGGACACCCTTGGAACAGGGCGTGGACGTGTCGTTGCTGTCGTTCGTGGGCGTTTCTCCATCGCGTCTTCCAGTGGGATGGGACCGAGCACGTGCCTGTTCACCCGTGAGGCCGGCGTCGAGGGACACAAGCGTGCCATGGTCCCATCCGTCGTCGTCGTTGTGTTTTTTTTACCTCCTCGTGTCGGGTCTCGTGCCCGTGCGCACGTCGGTTGCATGGTTTGGGTTGTGTTGGTTTCGTTCACGTACCCTTCTTGTGTTGTGGGTCCAGGCCATCCACTTGGATGTGTACCTCCTCCTGTGTAGTTGGATGCATACGCGGTTGGAAAGAACCCCGGTGGTCCGAAGGGTCCGCCGCTGCCAGGATGGTGTTGTGTACCGACGTGTGGTCGATTCCTTCTCCTTCCACCTCTCCCTTTCCGGTTTCCGCCGTACCTCCTCTCCTCCTTCCCTCCGTCTTCGGGAGGGGACCTCGACCTCGACCTGGACCGTTCGCGGGTGTCTTCCATGCCTCTCTTCTCTCTCTCTCTCTTTTCTTTTCTATCTCTCGCTCGTAGGAATCGGTTCTCACCGCCCACGTCGCCAACCCTCGCGATCCAGGGGACACCTCTTTCCTTCGTTCGTCCCTGTTGGGGTGGCGCCGACGTCCCACCCAAAGGGAGGGGGAAAGGGGGGACACCACCCTTCCCCCTTCCTGGAGGGGGAGGATCCTCCTCCTTGGGAGAAGGGTGGATCGAACCGGGTCGAGGGTTCCTTCGCAACCGGGATCCCCCCCCTTTTTCCCCTTTTCCCTTTTTCCCAAGGGGGGGTGGATCGGGACGGCTCCTTCCACGGGATCCATCCCCTGGATCGAACCCACCACACGAAGCGGGAAGGAAAGGGACGCATCCCGCGACACCCAACCCGTCCACGAACAGACGCAGAGGAAGAGCGAAGGAAGGAAGGAAGGAAGGGGAGAGGTCCTTCGCCAGGAGGGATGGACGTGGACCTGGACGAAGAACTGCTGGCGGTGGCGGGGAGGAAAACCATGGAAGGTGGGACGGGAACCACCGTGCCTTTCAAGAAAAGAAAAGGGAACCATCCCCAAGAAAGGAGGACCCACGCCAACAGCACCAGCACCGAGGAAGAAGAACAAGAAGACGATGTCGACGCGGATCAAGAGGAACAAGAACGTTTCGAAAGATCGAGGGTCCAACCCACGCACGATCCCAACCCAGGAAGGACCGAAACACGCACGGACGTCAAACCCACCGAAGAAGCACGAAAGCACGCCAGAAAGAAACAGGAACGAAAGGAAGAGGAAGGCGAATCGTCCGCCTACGAAGACGGATACGATCAAGATCTCTACGGAGACGAAGAAGATCGAAAGCGATTGGAAGCGCTGCCGGAACTGGAACGTGAAATGATACTCTATGAAAGAGGGGAAGAAAGGGAGAAGAAATGGGAGGCGTGGAAAGCAGCACACGAAGCCAAGCGCACATCCAAAGACAAAAACCAAACCGTCCAGCCGCGCGGCGGAAGGAGCGGAAGGAATCGAAAGGAAAGGACGGCGCTCGACGAACTGGTGCAAGAGAAAAAAAGAAGGAACCTCAAAGCCAACCGACAAGAAAAGAAAAGAACCCAAACCGTGCCGGCCAAGAAGAGGATCCATCATGATGAATTCGCCACCAGCGAAGATGAAGAATCGCAGAGGAGCGACGAGGAAGGAGACTCCGAACCGGAACGCTACCTCGAAGGAGAGGGCGAGGAGGAGGAGGACGAAAGGGAAGCCGGGTTCCTGGCCGGAGGCGACCGTGGTAGAAGAGGAGGATACGACCAAACGCTGGAGACAGAAATCAACTACGCGGACGCCAAGAAGATGCAGGTCACCCGCCTGCAGCTGGACAAGTGGATGGACGATCCCATCTTCGATCAAATCCTGCCGCACTGCCTCGTGCGCTTCCCCGATTCCCAACGGGAGGGGATCAAGTACTACGCCGTGGGCGAAGCGGCCAGGATCGAAACTAGAGAGCCGAGGAAGGAGTATACGATGCCCGAGAGCAAAAAGAGGACCCGGAAGTACCTGGTGGTGAGGTCCGGCAACAGCGAGAAAGTGCTGGCCCTGTCCATGGTCAGCAACAGCGCATTCAGCGTTCAAGAATTCGACAGCTACCTGGAACGATTGGAGGCCAAAGGAGCCCCCGTTCCCACACAAGCCATGCGAGACCTGGTCATGAGCAACATCGAGAAGGCGGAGAACTTCCGTTACTCCGCCGAAGACATTGCACGCATGGTGGAAGAGAAGAAGAGGGTCAAGCGCACCCCCGTCAACATTGCCATGGAGAAGGAAAAGCTCATCGCGCAGCGTAACTACGCCAGGCAGCAAGGACGAGAAGAAGAGGCGCAGAAGTTTCAGGACAGGATCGCGGAGTTGGAGGCGATGCAGGAGCGCACGAGGAAGGATTCCAAGAGAGATGGCGGGCTAGCCAACGTGAACAAGAGGAACGCCATGACCAACTTCATGAAGCAGCTACGGGGGGTGGGAAACTCCGGGGTGGCAGGGGCCAGTGCCACAGGAAACACGGTCGACCTGTTCTCGCGACGGCAGACGAGGCCCCGCACGTACGGGAAGACAGGTCGGGCCGGCGCGTTGGATCCGCAGAATCAAGGCAGGGACGGCACGCAACCAGCGCCGATCGACGCCCTGGGAGAACCCAGCTCCACATCCCTCATGGACATCCGGGTAGACCTCGACGCCATCGGCAGGTTCGAACCGGAAGACGAAAGACAATCCGTGGTTCGACAGCTCCTGGGCCAAAGTCGGCGCCTTCCCACCTTCGAGGCGACCGTTTCCATCGAGGATTACCCCCCTGGGTCCATCCTGAAGCTGGAGGAGTACAGCCGTCACATGAACACGTGGGGAGGCGTGAGACCCGAGGTGCCCCTGGCCAAGAGTCGATCTGGAGACTGATGCATGGGGAGGCCGCGCAGGTATCAACTGGGGATCAATGCTTACTTCCCTTTGGTGGTGACGTTGAACTTGAAGAAAATGATGTCCCCGTCATCGACGGTGTAGTTCTTCCCTTCCTGGCGGTACTTTCCGGCCGCCTTGACAGCGACCTCGCTTCCAAGCTCGTGCAGTTCGTCGTACTTCATCACCTCGGCGCAGATGAAACCTCTCTCAAAATCGGTGTGAATCGTGCCCGCTGCTTGGGGAGCCTTGTACCCCTTTCGAATGGTCCAACACCTCACTTCGTCCGGTCCCGCGGTGAAGAAGTAGATCAGATGGATGGCCCTGAAGCCCGAGACGATGATCTTTGGCAGGGCACTCTGGCAATTGTTCTCCTCGCAGTAGACGGCTTTCTCATCCTCCGGCATGTCAAAGAGGGTCTGCTCCAGCTCTCCGCTGAAGGGGATCATCTGCTCTCCCCCGTGCTCGGAGATCCACTGGTAGATTTTGGGCAGAAACTTGTTCTTTTTTCGAATGTAATCCTTCTGGCTCAGGTTGACCAGGTAGATGACGGGTTTGGCCGTGAGCAGCTGCTTGTTGTTGATGTATTCGATCTCGTTCACGCTCCAATCCTTCTTGTGCCTCACATCCTTCCCTTCCTCGAGCCACTGCAGGATGACTTCGCAGGCGGCGAGCTCTTCCTTTTGTTCCTTCTTGAGCCCTCTGGAGATCATCTTGTTGAGGTCTTCGATGGACCTCTTGACCATCTCTATGTCTTTGAGCCTCAGTTCTTGGTTGATGATTTGCGCGTCTTCCACGGGATCGATGCGATCCTCCACGTGTACGACTTCCACGTCCTCGAACGCTCTGCACACGTGAAAGATCCCGTCCACGGCCCTGATGTTGGACAAGAAGGCGTTTCCTAGCCCTGCACCTTCGTTGGCGCCTTTGACCAATCCAGCGATGTCGTGGATTTCTAGGAATGCAGGCACTTCGCTCTTCGGATGGTAAGCTTTGCAGAGCCACTTGAACCTTTCGTCGGGTATGTTGACCCTGGCAACGTGTGGTTCGATGGTGCAGAAAGGGAAGTTTTCGGCTGGGATGCCCATCTTGGTGAGGGTGTTGAACAGGGTGGATTTCCCCACGTTGGGCAATCCCACGATCCCCATCTGTTTCGTTCCATCGCCCAGCGTCGGAACGGCGTCCTTGTCAGCCGTAATGCTTCCCGCGCCAGGGCACGATCGTTCGATTCGAAGCGATCCCGTTCGGAGGGTTTCGCGTCCCATGCGGTTGCACGTGTCCTGGAAGGGCATCCGTGGGATCTCGTCTTGTCCATCGAGGCTTGGTGCGGCATGGTTCTCCGCGTTGGACGGGTGCAGGTCTCGTCTTCACCGTCGTCGACCTTCGTTCTTGGGCATCCGGGATCGATCCTCCCTTCGTTCCTGCGCGTTTCCCGTCTTCCTGCAACGCGCATCGGAGGGCATCCTCTCTCTGTCCCTACGGATCGCACGACGTGCGGATCTTCGACGTTCCACGACGGTTTCCTTCGTCGGGTTGGCGTTGGTGGCGCCTTCGGTTCGTGTGCGTGCGTTCGCATCTCGTTCACTCCACGATTTTTTTTCCTTGGTTTTCGGGGATTGGACGGACGTGGTTCCTCACCTTGAGATGGGAGGAGAACCTGCCCAGCACGGGTGCTTCTTCTTTGGGTGCGTCTTTCTTCTTGGGTGCCATGTCGACGTCGGTGGTGGGTGGTGGATGTGGTGGTGGGATGTTGTCGCTCTCGATCCCCCCCTCCCCTACGCGAGGGAGGGAGGAAGGAAAAGGGGGGGAGGAAACGGGGTCCCTTTCGATCGATCGATCGATCGATCCCGTTTCCCATCCCGTCCGATCCCGACGGGGAAAAGGCAAAAGGGGATCGATCCGAGGGACGACGGAGGTCCTTGGATCCATGTCTCCCTTTCACCAAGTGGAAGGATCCCCTCCCCACCCACCACCATCCAGCAGCAGAAAGGGGTGGGGAAGGGAGAGGACCCCCACCCACAAGTCCCGATCGTATTCCGTGCATCCATCCCCTTCTGTTTCACACGAACCGTGGTCGGCATGGAACCCGACGGGAACTTGGCGGAAGAGATACGGAGGTTGGAAGGGAACATCAGGAAGCAAGGAGACGTGGTGAGGGCCAAGAAAGCGCAGGTGAAAGAAGGACAAGCGAGACAGGTGAGGATCGTGAAACCAACACCCGAATGAAGACGACGAAGGCGTCCAACCCAAACGCACGACCACCCGACGACGGATCCGGACGTGACAGCGGATGGACGGAGGTACCTCCACCGACCACGTCCGACGCAATAGGAATGCGATGCACAACCGTGGATGGAACGAGAGCGATCCGAGGATGGAACGAGGACGACCGAGGACGACCACCCGATCCCTACCGCCGAAAGGAACGGAAGGCGCAGAAACGAAACCACGGCCACGACGCGGATCCTTAGCGTCGATCGAACGGACGGCGACCAAACCGTCCCGTCCGGATGCACACGCCGAGGATGCCGTCGCCGTCGCACCTCCCTCGAGATCCCTGCGAAGAGAAAAGGAGGAGAAAACGAAGCCGAAGCCGCGAGACGTCCAAGGACGATCCGAGACGGGAAACCGACGGCACGCGGATCCCATACGGACCCCTCGACGCAGCCGCAGGCGAGATCGAAACGGGACGTGGACATGGAAACGAAGGCGTCGATCGGAATCGCGAACCATCGAGAAGAACGTCGATCGCACGAACACGTCGGAACGATCCAGAGTCCGAGACCTGACCGGAAGGCCGCGTCCGTACGAAACGCAGGCCGACGTGGACGAGTGCATCGAAGAACTCAAACAACTCAAGCTTCAGTTCGAAGGAAAGCTCAAGGTGAGCGCCAAGAGGTCTTTCCCCCCCGCGCGCGCGCGATGCGACGCACGCCCGCACGGGAGAACGCCACGTTCGATCCGCAACGGCACGTGGGACTGACCGCCAGAGACTTGATCCCGATCCCCCACCCAGGCATTCGAAGCCACGGGGTCCAAGACGGACAGCGGCAAGGAAACCTTCCGGGCCCAACTGAGCAACCTGCTGGAGCGACGACTGTTCTACATCCCCTCCTTCAAGATATACGGGGGAGTGGCCGGACTGTTCGACTTCGGACCCCCGGGATGCGCCGTGAAGCAGAACCTCGTCGCCCATTGGAGGCAGCACTTTGTGCTCTCCGAAGCGATGCTGGAGATCGAGTGTCCCTCCGTCACGCCCGACGTGGTGCTGAGGGCGTCCGGTCACGTGGACAAGTTCACCGATCTCATGGTCAACGACCTGGTCACGGGAGACTGCCACAGGGCCGACCACCTGCTGAAGGACGTCTTGGAAAGGCAGGTCCACAATCCCCTGACGGATCCCCGGGTGGCCAGAGAGATGAAGGACGTTTTGGCACGCGTGGACGAGTTCGACGATCGAGAGCTCGGGGAGCTGCTGAAGAAGTACGACGTGAAAGCGCCCGAGACCGGCCACGCGTTGAGCGATCCGTATCCGTTCAACCTCATGTTTTCGACCAGCATCGGCCCCGCCGGAAACCTGAAAGGATACCTGCGTCCAGAAACTGCACAAGGGATGTTCGTGAACTTCAGGGACCTCCTCTACTTCAATGGAGGAAAGCTCCCCTTTGCGGCCGCGCAGATCGGTCAGGCCTACCGCAACGAGATCGCCCCCCGAGCCGGTCTCCTGAGGGTACGAGAGTTCACGCTGGCGGAGATCGAGCACTTTGTGATCCCCGATCGAAAGGACCATCCCAAGTTTGGGCAGGTGAGGGACCTGAGCTTCCAGCTTTACCCTCGTGCGGAGCAGCTGGGAGAGGCCAAGGAGACCGTGATCATGTCGGTGGGAGAGGCGGTGGACCGGGGAATCATCGCAAACGAAACGCTGGCCTACTTCATCGCCAGGACTTACCTCTTCCTGACCACCGTGGGCATCGATCCCCAGCGGTTGCGCTTCCGACAGCACCTGCAGCACGAGATGGCACACTATGCATGCGACTGCTGGGACGCGGAGGTTGAGTGCTCTTACGGGTGGATCGAATGTGTTGGACTGGCAGACCGGTCCGCCTACGACCTCACTGCGCATGCGCAGAAGAGCAAGGTGGAGCTCGCCGCCTTCGACAAGTTCGACCAACCGCGGCAGGCGGACGTGGTGACCGTCGTCCCGAACAAGCCGCAGCTGGGCAAGGAATTCAAGAAGGACGCGGGCGTGATCATGGAGGCCCTCGCCGCCATGGAAGACGCGGAAGCCTTGGAAATGGGGGAGAGCCTACGGAGCGAGGGGAGGGCCACCCTGAAGATTTGCTCGTCCGGTCAGGAGTTCGAGTTGACGCATTCGATGGTCAGCGTGAAGCAGGAGACGAAGACGCTGCAAGGGAGGAACATTGTGCCGAGCGTCATCGAGCCATCGTTTGGGATCGGTCGCATCCTCTACTGCATGTTCGAGCACGCATTTTACATGCGCGAGGGCGACGAGCAAAGGGCCGTCCTTCGTTTCTCGCCGGTCGTGGCTCCCATCAAGTGTACCATCTTTCCCCTCATGCAGGACCCCAAGTTCGACGCTTTCTTGGAACCTGTATGCCGCGCCCTCACGGATGCCGGTCTGTCCAACAAGGTGGACACCACTGGCGTCTCCATTGGAAAGAGGTACGCGCGTACGGACGAATTGGGCGTCCCCTTTGCGGTCACCGTGGATTACCAGACCCTGGAAGACAGCACGGTCACGCTGAGGGAGAGGGATACTTGCGCTCAGGTCCGCATGCCGTCCTCCGACGTGGCCGCCGTGGTGCGCGAGCTGGTGGACACCAAGCTAGTTTGGAAGGACGTGCAGGCCAGGTACCCGGCTCAGACGACCGCCAACTAACAACGTCCGATCGTGCTTGAGTTGTAACGAATAACAGGATAGAACCTCGTTACCTGGACGCTACCTCTTGTGTCGATTCTCCAGTAGGGAGCTGGCTCGGAACCGACAGGGGCGCAGGGTCGGCCGCCAGAATCACCTAAAATGGGCCACACAGGCTCAATACCACGTCAACCGTTCCCCGTCTTCGAGCAGCTTTGCTACTGGCATGCCCTTCGCAACGGTTTGCCTGGCACGTGTATTGGGGCCATCATCCTCTTTGGCGGGGTTGCTTGCTCGTATCCAGGCCGAATAGAGTTCCACCTGCTTCGCGAGCACGTCTGAAGGTTCGATCTCGAGTCGCCATGCGGGGGCAGCCCCGTTTTTACGGACGAGCCGTCCGCTAGACCTGCAGACGTCCTACGTTTTTTAGCCTGGCGGGTCATCGCCGCCATCGAAAGGGGGGGTCGGGTGCGTCGCAGCCATTCGCATCCGATCTCCATCGGTTCCTTGCAGATGCATCGATGCAGACGGTGCGCACGAGTGCCGCTCATCTGGCTGAAAGGCGCCTCGATGTTCGTTACGGACGAATGGGTCTCGCCGACCCTGGATCCGTCCCCATCGTACGCAACGCCGGGCTTGTACGGAGCATCCCATTCGACCACGACGAACTGGGGCGTGTTCGCATCTTGGACGGCTACGATTTCAACCGATGTATCCAGGATCTCCCCCCGAACACAACGAGAGAAGAGACCCCCCCAACCAGGAGGTATCCAATCGATCCCACCGTTCCCCCCACCCGTGGGGCTGTGGACCCAAACACCCCAGGGTTTGGAGCGACACAACCTTGGTGAGGGTCGGGTCACTCAGCCACCCACAGAAGAATATACCGCTGCGCAGCACCCGACCCTCTCTCACCCAGTCATGGCATACGTCGATACGTACGTGATGGCCGTGGTGTTCCATTCAGGGGGCACCAGAAGTGGCCGCCGACCCTCCGGCTCAACGTGGACTGTGGACGAGAGCGATCCAATCGCATGGCCTCGAAACGCGCCCATTGGCTTTGGGGGATCGCCTGCACGCTTCTCCTCGCCTGGGCATTGACCCTGACCGCCTTGTACGCGCAGGAAAGAGGAAAGCAAGACAGCAGCAATGCCTTGAATGCCGGGGAAAGCCTCTCCCTGGAACTCAAGGCATCGACTCTAGCATTGGAAATGAGGCCGAAAGAGGTTCGTGTTTTGCTGCACCTCGAAGCGATTGAATGGTATGGACTGGCTAGGACCAGGCGGCAAGGAACGTCAACACAAGCCAGGAAGATTCAGCGGGATTGGATCATCGACACGCTGAACGAGACCCTCGTCGCAGCACCAGGTGGTGTGGATCTTGCTCTGTACGAGCTTCCATCTCGGACTGGCCGCACGGAACCCGCAACGGTTCATCAGAACTATACCGTCCTCGCCATACTACCGAGGCGAAAGCAAGAAGATGACGTCAACGTCACCCTTGAGTTGCTAATCCAGCAGCCACCGCAGGGGGGGGTCGATGAGTACTCAGAGGTCGAGATCGAACGTCTGCAAAGACCGGCCATCGTAGAGTTCTATTTGAACAGCGAAAAGCATCCACAACTCTTGTCCTGCCTGAGTGATTTCCACGACTGTGCACCACAGGGTTTGGCAACGTTTCATCCGCCCCTCACCTTGGCTGGATCAGGGAGATGCACACCACGCTTTATAAAGCACGATGACTCATATCCTCTCGATAACGATGCCATTGCTAGACAGGCATTCAGCACTGGGCTTGGTTTATTGTCCTTGTTACCAGTAGTTGGAAAGGGGGCCAAGGCAATCGACGTGACAACAAAGTTGCTGTTTCTGTTCATGAAGAAGAAAGACTCTCAGGATGACAAATGGGCTAAAATGCGTAAGTACGTGGAGAAGTACGTTGCCGCTGAAGTGGCACATGCTGTCAACCAGCTGAAAATTCGCGAACTGGAGAACGCGATGACAGGCATTTCTCGAACCATGGAAAGTTACTTTATCTATGAGAATGGCACAAACGCAAAAGCAATGGCATTTCGCAGTGTGAAGACTGCTATGGAGGCCTGGTATGGTTTTTTCGTGGACAAGACGAACCCGATTGGGAGCTTTGTGCACTTCATCCCATATGGTAACATGTATCTTGCCTGGCGCATGCAAGAAATTGTGACATATGAGGAAATCTATGGTGAGCCCCTCACCCCGCAATTGTTTAAAGGTTTGGTGGATGACTTAGAATCTACTGTGGTAGAAATGCAAAGTGTTGCCCCTGCCATCCGATCCCGTGCGCTTGAAGTGCGCAAGGGGCAAATATACTTTGAGAAGAAGACGGGGATCTTTCACTGTGATTACACTCCGCTGCCTTGGAAAAAAGATTGCGGAAACATCAAGGTGATAGATGAAGGGTCTGGTTGGAGGAGCAAACCCTACTTTTTCAAGAAGCAAAGTGAGAGTGATGAGAAATACCACTATGCACACACTCTTCTTTACGACCTGGCTGTACGCCTGGCAACCTTCAACTTACAGCTGAAACTTGATGATTTTTTGGACGCATCCGATTGGTGGTCATTCATGGTGCCTGATAACCCGTACGAGGCAGTAAACACAACACAGATTTATGGAACTGGTCTGATCGGTAATCTTTGGCCAAAGGCGGAGTATATAGATGAAAATCATGCAAATGGCGGCAACCTCACAAAGCTTGGGATCTACACGACAAATGGGCACGACCTGGAAGGAATTCAGCTCTGGTTCGCTGGGAAGAGCAAGGGCCCCCATGGCACTCTCACAGCCTACCAGCAGTCCCAAGAGATAAGAACAATGCCCCGGGATCCATTGGATAAGGTTTGCGGCATCAGTGAAGCCTCGACATTCAAGAGCTTGGAGTTTTCAAACAATGCGACCTCCATCGGATTTGGCGAGTTCATATTGAACGATTTCTATGAGGGCTGGTTCTTTGATTTCGATGCTAGTCCTACCTTGCAAAGAACTTCTTTGTGTGGTATGAAGCTGGGTTTGTTTGGGCGGACAGAAAGTTCAGAACATGTAGACACAATGGATATCGCATTTTGTAAAGAAGCCACGAAGGTTCGAAGAAAGAGCATCTGACAGCAAACAGGAAGGGTAGAAACAATCAAGAAGAATTGAGAATGAAAAGCATTCTTTGCAATGAAGACCTGCTCGCCTTCTCATGAGATTAGCGGAAGACTGATGCTCCACTCGTTACAAGCACCAGTTCGTCCAGTACCCCGCATTTTGATGGGTACAACAAGTGCCTCCCTTTTAAAACGTCCCAGAACCGACACCTAGTCTCAAGTCCAACCAGGCAAGTTCCAGCGTGTCATAGACGCATAGGCCTCCGTGAACATGGTTCTATGCCAGATGCTAATCTTATCTTGCTGCAGTACGTCTATTGAGTTTCCCGTAGCCATCCTAACTCTATGGTGGCATGTTGCCACGGAGCAGTGCTTGGCTCGGAATTTGGTCAGCCAACAACTCGCTCCACCTGGTTTTCTACAAGTACAAGGAATTAAAGTGTAGGATACAGTCAGCAGTGTTCCATTCTCGTGTACGTAATCAGGTCCTGCATAAATACGATGTAAACTACTCCTCTACCATCGTTTCTTTTATCCTTTCGTCCAGCACACGTTCCACCCCGAAGTCGGAGAGTATTTTCGAGGATTCGACATCGTAGATTTCACCGCCAAAGTACATCGCCAAGTCGGGACAGATGATGGGGCGGACCGATGTGTTCCGACCCTATTCTGGTTGCCCCGAAGATGCTTGATGAGCGAGCAAGATTCCCTCTGCAGACGAACAGCTGTCCTGTGCTTCAAACGGGGCGAATATCCTTCGGATCTCATTTGGTGGAGAGCCGTCGGATCCACCTTGGACCCGGTCTGGAACAACAATGACCATGGATAGACCGTAGATTGGGCCATGCCTTATATTGGGGTGGAGTCGAGAATTTCGATCGCACGTCGCGCATAACACACCTTCAACTGGAGTGGTGCGTCGCTCATGGCGGGCGGCTCGCACTATCTGACTCTCTTCTCCCTGGTTCGTATTGTGCTGCTGCTCAGGGCGGATGCTGATGAATCCGCAAAATTCTACCTGGCGGCAAACGGTGTGACCGTGCATTGTCCCGGCGCCGCGGTGGGGGACAGTGGAGAGGTGAATGGCTTCATGTACACTAAGCGGAACAGAGATCAGCTCACTGAAGTCAATGCACCTACCGCCTGCACGAGCGGGATCACGGACATGAGTCAGTTATTTAGCAACACCAACTTCAATGGGGACATATCAACCTGGGACACCAGTCAGGTGACCACGATGAACTCAATGTTCCAAAATGCCAGAAGCTTTGACCAGAATCTCTCACTATGGTGTGTCGATAGACTCAAAACAGTGCCTCCAATGTTTGATTCAGGTGCTGATTTCGAGGGTGACAGTGCTAAGCAACCGCAATGGGGAATGCCTTGCTCCCGTTCGGAAGGGTGGAGCAGGACAAGGGAAGTTTCCCAGGTGCCCTATGTAGATGAAACGGACGTGTTCACGTTGGCGCCCACCATTGACAAAGAGTTCCAGGTATTTGGAGCAAGCAAAAGCCTGAAACTGCGTATGTTTTCGCCGGATAGATATCCCCATCGCTACTACGGATATGCCAAGCACAAGGAATGGAATGGCGCGTGGCCTAATTACGTGAACCCCTTCTCAGAATTCGGTGTTTGCGGAATCAGTAATTGTTGTAAGTCCAAGGACAAGAACGAATGTGACCAGTGTACCAAAGGTTCTCCATCATCTGGCTACCCCTGCTATTCCTGTGGTAGTCTTTCTGAGACTTGCACACGGGCGCGGGAGAATACACTGATTGGTAGCGAACTGAGTGGACCTGTCATGGTTGTGCAGTCATTTTCTGAATTGCGTGAAGGGTTCAAAAGAACAGGATGGAAAGATTTCTACTGTGACATCAGCGCAGGTTCTTCTTCGGTCGCTAGTACGCAATTTCCATTTCGTGTTTTCAAAGGCGACGGCAACCTTGTAACAGACAGCCTCTGCAGACCAATGGAACCACTTCTTGACTATGCAATGGCGGACAAGTTTACTTTTGTCAATGCTGGCTGCCTAGCTTCCTACCCAAAGTGTACACGAAGAGGTGTTTTCCTCAAATCGGTGGATGCAGTATCTGAAGATCCCCGAATCCTTGACTGGCTGGATAGTCATTCAATCTACCCTTTGATACAACCTCATAAACAAGTGCTCAGTGGATACACTTATTTGAGCAACAATGGTGATCTGCCGTGGGTGTCTGTGTCTGTTTCTGACAATGTTCCTGATTCGGCAATGCAACTCTCGCTTACAAGCCATGGAGAGCAAGAACTAATCGAAGGATGCAACGCCATTCCAATGCAACTGCAATGGCACAAGCAAGGAATGGCCCAAAGTCTCAGGTACGGGGCAGTAGATAGCAAGGCTCAAGTAACGATTGCACAAGTGGACGGGGTGTCACGAAACAATTTGCCCTCTGGGGAGGTAAATGCAACAAGTAAATACCCTGAACTGTGCCAGACTAGGACCCATGGTGAAGCGCCAACCAAACTTTCGCAATCGCCCAAGCCAAGGACGTACAACGATTCAAAAGGACCTGTTGCTGCTTCTGTTGGACATTTAGCAGAACAAAGCCCAGTCATGGAAGAAAATATCGAAACAACTAAAGAACGGACGACCATCCCTGGACACTTCTCCGGACGAGGCATGCATACAGATAAGGGAAGCCCTCCTGACACTTCCTGGGTTAACGGCTGTTCCTTCCGGACAGTGGAGTCTCCGTCTCAAGTGCCAATCAGCGCTCTTCTGCTCTCCGAACTTGCTTTTAGTTGCACGGGGGCATCGGCCCTCTCGGGGTTTGTCCTGCAGAGCATTGCTGGCGGAACAGACCGGTTTTACTACGAGTACAGGTGCGTCGCATTGGAAACTAGGAACCCCTTCGATCGCCCTGCTGAGAAACAATCCAATAAGACCATCACTATCACCAGGAACTTTGACGAGGAAATAGCCCAAAACCGTCCTCAAGATTGGTACTTGACGTATCCCAACAAGTTCGTGAGCAGTATCTTAGACTTCACTAGTGACGACTTTATATTGCTGCAGTTGGGAAAAGTTACATGCGGCGAGTACTTTATTAAGGGCTTCCACTTGGATCTGGACAGTCGCATTCTTGTTGACGAAAACACAATCGAAGATAAGGTGAAGTATACATGGGAATGTTCTGGAACGAGGGTGCGAGAAGATACGTGTACCGTCCAACAGACCATGGGGGGAATGGCCATGAATTTACAAGAGTTTGCCCAGTCAAATAGAACAATAGACTGCAAAGATCAGTATTTGTCTGCTTTCGAACTTGTGAGGTCAGAATCAGGAGATTACTACTATGAATACCGCTGTTGCGGAGCGTATGAAGATCTGATTCCCGCTTTTTTGGGAACATTGCAGTCTCTGAACAGGACAGAGATAGAAACATATCAGATTGATCATGACCCTGATACTCTTTCTATGGAATGGTCTTCGCTGCAGCTAAACGCCACCGCGCTGCAAAGCCAGATAGCAGAAGCACCCTTCGCGTTTCCTCAGGCACATGAACTAGTGACTGAAATTGGATTTTCCCAACGCCTGTTTCGTGCCTGGTGGCCGTTCCTGCTTGCCCAACACCATAGGCCCACGGAGGACAACTTGCTGGCTGTACCAAAATACAATATTCTCAAGTATATGAAAGGCTCGGACATTCAAGATTACTTGAAGAGCATTCAACAAAGCATTGATGGATTAGAGCAGCAGTGGGACAGTACAAAGGACAAATCCTTTGAGTTCAACGTGCTTCTGATAAGTTTAGACAACGTCGGATCGTTGATTACAAATATGGAGGAAGCCCAGGTCAAGTACATGAAGAATCAGGTTGATCTGCAGCTCGCAGCTCTCAAACTCCAGAACAGTGCTGCATGTGGAAGACTGAAAACCTCACAAGATGTAACGGATGCCAGAGCAGAGGGTATCGCAAAAAGACAAGAAACATTCGAAGAAGAGATCCGCAAGTGGCAAAGGCAGCAAAAACTAAAGACAGTGCTCAATATGGTGAAAGGGCTGGGGAATGGATTCCGTGCAGCTTCAAAGTTCTTCGGTGCTGCAGTTGGTAAGGGAGATGGAGCTCTTGAGAAATTTCTAGACGGTTTTGGCCTCTTTTGGAACTTTGGCTTTGACCTAGGGATGAGTGCCCAAAGCGTCCATCAGGCACAGGTCAGTACTGGCAAACTTGTAGATGCTGCAAAAGCGGCAAAAGATCTTTACGAGCACTATGCTGCTCTGTATACCTCTCTTCCCGAAGCTCTCCGAGTCCCGGCTTGTGCAGACATTCAGCGGAACGTCACCAGCAACAGCACACAAGAAATTGTGGACAGTGTAGCTTATATGACATCTGTCGCTAGAGCTCTGGGAGGATTCAGCTCACTCATGCTGGAGGACATTGAAATTTCCATCGAGCAGTACTACTCCCAGTTTACTAGTGGAAGCATGGTAGACACTGCCGTCAGCACTGCCGCATTGAACTTGCAGAAAGAAATCATTGCTGCTGTCCGGGCATCGTTTGACACCAAGGAGAGTCTTGTCGTCTTTCTTGCAGAGTCCATTCAATTGTCTGCTGCCATGAACTTGCAAAACTACACAGATGAATTAAACAATGTGGTACAGGAATATCAATCTAAGAAAGACTCTTTAAAGGATGATGTTCGAGCTGGTACCGAGTTTATGATGGTCAACATGTGGCACTCCACAACAGGAACGCTTTTAAATATTATTTCGAACCAGAGACAACTTACCATGCAGTTGTGCGTCCCTTTTGTGTATGCATACCCTGACACCATTACTAGAGGGGGGGATGCTCTACCTAGCCTCTGTCGCGCAAAAACGTTGCAGAAGTATATGCAGAGAGCCATCAGCTTGCTTCATATGACTGCACCAATAAACAGAACATTTGATGAGTACTACGTGAGTATGAAACACATACTTGGAGAATCGGAAAATGATTTCCAGAATTTCAAGGAAGATGTGGACAGCTTTCGTGACAAAGTGCTCCAACGCCAATCTAACCCAGGAGATTTGACTCTCCAGTCGTCAGACTTTTTGGTTGTCGACATTTCAGGATACAACACAAGCGATTGTTATGGTCAACTGGAGCCTATAAGAGACTACACAGTTTGTTCAGTGGGGACAGGTCAACCTGGCGACCCAGGGCCCACCTTGCCCCCATATCCAACTCCAGCAGTGGGTATGAATTGCACTGTGATCAATAGGTACTGTGCTGGGGAAGATCCAGCCAGTCGAGAGTTCCGTGAACAACTGGGCATTGCTGATGACGAGAGTTGCTACTGTGCCTGCCAAACATCTCCGGAAGTATTGGTTTGCACGAAGCGCACCGCCCAAGACTTCCTGGAAGTTCAATGCAATGAGAAGGGTAGATCTCTGGATACCGGAGAATTCCCATGTGTCGGCGCAGATTTCTCCGCATTCCGCATGAGCAATGGGTCTGAACCAGTCATCATGGATGTTAGGAAGTTTCCTAGCATTGTGAACCTTCCAGGCATGACCTCATTCTTCCTACAGGGATTTGAAGCTATTGTTCAAGGAGGAAAGCAAGAGAGTAGAGCCACAATCATTGTCGAGCTTAGTATGCCGTCTGAACAATACCAGTGGGCCCCTGCTTTGACTAATGAGGAGTTTTCACTCGAGGCTCAAAAAGGTTACCTGACATTTAATGCTCAAGACATGTCGGACTTTGTCAGGAGTTGGACCTATCAGTACCGGGAAGACCTTCCAGAAGAATTTCCGGGTCAATTTGGACGGGGGTGCGCATGTCGAGCAAACGAGATGCCACGCTGCATGTGCTACTGGAGCATCTTTGGTAGCTGTCCAATTGCGGACGTTCCCCCTCCGCCACCCTCACCAATTGGCCCTCCACCAACCCCGACTCCACCCCCCCCACCTGCAAACCCATGCACAGGGAACATCCAACCAGAGAGACAGGTCCCCTTTGAAGATTGCTCGGGCTATTACTTGTGTGTATACTCATTTTTACAAGGCAACATTACTTGTCCTGTGGGTATAGGAGGGATACAGCTCTTGGTGAATTTTACATCTCCAGGTCAAGAGTGTGGCTATCCATGTTCTATTGCTCCAGGTCCAAATTGTGTGTCCTGTCCCTCGACAGATAATTTCGCCATTAGAGCAGCATCTTCGGACTCGGCGCAATGTTCATTCTGTGCATGTGGTTCATCCATTGTTGGACCAGATACTACAGAAGTTTATTCTAGTATTATCGCTCCTCCCACACCCTTGGCAAAGTTTGGACTGAAAGTGCAGAATCTAAACGTCACTGATCACGAAGTACAATCGATTCTTGTCACTTTCAAGTTCAACGCACAATCCAAAAGCTATGGAAGTGGTCAGCCAGGTTCTCCACCCAATCACGAGGACGAGGCTTTGGCTGGCACACCAGATATCCACCCTCAAGATGATGGTGCCACAATGGAGCCAGCCATGCTTACTTTGATCCTTTGCTTGCTTTTCAGGTCATTGACATCTTATTTCGACTAAGTCAATGAGTTGTTAGGATTTGCATGACCCTAAGTCTGTAACATAGTGAAACCACATACCAATGCAACTTATCTACGCCGACGAAGGGCACCTAACCGCGTTTGTAGTAACTCACGAACTCTGATGTCGCCTGAAATCATCTCGGATGAGCAAGACGTAATATTTCGGCCGTACGACGCCCATCATCGGGATATTTTTTTTCGATTATCCACTCTAGTTAGCAGAATATCCTCGCGACTCTTCAAAGTAACTTTTTCGGAGACAAGAAGTTGGGTAACCAGCTCCTCCGACGCTATAACTCATGTTCTATGTGTGTTTTGAGGGAAATGTTCCGGTTGAGGGTTTAGGAAGAGGATAGTTGCGATGCGCTTCAGATCGATAAAGGTTACGGTTTTCAAAAACTGACTAGCAAAACGCTGCAAGCTTAGCTCGTGTAAGGCCCCATTCAAAAGGGGTCTTTGGCTAGGTATCCATCGAAGACCTGATTCTGAGGGGTACCACAAAATGCCCGTGCCCGAATAGGGATTAGGGGTTGTTTTGGGGACGTCCCCCAAAGGACATCGAACTTCCCCCAAAGGACATTTTGTATCAATTTGAGAGGAACCGTACCGGGATCCCCCCATCTTGGTACGGTTTAAAAAAGGTAATCCGCACCTATGAGTAGGGATTCCCTCTCTTCGATTGGTTAAAAAACCGCGGTTGAGAGGTTCGAATAGGAGGGGATCGAGAGGTCCACGGGGGAATCCCGCACCTTCGAGTCTCTCTTCGGTAGTTGTCCCCTTTTGGTTCCAGATCGTGGAATAAAACCTGTCGCTACTAGCATTCGAAGAAGGAACCTGTCGAGGAACCCGTCGGGTCTGGACCAATCGCAAGCGAGAACGAAGGGGGGTATTGGAGACTCGAAATCGACGCGGTTGGGAGGTACAAGGGGGGCACTTTGATCTGTTTTCTTCCTCCGATCTTCTACGACGTGGTGTCGAAACAAGTTGAGCTAGAGGAGCTGCGAATCACGAAACTGCTCCGTTTCGATCTCGAAGAAACTTCTGAGGACACACATACGAGAATGAAAGGTTAGTTAAGTTAAATAGCTCGAGATGAGTGATAGGAAGCCTTCTCCCACATATCGTGCCAATTCCTTGGACCTCCATCGGAAGGACGAGCAAGGCGCAAAGGACGGAAGGGTCGTGGATCCACCAGGCGACTCCATGCCCGATTTATACCGGTTTTGCGCATGCGCGAGGAAACATTAGGGATTAGGGTACGAACCGTATCGACCTTCCAAACTCGGTACGGTGTAGAAAGCGGAATCCGGATCCTACGATAAGGGATTCCCTCCTCTCACCCGGTCGAATGTTAGGAGTGAAGCTCCTTGCTCTTGAACTCCGGCGGTGCGGAGAAAGTTGCCTCGGAGGTCGAGGAGGCGCTTGGGAGACGGCTCCACCTTCGAGGTCAAGATCAACTTGATTATAAGGTGTGTGGGGGAGGAGTTAAGTACTCCTCCCCATCGAGGGTTAACCATCCATTGAAGGGGTTCAATGGGTGAGGAATCAAGGGTGGGCCACCCCACCACCACTTTTTCTTCATAGGGAGGGGTACCCCAAAATGCCCGTGCCTGAACAGGGAATAGGGGTTGTTTAGGGGGCGTCCCCCAGAGGACTTGTCCCCCGAAGGACACTCAACGTCCCCCAGAGGACATGTCCCCCAAAGGACACTCAACGCCCCCCAAAGGACACTCGACGTCCCCCAGAGGACACACGACGTCCCCCAGAGGATAGTCAACGTCCCCTTGAGGACACCATGTCCCCCAGAGGACACTCAATGTCCCCAGAGGACACGTGACGTCCCCCAGAGGACATGTCCCCAGAGGACATGTCCCCAGAGGACACTCAATGTCCCCTTGAGGAGAGTCAACGTCCCCCAGAGGACACACGACGTCCCCCAGAGGACACTCCACGTCCCCCAAAGGGATATTCTCACTTGTAAAAGAGTTGGTGCTTCTAAGTTGGTGCTTTTTTTCGTTTTTATGTGAACCTGGGCTTCCGGGGTGTTAGTAGGCAAGGGGAGTATTGATTAGAACTCGGAGGTTGGTTCTTCTAGATTAGTGATCTCTTTTACGTTTGGGGGCATCTAGGGTTTCTACCCTTTGGTAGGGTCTCGAGGAACGTGTGGTGGATTTGCGAAAGGCAGCATTGCTCGTGCAAAGTGCATTCACGTTGCCACCAACTTTTTACAAACTACCATTCCGTTTCATTGCACTACATCTGGAAGGTATGTGTTCATATCTTTTGGAAACTCACGTCCTATGACTTCGAAGTAAAAAACGCATTGTCTTTCAAGTGCTGACGATTTTTTTTCGGATGTGACGAAAGTGTAAAGCATGTCCAACAGTGACTTCGACGTTTCCGAAGACTTTGAAAGTCATGGAGAAAGCATTGAAGAACAAAGTTTATCCGCTACCAACGAAGTCCTGGGTGACGAATCAGTTGAATGGAGTTCCATTTTCACCGAGCAAGAGAATGGCATTGTCGACATTTTCGAAAGTCTCATCTCCCGTCTTGAATCAAGTGAAAGTGATGTGGGGGATTCAGGTGCCATGCTTAAACTTCCACGTTTAGGTTTTGAATCTATGGAGCAAGGACTTCTCCATCTTAGCATCGATGTTGACAGTGTGAAAGGCCTTTTCAAGTTTGAACACTTCATGGATGTTTTCAACTCCGGTTCTGAAGCTCACCTCTTCCCATCCTTTGATGTGTTGACAAATGTTCATGGTTCGAAAACCATTGGTCGAACTGGAGGCAGAAGAGCCACTTGCCATGCTTCCAGGGGTGGAGGAGTAAGTGTCCCAAAGATCCGTGAACCTGTCCCGACATGTCAACCCGAGAACGCGCAGTGCTCTGACCTAGCGTGGCTACATTGCTTGTCACCTCAACAAAAGTGGGTAAGCTTGGCTGAAATCAAACACATCCAACTGGCAAATGTGAAGGTAGGAAATATCCATGGAAAATTATGGTGGATGTTTCCCAACATGAAGCAGACTGCAAATGACCAACCGAATTTGCGGCGAGCCAGGGTACCATGGTTGAGAAATAACAACAAGCAGTTGGTTCAGCAAGTTCTGTCCAAAGCAAAGTCTATGGCAGTCTCAAAAACTCAGCAAATCCTTCATGTTGCTTCTAGACGTAATGCAAATGACACAGAAGTGTTGGAACATTTGGAATACGAGAATTTTATGGCATATGAGACATGTATGGCTATAATGAAATGGAGGAAGGCAATTGAAAGTTTGAAGGCATGTATGGCAAGGGTCTATAAAGAGTTGACTGATGCATTCATACCATCTGAGCCCCTTCCTCAACACTCGACAGAGCACACCACGAGATTATCAGCTGCTGCATTTCATGCTGTCTTGCTCTCAGTGCCAATTGCAATTCTCTTGGTCGAACCCGATGCCCGTTGTGCAGAATTGGGATACAGCCTTCTATATTTTGATGCATTGGGGTTGAAATCCCAGAACAGCACCTTTGTTGAATCAAGCAGCATCCCACAATCCCCTATTCAACTTGTGAACGATGCTCTTCCAAACCTGAAGCATGCTTCTCAAGGGTGTTGCCGGGTGGATATGGCAATGGAATGGCAAGGCTCTACAACACCAGAGTGTGCTTTATTATGGGCTGCTGGTTGCGTACCCCAAGTGCTCTCAAAACTTCCACATAACCTTAGGTCTCGTGCGAGGATTTATCCCCACTTCGGCCTCTTGCATGCTGTAAACGTTCAAGCACACAATCTGTACTGGATTCCAGAGAGTCGTGCAACTGGAGATTTTGAGGTTCCTCGAGGTACAGGGGTCACATTCCTCGGTAAACATGTCCCTGTTTGTGAGTGGCTGGTTGTAAACGGGAACGAGAGCAGTACGCTTCCACTTGAAGTGAACGTGCTTAACATGTATTGTCCAGGGCCGAAGAGAACATCCCGCACATTCAATGTTTGGGGAATGTCTTTCACAAGTTTAGCCCCCTACCTCTCACTGCATCACGTAATACCTAGCATTGAGTCTACCAGGTACGAGTTGCACAAGTTATACCTCGAAGCTTTGCAAGTGAAGTCCCAATTTCTACATCATATCAATTCGTGTATGGATCCATGGTCTTTGCGGTTTTAGGGTTTAGGTAGACAGTTTTTGCGATTGCGATTGGGGGGGGGTAATGGTTTAGGACTTGCTTCTAATTGGTGGATTTCGGGGCGCGGGACAAAAGGGGGGCATTGGAAACGGGGCGCTCCGGGAGGGGAGGGTCCTCGCGTGAGTTTCGGAGGGGAAGGGGGGGTATTCAACGCCGCGAGCGATGGTGAGAGGACGTGGGCACGTGGCGCGCGCCCGCGAGTTCCTTCAAGTCCTCTTTTTACTCCGTCGGCGAAAGCGTGTCATCTCATGTGCTTGGCATGCGTCGCACGGGTAAGCATGAGCAAAACCAGGATATTCGACTTGGCAAAGAGTCGCACTTGCGCACGCCAAGCCGCTGCGTAAGACGACCTCCGACGCTACCCCTGGTCGCCTGGGTTTAGCTAGACCGATTTTGCGATTGCGATGGGGGCGAGTAGGCTTTAGGCCTTTGCCCCGACCAGGTCGGGGATGTTAACTGAGATACTTAACTGCGCGGATCCGGCCGATCGGCGGCACGGAGCGACGAAACCGACGCGGATTTTGGCGGCACGTGGCGTCGTTCGAGGTCGGTTTCGCCCATGTGGTAGCGAGCTTCACGTCGCCGGACGGAGCCATGGCGCGGATGTGCCACGCCGAAAAAAACGAAACGTTTCCGTGGGATAGGAGGTCACTCGCCGTTTTTTTTTTTCGCGGATTGTGCACGGACGGACGT